>OY856410.1:859960672-861170172 GCA_963693085.1 Alisma plantago-aquatica | reverse complement strand
CAATCACAGGCTTTGTGTGGATGCATGTGTGAGAACCAAGTCCCCTTGGACTGATCTAGAGTCGTCGATCATTTTCTTTGCTTCTTTCATATAATATTATTACCCCTTTACTCATTTTCCTTGTTGTTCTTTGCCCTCCTTCATCTTACGGCTGAGATCCATGGGTTTTCTTAGTGTTTTCTTATTGGAACCCTACAGATGTGGGTTGAGAACTCTCTTTTTCTTCTTCCTGGATCTAGTTCCACCCTATTTGTGGAAAGAGGAGACGTTTGTAGAGCTTTAGTGGGTTGATTTTGATGTTTGAGTGCTGATTTTAGGAGTTTCCACCTTGGATTTTAGATTTCTTCTCTACTAGACAGGTTATATAACTTTGAATGCATTTTTTGCCTACCTTCTACATGTATGTTGTTAATCTTACTTTAAAACTTGTTATATGAGAAAGGATGTCCTTTTGTGTACTGTTTGACATGAAAATGATGATAATATGAGTTCTTAAGCATTCCTTAGACCTTATGAACGTTTTTCTTATGTAAAATTAGATTTTCTTTGAACATGCAAGGTCTGAATTTTGAAATATAGGTGTAATGACTCCTATAAATGTCATATGTGTTGTTTTGGTACTCGATGCTTATAAATATGAGCCACACATTAGACTTTGTTGTATAGTGGTTAACTTATGATGATTATAATACATGTATATACTATTATGTTGTTCATATGGCAATTGGACGAAAACATAGTATTGAAATTAGCTCATCCAGGTTAGGATTCACATTTAAATGCCTAGTTCTTGGAAATGTAATAACATTTACGTCCGATGGACATTTATGCTGAAAATTTGGGTGATATCTTGTCTATGACTTTTTAGACTTTTTGAAATTTTTTGGAGGACAAAGATGTTCCTAAAGAAATTTATTATTGGTTTTGTATGAATGGTTTTTGGGCTATTTTGTACCCTAATTGAAGTTTTAGTCATCTTTATGGTTAATGATGGATCAGTATACCATGATTGAGTAACAAGAAATGTGTTGTATATTTTTTATATCTTCTAAAGTTGTAGTCTACTATTTTTTACAAAGATTATTTATGATCTTGTTTGTAACTTGATTGACACAGTCAAAAATATTTAAATTGATCTATGTAATCAAGTGTAACCTTAATCATGTAGTGCCTTGAGTCTATAGAACTATGCTAGTTTCAAAACTTACAGGACAGTATAACGAGCAATCCAAAAAGATCTCAGAGTCTTATATTGTTGAGTATATACATGTGCAAGGAGAGTATATCTCTATCATCTTGATTTCAAGATTTTGGAGAGCGGTCGAGGTCGTGTCCCGAATATGGAAGTTGTTGAGATTGAATGCAGTCCTAACTCAGATTTGAGGGTCATGTACCTTGGTTTCTAGTGCCTTGGTCTATGTACCTAGGATGGATTAGGCTATTTTAGTAGTAGGGCCAACGTGCCACCATAGTTGTTACTCCTACTGACTGGGGGAGGAGATATTAGGTTTCCAATCATCCTAGATCTCATACATGGCTGATTTTGACTTCCCATTGGTCAGCTAGTAGTTTGTGGTACGCCTCAAACTACCCATGACTTGAAAGAATACGTAATCTAAATGTGTAGCGTATCTGTTAGGATTACTTGATGACTCACATTGGATTACGATCCTTGCTTTGTTTCTTTTAATCTGTAGATGGTTTATGATGTGGTAGAGAAATCGATTGTACTTATGACTATAGCTATATATGTTCTTATGAGTAAGTTATATAGCATTTTTAACTCTGTAACACTATCTTCTTAAACGGTTTAATATAATTACATAATCCTAGTAAGCATGGAACTTATGTAAAGACACCTAGTATGGATATATAATATAGTTGGACCCTTGTACAAATATTTCTTATGAAATGTTGGAATGTTATTCTATTTTAATTATGTACCTTTTTTGGTAATGTTATTAATTAGTGTCTAATAAGCATTTTAGTTTTACTAATCTCGTTTAGCATGATGTGTTGTCACATCCATGTCCATATGGAAAAGAGTCAATGAATCAGGAAATTCACATCAACAGTCGTCGATCTTGCGATCCTGCCATCTAGTTCACATTTTCTCATTTTTGACAACCTTTCCAATCTATCAATCTCTCTCTTTATATTTTTTTGTGAGTATCCAAATCTTGTATTTGAAATCTATGCTTGCACGCAATGGAACTAGGAAGAGTTCTATGGTTGAGGAAAAAAAGATACTTTGGACTGCTTTTGTTGTGACAGTTAGTAGCGGTGAGATATCCATCCAAAGAAAAATTTGAAGAAGGAACTACTTACATCCGGAGAAGGTTAGACAAACATAAGTGATGTTTGGTATAAAGAATGTAGACTAATGGAAAAAATTGGATTTTTAATGAAGGAAAAAGGAGACCACCATGGAGATTCGAATGATACCCATTGGGCAGCCAAGCCAAGAAAAGGCAATGGCCTCCCACAGGCGGAGGCTCTCTCTTTTTTTTCCTAGGAAGATTGATGTTATGATACTATGTGGAAAGGCGCTATGGTGAGGAATTCCTCTTATGTAGATTTTTCTTGTTGATAGAAGGGAAGCCCCCTATCCTATAAATAGTACAAGGGGGGAAGCATACAGACTCAAGACAAACCCTAATGGGCCAAGACACAATTTGGCTCATTTAACGAAGTTACTATTTTTTTTAAGTAAATAGACTCTCTAACAAATGTAACATAGCAATATCCAAACTTACAAGTCTTACCACTTAGATGCTAGAGTTGTCAAATTAGTATATAACATATGATAATTGGTCCTCTGGTTCCCCTATTGGAAGACTTGGCACCACACCAGACAAGTAGGTATTGGGCATGTCAAATTGTTGACCCCATCTTGTATTCAAGGCTTCCCATATGGAAAATGATCATATGACATGTAATTAAATCATCTAAGTCATTTGATGTTTTATATTGTTCATACTTGAAGTGTTAAAAACCACTAATTTGTTTGATGTGACAACTCGGTCCTCAACAATGTTTCCAATGGTCTGTCAACACACACTATGCAATAAAAATTGTATGAAGAAAACCCACCAATCATAGGTGGGAATGTGGTCCCATTCCACCAAGTAAATGATCTGACCAATAAAGTGTGGTCTACCTATTAAGGTGGCAAACTTCATTCTCTAAAACTTCATTGATCCACTGGAGTCATCGACATCCTTCCATGAAGAAAAGACTCTCCAACCATGTAGTCATCATGCCAGACAATTGTGTCCCTAGAGCATTCATTGGTAGCACCACACCCAAGGAGAGACACACATCTCTGATATTACCTTTAGCTAGTATGGACACTAAAATGCCTCTATATAAAAAATTTGTTAGTGTTGTAAAGTCACTTATCATTAGCATAATATCGTCAAAGGGGATTTAGAAGGTGTTCCTCTCTGGATGAAAATAGTCCAACATTTGTTGTCATCATCTGTAATGACCCCGCCTCCCGATAACCCCCAACTAAGGGAGACCAAGAGGTTAGAGCCATTATCCCAATTACAGGATCAAAGGTTTGACAAATAATCATTAATAATTATCAAATTCTACTAAACTAAACTGAAAGGTTGTAATAAAAATTAACTTTGCATACCTTTTTCAAAAACTTGGATATCTACTTTTATCCACATCTGGAGTCTATTCTAACTAATCTTCCTTTGTACTTTAATTCTCGTTTAATTCCACATATGCCACTTTACTGTTTGTTCTTTTCACTTGAACCTAAAACGTCGACAAACAAAACACCGGTCAGCAGGAAGCTGGTATGTGGGGGAAACAATAGTCGTGCAATTAACTGTAACAACATATTACAGTCAAGTTTGATTTAATAAACAACTTTACATTTTCAACATAACTGCTCAATCCTTACATACCCTAACCTCTGTGTTGTCCCTGCAGTGGACCTGGATGCTACCTTCCTTATGGTAGATCCCCATTTAACCCCTCATGATCCTACCTAATAGGTGAATTAGTTTCTAGAGTTGAGTCACATGATACTACCCATAGGTAGCCCACTCCTTAACTCATGGCGTGTTATAGAGTCTCATGGCACTACACATGGGTAGCCCAATTTCTAACTCATGATAGCCTAGACCTTACTCTAGGTTACCCTTTTTAGCATTTTCAAAGCCACAGAGGAGGACCAGGATCTAAGCCAGTTATATATATATATTTATAGTGATAATCATAGTCACTTTATAGTTGCATGAAATAAAAATCATCTAAGCAGTTTATTTCAAACAACCGGTAAAATATTCGAGAATCGCCGTGAAACTAAAGTGATTAACCATAAGCATAACCACATACATGTCAGGCTGATTTGAGATAGAATAATCCAATCAAGAAGTCTAAATAGGCAAGCAAGCACATTATGAGATCCTGAAATATGCATACAATTTCCTATTATTAATCGTGCCATCAAGATCTATTAAACTTAGCTCTCTTCCTAGGGTTTCTAATCCACTTTTAGGGTTTCCATTGCAATTAGGGTTTCCCTTCATCTTTTACTATTTTAAACCCTAATTTAATACAATTACTCACAAACCCTAATTATGTCATCCATTCTTCTCAAAAGATATTAAGGTTACCTATTAACAACATATAACCTTATTTTCGGATTAAAGGCATCATTATCCATCAATTAAGCCCATTAAGCCTCTTTTACATTAAAACTACCATTTTTATCCTTTTATTCCATGACAAGTTCATTATGCCCATTTATCATCAACTCATAGTTTATTGTGGTCCAATTCACATATGAACTCTATTTGTTATTAATTCTACCTTTATCCATTAGAAAACCCTAATTACGACATTAAGGGTATTTATCCACAATTAGGAACCTTTATACTCAAAATAGCTTAGAATCATCTTATCTCAACTTTAATCATGAAATTGATCAATTAAAGCCATTAAGAGTCTTATTTACTAATATTAGGGTTTTAAGGCCCATTAAAGCATATTTATGCACATAAAACTCTAAATTAACCAATTACATGCAAAGTTCAACTTTTTTGTTCTTAATGTGTCTTTTTATAATTAACAGGTTAATATCAACTTTAATCATCCATTAAACCCTACTAAATACATTAATCATCTCAAAATAGGGTTTCTTAATCATTAAAGCATTAAAGTTGATAACCTCCATTACTTTTCGAATTGCAAGAGGATTTAGCCTCTAAAACCATTTTTAATGAATTCCTCTCATTTTTCTGATCAAAAAGCATATATTATTTGCTACCATCAGAGTTATGAATAAGGAGATACAATTTTTGTAAAAATTAACTTACTCGATCCAATAAGAGGCTGACACGTCACCTCTTTCCATGCACGCGGCCCGTTTAGGAATTAGAATCAAAAGATGCTTCTGCCCTTGGTAAGTCGATCGTCTCTTTAGCCTGCGGAGGGGAAAAATAGTCCAATTGCCCGGTCTTCTTCTACCTCGTGCGCCTTCGCATCGTGATTGTTGTAGCCGACCACGGGGGTTCTTCTCCACCTCCCCACGGCCTGAAGCTTGCCGCCAACTGTCGCCCTGGCTCCGCCGTGCTCTTGCGCATGCGTGGAACCTCCAAGTTGCAGACCTCCAGCTGCGAGATGCGTGAAGATGGGAGCGTAGAAAAGATAGCCAATCCTTCCTGGGTTGTCGTAGGAGCTTTGTGCCTCCATCGAGACTGATCGCAGCTCCTCGTGGCCCTTGGGTATCGATCTACTCCCTTGGCTAGGGTTGATGGAAGAAAACAAGAAGAAGGAGGGAGAAGAGTGCTCGGGATTCTCCTGGACTTGGCCAAGGGCTCTACCCTTATATAGGGGAGGGTAATTAAAGCCCTAGGACGTCTATCCATGGAATAACAAGTCCCTTTCTCAAAAGAAAAACAAGTTCCTTAGTTAGGAAGCATTCTCTCTCCTTTTTAATAATTCATTGGTAACCCATATGCTTTGGTTATTAGGAAATTTGAGAATTATCTCTTTTTATCTTCCTTGTGCTTGGCTTTAAACCCATTGTAATGAAATTATATTTTCTTAAAGAAAATAACATCTCTTTTTTATATTACCAAAAAGTCATTAATGATGTATCACATTATCCTCTTATTTTGGTATTTATTTTCCTTTTCTCTTTCTTTCTTCTCCATTGGGGCTCTTTGGACCCCAAGACACTCTATTATTTCAAAATCCTTTATAGTGGATACTCATTATCCTTCTAGATGCATCTATATTCATTATTTCTCATTATCTTGTTTATTTCTTATTAAAATATCTCTTTTTAAGGATTTCTCTTTATATTTCTTTTTATTTTCTTCATTGGCATTCCTTTTAACATTAGGAATCATTTGGATTGAAAATCCACCAAGGATAACTCAATTATACCTCTTTTCTCTTATTTCTCACATTTTATCATTGTTTTCAATTTCTTTCTTAATAAAAAAAATATTTAATTGATCTTTTCTTTTCTTTTTGCATTATCTTTGCAACTTTGGACTCCTCGGAACCCAAGGAACCCAAGAGGCACGAAATCCACCTTTGGATTATATACTTTTGCCTTCTAGAGGTTTCTACATCTTTCTTTTCTCCATTTCTTATTTATAATGGAGTTTCTTTTTGTATTTTCCTTGTTATTGGGCCCAATAGCCAATAAAGCCCACAAAATAATCATCAAGGCTATTGTAAACGAAATCCATTTATTCAAAAAAAATTATATCATTATTTGTTCCAATATCTCTAATATGAGAAATTACATTTCTCACCAAATGAATCCAAAAGTTGGGGTTGTAACATCATCTTCCAGTCTCCAATATTGAATGGACAATCGATTAGGTTCCAAAATCCATTTAAAACTCACTCCACCTGGCTCAATATCCCTAAAAAGGATTCATCTATTTCTCCTTGAAAGGAATGGATACTTCAATTCTCTATGTTGACAATAAAATCATCAAATTATTTTCTAAAAGTATAAATTGGTTGAGTTGCCTTGTGCATACCCCTACATGTAGTAGGTGGTCTTATTGTTGTTTTGCATCCATAATAACCCCGACACTTAGACAAAAGGTTATACTTGTTCCCAATTTCCTTTGAAATGCACTTAAATCAAGTACAAATGGTTATTATATGGTATAAGATATGCCTTTGCGCCATCCTATGTGGCCTTTGGGTCTGTGTCTGCATTTCCTCCCTCTAGGAATGTTGATGATGAAGGGAAATCTTCTTTGTCTATGAGCATGGTCTGATGACAAACTCCATCTAAATGAAAAAGTGTCCTCTACCAATATCAGGAATAAACAAGCAAACAAATAGACATGCTACACATACATCGGACAACAAGAAACTAGAAGTGATGAAATAGAATCATTCATCAACAAATTCTCTTGAAAATAGTAGCTACTGACGGGTAAGCAAGCCAAAAAACTACAATCAAAGAACCAAGTGAGATTTTGTCATTTCTCTATTGAATGAGGATAAAATACTCTCATAAAGCAGCTTGAAATAGTCGGGATGAGATATGCTACAACTTCAAAACCATAACACCAAGTACCCATAAAACCTCAAATATTTAAGGGGTCGTTGTTGTCTCCCATGCAGTGTCCCGCCTCGAGAAATATTCTTGAACTCTCACATATAGCAAATGGATGTGGTGTTTTTCCATGGGAAGAACTATTGTTCTATACATCTAGCACAAACATGCATGTTCTACATGCATGCCCACCTATTCCTAGAGATAGTGAACCTTTCCTTGATTGACAACCCTAATGCTTCCACACATGGGAAGCCCATCTCCATGCACCCACTTGGATCCAATCACTCAAATGACTGAGAAGGCTGGCATTTTCCCAAGACAAACATGGGATGTCTTTGCCTTATTGCAAGACCAAAAGGCTTGCTTAGACTCAATTTAAAGAACTCTTAGGAAGAACAAGTTTTCCAATAATACCTCATTCATTGAATGCCTACCTAATCACTCATTTTAGTCACTTTATGATACATTTATATTCCTTTTTGTGACAAGCAATGTAATTTTTAACCATGTTATGATAGGAAATCTAGTCAAACCTTTTCCTAGGAAAGATAATTAAATCAATCCTACCTTAATCTTATTGTGACAAGAGCACCCCTTTAAGTCTTATTGCAACAAGCACCTATACAAGACTTCCTAGGTAAGAGCCTACAGTTGTCTGAATCAACTTGACTCCTTCTATGACTCTAATGTTTACTCTACCAAAGCTAATATTTATTGTCATTAAATTAAATATATCAACTATCCAAAAATGTTTTTAATCTATTCCAAGACTTCACATCTCACAGTGGTTGATTCCAACCGCAATTCAAAACTCGGCTTGAAAATGGAAAAAAATTGAAACCCCATTTCTTTCCACTAAGATTGAGGGACAAATCAAAACATGATATGGATCCAAATACATATATCATCATTTTTTATATTGTTAATTAGCAATAAAGTTATGGAAAATTCAAATTATATCCAGTAGCAAACTATGGGTGTAACCATAGTTACCTAAACCTTATCGTAAGGCACTAAAGATGCATTAGATTCAAAGAAAGTCGAACTAACACTAAAGTTTGTAATTTACATCCTGAGGGATTTTTGGATGTGACAAGAAGATTGTATGCAATGTTTGCAGACTTTTTATTGAATATGAGAATGGATATCACAAAGACAATTGATAATCATCAAATGAACTATTTGAAGAAATAACATAATCTCTTTCTTGATTAATGTCGCATTCTAGTGATTAAAATTTCAACTCTTTTTGGAAGGCTACCAATCAAGGTAAGCTTTCAATTCGTTGATCTTTTATTGCATATTACCTTGCTTGGATGTCAACAACGAAAGATTGTTGAGTCCTAACCAATAAAACTTAATTGAATTGTATATCTCACGCCAATTACTTCACTAAAACTCAAAAATGAAACCATGATCACACCCGTATAGCCTTCACACACATCCACCTACAACATCAACTGAATTGATATTTTACGAGATTGAGGTCAATACGATTGACAATACCCCTTTAGAGTACCCAAACTCCATTGTGAGATCTTTGTCGTTATCCTAATCATTTCTTATCATTATCATGGACATCTATGTGAACACTCGAGTGTGCCTTGACTAAGTGGTCCCACAATAACATCATGGATTGAGTATATTAAGAATATATTCGAGAAGCCCTATGTGTGGTAGGTGCTCCCAAGGAGTGCTCATATGAAAATTTCAATTTAACTTTAACCATGAGAGAGACAAGTTTCAATGTGCTTAAAATCTTAATCAACCTAATTATATTTATAGAAGTGACCGCTCATATTTATTTAGAGAGGTTTTGACCCCTAACACAACATAGCATATAGATCCTCCCAAATATCATCCCAAACATTTAAAACCTTATAGTAACCCATGAGGCTAGAGCTCGACATGGCCGGTGAAGGTGAATCAGCTTCCAATTGCCTTGACTCGCTACTCTTAGTGACGAATGAAGGATATTGAGCTCCATTCATCTTCTTGATATCCAAACAAGGTACACATGATGTAGATCCCAATCATCTCCCCTTTTTGAGTACTCTAAACAAGGTACACATGATGTAGCAAAGCACTTTATGAATGCTAATTGGTTAATCATGCACGCTAATTGAGTTAAAAAATGCTCTCTGTATGACTATACCCCCATATAATAATCAACATTCTGTAACGGATTCTTCCTCCTCATCTCTTTCCCAATACAAGTCTAGTAACCGAACCGGCACTGTTTTGTTAATTTTCGCATTCATCTTCTTCTGATGTTTTTCTCCGCTTACAAAGCAATTTAGAAGAGTGGGTGTTGCGACCGTGAATCCACCTCCATGATGATTTCACCCACCCCCCCCCCCAACACACACACCCCGGCATACCCCCCATATAAAATCAACATTCTTCAATGGATTATTCACTCTTATCTTTTTCCAATATAAGTGTAGTCAAGAGACATTTTCTTGTTAATTTTTGCATTGTTCTTTCTCTCATGGGCGATGCAATTGGCATGGCAGCCTATATTTTGAGGACAAAGCTTATTTCATCTTCATGACGTGCAGACAAAGTAGGTGTAGCCTAGCCATAATGAAGATCCAACTTATAATTTTTTTTTAATAACACTGTGGTGTGATGATATGAACACCCAAGATTGATGATTACCAGCAATATATGGATGTTCTAACCCTTGTTTCAACCCTTTTCTAAACATGCGCAAATTCCATAGCTCGAACTTCCATTTTCTCCTAGTTTTCCTTGATGAAGATTATGTTTTCCACTTTTCCTTGTTGTAGTTGGCATTACCAGCTTCGGTTGTGTGGGCTGTCTAACACTTATCCCGTACATAACTCGACACCCTACTCAAATCTTTGATCGTAGTCATTTCCTCATCCTTCATTTTTGGGAGTTTTCCAACAGATTTTTCCTCATTGCCATGTCCGCACCTCGCAAAAGCCTCCAAGATGCCGGCATGATATTTTTAAACCAACCAAAACACAATAAAATACATGAACATAATAATATAAAACTAAGTATAAAATGACAACTTTTAGGAAAATATCAACATTATAGAATTTGGGTTTGTTTCGTAGCTAGGCATTGCAACACTAGGTCTGATTTTGAATTTAACAATTTACCAAAAATCTAGGTCCAATTCAAATTTTGATTGAGCAATCTTATGTCGACCAGAATTACTACCCGACTTTAAAAGATACATGATTGAACTTTTAACACCCGTCGATGGAAAGATTATGGTTATAAAAATGCCAAAG
The DNA here is from genome assembly GCA_963693085.1 of Alisma plantago-aquatica. Taxonomy (NCBI): domain Eukaryota; kingdom Viridiplantae; phylum Streptophyta; class Magnoliopsida; order Alismatales; family Alismataceae; genus Alisma; species Alisma plantago-aquatica. Next base: position 861,159,345 of record OY856410.1, on the reverse strand, counting down.
TTCAAAAATTAAAACCAATGAGCCAGAAAGGAAATTTGCGGCATAGTGGAAATTTAAAGGCAGAGGAACAAAGAGCTCACGTTGGTGAATTAATGGAAGTAACGTAGGAGAGGCTATAGAGGTTTCTGTAAAGCAGAGGGTATTTGGAATTTTAGGAAACGAACAAGGAATTTGCGGTGGAAGTTCATTATTTCTTCAATAATGCTTCCGTTATCTACATATTTTTGAGAAGGAAGCTATTTACAAATTCTAGTTTTGTTTTCTAATGATTTATACATTTTATTTGCCCAATAATATATGTAGATAGGATGATTTTTTAAAGTAAACCACTTGATGAATGTTTATAGAGTCAAAACCCCGATCATATACGTTATTAATTGAGTTAGAAGTGCTCTTATTACCCCCAGATAACAGAATCCTTTAGCGGATTCTCCCACATTATCCCATTATCAATACAACTGTAACCAAACGACACTAGTTTGTTAACTTTTGCATTCATCTTCCCCTCATGTTTTCTCCGTTTACCAAGCAATTCTTCAAGTGGCCTTGCAATTGGCATGGCAGCCTATATTTGGAAGCACCTTGACCGTGAATCCCACTCCATAATGATCCAACCCCCCCCCCCCCCCCACACACACACAAAACCCAAAAAACCCACCCACACACAAGATGGGCTCCAAAGCCAACCGTTCTTTTCGGCAGTTAGAACTGCTCCAGCAACTGAAGAGAGCGTTCTGGTACTAATCCTAAAACAAAAGGAAGTTGACATGTACTTCTAAGAGCTGGCGCTTGGCACGCCCAGTAATTGTCTCACTGGTAAACCGACAGAAAATAGAAAATAATAAAAGAACCAGGGGAAGAAGGTCAGCCGTGGTGCTCCCCCTCAGCCTGGTTTGCGGGGTGGGGCAAGTGTTCATCATATCATGGAGTGAGATGCAGCGACTCCAAGTATGATGGGGATGTGTTCCCCATAAATCAACCCACAAATAGAAAAGATGACAGGTGCTAAGGAACACAGTAAAACATCAGAACAAAACATTCCTACCTTTTACAACAGTAAAAATCAGGATGGAAAGGCAAACCAAGCTCAAACCCCATCACCAACGTCGGTATCATCAGCAGCAGCTGCAAACGATATGGCCCTACCCAATAGCATCGCCCCTCGGTCAATTGCCATGCTGATTCAAGGCAAATCTCAAACAGAACCTTCATTGCACTACTCAAACTCACTCTCAACTCCTTTTTCTATATCTCGCTAGATTGAGAACAACGGGGAAACGCATTGTTCTCAATCTAGCGCCAGATGCACCCCTCGGTCAATTGCCATGCTGATTCAAGGCAAATCTCGAACAGAACCTTCATTGCACTACTCAGACTCACTCTCAACTCCTTTTTCTATATCTCGCTAGATTGAGAAGAACGGGGAAATGATCTAGTGCCAGAGGCAGAAGCGGAGTAAACTTATCAGAGTTCAGCACACTTAAGGTACATATGTACCGTTTTGACAACATGTATTATACATCATTTGAAATTTGTACCTCCTATTCAAGGAATCAACAAATACCGAGGCAAATTCCACTTGAATAGCACGGAAACACGTCCATTCATCTCGCGGATATATTTTTTCCACAAATGAAGGGTTCTAGCCCCCAAACATGCTTCAACTTAATATTAAGAAAACCATAAACAAAGAAACAGCCCACAGAATGATGGCGCAAACAGTTTCACAACTTCGAGTTTAAACGAGATAACACCAGCTGCGAATTACAGCCAGTACAGCTTCTATTCGCAATCTTAGTGGACAGTGAAGCAACCGAATGCCAACGATTGCAAGGAATACCGAAGATATAAACAGCAGCTCTATACAGGTTCACCGGCAGAAGAAATCATCAGCACATTGTTACCGGCCATACCAGCCTCTCTGCGTCTCACCATCATTCATCAGCTTATCCAGCACCACATTTAAATCTACCGATTGTCCGTTCTCTGTGAGCTTCCTCACGGTTGCTCTAACTTGATCCCTTGAGAAGCCCATAGTTGCTACCTTCTCCACCACGTCATCAACCGGAACACGGTTCCCTGTGCTGCTGTTCGAACTGGAGGAGCCAACTGGTGTTGCCTGAGGCAATAACTGGGCTGTAGGGAGTCGTGGGTAGCCACTTCCACTTGACGGACCAGCAGGAGCAAAAGGGACAGGTTTTTTTGATGATTTTCCATAGTGTGAGGGTGGACCACCATACTGATGAGATTCAGAAAATCCTGGTCCGGGACTTCCAGGTGGGTAACTAGAAGGGAAGGGCATCTGACTTGGATTTGGCTTGTTTGTAGGGGGTTCATACATGTTAGAGCTTGGGCCATAAAATTGTGGTGGCAGACCGCCAGTAGGATGTTGATTAGATGGGGGAGTCGGGCGAATGCTAGGAGGGTAAGCCGGCTGTTGTGGCATATAAGGCGATACCTCTGTTGAATTTTGTGAAAATGCTGGCTGGTGCGGTGTAGATGGAGGAATCTGAGAATACGGAGGTACAGGCATCTGGTAGTGTTGTGATGGTGGTTGTGATGATGGCGGCTGTTGCATAGATGGCAGGTAGTTTGGGGAAGGGTGTTCCTGACCCTGGCCTTGTGGTGGTTGGGGGTATGGCAGATTTTGAACAGAAGGATTCTGTACTTGAGGGACTTGTGGAGGATATTGAACTGGAGGGATCTGTGGCGGGGCTGGAGCACTTTGTTGGGGGATTTGTTGAGGAACAACAGGAGCAGGAGGAGCAGAGAGCACCGGGAGGGCAGGCTGTTGCAGAGCAGGTGGAGGTGGTGGTTGCTGGAGAATTTGCTGTCCAGGTGCTGCTTGCAATGGTTCAAGTGGTTTGTTGATATCTTGCTGCTCACCTGAAGAAGCATGCAACTTCATGAGCTGAACATGAGCCTCTGCAATGTCCTGTTTATCCCGCATAACTTGTAAACCTGTCTGTACCTGCAGTAGAGAAAACCAAGTTATAGTGGTGATCATAATTCTTCAGAAAAAAAATGGTACTTTATTGAAATTATGTTACTTGACAATATGGCATCGAAGAATAAGGACAAATTTGTAAACATATACAAAGATAGGTAAGAAAATCAGCTAAGGAAGCTTGTACACTAATAGATGACTAAAGGTAGATGTCTATAAATGTTATTGAACCAGGCTCAAACAAACTTATAAGGGTTTTTTTGTTATCTACACAAATTAGTAAGTTAAGCTAATACATGCTGAGAAGGTGGACGTTTAATTGCCACAATCAACTTGGACGCCCAACTGCTGAAATTTGAAGATGCTTGGACGTAATCGCTCAGGTTTTAGAGCTATGTTTGTATCTATCTACTTTAACTCCTAAAGTTGTAAGGTGGGACTACTACTACACATGGAATGTTATAATCTTCCTCACTCAGAATCGCAATATACACACTGGCTACCAGAAGTTGCAGGATTCTAGAGGTGGCCCCCACCAAAAGCTCTATAGGTGCCTCCCACCATCTTTGTGCAGTGTAGACCTTTATCTCTATCCGGCACTTAATTCTCGCACTTCTTGCTCTGATGCCATTTTAACCAGGCCTAAAAGATCCAATCTACTGAAAACATGGCATTTAGCAGACGCAGCAGCCAGCCCAAGTAAAATGGTCTGCATCAAATCATTTTAAATATTAAATACATGTAATCATATTTTTCTCGTCCAACTCTTAAAGTGGTGAGGTGAAATGATGCGCCCATATGGTGTATAGTTCTAATCTTTGTGCTACAACCAAGGTATGCTTATAATGGTGTCCTAACATGTGTTTTTTCTCATCATTGACAATGATATAGATGTAGATGGTGGAATCAAGCAAAGGTTTCGTTTCTATGACTGGGAGCTATGACACTGATTCTCAATTCATTAGTTAATTCTTCATCTCTTGCGTCATTTTAAAACTATTCTCTTCTTGTTTTAACACTAGTTAATTAAAAGTTATTGTAATTTGGCCATCTTTTAATACACTGAAATACATATATATGTAAAACTGTCAAACTAGTTCAAAATTTGTGGGCACCCACGGGTCGACCCATTAAAGTCGGATTTGGGTGATAAAACTTGCCACTCACTTGAAATAAAACGTACTCATATCCAGCCGTTTAGTTGAAGGGTCTTGTCAGTAACCCAAAGGTGATCCAATTAAGTAAAATTAATGTATTAATATACATATAATACATGTATGACTTTAAAAAAAATGTAGCACAAGTTGCACAAGTTAATATTTTACATTCAACTGTAGTAGTTGTGTTTTTTTATTTTGTCTTGTGATGTAGACAACAACAAATACTTGTAATGTTAGAAATGGTTAATCCGATGTAAAATGAGTTGGATGGTCTCCGTCTCAAAAATGGGAGGGGTTTGTTAGGGCATATGAACCAAAACCCAAGCATGAGTGGACATGGATGATTATTGGTAGGAGTTGAAGGTTGGCCACTGAGAGGCCTCAGGGAAATCACTGGCCATGTTAAGTTCTATGATAGGTGATGTCCTGACTTCTAGAGGGTGAGAATGCATGCACAAGCCTGTAAGCTCCTCCTTCCCAAGAGGAAAACGATTTGACCACCCTCAAGAATTTCTATGGGGCAAAAAATCCAAAGTCAAAATTATATGGGCACCTTAGAACCAGTCTGTACAAGCACTATATTTTTAGTTTCATGTAAAAGAAATAAAAAATTTCTTCTGTAATTCCTTACATAAGGACTCAGAAAATACTGGGTCTCCACCTACGCAAGCAAATTGTTAATAGCTAACAATCATTAGTTGTTGCTTTTTGCTATATCTGATTTCAAAAAAATAGTCCACTTTCCTTTTTGTTTTTATCATCAAGAGAAGTAACTAACAACTTGTTTTAATTGAACAAATATTATACAGGCACCCGCAGATTGACCCACAACACGCAAGGTCGGGTTTGGGCACTGTTCTCATATGCCCCGCATGAGGCTGCATATGCAATTTGGCCACCTCTCCGAGCCGCATATGTCTATGCAGTCCGTTACACAGTCTTGACCGCATATGCAGCACGTGTAGCCATATGCAGTGCATGTGTGGCTATATGCAGCCACTTTTCATATAAAGACTGTGTACTTTGTTGTCAATTATCTTGTTCAATTATTCATTAAACTACTTATACACACAAACACACACCCGCATGTACATATATGTATTCTTATATATACACATATATAGCTTACAACACATGTATATTTATATATTATGTATTTACATATTAATAATATATAGGTGTGATATTTTACAATAATAACGTATAATTTTATGCTTATTAGTATATACACTTTACTGTTTTTCTTTACTTAGTGTATTTGCTTATTTCTCTTTATTCTCTTCTTCTCTTTATCCCATATTGCTCATCTCTAAATAGTGTACACTCTCTTGTCTTATAAAAGAGAGACCATTGTATTCTTTTTAGATCATCCAATAATAAGCAATCTCGCTGCCAACTTCTAGATGGTATCAGTGGGCCGATCCACCTTAAACCTAATCTCTCTCTCACCCCAACCCTAGCCGCCATCTTCTCCACCAACCCTAGCCGCCGCCACCCCCACCTTTTTTTTCCGCCGCTACATTACTGCTACAGTACCGCCGCTACAGTACTGCTACAGTACGCTTCCCTTCTCCCATCCTTGTGACCTAATCCACCAGAGGCCCCTCCGTTTCTCTTTCCGAAATATCCGGACAGCCTCGGTAACTTTCCAGTTCTGGCACGTTGACAGAGTAACGGGCTTCATCCTCTCTGTTTGCCTACGCCTCATGGTGGAGTGACTGATCCTCCATGTTGGCGTAGGTTTTTCTTTTCATCTGTTGCCCCTACGTGGGTTTTTCTAAGATCCATGCGTGGATCTTCTACCTTCTACTACTAGTCCATGTGTTGGACTTCTGCCTCTGACTGCTGACTACTACTGCTCTCTGCGCATGTGCTTCTGCCCCTGACTGCACCTTCCGATGGCGACTCCGGACCTTCTGCGTACTCTGTGTGTTACTACTGTGAAGTTGGATGGTTCCAACTATCACCTCTGGGCAGCTTCCTTTGAACTCTATGTTAAAACACAACGGCGCTATTCTCATCTATCGACCAAGGGACCGGACGCTCCCACTGCTGATACTGATGATAAGACCAAGCAGGCCTATGATCTCTGGTCTAAGGAGGACTATGGTGTTATGAACTGGATGGTCAACAACGCCGAACTGAAGATCAGCCAGTCTCTCCTTCGTCTGAAGACTGCAAAGGATATGTGGGACCATCTCTCCCACGTATACTCTCACCAGTAAAATCCAAAGGTGTTTGAGATCTTCAAGCAGCTGGCCAAGCAAGAGTTTTCTACTATGGATTCTATCGAGGACTACTACAACAATTGTTGTGCTCTCTGGGATGAATTTCAGGTATACCATCCGCTTTCTGCCGATATCAATGAAATCCAACGTCAACGGAACGAACTTCAGCTTATCCAGTTCCTCGCTGGTCTACCCTCCTTCGTCAGAGTTGTTGATCAGATTCTCTCAAGTGATCCTCTGCCTACACTGCGAGATGTTCTGAAACGTGTTCAACGTCTACCTTCTCTATCTCAGTCTTTGCCTGACACTTCTGATGGAGCGGCCCTTGCTGTTCGCACGGGTGACTCTTCTCCTGGCCGCGGTCGAGGACGGGGCCGTGGTCGCGGGCGCTCCTCTGCACCTGGACGTGGTTCTAGTACTGAGACTACTGAACCACGCTTCTGTACTTTCTGCAAGCGCACGAATCACAATGAAGATAGCGGTTGGATCAAGCATGGCAAGCCAGTCTGGGCAAATCAAGTCACTACAGATCAACCTGAGGCTACCACTACCTCTGCTGCTCCTGCTGATTGGATTCGATCGGAGTTCGAGAAACTTCTTCAGGTTCGTCTTGCTTCTTCTGCTGAAGCCTCTACTGACGGAAGCGCTGCACTTCTGACCCAGTCACTACAGATCAACCTGAGACTACCACTACCTCTGCTGCTCCTTCTGCTGATTGGATCCGATCGGAGTTCGAGAAACTTCTTCAGGCTCGTCTTGCTTCTTCTGCTGAAGCCTCTACTGACGGGAGCGCTGCACTTCTGACCCAGTCTGGTAAAAATTCATGGGTGATTGATTCAGGTGCGACATCCCATATCTCTGGAAATCCTGCGTTGTTTTCTAACTTACATAATACTTCTGTTATACCTCCTGTTACACTGGCTGATGGGTCTAAGACACCTGTTACTGGCATTGGTGATATCTACACTCATGGTTGCCTGCCTCTGCGGTCTATTCTTTATGTTCCGAAATTTCCTATAAATTTGTTATCTGTCAATAGAACTGTAAAAAGTCTTCGTTGCTCTATTACCTTTGAACCAGATGGTGTTGTGTTTCAGGATCTGCGCACGAGGACGACGATTGGTTCGGGCCATGAGGGACCATATCAGCTATATTACTTGGACGTTTCAAAGACTGCAGCATATCTGACATCCTCTGTGACAGGCATCCAGTGGCACTACCGTCTGGGACAACCTTCTGCAGCGAAACTAAAACATTTACTTCTTGATGTTTTAGATTCTGTTTTTCATTGTGAGACTTGCCAATTGGGCAAATAGACACGAGCATCTTTTTCTAAGAAATCATGTATTAGTTCAAAGCAGCCATTTGATATTATTCATGCTGATGTTTGGGGTCCTTGTTCTGTGTCTAGTATTTCTGGATTTCGCTACTTTTTGAGTTTTATTGATGATTTTTCTAGAACTACCTGGATTTTCTTGCTCAAGGACAGATCTACTATACTTGATACCATTACTGCTTATTTTGCTGAGATCCGTACCCAGTTTGCCAAACCTATCAAAAAAATTCGCACTGATAATGCCCTTGAATTCGTGCAAGCCTCGGTCAGTAACTTTTGTCGCAAATAGGGTACCATACACCAAACTTCTTGTGCCTACACTCCACAGCAAAATGGAGTCGCCGAACGCAAAAATCGACACCTCCTTGAAGTTGCTCGCACTTTACTGTTTCATTACCATGTCCTACAATGTTTTTGGCCTGAAGCTGTTTCCACTGCATGTTACCTTATTAACTGCATGCCGTCCTCTGAGCTTGGGAATCAAGTCCCTTATCAAATCCTGTACCCGGATGCGCCCCTCTTTTCTGTTCCTCCTCGTATCTTTGGGAGCACCTGTTTTGTCAAAAATCTTCGTCCTGGTCTCACCAAACTTGATCCTAGAGCAATAAAGTGTCTTTTTAGGGTACTCTCGCACTCAGAAAGGGTACCACTGTTATGATCCCGTGTCAAAGAAATGGTTTGTATCTGTTGATGTTGTTTTCTTTGAGCACATGTCTTTCTACTCCTCTGTCGGGTCTGCCCTTACATCGGATTTATTAATGGAGACACCTCTACCTATGATTGATGATACTGATGATACTGCTCCTCCTGCTGAAAGTCCTCCTCTGAAAGTTTATCAACGAAGACAAAAGACAGCAACTCCCTCTATGGCCCCTCCAGAGTCCTTGTCCTCCGTGCCAGATCAAACACCACCACAGGTATACTCTGACTTAGATGTTCCTATCAGTTTGAGGAAAGGAACTAGAGCTTGTACTAAACATCCTATTGGCAATTTCTGTACTTTTGATCATTTGGGAACTAATTTTGCAAATTTTTCTGTTGCTCTTTTTGCTGTCTCTGTTCCTAAAAATGCTTCTCAGGCTCTTAAACATCCAGCTTGGCGTCAGGCCATGGAAGCAGAAATGCATGCTCTTACTGATCGCAATACTTGGCAGTTAGTCGATCCTCCTACCGATTCCATATTAGGGTTACATCACCTGTATTAAGGGTGCTCTTCATATAACATCAATTTCGTGTATAAAACTGATCTCAGATTTACATATTATCTTCATGTGACTGATATGAGGGTTTTCTTTAAATCTCATCATTTATTGAGCATGTATGCATTAATTGCATTTTATTTAGTGTTATTAGCCCTAATTAGCCATGTTAAGCAAATTACATAATTTCGTACATCAACATCATAATCACTGACATCATATGGATTCTAAACATGATTATAGACTTAGTGACATATTCTCATAATTTAGGCCAACGTTTGGTATTTATTATCTATGAAACAAGCATTTCATAACTTACATGATATCACTATAATTAGTGCATTAAAAGGCTGGTGTTATGATCTCATGTTGTTCTACTTATTTTTCTAAACATTTTGATACTTTATTTGTATTTTTCTGATCATTGGGCTAATTTCTATAAATTATGTAAGAATTGTCGATTTACTGAAATATTACCTTTTGTGGCCAATCCAATTCCGCCACGTGGTCATTTGTGGTGCTCTCTTGCTCCTGCTTGGTGGTCGAGTCGGCCGGTTCAAGGGCACCTGGACCCGGTTTGATTCTGGGTTATTCACGCCTCTTCTTCTTCTCGTGATTCGGCTGGACACGAGCGAATGTGCGGCTCCCTCTTCTTTACGATCCTGCGCTGGCTGCTGGGTCTGCGAGACCCCATTTCTCCACAAAAAGAGAGCGCCGCCGCACGCGAGGGGTTGCTTCAGTGATGGATCAGCCGCCTCCAAGTCTTCCTCCGCTTAGACGTCCTTGCGCGACCCCGATCTTCTACACTAGAGGCGCCGTCGCCCAACCTAGCTCCGGTGACAAAAGGCAACCCTCTCCTCCTAACCTTAAACCCGAGCGTGAGCACCGCCACCATTGGCTCTTCTCTGGAGGCCGATCATGGAAGATCAACTATCTCCTTCGATCTCCTATTGCTCAACTGGTTTGAGATATGTCTGAAGTTCAGCCTCGGAGAAGCTCCTCCGAGCCCGCCACCGCGATGGGATCTGCTCCGGCGTGAGAGCGGTGGTCGGATGCTTCCGCTGCGTGCTATTATGTCCTCCCCTTCTCTGTGAGGTCACCAGCACCAGCCGCAGCCATGGCTGGGCAAGCTCTGCCTACCTTCATCACGTCCGCGAGGGGTGTCCATCACAGACATGCCGCCTCTGGGTCACCGTCTCGCAATCAGCGCCTCACCAGCCCATCCAACGCCTGCCTGCTTCCTCTCGCTTGAGTCCATCTCTGTTGGCCTCCATGCTAGGGTCTCCGGTGAGAGTACAGCGCCGCCCCGCTTGCCTCTTGCGGCTGCTTGGAAGCCTGGTGGCACCTCCGCGACGCTGCCAGGTTCGACGCCGCTCTGTATGGCGTTGAGTGCCTCCGTTGATCTGTTTTGTTCTCTGAGCAGTGGTGTCTAATCTCGTTAGTCTGCTCGCTACTGCAGTGTGGCTCACCTCCGATGGGCTGGCTATGGAGGGACCGAGGCAACGTGGGGAAGGTCTCATGCTCTCTCTATTTCTCTCCAATCCACCTGCAACTATCGAAGGAGAAACAACTGCCAGGGGGTGGTCGTACACTCTTCTCTCTCAACTAGATGACTCCAGTAAAGGGTCGATGGACAAGTCTTGGAGTGCCTAACAAAGTTGGGAGGCCAACTGCCCACTTCGTTTCCCCTCTAGGCCACGATCATCCACAACCGGCTACCCATGTTTCTATTCCAGTTGCCCACGATGTCCTGACTATGCAATCTTGAAGACAAGATTCAGACCGTCCACTCCGACCCATCCAACGGCCACCGAGATGCCACGATATGAATCCCTGGTTTATTCAAGTCTGGGACGCGTGACACCCAGTTAGATCGGCAACTTAGGCTATATAATCCAGATTCTATTAATAACCTATATCAATATACACATTATTTCATCATTTTCAAACCCAAATAACTTCCTCCAGGAACTTTCAAACTTTATCAAATTTGAACCATAGCTTTGTCATCACCATATTTACATTCTATTAAATTATGGTGCCAAGTTACCACTATTTGACCAACCAATCACTTAATCCAAAATGGCACATACTTAGGGGAATTAATCATTATATTAACATCAAACCTATATACATCATCATCAACGTTGCATTACATATTGGCACATGTTTATTATTCTAATTTCCAACTCATGACTCAATCATCCAATTAGGTATTTAAGAATATCAAAAGTTCACTCCATCACATCCTACACACCTTAAAAGGAATTCCATCCTCGGAATTAAGCTAGAAAAACCACTTTGTCACATCATATACATCTTAAAAGAACTTTCGTCCTCGAAAGTCAACCATACTCGTATTCCAAGGAAAACTACCATGTCTTCATCCACATGTAGGCACTATTCTGTGTAACATATCCGCAAAGGTTACCTAGAACCATGTATCCAAAGCACTATTAGGGTGTTTTACAACCATCTTGGTGCACAAACACTCCATTCAAGGTTAAACTCAGGGTTTAGAAACTTAGGTTATGTCATGACATATCTCATATATCAGGGCTGCATCCTTTTCTTTAGCCATGCATTAGGATTCCCACATCATATTACCACGTTCTAAAGGAGTTAACTAAGATTAATTCATTATCAAGCTGTCATAATCATTATGTTGTGTTAACTGCCAAACTATATTTTTCATCTTTATTAAGCACTAAGATGAACACCTCATGTAACATGTTTCATTCATATGATCTTATTTCATTACTCGTAATAAATTACAACATTTAGTAGTGATTTCATCACAAGATTAACCAACAATTTCACATTAATCATCATTATTAATGTATATGATTAACCATTTATGTATCGATACCTATCAAACTGTCTCTAGGTTTCCATCATATCATATCCATATATCACATCATCGAGATCATATCACATTCTTATCTTTTTTTTTATCATGGTTGTGCTAAACAAACTTATGTGAGTGGCTTGACAAACATATATCAAAACTTCATCTAGTCCAACTGAGGTTCTCCTGTCCCATATCGTGAGGGCAGCTCGGTCTCTCTGAGCTAACTCAACTCTATGAGTATCTCATATGCATATACTTCATCTTTCCTCTCTTAGTCTAGGGTTCTCAGATTACCTCATTGGCACTAGTCATAGCCTTACAAGATCTAGCCACATAAGCACATACCAAAACATGCTAGGACATTCTCTTCATAGGTTCTCTAACCATGAGACACTATATCTCATCTCTCTCTTACGTGTATACCACTAGAGTCCTGCAAGGAACTACCAACCCGAGCATGAGGCTTTACAGGAACTAACACAGTTACCTCCTCCAGGGTCTTGGGCTCTCTACCTCACCCAGATGGCAGGCACTCATATTGATGTTCACATATGCACATATGTAACCAGCCTCTCTCTATCTCTAGGGTTTGGTCCTCCCAAGGACATCTAGGGTTCAGTAAGACTATAGGAATCATGCATAAAGAGACTCAACTCAATCACTCAGGAGTAATCTAGTTTAGGACATATCATATCACATATTTCTCGTATTTCTCATATCATGGAGTCTAGGTTCCCTGACCTTCTCCCTGTGGGTCTTGCTCTCTCTTGAGCTAACCCCAAAACTGATCCTAACACTAGAGGTCCTCCTTCGTAAAAGAGATTGAGGCCCATGTTGACTCACAACCTTGTCTTAACTTAACTTATCTCATAAAAGCCTAGTTACTTGCATCATCAAAGCTCATCTCAAATCCTCAAAATTTAACTTAAGTCCTCAAAAACAAACATGAATCATCATAACCATCTTATGTCATCTGTATAAGACTTACATCAAATCTTATTTCATCTATTCCATCTATCATATATTCCAACAAGGCTCTAGACATCTAATCTAGAACTATTCTCTCTTCTAGACTGATGCCATTCATTTTCACTTAGGTTACATGACCACCTCCTACTCGTACATGAGTGGGGACACATTTTTTTTGTAATACATATACATAATAAAATATTATATAGTTTTTCTCTGATAAAACAAGCGTCAGAGAAAACTATCACGGTTCGATCCGGTTGGAATCCAAAACTAAATCCTGAAAACGAGTGTCCCACACATAGTAGAGAGCAAAGTGCCATGAAAACTAAGGAAAGGGGTGAGAACGTGGTGTATACTAGTGTAGCTACTCTAGACAATGTGTGCAATATGTCTAGGGTTTCTCTTCCCTTGATGCACGTCATTTCCAAATAGTGCAACGTCCCATACCGCTGCACTATAAGGAAAGAAAGACATCTAAGGACTTGCTACTCAACAAGCACCAGTCTAGACCTAGTTCTCAGACATCTAGGTTCTAACCTAGAGGCTAGGTCAGATCTAGTCTCTAAAAGACGACTACTCTAACCCTAAAGATTATTAAGTTCAAGATTCTTTAGTTTTGAGTTGCATAATGAGCAAATGTCAGGCTTTGCTATTGTTCATGCTCTGATACCACCTGTGACGTCCCCGGATTTTCTAAAACTTAATCTGATGTGTGACGTCCAAATTGAAACCCTCACCTCAGCAAGAATCCCAATTTAAACACCACACACTAGGCTAAGAAGGAGAAAATCAAGGGAGTCAGAAGGAAAACAATCAGTAGCACATGTACATGAACAATAATAAAACCATACACACATGTTCACCATTCAACATATAAATATATAATTACAACATAAATTGTTACAACATTTGATATTACATATTGAACAGCAAACTTATACATATACATGTACTACCACTAAACTACAGAATCTTAAGACAACAGGTCCACCTGTACATCAGCTCGCCACACAACTCTCACTATCTTGCTCTTCAAGCTCACATGTCCACAACCTAAACAAAAGATTACATGCGGTACACGTCAGCACAATATTCAAGAATATTGTATTGAGTACGCCTACGTGTCTTTTATATACCTCTCATCGTATCTTGGCAATAAGATAAAACTAATACTTGGCAGTAACAGAACAATATAAGAAAAGCGTATACTTGCACAAAGATATTCCTTAGCAAAAGAGAACACATATATTTTAAGCACATTTCCATCATATATCTCATGCGTCTGCCACCAAGTGGCTTTGACGTCTTCAGGCCTTATGATCTACCACCAAGTGGTTTGTGATCATTATACAAACATCATATGATCTACCACCAAGTGGTTTGTGATCATTATGCATGCGCTCTACCCAAGGAATGAGGTTTCGGCGAAATCACCGAAATTTCGCCCCAAAATACCGATTTCGGTAGCATCTGGTACCGAAACATGCGACTATACCGATTTCAATCGAAAATGGCAACAAGATTGCATTTATCGAAATTTCGATAAAAATTTCGACGGTTTCGATGAATTTCGCCAATTTTGAGGTTTTTTGTACACAAATTGAAATTTTTCGATGGAAATTTCGATGGAAGTTTCGATAATTGCAATCCTTTATGTTATTGTTGTTTTTTGAATAGGACTAAAGGGGGATTGGGGTTATTTCACCATTTATTACTCATGCATAGCATATACCTATAATATATCATAATTACATTGCATTCCCTAATATTTTCTACTCAAATTATCAAACACTAATACGATGCATGCTTTATGCTATATTTTATTTTCTTCAATGCGGACGGCATGTATCCTAGTAGTGGTTTATTAGACAATGAGGGTCCTAGGAAGCCAAATACACCAATAAATAATGATTTTACTTGGAAACATTGCATTAATGTTCTTAGGGCCAATGAAATGGTTGACTGTCGAGTCAATATCAACAGCAAACTATCAACCCAAGTAAAATGTGTGGGGGACGCCCTACATATCGAATATGTGATGTTATAGCACAAATAAGTACATGCATGTATATAGCTCATAACTGCAAAATTACATAACTTAATTCCTACATTTTGTCATCGAAAGCCTTTATCAAAATCCTCAATAAACAGGACAGTTCCCTTACCTCCCACATGAAGGACCCCTCCCTAACCTATCCCCACATAAAATTTTATTGCATAAAACGATGCATTTAGGTGTAGAGATCACACCTGTAAAATTTAATAAATTGATTCGTTCATTTTGGCGTCGAAACAGGCACAGTTGCATTTATCGAAATTTTTGTCGAAATTTCGGTTTCCATGCTGTCGAAACGGTATCGAAATCGGATACCTTATTCCTTGGCTCTACCACCAAGTGGTTTATGAGCTATATTATGATGGAACATCTATATTATGTTTGCAGGTGTTCATAGCCATAAATATGGAAATATCAAGCAAGATATCATACAAGAACAATCATTTCATCCAATACCATATGCCAAGCATTTAACTACATATAACACCAGCATATTGTATAATAAGTCAAGTAAGAGGTAATGGCGTACCTTGATCACAGATATCCTAATCACATATCATGTTCCTGATGTCAACTATGTATCCCAAGTCAAACCCTGATAAAGATAAGATCACATACTATCATCAGGTTCACATCATCTTAACCCTAGTCGTGTTCATTTTAGGGTTTGCTTACTCATTTGGATATTCTCATGATTACTTGTATTCTTGCCTTAGGATTATTTTATTGATCTTATATTATAGATTATAGTTCATCAACTGGATATACTCATGTGTCACATTATTATGTGAACATATTTAACAATATGTCACTTCAATAACCATATTAGGGTTACATCACCTGTATTAAGGGTGTTCTTCATATAACATGAATTTCGTGTATAAAACTGATCTCAGATTTACATATTATCTTCCTGTGACTGATATGAGGGTTTTCTGTAAATCTCATCATTTATTGAGCATGTATGCATTAATTGCATTTTATTTAGTGTTATTAGCCCTAATTAGCCATGTTAAGCAAATTACATAATTTTGTACATCAACATCATAATCACTGACATCATATGGATTCTAAACATGATTATAGACTTGGTGACATATTCTCATAATTTTAGGCCAACGTTTGGTATTTATTATCTATGAAACAAGCATTTCATAACTTACATGATATCACTATAATTAGTGCATTAAAAGGCTGGTGTTATGATCTCATGTTGTTCTACTTATTTTTCTAAACATTTTGATACTTTATTTGTATTTTTCTGATCATTGGGCTAATTTCTATAAATTATGTAAGAACTGTCGATTTACTGAAATATTACCTTTTGTGGCCAATCCAATTCCGCCACGTGGTCATTTGTGGTGCTCTCTTGCTCCTGTTTGGTGGTCGAGTCGGCCGGTTCAAGGGCACCTGGACCCGGTTTGATTCTGGGTTATTCACGCCTCTTCTTCTTCTCGTGATTCGGCTGGACACGAGCGAATGTGCGGCTCCCTCTTCTTTACGATCCTGCGCTGGTTGTTGGGTCTGCGAGACCCCATTTCTCCACCAAAAGAGAGCGTCGCCGCACGCGAGGTGTTGCTTCAGTGATGGATCAGCCGCCTCCAAGTCTTCCTCTGCTTAGACGTCCTTGCGCGACCCCGATCTTCTGCACTAGAGGCGTCGTCGCCCAACCTAGCTCCGGTGACAAAAGGCAACCCTCTCCTCCTAACCTTAAACTCGAGTGTGAGCACCGCCACCCTTGGCTCTTCTCTGGAGGCCGATCATGGAAGATCAACTATCTCCTTCGATCTCCTATTGTTCAACTGGTTTGAGATATGTCTGAAGTTCAGCCTCGGAGAAGCTCCTCCGAGCCCACCACCGCGATGGGATCTGCTCCGGCGTGAGAGCGGTGGCTAGATGCCTCCGCTGCGTGTTGTTGTGTCCTCCCCTTCTCTGTGAGGTCACCAGCACCAGCCGCTGCCATGGCTGGGCAAGCTCTGCCTACCTTCATCACGTCCGCGAGGGGTGTCCATCACAGACATGCCGCCTCTGGGTCACTGTCTCGCAATCAGCGCCTCACCAGCCCATCCAACGCCTGCCTGCTTCCTCTCGCTTGAGTCCATCTCTGTTGGCCTCCATGCTAGGGTCTCTGGTGAGAGTACAGCGCCGCCCCGCTTGCCTCTTGCGGCTGCTTGGAAGCCTGGCGGCACCTCCGCGACGCTGCCAGGTTCGACGCCGCTCTGTATGACGTTGAGTGCCTCCGTTGATCTGTTTTGTTCTCTGAGCAGTGGTGTCTAGTCTCGTTAGTCTGCTCGCTACTGCAGTGCGGCTCACCTCCGATGGGCTGGCTATGGAGGGACCGAGGCAACGTGGGGAAGGTCTCATGCTCTCTCTATTTCTCTCCAATCCACCTGCAACTATCGAAGGAGAAACAACTGTCGGGGGGGGTCGTACACTCTTCTCTCTCAACTAGATGACTCTAGTAAAGGGTCGATGGACAAGTCTTGGAGTGCCTAACAAAGTTGGGAGGCCAACTGCCCACTTCGTTTCCCCTCTAGGCCACGATCATCCACAACCGGCTATCCATGTTTCTATTCCAGTTGCCCACGATGTCCTGACTATGCAATCTTGAAGACAAGATTCAGACCGTCCACTCCGACCCATCCAACGGCCACTGAGATGCCACGATATGAATCCCTGGTTTATTCAAGTCTGGGACGCGTGACACCCTGTTAGATCGGCAACTTAGGCTATATAATCCAGATTCTATTAATAACCTATATCAATATACACATTATTTCATCATTTTCAAACCCAAATAACTTCCTCCATGAACTTTCAAACTTTATCAAATTTGAACCATAGCTTTGTCATCACCATATTTACATTCTATTAAATTATGGTGCCAAGTTACCACTATTTGACCAACCAATCACTTAATCCAAAATGGCACATACTTAGGGGAATTAATCATTATATTAACATCAAACCTATATACATCATCATCAACGTTGCATTACATATTGGCACATGTTTATTATTCTAATTTCCAACTCATGACTCAATCATCCAATTAGGTATTTAAGAACATCAAAAGTTCACTCCATCACATCCTACACACCTTAAAAGGAATTCCGTCCTCGGAATTAAGCCAGAAAAATCACTTTATCACAGAAACCATCAAAAAGCATTTGGGGGAAGCAACGGGTTGCATAACAACCGAAAGGAAGAAAAATTTAGACAAATCAACATCCTTGGAATACGAAATAATTAAAAGTCAGGCGTGAGGCAAAATTTGTTCATCCATCAGACCCACCCTACGTTACTGCTTTCCTGATCAAAAATTTCTCCCAGTGCCCACTCCTCCCCTTGTTTTCCTCTGGCCATTCTGCAAAATTGGTTGACTATTGTTTTCTCTTGTCATCATTGCCCTCTCTCATGCCATCCTGATCCCGCTCCAACGCAAAAAATCATAAACAGACAACAGAAAGAAAGTCGTTTCCTTTCTTTTCCTGTTTCTCATCTAATAATGCCATCTGACGTTACTTTTCATCCTCTTCATATCCTTCGAACCAAACGCGGCCCAAGATAAACTATGCCAAGGAAAAATGATGTACTTCCAAAGTTCAAAAGGGATCTAAATGAGTATACGTGAAGATTAAGAGAAGAACCTTAGAAGACAATTGGCATGACTATCAATTCATTGCAAATATTTGTTGCCGACCATCAATGCATCCCCTATTCCATGCACATACTTATCGCCAACTCCTTAGTCTACTGATTTCTTCAAAACCATTTATTCTGCAGCTTTATGTTTACGATTGGATCTTCTCTTGTTATTTCCTTTAAGATGTTCCACATAATGCTAAAAGTAGGGCCCCTTTTTCCAATGTGGGATTGCAAAAAAATTCAAATTTTTCGTTTATGTCCTCGGGTAGAACTAGCCCATCCACCCTTTTTCACATCAACCTTCATATTGCGTGTTCCCATGACTTCTGAATAGGTTGTATGTAGTCTTCTTAAAGGTGCACAGACCTTACATATAACAGGAGCATTGAATAGACCAAAAAGTTGTTTACGACTATTTTTATTTTGTTATACTTGACTTTCCAGATGATACTTTCCTCGCAACAGAACAGGAACTCAATTATATTTCTTACCATCCAAGAAGGAGATTCCTTACATATAGGAGCCGCATTTTGATGGGCTTGGCAAAGATTTTCATGTTACCTTTTCATCCCAATGAAGTCAGATTATGTCGTAGTGCACTTTAACCTCTCTTTAGTCCAGCTACGTTTATAATCTCTTCTGACTGCTTCACCCCCAACTACCAACTTCGGGACTTATCATCCTCCATGCTCTTGACATGGAGTTTCTAGTACTTATAGCTCTTAGTAAAGGGAATTCAACCTTTTAAGTGGCATTCCCGGGCTATATCCTCCCTAGAAAGGTGGTTTGATCTTTCCTCCCCAATAACATGATCGTCTTATTTTGCGTGTCATGTCTGGGGATGATGTTGGATATACAACTTTTTTCAGGAGCGGAGGAAGGTGGGGAGGGGCATTACGTATTTAATGTATAAACTTCTAAAGGTTGACAGTTGACCAAAAATTCAAAAAAAATCTCTGGTCTACAATTCCATTTTAGCAAGAAGCCAGTATTATGACACATAGTTTTAAAAAGCGGTATGCGTTATGCGTGCGGAGAGGTCACCTTATAGAAGCGGTATGCAGGAGTATATGCGTTTTTGGATTTTTTTAATAAATTAATTATATATAGCATACAAATATATTTATTAAGAATAGAAGTTATAGAACAGCTATACGACCAGCCATGCTCTATGGGAGTGAATGTTGGGCGGTGAAGAAACAAGGTCTCAACAAGATGAACGTGGCCGAAATGCGTATGCTGAGATGGATGTGTGGGAAGACAAGAAAAGATCGTTTGAGAAATGACTATATCAGGAATAAAGTGGGGGTGGCGAGCATTGAGGACAAGTTGTGTGAGGGCCGACTCAGATGGTACGGACATGTGCAACGCAGACCTACTAGTGCGCCTATACGAAGCAATGCTATTGAGCCAAACACTATAAATAGAAGAAGAGGAAGGCCTAAATTAACATGGGATGAGCTTATAAAGAGAGATTTTGAATCTCTACATCTCAATCAGAATATGACCCATGATAGAGCTGAATGGAAACGAAGGATCCATGTAGCCGACCCCAACATAGTTGGGATTGAGGCTTAGATGATGATGATGAGAAGTTATACATTTGATTTGTAATACAAAACCTATGTATATTTATAAGTGTTTCCATACAAATATAGATGTATAATATATTTAACTATTCATATATGCGTACAGATAAATAGCATATGTGAAATATGTATGTGTATTATATGTAGATATATACATATTGACATGTAAATGTAGATACAATATATGCATATATGCGGAAATACATGTGTAAATTCTAATATATATCAAATATTCCTGTCCATATATACTAAAATGCATATACATAAAATAAAATATTACACATTTGATAATGTTTGTGTACTATATGTAAGTATCCTATTGATATATTGCTCTACAATATAGATAGATATTGAAAGATATTAATACATATACATATAATACATATGTACATGTGGGTGTGTGGGTAAATAAGTAGCTTAAATCAAAGTGAAACAAATTAAGTTCAAAAAAAATCTGCAAAACTTTTAATAAAAAAAGGGCCGCATATACCCCGCTTATGCCCCGCACAAGATCGCATATGCGGCCATGATCGCATATGCGGCCATGACCGCATACTGGGCCGCATATGCATATGCGGCCATATGCGGTCTGGCAAGAGGGGCGCACCGCATAAGCGGCCGCATATGCCCCGCATAAATCCGCTTTTTGAAACACTGAATGTGACATTTAAGGCACATTTAGCGTAGGGTAAGGCATCTCATTTCTAGGTCATCATGTACTATTTCTCAAGAAATATTCCTAAAACATGTTAAAGTTATTGCCTTCACACAAAGTTATACAAAAAAGTACCAAGTTAAGACAAGAATGTTGAAGGAATAGGCTCTACTCATTCACAAATTCAAACATTGATCAATCTTATTCCAACTTATTCTTACTTTTCCACCCAAGCACCTTTTTGCCTTTTCCAACCTAACCCCATTGATGTGTTGGCCTATTCCGACGGATTCCCATTGGGACAGAATAGGGATCCGTTTGAATAGGCACATAATGGGGTTAAGTTGAAAAGATGTTTGGGTGGAAAATTAGGAATAGGTTGTATAATTTGATTGAAGTTTAGATTTGTTAATAGTTAGCATTTTATTCCTTCCCTTATGCATGTACCTAGTACAAGTTTTTGGTATAGTTCCATAACAACTTTCCCTGTTCTACCTAATAATATTCCTTCCGAAATATACCTTATGTTGCCTTATCAAAGGATAACATAGACTTATACCATTCCCAAATGCACCCTTTAATAGAGTTAGACGAAGTGATTTGAAAAATTCATGTAGCTAATCACAACATGGTGCACCACCCTTTTCTTTTGTCATACATGTCCTCCAAGTTATCAGACACCATATCTTGTTTGTTGCATCCCCCTCCCACGATAATTTCTTCTTACCTTTTTAGTTTTGTTCTCTACATCTTCTGGGAGCTTCTGTACTGACACAGTTCGATTGGTCGTTACTTCCACTTTAGATAGGATTGGCCTACCCGGCTACCCCTTTGAGATAAAACCTCCTTCCCATCTAATACATGTTCTTTCAAATTTCGTAATCAAATCTTACAGTTCTGCTATCCAAAGGATCAATGGTGGTTTTCAGGTACTTCCAAAAGCAACTGATTCTAACATATAAAAGAAAATAACAGATACAAGGAATACGCAAAGTAAATGTGTCATAAGTACCAATAGCTAAAAATAGATTATATCTTTATTGGGAGTTTGGGACAAAGCAGATGCATCCCTACAGCATTCACATCAGACTCCCTCGATAGTTCCTCTGAATTGCACTAATGATCTACCTAATATGAAAAAAAAGGATCTAAACTCTGAAAGAATGTTGGTTTTCGCAGCATGCAATACTAGTATTAAGGTAATACATTTAGAAGAATACTTGTATTTACTCTTAGACAATATATATATATATATATATATATATATATATATATATATATAAGCTCAAGCAATAATGACAACAACTGCATGAAAGAATTGAATTAGCAAGTGAGTATAAATTAAATAAACATTGTTACAAGAGTAAATACAAGTATTCTTCTATCAAATGAAGCATCCATCAAATGCTTCATTCATGTGCAAGTAGCAGAAAACCAGCAACTAAGACTGACCTCTCTTAAAACATTCTCCAACTGCCTCAATTTTCCATCAGTGCTGCCTGCGTTATTTCCAATCACTAGCTTCAAGTCATCGACCGAACTTTCAAGATGCCTAGTTCTGCTTTCCAATTGTGACAGCCTTGAACTCACGCCTTCCAGTGCACTGAGCAAGTTATCGGCATATTTCTTTACTGTACGGTCAATCTCAGCTATAGCAGCTTCATCATTCACTTCCCTGGCTTTTTCATTCATAAATTTCGACGATTCATGTGTCTCCACCGAGCTGTAGTTCTATAGAGAACATAAGCACACAAGAGTTAAAATATTGTGCACGAATTCAAACAACTAGAATGCTGCTTTTTAGGGATGGGAACTACTCAGATGTATTAGATAGTATAAAATTAAAACAAGTCCCCATTCTTTTTTACGCAAATTCTACAACATTTTTGATACATACGCAAGATTAAATAAACTAACTCATACTAGCAGATAGGCATATTTGGTGTCTCACACTTAATAAATTCCTGAATCAGGTACATTTCTCAGGTGTTTTAGATAGGCTAATGGTACATTCCTGAATCAGAGTCAATGGTAGCATCAAACTAAAACAAAGCTCCCATGCCATAAAATGTAAAATAAAGAAGATTTTGTAAGAAAATGCAAGTTAATGTTAATAATTGGAAAGTTAAAACCAATATATTCTAGAAAATAGGCTCATACTTAATGAGGTCAGCAATAAAAAGGAAAAAGGAATAAGCAAATGAATCAAAATCCACACTGGTTGTTAGCATTAACCTTGCACGACTGCTGTTTCCCAATATATAACAGATGATAATTTTGACATATGAACTAAATTGCAAGCATATGGAATATGTAAATTAAAGGATATGTAGAAACCCTATTGTAATTAGTTAATTGAAGCATTGACAAAATATTATTTAATAAATAAGAGCTCTATATTAACTAAACAGTGTGCAGATGGAGGCAAACATAAAATTTAAAGATACATACATACATACATACATACATACATATATATATATATATATATATATATATATATATATAATTATTATATATATACATATATATACATATATATACATACATATATATATATATACATACATATATATATATGTATATATATACATATATATACATACATATATATATATATATATGCAAAAAATATCCTCGATATACAAACACACTTGAGTGTATTCGTGCGATCCGTACACTCGAGTGTATTCTAGCCTGACTCTACATATATATATATATATACATATATATATGTGTGTGTGTGTGTGTGTGTGTGATGTAAGCATTCCAACCAGGGATATATAAATGAAGAATCCCTGTTGTGACTAATTATGTGCAGACAAAATCAAGTATGAAAATTCAACCCAGAAAAAGCATGAAAACACAGAAATTTGTTGCAAAGAAATCAATGCTTGAACAAAAATAGAACCATCATTCTAATTATATAGTGATATATCCATATAAAGAAATATTATTGTAATTGAATTGTCATCAAGAATAAAACCTTGATCACTTGTACATTGACAATGGGTCCATGTAGCCATGGTGGGTGTTTACCACACTCGTATCCATTGTAAACATAGTGCATGTTGGCCCTGTGTGCATACTATAAAATGCACCGATGGCTAACACATACATACTAACTCAAAACCAACAATATTCTTATGATTGTCATATCTAAGCAAAGATATTTAATGTGTGCATGTTTTATGATTAATCATGACACATTCTCCTCCATTACATTTTATTAGGACAGATGCAAGATGAAGGTTTGAGGTTTCATTATATTCATATTGTATTAGTCTTTAATTGATCAGTCAATGAATTCAAGCACATATTAAAAAATTAAAATGATATAAAAATATATATAATAGCATGCATGCACGTTGAATACACACAATGCAACACAAACATGTGTGCACTGCACACAAGCACATGCTCAAACCCACACATGTGTAGGAAATACTGCATGTGTACACACCCTTTGTGTGTGAAGGACAACCATCATGTAAGTTGTTAGGCACAATACTTTGTTAGCATATTTGAAAAGAAAATAAGAGACACTATACAAGTACAACAACATTAGATTTAAGCAAAAAGGTGTTGTATCATGTGGTACTATATTGTAGCCTTCATAATGTATTTTAGTAGTGAGTGAAGCTGGACTGCAACTTTTTTGTACATGATTTCTTAATTCTTAAAAACAAGATGAAGTACTCATTTCTCATCCATTGTTTTAAGCCTAGTTTATGAACCCACCAACAAAAAGTATTTTAGTTACGGTTGTAAATTGTAAACAGAACGGGTTTGAAATGGATAGTGCAGTATTCTAATATGAAACCAACTGAAAAACGAAACATACCCGTAACAATTCCAACCAAATTTAGATAATTATGCGATCCGAGGTTTAAAAAACATACATTTTCAATTAAGAATTATTAAGTGGATTATACTTATTATATCAATCTATTAAATTAAATATTGAATTCTCCATGGGTTATTAAAAAAATTTCTAAAATTATATGTATACAGTTGTCACATTGGCATTAAATGTACGCATATAGTTGTCACGTTTGGAATTTTTATTAAAATATCAATGCTTTTAGATTGGTTTGAAGTGGTTGAACAGATGGGAGAAGCAATCTAGTTCATCCAGAGACATGTTTCCTCCGAATGTCATCCAAACATGTGAACCGGACAACCAAATTGGTTGGACCGACAACAAGTCAAATCCCTAAACCAGACAATTTGTCTCTCTTAGCTAGAACGCTGTTTTTTGCCTTTAAAATTGATGTAAATGTTAATTGCCATTTGATATACATGTGTGGTTTGGATTGCCTATTAGCATAACATGAAATTGTAATATTTGATAAGGAAAATTCATGTCCCTTTAATTGATATTTGATGAACTCCTAGGTTAATTTGTACCTTTACAAGTGTTTGTAGCGTATTTTGATGTTTAACTTGTTTGAAATCGTGAAATGTGCCTGTTAATATTTCCAGCAACAAAAACTTCATTGACTGAACTGAGCACTGGTTGAACCACCATAGCAGAAACCAGCAGCCAGACCCATTCAGTTATGGTTTTGTTGAGAACGCCTTAGATAAGATCCAGCAATATCCAAAATCAGGTGCAGATTTGTTAACACAAATCTGGTATGCTTATTAATGCGAAACCGAATTTGTTGGACATCAAAAAAATTTCCTGGAATCTTCAACATGAATACAGGTGAAATCATTGTATTTTTTATAATAAATATAGCCCTAAGTTTGGCACTGTTGCATCATAAAGGGAGAGACGTACTATATTGAGATTCGGTCCTGTAATAACTTCATGAGTAAAAAGGTGTAGAGCCTGCCGGCCTTGGTGTCTTCCCAAAGAATTTTAATTTCACAGTCTTATGATAGGCCCCCTATTATCAGTCAAAGATACAAAAGGCATTCTCTTCCCTTATCCGTTGCCAGTTCCCCTTACTCTCAACACAAAGGCCTTTCTAATAAAAATGCTACATGGAAAGACTTTGTAGTAAACTAGTAATACAGTTACGGGTTTAACATCATCGGCCTTCATCGATGTGTTTGAAAAAGTTGTCGTCTTGGAATATTATAGGGGACAGCTAAAGGACAGAAAAATTAATCTTTCAAGTCCTATCATAAAACTGGGAGTTGTTCGTTGACTGTTTCACTAAGTTCCATTTTGATGACCTCCTGAAAGGAAATCCTCGCACTCTCTATCTCCCTAGAAACAATGACTCTGAAATATAACAAGATCGCAGGACCTTGCTCATGAGCATGCCAGTATAAGCATGTGTAAGACACAAAAGGAGGAAAATTGAAAATGAATGAACTCTTCAAAGTTGGTGATTGGTCCAAGGAATGAGGTTTCAGCGAAATTGGTGAAATTTCCCCAATTTTTTTTAATTTCGATGGGATCTGGTACCGAAACGTGCGACTGTGTCGATTTCAGTAATTTCAATGAATTTCACCAAATTTCGATGATTTCGATGAATTTTGCCAAATTTCGATGAAAACTTCGATAATTGCAATCCTTGTTGTTATTGTTGTTTTTTGAAGAGGAGCAACGGGGGGTTGGGGTTATTTCACCGTTTAGTACTCATACATAGTATATATTTATAGTATATCATAATTGCATTGCATTTCCCTAATATTTGCTAATCAAATTATTAAAGACTTATGCAATGCATGCTTTTTAGTTTCTGCAATGTGGACGACATGTATCCTAGTGGTGGTTTATTAGAAAATGAGGGTGTAGGAAGCCAACCACACCAACAAATAATGATTTAGCTTGGAAACATTGCACTAGTGATCTTGGGGCCAATGAAATGATTGACTATTGAGTCACTGTCAACAACAAACTATCAACCCAAGTAAAATCTGTGGGGATGCCCTACATATCCAATATTTGATATTAGAACACAAATAAGTACATGCATGTATATAGCTCATACTTGCAAAATTGCATAACTTAATTCCTACATTTTCTCATCGACATCCTCAAGAAACAGGATAGTTCCCTTACCTCCCACATGAAGGACCACCCCCCCAACCTACCCCCAGATAAAATTTTATTGCATAAAACAATGCACTTAGGAGTAGAGATCACGCCTGTAAAATTTCATAAATTAACTCATTCATTTTGGCGTTGAAACGGACACAGTTGCATATATCGAAATTTTCATCGAAATTTATAAAAAAAAACGGTTTCCATGCTGTCGAAACAGCATCGAAATCGGATACCTCGTTCCTTGGATTGGTCTCAAAAGGCTTCTAGGCAAATTTTGTTGCAGAGAATTTTAATGGCTCTTTTGATGATAACTCCTTAGATTAGAAATGAAACATGGATGTGGATTAGTTCAAAGTGGAGGTTGCTACTGAGTGGAGCCTCTAGATCAAAATCCTTTTGAGTGCTGATGTTACATATTTAATTTATAGCATGCGGCATGCCATGTCAGCTTGTTCTTACTATTCCTTAACAGATTACTGGGCATCTTGTAGTGGAAGCAAGCACAAAAGAAAGAAAGCGACAAAAGAGTTCTAGTTTTCAAAGTTGGTTGATTGCTCTAGGAGATCTTCTAGGTAACTTCAATTGGTATCAGCTTTTAGTGTCCGCAATGATTCCTCCTTGAGCTTAGAACAGCCCATTGTCGTGAAATGTTTGATGCTCAGAAATTGAGGCTGGTTCCCTTGTCATCAAGTTATCCAGATGTATCTACCACTTCCAATTTCTGATGGGAGATATTGCCGCTATAAATGCAAGGTTTTGTGCCCGACAAAGTGGAGCCCACTTTATCGGGAATCCTCAAAAAAGTTACTTATCCGCTTAATAGTGTGTATATGACTCATACTAGAGCTTGTAATTGCTATCTCTAACTATTAGTTGTCAAGCTTTTCAAAATGAATATTTTATTGCCATAAACCTAAAAATCAAGGTTTTGAAATTGAACAAGACATCAAACTGGTGCGACCAGTTGTTTGTGGTTCAATCGTTCAAATCAACCGGTGGTCTAACCAGTTGAACCAGTCAATTCTCAAAAGGAAAGGGAAGATAAACCAGTTGATCGGGAACCCGTAGCCTAACCGATTAATTCACTTACCGGTCCGGTTCTAAGTACTTGAATAAGATACCGCAATATCCAAAATCTTGTCCTAAGATTCAAACTGGTATCCAAAATGCAAACACAGTTTATTATATAAAATATGAAACTTTCAATCTGAAAACCATTGCAGCCTAAAAGGAGGCACATACCACATTTAGATTTTATTATGTAATGACCTCATGACTACAAAGGTGCAAGGCATGCCTTGGTGTCTAGCCAATTAGCTTCGATCAATGTTTTAAAAATCGTGTTGAGCTGCCGCTTAAGCGGCCGCTTAATGGCCACCAGGTCCTGGCTGATTAAGAATTCCCTAAAGCAGCTGTGGAGCGGATTGAAGAAAAGCAGCCACTTTTTTCCTGCTTTTCACCCGTTTTAAAAAAAATACTGTTCTAAGCATGTTACACGAAGTACATTATATGGTCTAATTAGTTTGACTATAATATATTAAACTTGCATACATAAAATGTTCTATGATATACCTAGTTCTAATTCAGAATGCGTACTTTGTATGTAATATGTAATAATAGCGTACTGTTGTAATGTATCCAAGTAAATTATATGTAACTATTATCTAATCTAAACGCATATTTGATTAAATGTACTCCTGTAATGTATGACTAATTGATGATGTGCAAATGTAACAATATGTTTGTAAGGTATCTATGATAAGTCTATTGTTTACTGTTCAGCTATGTAAACATGTGATACAAAATGATTGTTGTATCATGCATATACACATTATTTTATAGGTGTAGGGTGCTTTATCTATGACATGTATATTTTTTATTGAACATCTGCTTGATCTGCGGCTCGTACTAGCTTGTAATTTGTTATCCCTTCACTATTATTCTCAAGCTTATCAAGATGTAACACTTAGCTACAAGAACCTCAAGATACGCTTGTAATTTGTTAACCCTTCACTATTATCGTTATCCCTTCACTATTATTGTCAAGCTTATCAAGATGTAATACCCTAGGCTGGTTATATAATAGAAGATGGAAACAGTAACTATCGAGAACATTGCGACTAACCACCTTATCATTGACTAATTAAAAATACTCAGTGAAATGAAAAACGGGCTGAGTGGCCGCTTAAGTGGCAGCTTAATCGGCTCAGCAGCCCAGCCATTTAACTTCTAGCCCCTGAGCGCCGATTAATCGTCCCTAAAAAATAGTCAATTTTCCCCCACTTAATCGGCCGGTCAGACCCCTTTTTTTAAAGAAAACTGCTGCAAGCCTGTAACATTAAGTAAATTTGAAAGTATAATAATAATTGACTGTAATAATATTAAACTTATATACAATACATGTTCTATGATAAGCCTTAGTTAATTTAAAATGCATACCTTGTATGTAAGCCGTAGTAATAGGGAACTGCTGTATATCCAAGTAAATTACATGCAACTATTATCACGATATAGATTTTAGAATGCATACTTCTGTAAATGTAGCGATAAGTAATGTACTTCTGTAATGTATGATTAAGTGATGAAATGTAAATGTAGCGATAAGTAACGTATCAATGATAAGTCTGCTGTAATGTGATGCAAAATAGTTATTGTATCATGTATATATACTTAATACTTATCGGTTTATAGTTGTACAGGGTGTTTTATGTGTGACAAGTCCATTGTTCAGTATTTCAGCTACATTCATTGTTACTTTTATAGTTGTTTTTATAAAGTATTTGGGTGTTTAATATTGTTGTTTAGGGTGTTTAGATATGTATAAAGGTTCCAAAAAACATAGTATTTATATGCATATATGTGTAATATTTTATAAAATTGTATAGAAAATCAAAACCCGTTTTTTCAAAAATCGGCCGCTTAATTGCCCGCTTAACCAGTTACAAGGTGTTGTCCGCACGCTTACCGTTTAATGCTTTTTAAAACATTGATACTTGATTGAGCAAATAAACTTAAACTTACCAATAAGTCCTCTAAATATCAACAAGTCCTTGAAATAGCAAAATTAAGTCCAAACTGAAGCAAACCCCTAATTGACTTGAAGATCCCCTAATCGATCAACTCAAGCTCGAAGGGGGATTGTTGGGCCTAAAGAAAATCCAATGATGCAGACGATCCTACTTGTTCTACATCGGATACCCTGCCTGAGAAAGACGAGCCTCTAGCGAGTCAAGTTGCAACTCAATTGCCTTGACAGATAGCATGCGCTTACTAATCCACATGGGAAGCATCGATGCTCAGATCGTTAGGATGCATTGCATCTAATCCTCCCAGGTGTCCTCATAGGTGTTGGGCTCGCCGCATGAATGCATGTTCTCATATGTCTCGTCATCCTCTTTCTTTAATGTAGGTGTCATGGTCATCATTCAGCTCGGACATTGGATCGATCAATGTATGTAGCCATGGCACGAGAAGCACCACACCTTGGCAGGTACAGATGTAGTCTTTGACAAGAACACGAGTGGGAGGCTTAACAGAAATAGCACTAGTGGTTGTTGCAAAAGATGTCTGGCATCGCCATGTAGTAGACTCTAAAAAAGGCATGACGTCTCTACTCCTGCTCTATAAGGACCGTAACATGTATACCATAGTCCATGCTCCATATTCGAGAAGTAGCTAAGACGAAGGAACCAGAGTGGATAATTGTAATGATTATAGTGTCATCCCAGCAAACCCCTGAGAGCCCAGACTTGTAGACCAAGTCATAAATTCTGATGTGCACTCATTGACCAAGTACCCTGCCTTCATGTTTAACATGGTGTTCACACAGTGGACAGTGTGCAACCATTCCTACCAAGCGAGAATGGTACCTCACAACTTCACCTTAGCAAATAGCATTGAACGTTCCTCTGTCAAGTAGTCAAGATGAAGAACAACTTGATGTTGTGCGGTTAATCACTCCTGAGTTTTCTGTAAGGGTTAGGGTGCACAATGTGTGTACCTCGTATATTTATACAAAGAACAATTACATATAGGTCCACAAAGAATAGGGAAATAACAAGTGAATATAAAGAGCTAAATAAAACACTATTTAACACTCCCCCTCAAGTTGGAGCATAGATATCAATCATGCCCAACTTGTCCATAAGAGAGTTGAAATGTTTCTTGGCCAGCAACTTTGTGAAGATATCAGCAACTTGATCCTCTGAGCGAGTAAAAGGAGTGCAGATACGACCAATCAAAATAGCTTCTCTGATGAAGTAGCAGTCAACTTCAATATGCTTGGTCCGCTCATGAAAAACAGGATTACTTGCAATAAAAATAGTTGCTTTATTATCACAATGCATGGGAATAGGAGCAGAAGATCCCACATCAAGTTCTTTTAGAAGAGACTGTACCCACAAAAGTTCACAAGTTGTGTGAGCCATAGCCTGGTACTCGGCCTCAGCGCTAGATCTAGCAACAACATTCTACTTTTTGCTTCTACAGGTAACAAGATTTCCACCAACAAAAGTACATTAACTAGAAGTAGATTTTTTCTCTATCTTACTTCCAGCATAGTCAGAATCAGAGTAGCCTTCAAGAGAGCAATGACCATGTTTTCTATAGAAAAGACCTTTACCAGGAGATTTCTTCAGATACCTCAGGATAAGACACAGTGCTTCCCAGTGACACTGTCTAGGCTTGTCAAGATACCTGCTAACAAGACCAACAACAGTAGAAATATCAGCTCTAGTAACAGTCAAATAGATTAGTTCGTCAACCAGTCTCCTATATCTTTTACTGTCAGGATACAGGGGAGATTCATCATCATCCCAATGTACATTAGGATCTAGGGGCGTATCAGTGGTCCGAGCTTCAAGCATTCCAGTCTCCTGTAGAAGATCTAGAACATATTTTCTTTGAGATAAAACAAGAGCATTAGCAGTCTTGGAAACTTCAATTCCTAGAAAGTATCTCAGCTTTCCCAGATCTTTAGTGACAAAGTGCTTGCATAAGTTAGGCTTTAGTAGCATAAAATTCAGAAAGAGCACTGCCAGATAAAATAATATCATCAACATATACAATAAGAACCACAATACCAGAGGAGGTCTTCTTAATAAAGACAGAGTGATCAACATGAGATCTGAGGAAGCCATAGGTAGACAAAATCTTGCTCGGTTTATCAAACCAGGCACGTGGACTCTGCTTGAGTCCATAAATAGATTTTTGAGGCGACGGACTTTGTGTGACTCCCCTTGAGCAACAAACCAGGTGGTTGCTCCATATAGACTTCCTCTTGGAGATCACCATAAAGAAAGGCATCTTGACATCTAGCTGGATAAGGGGCCAATCCAGATTGATTGCCAGAGAGAGAAGAACCCGCACAGAATTTAGCATGGCAATAGGAGAAAAAGTTTCAAAGTAATCAATACCATAAGTCTGAGTGTACCCTTGGCCACTAGGCGGGCCTTCAAGCGTTCAACAGTTCCATCAGGATGATACTTGACAGCATGGGATGAGATATCGACGGTACCGTCGGTATATACCGATCGGTATACCGATATCGACGCCATCGATCATCGGTTTAAGCAAGTCTGCCGCTGGGATTGCAAATATCGGTAAACAGGTGGACTTACCGGCAAGGAACAAGGTGACCGATACCGACGCCGTTTTGACAGCTTGGAAATAGGTATTTACCGGTATACCGACGAAAATACCGACAGATGCAATCCTGGCCGTTTCGACGCCAAAATGAACGAATTAATTTATGAAATTTTACAGGTGTAATCTCTAAACCTAAATGCATCGTTTTATGCAATAAAATTCTATATTGGGTGTTGGGGGGGTCCATCATGGGGGAGGTAAGGAATCTGTCCTGTTTCGTTGGGATTTTGATGAAGGATTTCGATGACAAAATGTAGGAATTAAGATATGAAATTTTACTAGCACAAACCACACACTTAAATACACACAATTATGCAATAATATACAATTTACACATATGAATAGCATATCTACTTACAACTCACATCAGTTGTATGTTAAGTGGTGCGCTGGTTCTCCACACAGTAATGAGTTGATATTACTGAGATATTGCGGCCATGACATGCACATCCTATAAAGGTGGTTGTATGTAGTCACATGCTCCTCATACACATTATTATTGGCAAATTGTATGAAGTTCCATGTTGCTCATTCATGTGCGATACTGTATAAGTGTATAATACTCCTTTGTATTATATTCACATTACTCTTTAGTAATACATCTTCCACTAAACATAAAAAAGTAACTAATTATATCAATACTAATTGTGATATGCTTAGATAGATTGTATGATAATAGTAATTAATAAAGTTTAAGGTAGGTAGATCTAGTGATAATATTGTAGATCTATATAATATACTTACATATGTATGTATAGTTCGCGTAAACATATTAAAATTGGAGTAATACTAGGCTTTGGCGGTAAAAAACACTTTTTTTAGGTGAAAGTGGAAGAAAAAAGTAGGAAAAAGAGATGGAGAGGTTGCTAATGGTAGACATGAAAGAGATTAGTTATAATCACCTTGATTTGGGTTGGTATTAGCTCCAATCGCCAATAATCATCCAAATGCACCGTCTTTTCTCCTCCCAATAAGTAACTACAGTCATTCTCGCAAAAAACGGTAAACCCATCGGTATACCGCCGGTTTCAGTCGGTACAGTGAAGTTAGTAGTGCATTTTGCACCGAAATCATCGAAACATGGCGGTATTGGCGGTATACATGTCGGTATTATCGATATTTGTGATCCTATCGGTACGCACGCATGTTTCGATATCGGTACGCGTCGGTATCGGTATTTCGGTCGAAATACTGCTGGTACATTACCGCCGAAACTTCATTCCTTGCTTACCAGTAAAACCGCCCGATATCGACGAATATCGGGGGTGCCGCATGCAAAAAGCCCCACTTAAGGGCAATACCGGCGGTATGTCGCCCCGACATACCGGTTTTCGCAAACCTACTGCTGTTGTTGTTTGAGTGGAGAAACTTGGAGATTTGGGGCTATTTCTTTCCTTGGAGCTCAAATCAGCCCTAATCAAGGTATATTTTCTTAATTTCTTTCATTTCTCATCATTTCCAACCCCTTCCCTCTATTTCCTTCTATTTTCACCAAAGAAGTTCTCCAAAATTCTCTAAATACACCCAAATCCTAGATCTACTGCAAAAAACTTAGAATTAATGATATTTAACATAAATCTATGATTATATTATGTAGGTCTACTAATGTATCACTAGATTTATTACTATTAATTAATATTATCATATAATTTCACTAATTAATATTAAATTCGTAATAATACAATAAGTACTATTAATAATAGGTATCTAACTTAGGTTTAGTAGAAGAAGTTGTACCAAATACTAATATGAACAAATACAAACAAAAATATAGTTAAAATATTTATATTTTTCGAATTTTCATTTATTAAAAATGCTGAAAATTAAAAAAAAACATTTTTTTCTACAGAAATATGTGGGTTAGTGCTATACAAGATGGAATGAGTAATTTGTAACACATCACTTGCCTTAATACTAGATAAATATCAAATTTTATATTTTTTTAAATAATTTCAGACTGAAAGCCTCTTTTTCTTGGTAATGAAAATCTTAAAAAAATTGTGTTTGATTCTATAAATACATTTAACATTTATACACTTAAAGTATTGTGTTTGATTCTATAATACATCAAATAGATTAATTTCTTGCAACTTAATGCTTTTGATTTCATACACCTAATTTTTTTTGTCTTTGTCTTTTTGCAGTGTTGACTTTTGACTTTTGAGAAGATGTTTGCAAGCAATATGGAGGGTGTTGGGGCCGGTAATGTTGGAGCTAAGGATGTGGATCTTGCATGGAATCATTGCATGCCTGTTGATGGGAACAGGGGAAAGATAATTTGCAATTACTGTAAGAAGACAATTGGTGGAGGGGGGATTACTAGATTTAAACGTCACATTACTGGTGGCGACAAAAATGTGGCAATGTGCCAAAGGTGTCCCCAAAGTGTTAGGGATGATTTCAAGAAACTTATAGGTGCAAAGAAATAAAAACAACAAAAGATGAAGGAGGCTGACAGGGCTTACACAGATACATTGTTTGATGTTAGGCCTACAGGTTCTTCGACTGAATCTGATGATGATATTGGATATCTTCCTGAATTTGATACAGCCTATTCACGTCGTATGTATAGACGTGCTATCAGAGAATCTCGCAAAAGTGAGTGGGAAAGGGAGGAGGCAGCTCGGATTACAAGGAGGTATGGGTCATTTGGTGCAGGTGGAGGCAGTGGGACTACACGCATTCATGTTGTTGACCTAGATGACGATGAAGACCGAGCTGGTCATGGTAAAAGGAAGAAAGGAGGCATTGATACACTTTTCCGTTCTGCTAGTGTGAGATTGAGGAATGTTTATGAGCCAGGGGTTAGGAAGCCAGAGGCTAGGCAAAAAAGCCTCAAAGCAATGTTCACTGGTGCAAAAGGTAAGGTTGGCAAGGCAGTGGGCAAGTTCTTCTTTGTCATGGTATACTTCTAGAGCTAAGCGACTGGAAAATGTGTGGCTAAAGGATAATTCAATCCGGGTTTGGGCCTCTAATATCTATAAGAAGATATTAAAAAATGTCCTGCTAGCAAGGTGCACTTGCAAGATTTCATCCACCTTCCTTGTACTCAGTCTCAGTGCACTTAGATTTCTCTATTTATACCAATAGAACCAAATTCTACTAGGGATATATTTTATGTGCCTCAAAGAATTATGTTGATCCAATTGTAGATCTGATATATAATTAAATGGATTTTTCACCAATCAGATTGATGGGAGGCCCGCACAAATCCAAGAGATTGTGGTATGGTACAATCTAATTTTCTAGATCTGAATAAGGTGTATTAGGAGTTGTCCCGTGGTATGGTTCTACATTTATAAGTATACACACCCGCATTAGGGTTGAGTTTATCATGTATTTTGTATTGAGACGGTCGTCAGTTGTACTCTAGGGTGTATTATGACTCATTCGAGAACGCTCCTCCTGTATCCACTTTTTTGGAATAGTGAAAAATTTGTCGTCTTGTAGACTAGGTCTCTCTGGTCAAACCACATAAATCATGCCTTCTCTGGTTGTGTGATTGTTCATTTCTCCTCGTCTGTGTTTTTCCGAATGAACTCGGTGTATACTTTCGTTCGAATTCTTAACAGATGTTGAAGTTTATTTAGTATCAAAGCTAGGTGTTGAAGTTTCGAAGAATGTTAAGAGTTTATTCGAGATCGAGTAGTTGTATCGCTCAATCAAATTTGGGCTATGGAAGATCACGAAGTGAAAAGAGCTCATGCAACAACGAGACGCTATGGTTTTGGAAGAAATCGAGAATATGCCAACATTTTTAAAGGACGGAGAAAAGGAGATGGACCAAAAGGCTCTTAGCGCCATCCAATTATCCTACCAAGGAGACTACTACAGCAGGAATTTGAAAGAAACTCAAAGATCTCTACATGACAAAGTCTCTCCAAACAAAGCTATATCATAAGCAACATCTCTACTTACTGCATATGGCAGAAGGTAATTTTGTTTTTGAACATATCGGCGAGTTTAACTCTATTATCATGTACCTAGAAAACAAAGATGTTAAACTCAAAAATTAAGATAAGCATCTTTCTATTGTGTTTGTCATCCCGTTCACACAAGCAATTTTAGGAAACTATTTTGTGCGGAGAATCTTCAACCAAGATGGAGGACTTTATATCATCTTTGAAGTCTAAATCGATGGATGATCTGATTACTTCATTTGTTCACCAAGTGGTAGTCAGTCAGAGAGTCATGATCAGGGGTCGAACAAAGAAAAAGGGAAACAAGAAGAAGAAGACTTACAAATCTGAGTCCAGGCTCAAGATCGAAAAAATCTATTAATACTTTAAGAAGGCTAGATGACGTGAAACACATCTTGAAGAAGAAGAAGAAGGAAGAAGATAAACGACAAAATTCTCAAAATTCAATTCATATTCAACTGCCCGGACATAGGCCCCAAGGCAGGCTTTTATAACACTACATGACTTGACCCACAAGCAATGGAAATAAAATCCTATTTAATAAAATTCAAAATTAAATAAAACCTAAAATAAAGAAAAAATAAAATATTTGTGCCTATGCACACAAATTAGATAATTTGTACTTCGGTCCCTAAATATTAAAACAAAGTAAAAAAAAGTAGAATAAAGTCTAATGTGTCCTACATCAACTCCCCCGGGGTTCAAAAGACGAGCCACCGCTGAGTCAGGTACATATCCTACGCAGGCTCTCCCAATGGTGGTCGGTGGTAGGATAAATGGGTTGGACGACGACACGCGATCAGAGTTGGGGTATTGTCAACCTCAAGCATGCCATAATGTTCATGCGATCGTAGCAACTTTTATCTTTGGAGCATCTGCAAGCATCGGCAATACCAAGGTGGCAGTGTAGCCATCATCAACTGGAAGAACATACATGTCATTTAAGGGCTTTGGTACTTGGCGTGGTACAAGGTTGACTTTGTCATCCACTAAAGAAAGCATTAAGGAATGAGCGGGCACCATATCAATATTGCTTTGACTATTGACGTCATCCCTTATTGGAGGTGGTGGAGGCATCATCTCAGAATCATCTGTGTCAGTTGTTGAATCGTGAGTGGGGAGTGCATCTTGATCATCAACCTAGTCGACATTGTTGTGCCTCTAGACACTCAAGAGTTGCATCAGGGTGTTCAGTTGTTGAACTATATCACCTTGTCGTTTAACTATATCCGCTTGTCCCTTCATCGTCTTGTCTAATCGTTGTTGAATAGCTTCCAACGTGGTAGTAGTGTTGGCCATGAGGTCATCCAGGTTGTACGGACGGAGATTTACTGTTCTTCGGTGAATAGTACTCGGAACGGTCAAAGAGAAAGGAAAAAAAAGGGAAAGAAGGAGGTCGTGCCCTAATAATTTAGGGTTTGGCTCTTATACCACTTGATGTGAAACACATCTTGAAGAAGAACAAAGAAGAAGATAAACGACAAAATTCTCAAAATTCAATTTATGTTCAACTTCCCGGACATAGGCCCCAAGGCTAGCTTTTATAACACTACATGACTTGACCCACAAGCAATGGAAATAAAATCCTATTTAATAAAATTCGAAATTAAATAAAACCTAAAATAAAGAAAAACATGAAAGATTTGCGACGAAGCACACAAACTAGATAATTTGCACTTAGGTCCCTAAATATTAAAACAAAGCAAAAACAAGTAGAATAAAGTCTAACGTTTCCTACATCACTAGACACATTATTGATGATTGTTTACAAGTTGAAGAACAACTTGAATAGGGAGACGGTGGTGTAAAACAAGAACAACATCCAAATGTTATTTAGCACGAGAAGAACCAAATTTTGTTCTTATGGCATCATCCTCACCGCCATCTACATCCATTAATTTTAATACTTTGTGGATTCTGGACTCCGGCTGTTCACATCACATGTGTCCGCATAGAGATTGGTTCGCTTCTTATGAACACTTTGACAGAGGAATAGTAAACATGGCGAATGATACTATGTCATATTATTGACATTATGTCAATCCACAGAGATGATTGATTGAGTTACTCGAAATGTCTCAAATGTTCTTCATGTTCAAGCAGTGAAATGGAAAACGGGTTGAACGGCCGCTTAATCGGCTCAGCAACCCAGTCGTTTAATTTACCCCCTGAGCGCTGATTAATCGTCCCTAAAAAAAATCGATTTTCCCCCGCTTAATCGGCCGCTTAGACCCGTTTTTTTAAAGAAAAATGTTGCAAGCATGTAACATTAAGTAATTTTGAAAGTATAATAATTATTGATTGTAATATATTAAACTT
This sequence comes from Alisma plantago-aquatica, assembly GCA_963693085.1. Classification (NCBI taxonomy): domain Eukaryota; kingdom Viridiplantae; phylum Streptophyta; class Magnoliopsida; order Alismatales; family Alismataceae; genus Alisma; species Alisma plantago-aquatica. The sequence goes on along the minus strand of OY856410.1, from coordinate 861,120,812 downwards.
ATATACAATACATGTTCTATGATAAGCCTTAGTTAATTTAAAATGCATACTTTGTATGTAAGCCGTAGTAATAGGGAATTGTTGTATATCCAAGTAAATTACATGCAACTATTATCACGATATAGATTTTAGAATGCATACTTTGGTTAATGTACTATTGTAATGTATGATTAAGTGATGATATGTAAATGTAACAATAAGTAAGTAATGTATCAATGATAAGTCTGTTGTAATGTGATGCAAAATAGTTATTGTATCATGTATATATACTTATCGGTTTATAGTTGTATAGGGTGTTTTATGTGTGACAAGTCCATTGTTCAGTATTTTAGCTATATTCATTGTTTTGTAGTTGTGTTATAAAGTATTTGGGTGTTTAGTATTGCTGTTTAGGGTGTTTAGATATGTATAAAGGTTCCAAAAAATATAGTATTTATATGCATGTATGTGTAATATTTTTATAAAATTGTATAGAAAATCAAAACCCGTTTATTCAAAAGTCGGCCACTTAATTGCTCACTTACTGCTTAACCAGTTACAAGGAGTTGTCCGCACGCTTACCGGTTAACGCTTTTTAAAACATTGTGTTCAAGGCATTAGAAAAATGTCATCGCAATTGACTTGCACACGAGTTGCTCAAATAGTCTCGATCCCTCTTACGGTTGATGAACAAAGACTGACTATTTATACCGGAACGAATGGATATCATGATTCGTTAGAAATTGGACAGGTAAGGAAATTTATTGTTCAGTTACGCACTTACTCCAACTCCAAAAGGTTTTCCATATAGGGCTAAAAAGAGAATCTTGTTCATAACAAAAGGAGATGTTGTTCTGATTAAGGGAGTACATATTCCTCAAAACCTTTACAAGATGATTGGTGAAATTTTCACCAGTGTAGCTGTTGTTGTTCCTTCGTAAACTACAAATTTGGATACCACCAAGTTGTGGCATATGAGACTGGAACACGAATCAAAAAAATCTTGAATGATCAAGCCTGAGAGGACTTCTAGATGGTCTCAGTACTAGAAAGTTAGCTTTCTATGAGCATTGTGTAGTGGACAAGCAAAAAAGTCAGTTTTTCTAATGTAATGCATACTACAAAAGGTATTTTTGATTATGTTCATTCAGACATCTGGGTCCTTCTCAAGTTCCGTCGAAAGGTGGTGCTAGATATATACTTACTTTTATTGACAATTTCTTAAGGAAAGTTTAGAAAGCACAAGTCAAATGTTTTTTTAACAGTTTAAGAAATAGAAGACGATGGCTAAAAAGCAAACAAGAAAGCGCATCAAAAGGCTAAGGACAAATAATGACATGGAATTTTGTTCTTCTGAATTCAATGGATTCTATTAATCTGAAGCTACTTCCAGACACCGCACAGTTAGACATACACCTAAGTAGACCTGTCAAACTAGGTCAAAATCTGTGGGCGCTCATGGGTCGACCCGTTTAACTTGACTTTGGTGATGAAATTTGTCACCCGCTAAAAATCACCCAAGCCTATATCCATCCGTTTATATAACAGGTTTCATGGGTGACCCGCGAGTGATCCAGTTAACTGAAGCCAATATATTTATATACATAATATACACATACACCTGTAAAAGATGTTACCTATTTTACACAAGTTAAATTTTTACCTTTAAGTACAACAATTGGATTATCTTTATTTTGTGTTTGCATTAGTCAAAAACAAGTACTTGTAATATTATGAATGACTAAGGTTAAATGACAAAAATAAAATTATGTGTTGCTTTTTGTGATATTTATGTATGAAAACTACATTGATTCTCCTATTTTATATCTAAATACAACAGCTAGCTGCTTTTTTTTTCGTATAAACATATGTCGACAACTAACTTTATGGTTTGACATTGAACATAGTAGTTGGTTGGTTCCTTCACTATATTTGACATGAACAACATAGTTACAAGTTGTTCTAATTATTATTTTTAGTGTTAAGGGAACCATATAGCAACTTATAGTTGATTGGACACATTTTATATGGGCGCCGCAGGCAAACCCGCTACTCACTGGGTCAGGTTTGGGTGTGCTTTTCTTCTACCCCTCTAGAACTATATCATTTTGACCCACACCCACCCGTTTGGCAGGTCTACACCTAAACAAAACGGTGTTGCAGAACATATGAACAGAACTATTATACAGCAAGCATGATGCATATTCATTAGTGCAGGTATTAGCAAAGATTTTGGGACTGAAGCCATCTCTACTGCAGCCTATCTTGTCAATCGTTCTCCATCTACTCCACTTGGTTTTAAAACTCCTAGGTATGGTCTAGCCATCCTACAAATTATTAAAATATGTTAATTTTGATTGTTCTGCATATGTCTATTCAAATGAAGGAAAGCTCGAGCCTAGAGCTAAAAAGTATTCTAGTTGATGGTGATGGTGGAAATGGATATAAATTCTGGTGCACTGAGCCAAAGTCATCAAAGGTTCTGATTGAAAGAAATTTCAAATTAGATGAGTCTGTTGTGTTTTTTGCAAAGCATTATGGTGTTACTTCTTCTGTTGCAGTTTCTTCTCAGAATTCCAGACAGCAGGTGGATGTTGAAGTTAGTGCACGCAGCCCGACACATTTTCTTGTTACACAAAAAAACCCAAATGACGATGGAGATGACACTCTTGAAGAACAGACATATAGCATTGCTTCTGAAAGAGAATGAAGACAAATCAAACCACCTACACGATATTTAGATTACGTTGTTGTCTATGCCTAGGCTACTACAAAAGAGACAAATGATTCTGGTGAACCATCTACCTATATTGAAGTTATGTCTAATTTAAATTCTACTATGTGGTTTGCAGCTATGAAGGAAGATATGGAGTCTCTTCAAAAGAACAACACTTAGGTGCTTATAATCCTCCTATTGGAAAGAAAATTGTAGATGCAAATGGGTATTTAAAAGGAAGGAAGTTGATCCTGGAAATATTACTGCAAGGTTGAAAGTGTGGTTAGTTGTAACAGACTACAATAGTGTGGAAAACGTAGATTACAATGACGTTTTTTCTCCTGTTGTCAAATACACCTCCATCAGATTTCTATTGACATTAGTTGTTAAATATGATTTCGAGTTGGATCAACTTGATGTAAAGACCGCATCCCTCTATGGTGACTTAGAGGAGCAGATCTACATGCAACAACTTAAAGATTATGTTTATGTTGTGAAGTAGGATCATGTGTGCGTATTGAAGAAGTCTCTTTATGACTTGAAGTAATCCCCGCGATAGTGGTATAGAATATTTGATTCATTCATGGTCAGACATGGTCATTTTAGGAGAAAATGTGACGCTTGTGTCTACTTGAAGAAACTTTATGATGACTCTCTTATCTACCTCTTGTTCTATGTTGATGACATGTTGATAGAAGCAAGAGATATTTTTGAAATCCGCACTTCGAAGCACTTAGTGGTGAATTTGAAATAAATGATGTGGGAGACGCAAAAAAAAATTGGGGATGAAAATTGTTAGAAGCCACAAAACTGGAAAGTAATTTATTTCTCAGTCAGGAGAACTACGTGGAGAAAGTTCTAATATGTTTTTCTATATCTGATGCAGCTCCTGTATCAATTCCTCTATTCCAGTGCAATTGGTAGCATCATGTATGCAATAATTTACACTCGCTCAGATATTGCCCAAGTACTTAGCGTGGTGAGCAGATATGTATCCAATCCAGGAAAGCTACATTGGTAGGCAATCAAGTGCATTCTTAGGTACCTAAACGGTACATCTTCTATTGGCAAAAATACAGAGACTTATTTGGTTGATTCTGACTTTGTAAATGACCGTGATAAAAGACACTCTCTTACCAGCTATATGTTTATTGTTGTCGGTTGTGTTGTAAGTTGGAAAGTTATATTATAGCCCATTGTTGCATTATCTATTACTGAAGCCGAGTACATGACATTAACAGAGGCCAAGTACATGACATTAACAGAGGCCATGAAAGAAGCTTCATGGCTTAGATGACTTTGTGCAAAATTTATATATTCTTGAAAAGACAACGGTCATCTACCATGACAGTCAAAGTGCACTTCATCTCCCAAAAGACCATATCTCTCAAAAAAGAACGAAGTACATCGACATCAAGTATCTCTTCATTAGAGAGGTGATAGTCTAGGGGGACATTATGGTGAAGAAGATTGCAAGTAAAGAAAATCATGTTGATACGATGATGAAATTGTTGCCAGATTCCCAAGTTCAGATAATGTCTAAACTTGGTTAGTCTACACATCCTGCGGTGATGCCCTTAAGGGCTAGAGGAGAGATGATCTACATTATTCTTTTTCAGAGAGCTACAAACTTTGAATCAAGGCGGAAATTGTTATGCGCCTTGAAGAATTATGCTGATTGTGGAGCCTGTACCAAATTCAATGGATTTTTGCCGACTTGATGGTATAGACTATTTTCCAAATCTGAATAAGGATTCCATTACGGTTCTACATGTATAGGTATGCACATCCGTGCTCTCCGTGTACCCTCTTCTCTGGAAGAGTGAAAATCTCATCCCCTCCCATGAAGTAGGTCTCTCTGACCAAACCACATAATGCATGTGTTCTCTAGTTGTGTGATTGTTCATTTCTTCTCGTCTGTGTCTTTCCGCATGAACTCGACGTACACTTTTTTTAATACTTAAGATATAAAGGTCTCTACTTTGATGTCGTAAAGTTGATTTTAGAAAAAAAAAATGAACATGTTTAACAAAGGTCAAGATTCCTATCCACACGTGAATTATAATGAAGAGTTCCTTATTCTAGCTCGACATGACATGCAGAGCTTATAGCTATCTCTTTTGTAAAGAGTTTGTAAAGTAACACAAAATATCTCTGCAAATGAAGTCTCTATAGATTAAAAGTCAAACATAAACAACGCTTATATCTATACTACTATAAAAAGAGGGAGTTTTTTAAACTATTTACACATTTGCCATTTTCACTTTTCTACAAAAAACACCAACCAATCACAACACAGCTATTCCAATCCCTGCAACGTCCTTAACTCTCTCTCTTCTCACATTTTTTCACCCTTTTTTCTCATTCTACGAAACGAAGAAAAAAAATAGAGAACCGTCAAAACTTACCCACGTTCACCCGCACTCTCCACATCATCTCTACTTGCAAACCACTCACCCTGCAAGAGAATATTGATGCCACAACTAGCGGCTACGTGGCTGTTGCCTGTTGCGTATGTTCAAACTCCCACAACGACTTTTATCAGCAGAGGAAGCAAAATATCTCCTCAACAATGTGTCGTCTCACCAGTTGCATACCGGGAAGCCATGACGAAATGGTGATGGCTTAAGTTCTTCCCATACACTTGGCCTCGATCTCCCCCACCTTGAAGCGCTTCATCTATTACTGATCTGCTGCCGCCTCCCTTTCCTCGCAACTACCTCCATCAACCGTATCATTCAGGTCTTGGCGATTGATCCAGTAGGGTGAACATGCGAGGTCTCACGCCAAATACCTGCTCAAGATGCTTACCAACATAGGCAACATCCACCCCACATCCCACCACCTAAATCAATACATGTCCGTGAAGTGGGGTTGATCATCACCACACCAAGGACTGTCTCGAGAAGCTGTCTCCGTGTTCCTATGACGAATCGTACGTGCTGAAGATGCACACCCGTGCCAGGATTCTCAACAAGAGCACACCTTAGATGCTGGATTGTCCTCCTAATTACCAGACCTGTAAGGAATGCTCGCGGTGTCCTAAGCCCAAGCATCTAGCATACTCTGTAAGATCCTAGCCGGACGCTAAACTCACTTTATTCCCCAAGCTTTTTATTCTGTTGGTTGCAAATAATGGTCCGCGGACAAAATGGAAGGAAGTCTATTATTTATATTGCATCTTGTGCGGATTGAAACTCGCAGGCAAACGGGGAGGAGGAGCCAAGTTCTGCCGAGACTATTACATAAAATACAGATGTTTCCTGTTGTGAGTATTTATTTAGTTATCGGTTATGCTCTCCATTGTGCCACTACCAAGCACAACTTAATATAGCAATTGGTACCAAATTGCAAAGATACTTTCTGTATTGAGATATTGGGCAACTTCCTGGTAGCACGCTGCCATCTATCCCATACACTCACCAAAGTATGAATCATAAAGGATTTCTGAAGCATGTGATTCCATCTGAAGTGAACCTGTCATGGTCACAGTAAATAAAGTTCAGAAATCATCATATCCACCTATAAGGTGAGCGATGCAATTCCTGACTGGTGAGTCAATATTTTTAAAAGTTTACAGTAATTTGAGAGTACATGATTTTATCACGTTGCCATGATTCAGATGAGTCTTAAGCATGTATTTAGAAAGCTTTTTTCAGATGGTTATTCATGCTTTCTTGAACCACAAATGACAAGTTGTTAACACTCCTTAGCCACCTATTTTAAATAAAGCATAGGTGAGCAATGCATATTTGTTGTCAAAGAGGCGATCTTTTTTTTTTTTGAGTCTTAGGGAGACCCCGCTCCCCCTCCTCCTCAAAATGGTGCCAGAGCCCGGATGACCCAAGAAGTTGGTAATTACAGTGCATTCAGAGGGATTCGAACCCGGGTCCCCCAGGGAGGACAAGCCGGACCGAACCACCTGAGCCACACTGGCCGGGTCAAAGAGGCTATCTTGAAGATTATGAAATTAGTGAATAAAAAAAGGAGAATTTTTAAGATGTAAAGAACACTGATGTGTATTAATAGAAAACATTAAAATAACATAATTCTTTTATTAATATTTAAAATTCATATTAGAAATTAATTCACTTTTTTCATTTTTGATAATTTATTTTGGAGAATTTAATATCACTTGTTATGAATTTGTAGCTCTAGCATATTCTAATTTTCTCTTATGCTTGGTTAGAAAAATACAAAACATTTTTAAATTACATTAGATTTTACATAATTTTAAAAATTGTAAAACAGACCATTAAGAAGTTATGGTTGTATCTAATGGTTATGCAAATGTATTACATTTAAAAAGTATAATAAATTTGCACATGAATAAATTCTATCTGATACATACCCGATTACTTTAGGTTTTCACGTGCATGGCACGTGTGTGTTTACTAGTATATATAGTAATATAAGTACATACTCTCCGTCGGAACCTAAAGGGGTTTCTGCCTATTACCGGGGAAACCGTGACAAAGTGACTTAAACGAAATTTCAGCTATTGGGGCATGGACAGGCGGCATCTAGCAAGACGGGCTTGCAGAATGATCAGAATTCCATACGGAAAACTAGAGCTATTTGCAATCCTACTAACAGCAGCCCGCGCATGAAAACAATTTATGAAAATGTCAGATATCCTTGAGAAATAGTGCTTCGGCTGAAAATCGACAGAAATCTCAGCAAGCAGGCACTTGGTAAAGAAAAGTTGAGTCGAAGAACAGTGGCAGAATATTTTAGTCCGGCATGCAATTAATAAAGGGATGCAGAACTCGGATATTACTCTGAAAGTGGAGGAATTGAACGCGGACTCCCCGGAGTTCCAAGCCCTAGAGGCACCACTGTCGAGGTTCATTGGCGGTGCGGGAGGTGGGGGCGAGGATTCCACTCTATGGATTGGCTGGAAATCGTAACTAGGCAGGATATCCTCCTTCTTCTCGGAAGTCGATGCGGAAGCGGCGCCGTTGTCCTTGGGCGGCTGGTTGAGCAGATCCAGTAAGTCGCCGCTCTGCGCGCCGGCGAGGGCCGTGATCTGCTTGTCCATGAACGGCGACGAGTTCATTGGAGTTTCTGATGATGACCCAGGAGAATTGTCAGTAAAGTAGAAGGTCGGCACGTCGCGCGCAGAGGATACAGGGACTAATTGGGCAACGCAGTAGAGTTGTTTTCCTGGATATTCCCGTTGCTTCCCCGGTTTCGTCTGTTTGTTCACCTGTCAATAGGGCAACCTGAAGCGTGATGGTCAGTGACGGATGCGACGGTGGAACCAGCGGGGACCTTTTAATTACGGGGTGCGCGTGATATGGTTTAGGGACGTTGGTGGTAAAAGCACAATTTTCATAATGATGTCCGTTTAATATCATCCGCGATTTGTACTTATTAAATAAGAATTAACTACTACAATAGTTTTACGATAATTTTAGTGACTGATAATAAAAGTATAGTAAGATTAAGCTATCGTAGGCTCAAAATTCTTTGAGTTTATCCAACACAAAATCCGAAAGACAATCCTAGTACGCCAAACTATCGCTTTTTCGTTTTAAAAAAGTGTTCCATGTGAACGCAGCTGGGATCGGTTTTGGGTATTCGTTCACAACTATATAGTTAGAGGCATAGAGGGCAATGTTCGTGGTGGTGTGCTAGAAGGAAAATGGTACATCAACCATCTTCTCTGATTTTTATGGAAAATAAATGTTAATGCAATATATACACAGGTGCAAATATCCTTGCCCAGCTTAAGCATGTGACTGTGGTTTAATCTAGAACCGCAGTCTTATGAGTAAACATTTAGAATTTTCAATTGTTCCTTTTGTTAGTGACTAACTAACAAGATCGGTTCGACGAGTAAGTCTTGTAGTATCTACAATTGAAGATATTGTGTTGTATATATGTTCGAAAGTAGAATTGAATTGATGGAGTACATCATATAAGTACAAAATTGGCTAGCAAGATGATCATCCTATCTATGCAGCCAAACAATAAATCATACTTTTTCTTTTCATAAAATCTTCGCTTCAATCATCTCCCCCACCCTGAATTCAGCCCCTGGGTAGACGATAATAACAGAAATCATCCTTTTAGGAAATGATGATGCCAATGGCGGTCTAGAAAACCGCAGTAGGGGGGTTGAATTACATGAGTCATCGTAAGTTAATCTTTGAAAGAAGAAAAAATACCAATTTAGCAAGAAATAGACTATATAGAAAGAATATTGCACATAATTTTCTCAAAATTTGAACTAAAATTTGATTAGATATCAATTACATAGAGAGAAAGAGCATACCAAAATAGCAAGAGCATCATGTACACCAAATCAACATTACATTCTAAAAGGACTTCTATACAAAAATGTCGAAACAACAAATGACATAATAAAAATAAGAATGTCTTCCTTTCATTTACTCCTTTTTTAACTTATTAATAGAAAATTTTAAGTAATAATCAAAGTTAAACGTTGTAGCATATACTATTTTAGGAAAAAAATATAATGTCGTTGAGAATTAAACATGGGGTCAAAATTTACAAGTTAGTGCCATCAACCAGCTATGGTGTAGTAAACAGCTACCATTTCTTTGTAAACATCTACCATTGCGGATTAAAATTGACAAAATGTGGAATTAAACCCACCTTCGTTGATTAAAGTCTAGATAAACATATCAAATGTGCTAGGGACAACTTTATGTGTAACTCGGGTTCAAAATAATATTATTCATTTTGTAACCTCTAATATGTATATATATACATTTTCATATATTTTAGATGGGGGCGGCTAGAGCCCCAGTAGCCTCCTGGTGATACGCCCCTGCCTTTATGGTGGATGATGATTTAGATCGTCCTTTACTAAATGGTGGTAGATGCCTATGACTAAAAACCTTCTATGAAGTGATGTCAACATCGATCATCCTTCTATGAAACAGTTGTGCATGTTAATGACCATAATATTTTAGGGAGTGTTGGTAGGATGTGAGATTTGATTTCCCATGTGCCTGAAATTAAAGATGTGAATAGTGTGCCTATTCATCAACCATTTTCCATCCGCAACCATTCTGTATTGTATCAAAAGTGAAGAAGTGCATTCACAAGTGTTAGACATCTCCACCATTGCTGCAGTTGATTTTGGCGCCTAATCAGCGACATGTCATACTTTTACAACCCGATGAACTCCATTAGCATTGTGTGAGATATCTCTTTTCTTAACCCACTAGTTTATCCACAAAATCATAGTCTATCAGGTCTCGTAGATGCAACAAACATAAAATCCAAATATAGTTAACACCTTATTTTATATTGGAAAATAAAAAATACAAGTAGGAAATTTTTTAATGATTAGGAATATTAAGGGCAAAGTTGACCCCACCCAAGGTGATCCATGCGGAAGTAAACTAAAAATGCAGGTAAGGTGATAGTGTTATTCATTGATAGTTGTCTGCATCCTAGACTTATGGCCTCTGATGTGAATGGCATTATATGTATGAACATGATCAAATACAAATAAATAATCTTGGATCTCACTATATCTAGGAAAAATATTGACTTGGAGTTGAACATCCATACTTGTTATCCCTCTTCAAATATCTTCCTTGAAATGAAATTATCATGAAAAACTTTCATCCTATCCTTACATATTATAGAGTAATGATATGTGTAATTACATAACTCCATTATCTTACTAAATTGTAACTTAGTATAGTCACCTACCTTCTTCATATCAAATATAAAGATGTGATTGTCTATTAAGTATCTGCCCCAAACTCAATGGAAAAATCAAAACTATTGCCATTAACCCACCTGAAAGGGTGACAATTCACTAGGATTTTTAGATGTGGTTCGGTACGCCAATAGGTATCATTGTGTCTCTTGGCCCAATCTCATATATTTGATATCATTGTCTTGTGAAGGATCGACTTTATCTTATTATTTGAGATCTGAACCTACTTGTTGGTCTAAGTATGGTACAATGTAGATGGCACCATATACCTTCCACATGATATTCTCTCAACAAACCTCCAAAGCAATGGTGTATAACATGTGACCCCCATTCTCTATCATGGCTCATGGTATAGTCTACAAAAGGTGTGCTTCTTTTAAAACTTTAGAGCAACTCAATGATCATTGATTTGTGTACTTGAAAATGGCATCGAAAAGCTTGGTGTGCACATGCTAGTGTGTGACCTAAAAGAACATGCAAACACCACAAAAGCAATGAAAATGTGAACCCCTTGGTCAAAATTATGCATATGAAGCGAGTGGGAGAGGAACAAAGAAGTAAAAAAATAATGAATGTACTAAATTGAGAATAAAAGATTGATTAAACCCTAGATTTAGTAGATTGAAGCTTGTTCTTATCTATCATGTGCACAAGAGTGGTGTTGCATAAGGAATGACAAAAACGATAACAATTTGAATCAATAAACAATAACAACACAAAAAAGCAATGCTATAAGAAAAAGGAAATATAAGTAGTAAAACTTAAAAATATAAAAAGAGGCAAAGTAAAGAAAAAAAATAGCTCAATACAAAAAATAAGAAGATGTAATAAAGAAAGGTATTAAGTTAGCCCAACACTTGTTGGGACAAGGTGAGTGGGTGGAGGGACAATGGAGGTGGTGTTTGAGTGTCATGCTTTTTACTGGTGAGTACTTTATGCTGCAATAGTGAGAATAATCGAGGAAAGTAGTGAATTAAGAATGCAAGCGGTTGCCAGGGATGGAAATGGTATTGGTGTTGGTGTTGGTAGACTTTTGAGGGGAAACTAGGAGATTGTTGTCAATCATATTGCTTGGGCAATCAACCTTTAGAGATGGAAAATATCACAATTATACCTGAACCCATTGTGACCCAATCTAGATTGACCTAAATATAACATGTCAAATGGATCTAGTAGGGTCAAGTATATGGATGGTTGATACAAATCCATTTTTAAAGATTGCACCCATTGAGACCCATCCAGATCGACCAACAAAGTCCCCACTGTCTTATGACTCTCATATCCCATGTCCTTCATCCTGACCTCACAACTTTCCCATCCCACACCCCACCAAACTCGTGGCTCAGAGGTTTGGTATATGTCAAGTTGATGTTGCAATATATGGACAATCATATATTGGCAACATGATCACTGTGACAGTTTACGCTTCTTATAATGACAATCTCATTTGTGGATTAGCACCAGATCTCGTCTCTTTCAGCTCCTTCCTTGACACACAGCCTCGTGAAGAAGTGGTGTAAACTTGGACAACTGTTGTATCGTCATGCCATCACCGTCCTTATGTTTCCAGCACTAGAGTTGTAACATACTAAATCTACCTATTCCTACTCTAGAAACCCTAATCCCATGAATAGGGAGTCAGTATGCTTGGATCTTTAGTATTGGCTAAACAAGGTGAGTGTAACGAACTAAAACTTAGAATCTTATCTTATTTCATAACTAGAAAGATTGTATGATCGGTTCCTTCATACTTGACCAAACAAGGATAAAAATAAAACACATTTAAATAATAACTTAATTATGTGGCAACATGTAAATAAAATTATGAAATATGTTACATATATTTTCTTTACTAACATAATGGCTGAACAAAAATGAATAATATACTTTGGAGTAATAATTGGTAATTCCATGTCCATAAATATAAATTATGGTCTATTGTTTAAATAAATATGAAACTAATAGATTAAATATGTTAAATAATTAAAGTGCGAAATTTTATGCATAATAACATATAATTCCTTTTGTAACAACATGAAATTAACATGACTCAATTATGTGAGTGTTGATAATAAATATGTATTATTTAAATAAACATAATGGTAATGAACCAAAAGTCCTAATGGTCCTATAACTCATAAAAATAAATGTCAAAAGAAAAATATAATGGTAATATTGTGTTTCTTGGGTCCCAATTGGCCTGGGTGCCAAGTTTTAAATTGTTTGAACAAAAATAACTATCTTAATTTTGTTTAGAAAAGAAAATATGAGTTTTGCTAAAAATGTATATATTAAATAATATATTTAATGATTTCAAAAGTGAAAATAAATCTCAAATTCGAATTCCACACACCAAAATTAGCATATGTGTAAATTTCCACATTAATTGAATAATCTTATTTATACTAGTTTTATTTAGGAGAGAGAATATAACTTATAGTCTAAAATATTAAGTGAAATACACTATAAGAAAAAAAGAATTTAACAATAGCTGTGGTAATTACATATATTTTATATGTAGCTAAAGTTAATTTCAATTAAATTTTATTTTAATGTAGCTAAACAAATATAGGTAATTCCACATATCCTCTTAACTACACTTGAAATTTGTAAAGTGGTGGTGATTCTTGGGACATCGATGGGTAATCACAAGCAACACATCAATTGTTATCAATTGCACTGCCAAACATAAGACTGTCTATTGCTCTTATTTTATATTGTATTTTTTCGTCTGGAGTGATCTGTAAATTCTAACGAACACTCATTTTTTCACGTGAGAAAATCTCATGATGAGCCATCAACGATGGACAACTAGCCATAAATGCAACCGCGTTGCCAAACGTTGCATTAGTGTCAAACGTCACTTTTTCTTTCGTTCAAACAAAAAAGATCCACTTGTTTCCCTCTCGCTACTCCCATTTTGGTCATCTCCCACGCTCTTTATGTTCCTAAATTTTGTATGTATATCCCAAATTTCTCCCGCTACATTCCCTCACCCGATTGCATTTCCTCCTCTCCACCCCACGATCTCTTCTCCTCTCCCCACCCCACCCAACCCCACAATCACATTCTCCCCGACTCTGATTAAGGTTTCGTTTGGTAACGTGATTATTTTAACCACAGTCACTCATCTAAGATAAGCCACTATGTAAAATTAGTCTGGTGGATAATCTCACTTGGGTAATCGCAAATGAGTGTGAAACATATGTAATAGTTTTTTAGTTGTCAATCTAGTATTTTAGGACTGATATTTTTTGCTACCCATAGTTGACTTTTGGTCTTCTGTTGCCACTGTATCTAAAGTAATCGAGTTGCCAAATGGAGTCGCTTAGTTGGATGACCCTACCTCCTATTAGAATAGTCTCACACTACTGATCTCAAGGGTGGTCCTGGAGCTTATAAGGTGTGTGGTCCCTTCACCCATTGTCAATTGATTTTGCATTGAATATCACATGTACTAATATGGTATCAGAGTGACCTCACGAGACAAATGTGAAGACCACACCCTACTTAAGAAATAACAAGCGCAAGCACACAAAAGTAGTTGCGCTTGAAGGGGATGTTAGAATAATCCCACACCACTGAATTTAGAAGTGGTTTCAGAACTTACACTACTACAGAACAAGCCTTTAGTGTCGGTTAATTAAGGGCTTTAGTGTCGAATTCCAAACGACACCCAAGTGGACGCCGCTAAAGGTGGACCCCTTCGGCGTCGGTTGGGACTGACGCCAAAAAGCTTCTCGCCACCGAAAACGCGCCAGTAAAGGGACTATAGGCTTCTGTTTTTTACGAACATCGACACTATAGAATTGTTACAGACGTCAATTATTAAAAGAACTGACTTCACAATGCTTTCCGCCACTGAAAACGCGACAGTAAAGGGCCTATAGGCGTCGGTTTTGTAAGATAACCGACGCCATCTCCCCTGCCACCACGACCGTGCTTCCCAGCACGACCATGTTTCCTAGCCATATTAGCTGAACCGACGTCGGTTTTGTACTAATAACCGACGTCATATCCCCTGCCTGCCACCACAGCCGTGCTTCCCAGTGCGGTCGTAGTTTCTGGCCACATAAATGTCAGTTTTTTATGACAAACCACCGCCGTATTTCTTTGGTGTCAGTTTTGGTCAAATAACCGACGCCTATGTTAAGATTTTTTTTAATCATTTTGTATGCCTACTGTATGGCTGGTCAGCAGGATGAGAACCTGCAGTTCAGTTTTGAACTGCAAGTTTACGACATCCATTGATATCAGCCAACAACATACCACAAACCTGCAAAATTAACAAGATGGACAATATTATATATATGTGATTCACACACATGTATAAACACATTTAATTCATATTATTTTTTCATCACACACATGTTGAAACCAGTAGCAACCTGCAGTTCCATTCATTTCATCTCTTTTCACATTCAGACACATGTAGAAATATTTATGTATTGATAATCTTCACACACATATGACAATTCATAAAAATTCATTCACATTCACACAAAAATAATTATGAGAAAAAAGTTATTCTTTATTCATCATTGTCATCATTGTCAATAAAATTAAATCTAAAAATCCCCACTCTTTGTAGGATGTTTGCCCATTCTTCTCTTACAACATCTAATTCATCTCTCGTATAGGGAGCATGTACATCGAAACACTTTCCACCTGTGCTGAAGTCAGTAGTTTTAAAGACCTACAAAGAGAATGACGTATATATATAATTAATAATATATAATAAGATTGATATATTTCATATTATCTAATGAGACTATGTATAATACATGTTGTATCTTATCGATTTCCATTATGGCATGTTTGATGATTAGGTCCATAATTAGCATCACATAGTAGGCACATGCCCAGTCATTGTCTTATGTAACACACTATAAATTGAAACATACAAAATATTTAAAAATACAAATAAGTACAGTTCACATAAATAATATATACATTGGAGTCAGGAAATTACTTTCACATTCTCCCAAATTAGTGACAGATCATTTTTACTGGGGACCTTTCCATCAGCTTTTTTGTACTCAAAGAAAACTTTCACTTGAAAACCATACTCTTCTCATGTCACTGAGATAAAGAAATTCTTCTCTAGCTTGGGTTGTCTAAAGAACGTTTTCACTAATGCGAGAGAAAATCACCCACTTTTATAAAGCCCTATATATGTTAATGTAACCCATTAAATTGCATAATTAAATAGTATTATAGTAACAGATGTTTACAGATATAAAAATATGAAATATTTCTCATGAGAATAATGGTCTTTTAATTACATGTCCATATAATTCCAACTCGTTCCCCGCAGGATCTAGATAATAGACAGTGAACGTCTTGGGGACAATAACTAGTAACTCCCAGTGCCTACCACTACATGTAAGAAAGTTAAAAATTAATAACTTAAAAGCCATAATAAAAATGTAATTTTCTTAAGTCCAAATTATAAGCAAAGTAAACTTACTCGACATTAAATGGATCTATTATCACTGTCTTGTTATTTTTACCAAAATATTGAAAAGCTTCATAGAAGTATGAAGTAACTGAAGAAGGGTCTGTGTCAGGACCCACTCTTTTGATCAGCATAAATACCAATCATTAGAGAAAATCCCAAAACCTAAACCCAGATTATGAAATAAAACAATGAATTCTCGATAAAGGCGAATAAATAATATACGAAAAACACAGATAAATTTTTCCTTTTTCTTTGTTCACAAACTCATAAATCAATGTCACATCAAGGACATCACATTTAGATATCACAAATCATATTCAACTCTATTAAATCTAGAATCAAATCTTATTCTCATATGTGGTTCAGTTTACATCAGATACATGTACATTGATGAACAAACTTAATCTACAACCCATCCCGGGAAAGAGAGAGTACATGGACATTCTAATCTATCTAGATTATGCTATTTATATCTTCCATGTTGTGACCTCTCCGCTGGATAGCATTATACCTAAAAACATTTGAAACAACCTCATGAGACTCATATAGAGCCCCAGTGAGTGGATACCTCCCACTCAAGCTAGGTACATGCATCAACATCAAATTAAGTATAATAAATTTAACAGAAACATGCAGATATTGAAAAGTCTAGCAGATAGTTCTATCATGAGTCAAGTCTATCTTACAATGGTAATCTAATCTAACAGATTATATAATCACTTAAACCAATTATAACTTTGAAACATCTTTTAAAGCATGTCTATGAACAAATTAGCAAATACTTCTTAGTTCAGATTAAGAATCCTACTGCATGAGTAATAAGTCAAGTTCTAAGCATTTTGAACCAATACATAACAATAACATTACCCTTGTTACACTCCACCAGCTGGACATGAACAAATCAACAGATACTTTTAGTTCAGATTAAGAATCTTACTACATGAGTAATAAGTCAAGTTCTAAGCATTTTGAACCAATACATAACAATAACATTATCTTTGTGACACTCCACCAGCCGGACCAGGAACACATCCTGCAGTCCTGAAGCTGAAGTACACATAATACATATCTACCAAACAATACTATCAAATAGTAAGCAATCCAACTCATAATCAGAATGGATATGAATCCCATCATTTATAACTTATCAACATGACATATCATAATGTGAAATAGAAAATGTCTGTAGCAACATGATTAGTTTCCACAACAAGAAGTATAATCAACACTGACAAATCATCAAGTGGTATCACAAGGAATGTAATAATCATTCAAATCATATTCTACACGGCTTATCATCTTTTATTCATTTGCCCTGAAACTACTTGGCTTGTACCTCACCAAGTAGAAGTCGCCACGCCTGATTCTCGTGTCAACGACTCACCGTCACTATCTTAGGGTTTAGCCGGACACCCTAAGATATCAACAACAGACCCTGGCCACCTCAGGGTTGCCTAAAGAGGCTCACGTCCTCATCTTGGGTACACGAGATAGGAACCGGCAAAACAATATATCACATATCACAGTATTTCACATATTTTTCATTTCACATTTCACATATTTCATTTCAACAGAGTCTATTCCATCTGGACATAGACTTTCACAACAAGGATTTAGGGCCAGAGCCACTCCAGATGACTCACTCCTAAGTCCTGGTGGTCTAACCTTTAAGGTCTCGATCCACACTCCGGAAATCCTTCTCATAATTCATCGATTACTACAAGGAGATCCGTTTTGTTTCCCCAGTGTGGTCCTCGGGGGAAACTCACGGTGTTCAGGACACCTAACTAGATGTTCAATCATTTCACTTGTCATTAATCACTTTCAGTCATCTTAAAAAAATTCAAAACATCATATATCATATCTGTGTATTCTCGCGTAACTATAATAACATGAAACAGATTAACTTTATCAATAAGGACAATGATCAAAGCAAGACACACAATAAGTCTATAGATTGCAACAAATATGATTATTTCTATCTTCTGCATCAACTCATAGCAATCATCAATAGTGGGCTTTCTGCCCGAGACATAATCTTATTGTCCAGTATTTACCCCATCAGGGTTTTATCATCATCACTGGGCCTTCAGCCCTAGACATAATCTCATTATGCAACATTTACCCTTATCAGGGTTTCTCAATGTAAGGAGTGCATATTAAATTCCATTTCAACATAAATCTTATTAGCTCATTGTATATCACGATTATGAACAAATATTAGCAGAGGCATTAAAACTAGCAACAGTAAAAGCATATAGATATCATGTATCATTCCTCATACTCAGAATGGATTTATCATACAACATATGCATGTTCCATCCAATCTGAATAGATGCCAATAAATTTCATGCATATACATGCATACCCGACTTAGTTCTCTTCTTCTTTTATTTCACACTCTTCATATGGGGTTACTAGTAAACACATGTTGATTATCATTTGAATTCCATCAAATTGGTTCATTCTCATAATACAAGTATTCTATCAAACAATCACAATACAAGAACACATTCTTGTAAGTCAATTCAAATACTTGAGTTTCATCATTTAGTTGAATTCACTACAATCATGTACATCTCTTAATCACCCATTTGAGATTGCCATTCATTAGCATCATCAAACTCATCATTTTAGGGTAAGAGTTACATTCTTAGAATCATCTACTAATTCCTATCTTTTTCCATCATTTTATACTCAGTAGTCTCAACTTCTTTCATTTCATGTTCATTACATCATCTGGACCAATCTTTCTTGATTCACTTTACATGCAAAGCTTCTCTTCTACATAACATTGATCAAAGTACAGTTCTTAGTATATTTCATTTAATTTGGGTTAAGCCACATGTAATTAAAATAAAAGATAAAAATACTTCATCATACTATCTTCATTAGTTTCATCTTTATCTTGCAATCACCATTACGTACATCATGTTCATATTGTCTCTTATATTCAGATAAGTGTACCTTAATGTTGACTACTAATGTCATTCTCATAATCAACAATGATCATTCTTTATTGTATTAAAACAATTACATTGGAATTAGGTGATATTCATAAGACTCATCATATTCAATGGAAGTATTAATAACTTCAATTTCAGCATTTAGTCACATTTACAACATCATATACAAGTTCTAGGTTTATCACTCATAATTGTCTTAGTAATAAACTTTTAGGGTTTTCAAGAAGTAATTCCTTAGTTCAACATATCATAAGAATCATATCATTCAGTAATCCAATCATGACTCTAGGGTTCATTAGGGTTATTCACAAACATGGAAACCCTAGTTTCCATTTTCACATATTTCATTCATCAATCATAAGTATGCATTGATTAATTGACTCATTTGATTCACTTCCTGAACTCAAATCCTAATCAGGATATGTGGTCATTTCAACTCCATTAACATTCAATAATACATTTGTATAATACAATCTAGTACAATTCAAATATGACTTTATACATGTCAATTCAATTCCAAGCATATCGGCCATTGGGCTGATTTTTAGGCAAAATTCACATGAAATACCATATTCATCTACCCATAATGATACCCATGCATCCTCAATCAATATAACATGAACTAATCAAGTTTCAATCAATGAGAAATAATCAAAATCAATAAAATTGGATTCTCCAATATCTTTCCCAAATCAAATCCCATCACATACATATATAAACAAGGTTTCTGATTGTTTTAGCCGCGTTGAATTAGGCTTTCAACATGGATACAAAGCTTAGGAGGGAGAAAAACACTCACCTCAGGTGTGAAACACCTGAAATTCGTAGCCCAACTACTAATGCTAATTCTTGAATCAAGTCCTTGCTTCAAGAAAACAGTTGCTTCCTGCTCCTCTTTACTCAAGAACCTAGAAGAAGAAGAATTGAAGAAGAAAGAATGAAAGAAGAGATCAATTTGGATTCTTTTGATCCAAATTAGGGAAGTGACAAGTTCTATACATAGGATAGAATAGAAGAAAATAAACCTAGTAAAGATTTATGATCTATGCAGAATTTACCAACCTTGGAAAGAGAAAACCCAGAAATCTAAAATTTCCACTTCAGATTCTCCAAACCCAAAAATCTCCTCCTCTCTCAAGAATTACGAAGCTATGAAGTGTGGGACGGAAATGAGAGGTGCTTGGGTCGTAATAGAGTCCTATATACTCATTAAGGTGCTTGGAATAATTAATTATAAACATTTTTCAGTCTTTTTTATTTTCCAGAAAAATCTGGTCGGTCGAGTTTGTCTCTCTCAGAACTCGACCGAACTACATGTTTCAGAACTAAAAACTCATCCAAAAATTATTAAACTTTAAAAAAATGTCTTAAATTGAGTGTATAAGATACATTAAAAATTTTAGATCATTTGGAGTTACCAATAAATAATTAAAAATAAAATACCACACTGCTATATTGCAGTCAGCAGCATGGTCGGTCGAGTTTGTCCTGCACAGAACTCGACCGACACCCTCACTGTAGAGATCAAAAGTCATCCAAAAATTACGACAATTTAACAGGGTGTCTAAAATTTTGTTTATAAATCACAGTTAAAATATGAGATCAATTGGATATGTCAATAAAAAGATAAAATTCAATTACTACACTTCTATCTCAATCTGAAAATATGATCGGTTGAGTTTGAAACTCGACCGATAAACATGTCAGAATATTCTTCAAAAATTCTGATATTTTTCAAGAGTGTTCACATTTTATACATACAAATCATATCCAAATTTTAATTAAATCAGAGTTACACATAAAATTATAAAAATCATTTAGTGAGACACTATACTTATCAAATTCTGTATTCATATATCACCAAAACCCTAATTTGGGCCGATTAGGGTTTTTGAAATGTTAACCCTAATTATGTGAATCAAAGTATGATTAAATCTTCTCATTATATTTAAAATATGAAAATTTAACTACCATCACTAATCAAGATTTAAACAATGATCAACTTAATTAAGCATACAATTGTCCAAGTAAACCCTAATCAGATGACTAATTTGAAAATGGGTCATTACAGTCTGTATCTACAAGACTAATCAAAGATGGAACCAAAAATCCCACATGGGAAAACCCAAAATCTCTACATATCTTGTGTAAGTACGTGGCTGCAAAACATGTATTACGTATGCATTAATATATAATAAACCAGATCACCGTATATAAAACAAGGTATATGGATGTATAAACAAGATCTCACCATATCCACAGCTCTATCATAGATGTGTTCAGCCATTGATAACTAAACAACTCCAAAATATCTTTTATAAATATCTTGTTTTCATATGATTGACCTGCATTAATACATATGCAGAACTTGTATTATGTATGCATTAATACGTGTGCTAAACTTGTATAAATAGATTGTTATCGTATGATTTACCTGTAGCATCCTCTGGAATAGTAATAATTATAGGGCAATTTGTATCATATTTTCCGATCCATACTGCCACACCCCTACAATTAGGACATATCGAGGCGTGTCGGTCCCTTCGAAGCCAACTTGGTAGTCGAGGAGGTGGAGGCCGAGATGTAGGGGGTCTCGTCTTTTTGACCTGTATATATAATTTCAGATCAATTGACTCATATATACACACTAACAAATTAAAGTAATAGAAATTTATCATACAATATCAGTATAGAGAACATCCGCTTCGGGCCACAATATCACTTCGCCTACTACCTCACCAAGTGTTTCAGCATCTGGGTGTCCATGAGGCAGTGCAAGATCCAGCCAGTTGGGGAATGCATGTATCGGACTCACACGTACCACATCATCTGGTACTGGATACCCATGAAATATGCACCCTTTAAGGGGTGGGTAATCCGACGCCTCTGCAACGATATATTCTTGAATTATTAGTCGGCATGGCTTCAACCCCTATAAATTTACATAAAGAATGTTATATGTGTATATACACAAACATATCATCTTGAACAGACTAACTATTATGTCATAAAAATACTTACAGAAGACATGCTAGGTGGTGGGTCTATAGGATTAATCACAACCACTTCTAGAGTAGGAGAAGAGCGGCCCGCCACAGGTACCGTCTAAGTGGCAGACTGAGACGCCTGCCACTTCACCATTGCTTCTTGGATTCTCTTCTCAATTAACGAATCTACATATACATGGATTAAAGAAACGCTAGCTTCCGATTATTGAATTTTCTTTTACAATAACATTCTAAAATAAAAACAGGTTACATCAGCTTATGAAAGTCGTGCTTTTGGGACAGGTTTGCGCTGGGATGGCCCAAAGAACGCTTTGATGCCCACACCAGCGCCTGCACCCCGAACACGTCCAGGATGCTCTGGGTTACCCAGAACAACTGTCAGTTCATCCCTTGTGCCCTGAGGGATGAACTTTCCTTCCTTCCTCTGCTCGTGCAGCTCCCGCTAATCACCATCAACAAAAATAGGTAAGTAAACATAACAATAATCAATATCAATCGATTTCTCTAAGAGTTGATTTTTACCATTTTTGTAGCCGCATCAACAGTTGCGGGCTTCGGTATGTCTCCCTTCTTATTTTGCCTCCCAGCTATCCACATAGCATGGTGAGGCAGAGGTGCAGGAGCAGTAGTAGAGGACTCTACAGTCTCCTGAATAGCAGTAGGCTGAGCAAACTCAGCCTGTAGTTTTTGGCGAACGCCTACATATCCTCTTGGACCCATTGTGTGGTCGTGCACATTCAGTGCACGCCTTGCTCTTTGCGCCTCACTGAGGGCCTAGTTAGTTAGCACATTGATTTGGTTAGTAACACTAAAGGTTAATCTTGAATAGGTGAATACATAAAAATGTATATTAATTAAATTGGGATTGGCGCTTAATACCTTGAATTCATCTGTTTTTCTTTGGGTAACAAACGCCTCCCAGTCTTTGGGGTCCAGGTAGTTCCATTATTTTATGGATTCCTTCTGCCTAAATTTATTTTTTAAAGAGAATACAAACAAAAATTATTAGTGTAGAGTTAGTGAAATAGTGATCAATGTCTAGAATTAGAAATCAATCAAGAACCTCTTATCAGCATCGTGTATGTAATCTCAAGTGAGATTGGTCCTATAGTTCCTTAGGACCCTCCCACAGCATTGCATCACACATTTACGATGCAGCTTTTCATCCAGATCAAATATGCTCTGCAAATTAAATAGAATTGCCATTAACTAGTATCCTAAAAATTAGTAATCTACACAAATTGAATTACAAATAATAACTCACGCATAGTTCCTTCCATATGTGGTCTTTCTTCCCCTTAGGAACTTTATGTCATGATTCTAGGATAGGACTGCAATGGCTGCGAGTAAGAACCCCAAGATATGAAACAAATGAGTTCCAGTTCACTCCATATGGATTTTCTGCATGATCGAAATCCACAGCCAATTTGGGTCCATTGCCCCTTTGCTGTATTAACTTATTCATCATTGTGATGCCCCTCACTTTCTCAATTTTCTTTTGTTGCTCATCAAGTGCTGTAATTTCTTCAGGGGGTACATCAACAACCTAAAATTTGATAAAAAACACATTTACATGATATAATTATAAATGAACATATAGATAGAAACCTTAGGGATATATTCTTAAAACTTACATTGTCAGGCAACACAAGCACGTCCTCACCCTCACAGTGATCATCAACACGGTCATCATGGGAATGCTCAACCATCTGAAAGTTCACATTCAAATTATAAATTTCACGTTGTAAATTAAGTAACACTAATTGTAAAGTTCACATTGTAAAGTACACATTCACATTGTAAAGTTCACATTCACATTGTAAAGTCCACATTCACATTGTAAAGTTCACATTCACATTGTAAAGTAATTCACATTGTAAAGTCCACATTCACATTGTAAAGTTCACATTCAGAAAAATAAAACATATAAAAAATATAAACATTCATGCCTCTAATATTGTGATCTTTTATCAATTAACAATCCTTCATTGTGATCCCCGCGAACATACAAGTCATTGTGATCCCCAACTTCAATATTTGGTGGTGTTGGCAACCCAACTGAGAATGAACTGGAGTCATCATACTTATCATAGTACTCTTCTTCATCTATAGGATCTTCAATGAACTGTCTTTTACCATGATGAACAACCGACCATTTATCATTTGCAGGATCATCAATATAAAATACTTGTTTCGCTTGTGATGCCAATATGAATGGTTCACCCTTGTCGCCAATCTTTTTAAAGTTCACTAACGTGAAACCCAATTCATCCACTATAACTCCTTTGTTGTTGTCAACCCAATTACATTTAAAGAGAGGAATTCTGAAATCTACATAGTCAAACTCCCATGTCTTCAATGACACCGTAATATGACATTTTAGCTTCACGTGGACTATTATCCTTTGCACTTGCAAAAAACAATGAAGACGCTTGAAGGATGACCCCACTGTTTTGGACGACACTCTTATCATCTTGACGCTTTGTGTAATACGAGAATCCATTTATGTCAAACCCTTCATAAGACATAACATCCTAAGTGATATTAGGTGTTCGAGAACAGTCCCAAACTGGGGACTATCCAAGATTTACTCCTAATGAGTAAATCTTGAACGGGTTTCTAGGCCAACAAATACATGTGTTGTCATTCTATAACATTGATTTCAACATTTCAAGTGTCCATGCATGTTCATCATCAAGATAAAGATTACACATAAAATTAGTATGACCTAGGGATGGAGAGATTCATAATTGATTTCAAAATTTTAAACTAGCTCATGCATTATCATCAATCTACATCATACAACAGGGATTCATGTAGATTATAGGGCGAGACATCACTACAAAATTAGAGATTTATCATTAGGGTTTTAATATCTTAGATAGATTGATCACAAGATTTCAGCAATATAGTTAATTCAAGATTATGGTGAAATGTGTATTAGGGTTTTAATATCTTAATTCAACATGCATCAAAATTTACAGAATTAGGTCAATCATTAGTATTCAATTGCAAATGTATCTTCGTCTTCCTGCTCCCTCCTTTCCAAATAGATAAAAGCAAGGCACGACCTGTGAGCTGGACACGACCATGGCTGTGCTGGCCAGCACGGCCGTGGTCGGCCAACACAACCACTCTCCTAGGTCCTGACCAGCTACCTCAACCACATGTGTGAGCAGAGGAGGAAGAGGGTACCTCGAGTGGCGGCGACGACCAGCAGGTGCAAGCAGCGAGCAGCGAGCAGCGAGCAGGCGAGGAGCTCCAGAGAGCAGCGGTGGCAACTAGCAAGTGCAGAGCAGGCGAGGATCGAGCAGGTGCGAGCAAACGAGGAGCAGGTGCGGCGGAGGAGGAGAACGGCGACGTAACGTCGACCACAGGAGCTTCGACGGCGGCAGCGACGGTGACCACATGAGCTAGCTCTGGCGGCGTCGAGAAGGGGAACAACTAGCGATCGATGTAACAGAGGGGGATCGAGCGAGAGTCTATTTCTCACGGGGGTTATTAAGTTAACAAAGGTATCTGTTATCTAAGAAACCGACACCTAACATTCATCAGCGTCGGTTGCCAGAAAAAATTGACATCCATTGGACAATCTCAACCCTAAAAAATTTCGCGGGGACGGCGCGCGAAACCTTATTAGCGTCGGTTTTTACATAAAAATCGACGACCTTTGGAGGTAATTTTTTTTGTCGTTAGGCGTCGGTTATTCGATCAAAAAACTGACGCCGTATGTGAAACTTTGGGGGTAATTTTTTTTCGCTCGAAAAATTGGATTTGGCGGGCTATTTTAGGCGTCAGTTCATTATAGAAAACCGACGCTAAATAAAAAACGATACCCGTGTCTGGCCGGTCTTTAAATATAGATGTCGGTCTCTATAACGTTGTAGGTTTTAGACGTCGATTTTCGTTAATAACCGACGCCTCTAAATGTGACGTTATAAGCTATTTCTGTAGTAGTGTTATAAGGTGTGTGGTCCTTCACCTATCATCAATTGGTATTGAATTGAGTACCACACATTCTAATACATCGATCAACTGCATGCATATTGGCCTTATCACCGCTGCCATTTCTAGCCAGTCCATCATCTCCCTCTCCCGCTGCAATGTTTAGTTATGCTGTTTATTTTTCTATCATAATACTCACATAACTGACTTCTCGTCATCATGGAGATCCCAACGTGCCTAACTTGCGAGTCTCAAAGGCATAGCTGGTTGTTGATCTCCATGACGTTTTTTTCTGAGCATATCGTGTTTGTAAAAATGCTTACATGTTAATCTTTTATTATAACACTCTCAAAAATGATGGTTGGGCCTCTTATTCTAAAACGCAGAATCCGTTCATCTAATAACTTATCTAGGGAGATACCAGCAACATTTCAAAAAATAAAGAGCGTAATAGATCTGTACGGAACTCTAATCCTCTAATTCTTACCCCCTTCTTTGTAGACATTTATATTCATACAACATTTTTCATATTTTCTTTGGTTTGTTAACTTTGGAAGTGGGCTATGCTTCTCTGTTTTCTTCAACAGTAGGACTGTTAGTAATAAACATCTGATATGATTCGAACCTTCACTGAAAACTAGACGGAACTAGTAAGTTTATGACTTATAGTATGATTGCTTGTACATAAACTGTACAATTTTTTTAGCAGCTACGAAGTTCTAGGAGTTCTTAAGATGAAATGGTTGTTATATTTTTCCGTATCACATTGAAAAGAACGATTCCATAAATGATTCATATGCATCATCTTAAGGTGAAAATCAAATAGGAGGATTCTATCATAAAATGTCCTATGTATTCTGTGTTTCTGGACCTCAGGTTATCTTATTTTTATTCTTCTGGTAATTCTTTCTCTAAATATTCATGGATATTGTTTGATTGTATGTTAGACTGAAAAAGTATTGAACTGAAGTCTTGAAATTGGGAGGCAGTATCCTAGCTCCTAATGGATTGCAGAACGTCTAAGATGTCAAGTGAAGTGGGTGGGAGGTCGTGGTGGTCAAACGAGTGTAGTCATGCCTATGAGATATCAGATAAGGTAGGATGCCATTTTGCTTTATGGTCCCATCATTTTCAGTAAAGCTAATGCAGTTTCAAAGGTAGGAGCATGTGTGAGGCATCAAAATTGTTGGACCTCCAACTTCATAGTTTGGGTTATCTTTAGATTATAGGATATTCTAAGTCTAGCGTGGTTAGTAGCATTCAAGTAGATTAGGTATTCTAATTCTGACTCTACCAACATGTTTTATAGTATTTTAAGTTCAACCTTAGGCTTTGAAGAATTCTCCCTACCTCTAAGAGGAAGTTATTGTGGTGTATCTAGCAAGAAGTTTTTTTATTCTTCATTTATATACATAAAATAAAATGTATATACATCAGTTTCATGATTGTTCTCCATATTGCATCACTATAAGGAGCATCACTGTTACGACCCCATCTGAGCTTAATTGGTAAACTAGGGTTTACCTAGACAATTGCAAAGATTAATTGGAATAATCATTCTTGAAATATAATTAATGACGATAACACAATTAGGATGTTTTAACTATGATAATAAGTTTAAATGTTCTTTTGTCTTGAGAATTAGGGTTTGAGAAACATAAACCCTAATCGGCCCAAAAATAGGGTTTTGATGATGCATGAATACAGAATTTGATAAGTAGAATGTCTCACTAAATGATTTTTAGTATTTTATGTGTAACTCTGATTTACTTCAAATTTGGATATGATTTGGATATATAAAATGTGAACAATATTGGAAAATATCAGACTTTTTGAAGAATGCTCTGACCTGTTTATCGGCCGAGTTTCAAACTCGACCGATCACATTTCCAGAATTTTACAGCAGTGTGGTAATTGAATATTATCTTTTTATTGGTATATCCAATTGATCTCAAATTTTAACTGTGCCTGAAAAACACAGTTTTAGACACTCTTTTAAATTGGCATAATTTTTGGATGACTTTTGAATCCCTACAGTAAGGGTGTCGGTCGAGTTTTGTGCAGGACAAACTCGGCCGAATATTCTGCAGACTGCAATATAGCAGTGCATCTATTTTTAATTATTTATTGGTAACTCCAAATGATCTCAAATTTTAATTGAAGCTTTATAGAACAATTATTAACAACGTGCTAAATTCCCATAATTGTTAGAGAATGTTTGATCTCTGAAATAAATGAATTACAGTAACTTTTGTATAACTGAATATTCAGCCTATATAATTAAAGTTAAGTGTTGGGTCAATATGCAATTGACCCAAGCAGCTCAATTGACTTATATGAGCAACCACACACACACACAGCTCTCATTCTTCGTCATTCACTCCAGAGAAATGAAAATCTAGAGAGAGAGGGAGAGTTAGGGCTTGAGTGAAGAAAGTGGGGGAATTGCTGAATTAGGGTTCTGCGGTCCCAAGAGTGGTGAAATCAAGTAAGTTTGGATCCTTTGCATAGACTTTTATGGTGAATCTTCTCTCTCATGTCAAGATTCCGTCCATGCTCTGATTTGATCCAAGATGATGTTGAAATTCCCTCTTTTCTCACCCTTTCTTCATAATCCCTCTTTTTCAAGGTTCCCGAGTTGAATGGAAGAAGAATTGGGAGATTTGCTAGGGATTTGATAGGAATTCGAGATTCCCTGAGTTGAGCTGTAGTTGTGAGGTGTTTTCACACCTTAGGGTGAGTGGGTTATTCCTTCAAACATTCTAATGCACGAATTTGATTATAACATCCTAATCCCTAAATGTTTAGCATGTGAATTCTAAATCCTGAAATGTCCGTTTGATTTAAGTTATTGTAAATTGATATGATACGGATTCCTTCTCTGTTTGAATGACTCTTTAATGGTAGATTATTATTAGAAACGAATACAACACTCCTTAGTGATAATGCTTTTCAGATTTATATCAAATGATGCAATTAGGGTTTGACCTAATTGAGACATCACTAGTGTTTCAACCTTATTGAAAAGGACTAGTAATCCTATAAGTGGTTAGGATGTACCTCATGGGTTATCTTAATTGAATCTTATTCTGGATACATGATATCACAGTGAATGATATGGAAAACCTAAATTTAGTTAAATTTCCATGGTTTCATGTCTATATTGATTGCATATGATTTGTTGGAAACAATCTTTATTTAGTGAATGCTTATATCCTATGAAATCATTATGAGAGCCATGTGAAAAGGTGAATGAGGCGAATGAAACCCTAAGAGCAGGGTGTTGGCATGTAATGAATGAATAAGGCAAATGAAACCCTAAGGATAGGGTGTTCAATGAATCATTCTATGGTAATATGAAAGGTCTCGATATGAGATGTGGTGATGCTTAATTGTTGAGTTGTATGTTTCTAGTGCATTTAACTTTATATGCTTGTTCTCTCTGAAATGATATTTACATACTGCAAGGCTTCTTATATTTCAATACATATCTCGTAAATTGCAGGTGATGAGATATGACATGCCCTAGAAAGGGATGTTACTGAGACATGGTATATGTTGAATACATGAGCTAAGATATTTACATGTTAATTAATTAATAGACCTAAGTGCCCTAACACCGTGAAACCCCTAAGAGGTATCTGCAACTTAGGGGTGAAACTCGTGTTGCAACATCATCCGTGCTTGTGTCACGGACAAACGAGGAAAGAGAAAATACAGTGTCTAACAACAATCATGCTTGTGTCACGATGGCACTGGGCAAAAAGGAAAACACGGTTATCTAACACCATTCGTGCTTGTGTCACGAAGGTAACCCTGTGACTCTCCGTCGGTGTACTCAGGTTTAAGGAGGAGTCTGGTGCACTCAGAGTAGTGCTTTAAGGCCGTAGAGCCTATGTTTCTATCCGGCGAGCCAGTGACCCTGTGGCAGAGCAGGGCTGGCGTCAGACTTAGCATTTCCCGGGTGTGTCGCTAAGTCTTGTACGGTGGGATCGTAGCATGAATTTGTTACGGATCTTTATATGCAGAGTACACTGCATATATTTAGGGCATAATCTAAAATATGATCATATAGGTTCACAGAGTTCCTTATAAATGAAAGAGTTAAGAAAGACTAGAGCATAGTTTTCTAGTAGTTATTCTTTGGATGCAATATTTACATTCTTTGTTATTTCAATTATATTGTTTTAGAACTGCTCAGTGTAGTATTTACTGTTGTTAAATTTCATATCGTTTATGCAAATTATATCTGTAATCACATTAGTGCATTAGTCTATTTCCATGAAGTACTCATTCACTGAGCGAGTAGGCTCACCCCTCTACTCAAACATTTTTAGGGTTAACTGCGTGGACTTGAAGATGATCAGAGCGTCAGAGTAGATCTGCCACAGGAGTCAAGTATGAGATTAGTTGAGTCAGTCGGTCCTTGTCACTCTAGGTCCTCAGTAAGAGATAAGAGAGAGTTGTAAATACGATGTGTAATGTTGTTCCTCTTTGATATGTATGCTAATTAGCAAGTTTCATGTGCATAATGAGTGAGAGACATTATGAATGTTTATACATGTATCTTTTCTATTAAAGTCTGATTAGTAGAAGAAATGTTCAGATTCCTTGTTAAGATGTTATGTGGTTCAATGCGATGAAACAAGAGTTTAAAAGAAAAGAAAAAGTTAAGGGTGTTCTTTGTGTTAAATATAAATCATATCTTACGCCCTAATCTCATGATTTGAGGAAATTGTGAGATCGGGGTGTAACAGCTTGGTATCAGAGCCTAGGGTGAGTTGTCAAGGACCATTAAGTTAGTAAGTTAGAGTCCTATGTGTGGCAGATAGGCGATGTTTGATGTTAGCTTTGGGGATTTGAGTATTTGGATATCCTGGCCTGATATCTGAGTACTTGGATCAACCAGTACAAGCTACTCTGTCTATTCTTTCACGTATACCCTGGCCAGGTATACAGTGGAAGAATGGGCTAGAGATGAACCCTAGAAATGTTAGGGTTAGAAAATGAGAAAAGAAACAAGAATTAAGAGCAGAGATGTAAAAAGGAGATAGAACTTACATTTCATAATGTTGTTTTTGTTGGAAATGTACAGAAATGCTCTTATATGTTTGAATTGAAATATTCAATACCTTGAAATATGGGTCTTTAATATCTGTTGTATACTATGCAATTGTAGCATTTATTGATTTTATTCTTTGTAACAAGTAGACTAGAATTGACCTTTGAATGGGCTTTTGTTTCTATAGTTTTGCCGCTGATTCGAGTGAAATTGACATCAGCAGGTCTGTTTAGGTTTTTAGTCTGTACACGATTCGGCCGAGTTGTATGTGATTCGGCCGAGTTTCCTTAATAGGCAATCGAACAGCAAACTGATCGGCCGAGTTGTATGTAATTCGGCCGAGTTTCCTTTTTCAGGAAATCAAACGGCAAGTTGATCGGCCGAGTTTCAAGCGGATCGGCCGAGTTGTGAAGCAATCGGCCGAGTTTCTAACCAATCGGCCGAGTTTCTGAGCTGTGAGTGGCAGTTCAGAAGGAATGTAATCCTTTGTAGTTCTTGGCTTCAGGACTTCAGGTTTGGCCTGGTCCGGTTGGCAGGATGCGTTACTAGGATCTAATGAATCCTATCTATAACATAATAAGAATATAATTGGAATAATTAGACCCACATCAGAGTAAGAATGTACATACAGTAAGATGTTGAAACATATGGGCAAGATCAGAACAACTAAGAATTAGTGAAACTGATATCTGAGGTTCAACTCTGGGGTCTCAAAGGTGAAACCCTTAATAGGGAATAATAGAACATGATATGAAGCTCATAATCAATTTATTGATTAATTTTGCATGAACTATACATATGAAATATAGAAAAGATATGTGAAATGTATGTATGTATGTATGGTTCAAGATAACAAGAATCAATCATGAAGAATGAATCATATAATAACGTATAATGCTTTTATGAACTCTAAAGCAAAGGCTAAGTAGAAGAATAGAGTTGAGCTTTCAATAAGTCCATAGAAGTAAAGAGTCTTCAAAAGAGTAAAAGTGAAGAGGATCGTATGAACATGTAATTCATAAGACTAGGACAACAAACTAGTTTCTAAACAAAGAACATAGGTGTAGTTTGATGAATGAATAAGTCATATAAAGGTGGACTGTATTCAGAAGAGAAAAACTTGATTGAAAGAGAAACTATGTTTGACCCATGCATGATCCACTTGATGTAAAAATGAAGAATATGTAATGTATTCAACATGAGTAAAAACTAATAGAAGGACTATTAATTTAGAATGTTAACTTCACAATAGTATAAAGATAAAGGAGGAAATATGTGCAACATGGTATACATGACCATACATATGAATAAGCAACATGGCCATAAGAGAAAAATTTAGAATTAAAGATGACGGGTTAAAGAGTAGTATATGGTAAGAGGACTATGAAACATAAGAAAGGGTTTGAAATATGATGGAGAAGTTATAAAATAAAGAGGTTGTGAGATTCAGGCAAGTGCTAATTAATCAAATATCTCTGTTGATAACTAAGTAAATCTACAATACGAGAATGTATTAAGGGAATGTTTGAATACAAGTATTCCAAGTCTTAAAATCATCTTCTCTTTCATATATTCCTTAATGAGAGCAAGGTGGGAATGAAATGATAAGAGAAAATGAATCATATACGGTGCATAACTACCTTGGTGGGGTCATCTAGTGAATGTAATAGTGACATACAATATGATGAAGTGCGATAAGAAATAAATTCTTGTGTGATAGCAAGAATGATGAATAATCTATTCCTATCTTAAATGCTTCAATGTTAATGATGTTTATTGTATGTAATCATGTGAAAAGGATAGGTAGCAAAAAGTAAAGAAGTAATGAATGAGCAGAGAGATATGGGAAAACACTAGCTTTGTGTAATGTGTGAATTTTTTTTTACATGTATGAATTGTTGAAGGCATATTAAGGTATGAAAGTTGGTTCTACATATGATTTCAGTGTATTTGTGCAAGCTATATGTTAAATTAAAGGCGTATGATAGTTGTAGTAATTCATACCTGATATGCATCTTACTATTGTGTATTTGTGATATGGTGATACGGTTTGGATGATGTCAGAACACATGGAGAGATACTCTGAACAAGGTAGTCATACTTATTCACTCATATTAATAGAAAGGGGTGATAATCAGATTGTCTGGACAAGTAACCCTAATGAGGTGTAGCTTGTTATACCTAGCTCTAATATAACTGAGTGATGGTAATTGAGTATGATTAATGCTTGAATGACTGATACAATCGTGGATTACCTTATTACTGTTTTTGAAACCCTAAAATGATATAATGCGATGGTTACACTTTGAATTGTGTGTGGGCCCATAACCCACAGGTCCCAGGATCGAAACAGGATAGTATGGAATGAGGTGGTAATGCTTCACCTCATGCATCCATGACCCAATGGGGATGCAAAGAGCAGTATGGTGCAATTGATTGTTGAATCTAGTCTTTTAATTCAAGACTATTTTGCTATCTGAGCAACATGTTATTAAAGTTTAAAACAGCATGGTGAACTTGCTTTTGTCACTTAAAGATGATACAGAACAATAGAACTCTCTGAACAGCGTAAGTTGAGATAGTTGTATCAGAGTATCAGAGTTGTGCAGTGAAAGCGTGGTGGTTTATCTTTGCATTCTATGTTTGACTGTGGCATAAAGAATTTGCTTGATATCATTGAGAACTATTTGAAATATGTTGTGATTTAGTAAAGAATTAAAAGATCTAATGTTGAAAACTACATTCGGGTATGAAATACAAGAATATAATGGCATGGAAGGATTTAGAAGTTTAGAATAACCTTGAATGTATCTTTCTTGTAGTTTTATGTTTCGAGGACGAAACATTCTAAGGGGGGGAGAGTTGTTACGACCCCATCTGAACTTAATTGGTAAACTAGGGTTTACCTAGACAATTGCAAAGATTAATTGGAATAATCATTCTTGAAATATAATTAATGACGATAACATAATTAGGATGTTTTAACTATGATAATAAGTTTAAATGTTCTTTTGTCTTGAGAATTAGGGTTTGAGAAACATAAACCCTAATCGGCCCAAAAATAGGGTTTTGATGATGCATGAATACAGAATTTGATAAGTAGAATGTCTCACTAAATGATTTTTGGTATTTTATGTGTAACTCTGATTTACTTAAAATTTGGATATGATTTGGATATATAAAATGTGAACAATATTGGAAAATATCAGAATTTTTGAAGAATGCTCTGACCTGTTTATCGGCCGATTTTCAAACTCGACCGATCACATTTCCAGAATTTTACAGCAGTGTGGTAATTGAATATTATCTTTTTATTGGTATATCCAATTGATCTCAAATTTTAACTGTTCCTGAAAAACACAGTTTTAGACACTCTGTTAAATTGGCATAATTTTTGGATGACTTTTGAATCCCTACAGTAAGGGTGTCGGTCGAGTTTTGTGCAGGACAAACTCGGCCGAATATTCTGCAGACTGCAATATAGCAGTGCACTGTTCTATTTTTAATTATTTATTGGTAACTCCAAATGATCTCAAATTTTAACTGAAGCTTTATAGAACAATTATTAACAACGTGCTAAATTCCCATAATTGTTAGAAAATGTTTGATCTCTGAAATAAACGAATTACATTAACTTTTGTATAACTGAATATTCAGCCTATATAATTAAAGTTAAGTGTTGGGTCAATATGCAATTGACCCAAGCAGCTCAATTGACTTATATGAGCAACCACACATACACACAGCTCTCATTCTTCGTCATTCACTCCAGAGAAACGAAAATCTAGAGAGAGAGGGAGAGTTAGGGCTTGAGTGAAGAAAGTGGGGGAATTGCTGAATTAGGGTTCTGCGGTCCCAAGAGTGGTGAAATCAAGTAAGTTTGGATCCTTTGCATAGACTTTTATGGTGAATCTTCTCTCTCATGTCAATATTCCGTCCATGCTCTGATTTGATCCAAGATGATGTCGAAATTCCCTCTTTTCTCACCCTTTCTTCATAATCCCTCTTTTTCAAGGTTCCCGAGTTGAATGGAAGAAGAATTGGGAGATTTGCTAGGGATTTGATAGGAATTCGAGATTCCCTGAGTTGAGCTGTAGTTGTGAGGTGTTTTCACACCTTAGGGTGAGTGGGTTATTCCTTCAAACATTCTAATGCACGAATTTGATTATAACATCCTAATCCCTAAATGTTTAGCATGTGAATTCTAAATCCTGAAATGTCCGTTTGATTTAAGTTATTGTAAATTGATATGATACAGATTCCTTCTCTGTTTGAATGACTCTTTAATGGTAGATTCTTATTAGAAACGAATACAACACTCCTTAGTGATAATGCTTTTCAGATTTATATCAAATGATGCAATTAGGGTTTGACCTAATTGAGACATCACTAGTGTTTCAACCTTATTGAAAAGGACTAGTAATCCTATAAGTGGTTAGGATGTACCTCATGGGTTATCTTAATTGAATCTTATTCTGGATACATGATATCGCAGTGAATGATATGGAAAACCTAAATTTAGTTAAATTTCCATGGTTTCATGTCTATATTGATTGCATATGATTTGTTGGAAACAATCTTTATTTAGTGAATGCTTATATCCTATGAAATCATTATGAGAGCCATGTGAAAAGGTGAATGAGGCGAATGAAACCCTAAGAGCAGGGTGTTGGCATGTAATGAATGAATAAGGCAAATGAAACCCTAAGGATAGGGTGTTCAATGAATCATGCTATGGTAATATGAAAGGTCTCGATATGAGATGTGGTGATGCTTAATTGTTGAGTTGTATGTTTCTAGTGCATTTAACTTTATATGCTTGTTCTCTCTGAAATGATATTTACATACTGCAGGGCTTCTTATATTTCAATACATATCTCGTAAATTGCAGGTGATGAGATATGACATGCCCTAGAAAGGGATGTTACTGAGACATGGTATATGTTGAATACATGAGCTAAGATATTTACATGTTAATTAATTAATAGACCTAAGTGCCCTAACACCGTAGAACCCCTAAGAGGTATCTGCAACTTAGGGGTGAAACTCGTGTTGCAACATCATCTGTGCTTGTGTCACGGACAAATGAGGAAAGAGAAAATGCAGTGTCTAACAACAATCGTGCTTGTGTCACGATGGCACTGGGCAAAAAGGAAAACACGGTTATCTAACACCATTCGTGCTTGTGTCACGAAGGTAACCCTGTGACTCTCCGCCGGTGTACTCAGGTTTAAGGAGGAGTCTGGTGCACTCAGAGTAGTGATTTAAGGCCGTAGAG
This sequence comes from Alisma plantago-aquatica, assembly GCA_963693085.1. Lineage (NCBI taxonomy): Eukaryota > Viridiplantae > Streptophyta > Magnoliopsida > Alismatales > Alismataceae > Alisma > Alisma plantago-aquatica. Next base: position 861,084,692 of record OY856410.1, on the reverse strand, counting down.
CCTATGTTTCTAGCCAGCGAGCCAGTGACCCTGTGGCAGAGCAGGGCTGGCGTCAGACTTAGCATTTCCCGGGTGTGTCGCTAAGTCTTGTACGGTGGGATCGTAGCATGAATTTGTTACGGATCTTTATATGCAGAGTACACTGCATATATTTAGGGCATAATCTAAAATATGATCATATAGGTTCACAGAGTTCCTTATAAATGAAAGAGTTAAGAAAGACTAGAGCATAGTTTTCTAGTAGTTATTCTTTGGATGCAATATTTACATTCTTTGTTATTTCAATTATATTGGTTTAGAACTGCTCAGTGTAGTATTTACTGTTGTTAAATTTCATATCGTTTATGCAAATTATATCTGTAATCACATTAGTGCATTAGTCTGTTTCCATGAAGTACTCATTCACTGAGCGAGTAGGCTCACCCCTCTACTCAAACATTTTTTAGGGTTAACTGCGTGGACTTGAAGATGATCAGAGCGTCAGAGTAGATCTGCCACAGGAGTCAAGTATGAGATTAGTTGAGTCAGTCGGTCCTTGTCACTCTAGGTCCTCAGTAAGAGATAAGAGAGAGAGTTGTAAATACGATGTGTAATGTTGTTCCTCTTTGATATGTATGCTAATTAGCAAGTTTCATGTGCATAATGAGTGAGAGACATTATGAATGTTTATACATGTATCTTTTCTATTAAAGTCTGATTAGTAGAAGAAATGTTCAGATTCCTTGTTAAGATGTTATGTGGTTCAATGCGATGAAATAAGAGTTTAAAAGAAAAGAAAAAGTTAAGGGTGTTCTTTGTGTTAAATATAAATCCTATCTTACGCCCTAATCTCATGATTTGAGGAAATTGTGAGATCGGGGTGTAACAATCACCCTCTCTCCATATTTTTTTTTACCTCATCTATGCCTCTTTATATTCCCGGTAGGGTGTTTATACTTATCTTCATCCACCAAATCTACCATAGTTCATGATCCATAAACAAAACTTCACTAGTGTCACTTCTTTAAATCCCTTGACTAGACCAGTGAAGACCACATTGACCTCATCTTTCAACTATATTCAAACAGATTGTTCATATGTTGACCTTCATCAAGAGAAATCATATTTCTAATATAGCAATGTTGTCCATTCAAATCTTTTCTTTTCTTTAGAAAGAATGTGACATAGTCGCTTCAATGAACTTATAAAAAAAGAATACAAAATCTTTCATTGAAATATGCAACTCATTTTCTAAATTGCATATTTGTAAAATCATCTTTTTGCTATTACTGACTACATATACAATTCAAGTTATACATTTAGCTACAATTACACATACACTTAATTATGTAAATACAATATCTAATTACATTTCTGATTTCATATGTATTTGTAGTAATTAGATTATTTTACTACATATTTGAAAAATGTAGTTGAAGCCTTTGGCTATATGAGCATATACTACAATTTGTATATGTAAAGGAAAATATATCTAAATCATTTATCTACAAAATATGGGATTTTTCTACTTTTTTGTAGTTAAAAACTATTTTTAGTGATATTTATAATTCCAAAAATGAAAAATTAATGATAAGTTTTAGTTAGCTTGTAGGCCAAGTTTCACATCTTTTCAGTGTTCCTAAGTGCCTTAGATTAATTAAGAAAAGAAAATGAAAGATAAGGCCAAAAACATTAAATTTATTATTTAAAGGAAACCATATTATATATTAAATGAATGATACACATATCATTTATGTGAAGTTTTAATAAATAAAGTTGTGGTGTAACATAAAGGGAAACAATGTGGTACATGTATGTTAAATCTATGGAAAATTTTGGTAAAAAAACTGAAAAATGTATTTACTTTCCAATTATAATGGGATCGAGGTAATTTCAACAATATGTAATATAAAAGACATTTTAATAAATCATAACAAACATTAAACAATTAATCCTCCCTATAATGTTTGTAAGCAATAAATAAATAAATAAAAATAGTCACGTTAACATATCATAAATGAAAAAATTAGTGGTTATTATTTGTTTGGAAACACATAAACATTCCTAAATTTATATTATCAATTAATTAACCCAAATGAAAAATAACAATAATCTTGAATAAAGGTCCTAAGTAAACCTCCCTATTATATCCTAAAATTGTTAACAATAGGGGAAAAATAAAATTGGTTCGATAGATAATGTTTACACCCTTTTGATATGAAATACATGTAATTAGTTTTGGATATATAAATTTATTAGCACATATCTACTCCAAAAATAATTAATGTAAAATATATTAGCAGCATATCTGGTTGCCTCAAACCTAGAAATTTTAGATCTAACTTAATATAAAGTAAATAGATGCCTTTTGTTAAAATCAAGTTGTTATACAAGTTTTACTTGACTCTAACGGAGAAGAGGAACATTGTGAGAAAGTCATTTCATAATGGAATAAACTAATATAATGAAAGGTTGAAAATGGAATAATAAAAATAGGAATTCAAATAATACCTACAAAATTGTACATTAAATTATTATACATGTTTACATTGAGTAAATAATCACACAATGAGATATTTAGAAGTCTTTTTATTTATATGATGAAGTTGTTAAAAAAGGGGGAATACATCATAAAACATATATATAATTAATGAAAGGGAAATGACGTTTTTATGTTATTCTTTCCTATCATTTGTTAAAGAATGCTTAAATTTCTCTTTTTACAATATATGTTGCATATTTTCCCTAACAAATAAAAATAGATAATTTTCTTGCCTCCCAAGCCAAATAGTCATATATATAGACACCTCCACATAGCCTCCATACACATAGAAGTTGCTTTATACAATAGGACATGACTCTTAACCTTCTATCTTATCCTCCTATTCAAGTCCCTTAGATGAGCTATCAAAGACTTGTAATTTCGTGGTGATCTTTTCCTAACCATTAGTGTTTCAAACCTTAGAACCCTGATTTAGATCTAAGATTCAAACTGAGACAAGTTAACAAACTTCTCGAGGTATATTTTCATCCATATTTTTATTATCGAGCAATAAACCTATTTTCTATCTCTCTCTCTCTTAAACATTATCCTACACAATCTCTCCCTATTTTGAGAATCTAATTCATCATGTGAAATATTTTATCTTGATTCTAATCTTGTGATCATCTTAATTTGTTGGATATTCTTATTGGACTCTTACTTATATCTTCTTCTTCTTAATCTTTTTAAAATTCTAATTTTCAAGTTGTTGACTTTTGTGATCATGTGAAGCATCTTATTATTATAATGATTATATATTAGTCTATGGGTCTTCTGACCCCATTGATATTAGTTGGATGATTTCATTATTTATTTGAACATGGCTCTATACTTTATCTTACATGCCCTATTTGCATGTGTGATTGGCTAGGCATAACTAGAATAGTGACACCATATTTATTTTAGGCACTGATGTTTTAGTCCTCCTGCCACTGCACTAAGGTTTTAATCCTCCTACGATATATATTATATTTGGGCACTGAGGTTTAGTCCTCCTGCAAAATATTATATTTTTTTGGCACTGAGGTTTTAGTCCTCCTGCAAAATATTACAATTGTTTGGCACCGAGGTTTTAGTCTTCATGCCATTTGGTATGGAATATATGGGTTCCTACCCTGCCTTTTAATATATGCCAGTCTATTTTATACTCACCATGCAACTTTTTATGCTTTGTGATATTATTATTGTGCCATTACTTAAAAGAAAGAAATCTTTTATTTTCTTCATTTTAATATTCATATTCTTTTGACACCCACATGGATAGTCCTTCATTTTTCTATTGGATGCCTTGTTTATTTGACACCTTTTATTCCTTATATTGCTCAATCCCAATTTAATATGCACATACCAATATTTTACTGATACATCTACTTTTTCTCCTTTTGTTGGGGTATGCTTCCAACCCTAGGTGTAGGACTTGGAAGACTTGACTCAGTGACATGGACCTGCTAGGTGGAGCTCTTGGGATATAGATTTGAGGTGGTTATATAACCCTTTGTTGATCCTATGATTAGCTTAATTCTCTTATATATCACCCTGCATGGTGAAGTATGGTGATAACATCAAGCATTGTAATAGTTAGATATTTTATATTTTGCCGCTACATTTGGTACCTCGAATCATACTTTAGATAAATTGGATCATCATCCCTTTATAAAAGAATATAGTGGTGTTTGGCATTCAAGATGTTCCTTTTTATTTGATTTAGTAAGTGAGTGAATTCCCTCTCAGATCCCACTCCTTATAGTTAGAGATATATCCTAATACACCTGCTTGTAGCCAAAAAAACGTGTAATGCACATAGCGTGAGTAACTCAATAATTTAAGCTTAACTAAGGATATATATGATCATGGTCATGGTCATGGTCTGGACCAATAAAGCCTAATGTGATGATAATATGGATACATAGAATCTAACGTTTGACTTTATATATGACGATTATGTGTATCATATGAATACTAATTATTTTAACATAACCCTTGGGTTGTAGCTAACTAATACTAATGCATACACGCTTACTACCACATATGATGTGTTAGTAATATTAGATGTTTAATCGCATAACATATCGTAGTACATAGAAAACTGACTTGATGACCTAAATACAAATCAATGCGTAAGTACACTCATTAAACATGTAATACATGCTACATTGCTGACTAATACATACATATGACTTGCATGTGAATAACTATGAGTAATTAGTTATTGTGGGCTATAATGTGGTTCACATATATGATGGAATAATAAATGGACATTAAATATAAGTAGAGATAATCGGCGTGCTTCATGTAAGAAAATGTTGAATACTGAAGATAATGGAATAAAAAGTAATAGATAATATTTCATGAAAGATAATTGAGTACAACATTGATAGTAACAATGTGAGGATAATGTGACTCTAAATCCTAAGTGGGATAATCAATGGTGTTATATAATAATAAATATCAAGATAAGAAAGTTACACCTCGGTTTCTTTGTAACTTATATAAAATAATCCTAAAACATAAATTCAATTGGATATTCATAATGCACATAGTTAAATTAGTCACCATGCCAAGTTTCAACCTCATTGGATAGTGGTAAATATACTAACTTAGTTAGAGAAGACAATATCCTAATATTGATCCTAATATCAACCAACTTAGTGATGAATGAATTATTGTATATTTTTTTTCTATATGGTTTTAGTGTCACATGTGAGTAGGACATTCCACTTATGTGGACTCCTCTGGGATCCATGAGAGATCATAGTCTAATGGATGAAGGGCCACCTTCAACCCTGTTCTAAAGTGTCAAAAAAGTGAGAACTCCAAACTGTGTCACAATTTATCCCTAGTCATTTTCTCCCTCTTATGGCCTCCTTATAACTCATATTTCTCATCTATCACATTCCTCAAACCATAACATACTCAATGGTCCCTAATTAATCTGAGTTTGATGCTCTATAGTGTTATGTTAAACTCTCTCTCCCTAGATTATGTATCCCTTAAAACCCTAATTATCCTGAGATTTCCCATACATAGATAACCACATTGGGAACTATCTAACACCATAAAGAATTAATTTCCTTTCCATGTTTAGCCTCTATTTCTCAATGGTATGCCTCCGTTACTTTGAGTACAGTTTTGACAACCGATATATTGGTAGAGAGACTTCTTCCTTCAAACACTCTCGTTGCCATCTTGAACCAATCCACAAACATTCTTGATGCTTTTTATGATATCAATTAAGAGGTAGACTCCTACTTTCCCCTTTTATTCTAGCACTATATTTCTATACCTAGCCTGGTTTTTTATTCTTGAATGTTTGATCATCAATTTTTGACACGTCTTTCTTGGCCCTTAAGGTTTCAAAATTAGCTTGATCCTTGTTTGGCATTGAGATTTCCTCTTTAGTGATCTTTGAGGTGTTGATTTGTCTCCTCTAATGGTAGAGAGGAGAAGTAGCAAACCTAGTCTTCTTAGGGTCCAAGTCTGAGGTGGTTGGATCAGGGGAAGACTAGGGGACTTGACTGCTTTTGTTTTTCATCAATTATTTTAGTATATCTTATTAAAGAACTGACTGGTCAGAGCATCAGTCTTTGAGATCTTTGCTCATTTTTAAGAACATTGATCACGTCGATTCCACAAATGTACCCTTATAGTTTGTTTATTTTAGTCACATCTCCCATATCTTAAGTGGCCTTTTTGATGTTTTATTCGGTTAATGCATATGGTCCAATACATGTGTTATGTTTATTAACATGTTACGAACCATAGTTCTAAGATTCTGAATCACGATCATGGTTGTCTTTTCACAATTTTTTATTTTAATAGTATTTAAATTATAAAATTCACTATAATTGATCTATTAGGTATAAAAAAGTCATGGAATAAAAAAATATGATGTAACATTGTAAGGTTGATAGTTTTTGAAAATCATTTTTTTGTTTCATCATTTAATTGAAGTTAATTATAGTTAGTCCTAAATTTTATGTAGATTACTGTTATAGGTATGTTGAACTATACAAGTAGGACTTAGGTATTTTGATTGGTAATTACATTCATCAACTAAGGTATGTTGATAACTTCTATTTAATTGGAAATTATCTTGTGACTATAAACATATATTTCCATTGATGAGGAGCAATATCTTGATATTTAAATTGTGCTTATTGAATTTTGTATGATAAATCTTATTTCTTGATTTCCTCATTTATGATATTGATAGTGTTTATCTTTCATATTGGTCTTTATTGTCACTTTAATTACTACATATTGATTGTGTTCACAATGTTGCTTTAATAATGATTAAAATTAACTAAATTGTCTAGCCTTCCCAATTTATTAAGCATGTTAGATTTTTTTGACTAGTTGTATCTAGTGTACCGGTGAATTGTGGGGTTAGATCCCATTGTACAACGTTATATATATGGGTGATGGTGCTCTCTCCTATCCCTAGGTTCTCTCACATATCTTATAAACATTATAGAGAGGATTGGGGTTCTCTCACCCATCTTATAAACATTATAGAGAGGATTGGGGTGCTCTCACCTCCTTTATAGGATTTGAATGTGGAATTGTTCCATCCCTACATCTAGGTAGACTGGTCATGCTTCAACCTACATGTGTACTTAATATTTGAGGTTTATAATTGTCATTTTTAAGGCAAGAATTATTTATTGTGACCATATGTCTTCTCCTTGAGTGCCTCGTCACTTTTTGAAACTTATACATTCTCTCGTGCAATTTATCTTATAATTATATCACACTTTATAAACAAGATCAGCTATTAACTTTGATTGTGACAACTTGACTTTCTCTTATATCATACAACCCATATCACTAAATTTGTTCTCAATCACACGGTTTTAGTGGTTTGATTCTTAATTGTAGCTACATTTCATTTGATTTCCAAAATGTGACACTACATTCAATCTTGAGCTAAGTTCCAATGCTTCCAATGTATCATGTTTTGCAACAAAATTTGACCCTAAAAATGTAGTCTTCGTGATATCCAATTTATATCATGACGTAGATGATTCAATTACAAACAACAACATAAATATCGCCCTAGTAGGATCTTCATTTCCCAAGTTATAAATTTCAAAATTGTCTTGATTTATCTTTAATTTAATCTTGATTTTAGGATCTTGTTGGTCCCAAACTAGAGTGCACGACCCAGTTGGGGTGCCCCCCATCGACAAGTCAGAAACCTTGTGTCTCTTTTGTTGTCCGATCTTGGCCTCCATCCTTTGGGCCATGGATGGGGCTCCGATCCGATGGCTAGGGACCTATCTTCAACCTCCATACAACATACAACGCAGGAGGCACTGCCACCACCTACCACCACCATGGCTCCACCCAATCTCCTCCTTTATTGCCCCTTTTACCAAATTGAAGCCTCCATTATTCTTGTTTCTCATCCCTCTATTATTCCCAACCCCTTTCCTTCATCTTCACATACCACAACACCCTATTCTACATCATTTTCTTACACTAAACCCTAGTAAAACATCCTTGGTGCCAACACTGAACACCCTTGGAGCTTTAGCCTCTGGGCTGCCCCAGTCGTGACTAGGGCCGACCAAGGGTTTACAATGTTGATCTAGAGTCAGGCAGCTAGTCGGATCTATCTCTAGGGGCCTTTGTACCCCCATTGGTCGAGCGTTGGTGAGCCCTGCCAAGTACCTCTGTCACATATGCATGCGGGGTTGTAAGAAGGGAGGCAGACCCATGGGTCGTGACCTAGTGAATGTTGACTCATGGCCTGGGTCGCATGGATGGGCACAAAAAGAGGTGGTAATCAATTGACATGGATCATGATAGTCGACCTCCATCTAGTTGTCCCAAATGATCAAATTATAAATGTAACACCCTCTCCTCTTCACTAATTCTTGCATCTCAGTTCAATAAGTTTTGGTGCAAATGTTCAAAAAATCACATATTCATACTCCTAATGCCAAATTATGTAAGATTATATATCAAATTCATAAGCTCAACAATATATACCCACTAGACATACTTTTAGACCCTAAATCTATTTCTACTCTACCTAATCTTCTTAAAATGTGGTTTTTGACTATATTTAACCACATTGAATGCATTATTATGATGAAGTTTGAACCAAGAATGCACATTTGCACTCCTAATCATCACATTAGTAAATTTTATGTACCTTTGAACTAAATGGTGGCCTTAATCATAATTCTTTCTCCCTATTTAACCTTTATGCACTAATATGACTTGTTTTTGGACTTTGATGTATGATATTGATCAAAGTTGTAATATTGATCAAAATGACCTTGAAACTCACCCTAACATTGAAACCAGTAACTTGTACCTCTCCATGACACTAATATCTACCCATAATATCCTTTTTTATGTTTGTTCAGTATGGCACTTTGTTCATAAATGTAACTTGTGTATAACTTTGAATGATTATACTCTAATCAAATTATGACTTTGACCCATTTTGTACACTAAACTCTAGGATACTCTAAAATCAATTATTTCATGAGGTGTTACGAATTAAAATCCCAAGGTCAACCCCTATTTTGTGTTATGATGATGTATGCAACTCTATCCATTCATACATGCCTCTTATATGATATCTATGACTTGTTTGTCTTTCTTCTGCCCTAATCGTGATATGGTTCTTAATCTTATGCCTCCCCCTCAAATCAGATTTGATTCTAATCTTGTTGGACCCATTTATGTGGATGTCCCACATAGTTCATATGTTGTTTCTAAATGGGTCAAATATCTTGATTGTTGCACGTTTGTTTGAAATGTTGATACCCGATGTTGGTTATTTGATGCCTAGACTTTAGGGGACATCCACCCATATTCAAATATACTTCTGATGTCACTATCTTTCTGATAAAATCTCATATTTGGTCTTAATATCATGTCTTTATGAGACTTAACCTTGTTTGCCCTACCGTGAGTCATTGGACCCTAAAGTGCAAGTAAGTAACTTAAACATTAACATAATCATATAAAACAGGTGGAACCTCAAAATGACATGAAACTTGAAACATGCCTTCATGATGGACCCTAAATCAATATAATATTGTCTTTTGTTGATTGGTGATTTATGTGTTCCAATATTGATTGGTGAATTTAAAAATATAAATATGTACGAGTTGTATTATTAACTATTACAATCATCAAGTACATATTTAACATACCTTTAGAAAAGTACATATTTAACATGATATTGATTAAATATCATAGTTATCTCAATGAATTGCTTGGTGGGGTGAAAATTCTCTAAAATTGTCATAGAGTTCATAATATTATTAGGAATCAAATGACAGTTCTTATGCATGGGGTCTTATGTATATGGGTTTCGAAAACTTATGCAAAATTAGAGCAATTAGTAATTACACTACATATTTTGTGCAAAAATAATTAGATCTTAAAAGAACTCACCTATGAATCCATCATCTGCAATGTTTTGAATCATATTAATTGAGCCTCCGCTACCAGTATCCAACTCACTAGGAAGATCAACAACATCATATGACATTCAACATTCAATAAGACCACCATTAAAGAAACTAGATCCACTATTACCACCATGTCCAACACCACCTACGATATTGAAATATTTACCTTTTCCAATGACATTAGAGTTTCTTGGAGATCATTACATAGAAAAGATATATATTAGGAGTATATGTGACACAAAGTACAAGACAAACTTTCTCCTAAATTCTCATACCTAATTCTGATGATGTTATATGCCCCCTGGGTCAACAATGACAGTCCAAGCTCACTGCACTTGAAGAATACTTCCCTAGAGGGACCCACTAGCAATACTATCTTCAATACAACACTTTATGTATGCTAATCTTTTATGCTTACATACTCACACTTATGTTACCATGCTAGGTTCCAACGCCTAGGTCCTTTCACCATTGGCTTTCTAGTCATTTGGAGTTTGTATATGAGTACATAAGTAGTTTTGTGACATTGACCTTGCTCCTCCATTGACTAGTGTTTGATTCTATAGCACATACCCATTTTATACTGACAAGCTTGTCTATTTATTTTTTTTCATTCTGGGTGTTGTTCCCAAATCACCTTGGTTTAGGTGTTCCAAGAGAGGAGGGTCAGGAGGATCTAGATCCACAACCATATACTTTTGGGATAGTTTGAAATGACTAAGTTGCCCTCTACAACTGGTCCTCATAATTAATTTGTACTTGTACCTTACTAATCATAATGCCACCCATATGGGTGAAGAACAAATAATGATGACATGAGAATAATGTTGTAATAGTTTAATCTTTTCTTTAAATACTCAAAATGATTTATGTGTCTTACTTATAAGAAATGAAACACATGCATTTCTATAAGATTCTGGAGTTGCAACACACCCTTATTCTTATAGTGCTTATTTTAGCTTTATACATTGTAACTTGATTGATGCTAAAAGTCACCCAATTGACTAACTAATAAAGTGAAACCTAATCATGTAGTTTGCCCTGTGCCATAGATCCAATTTCAGTGTCAACTTTATTTGTTGGATTGGTAAAGCGAGTTTAACTCAGACCGCATATTTTTGAATACGAGGAGTTGCAAGTAGAGTATCTCCTTATGTCCACAATTTTAGATTGTGTGAGACGGCCATGCGTGAGCCGCTCTCCTAGTGATATGGATGGCCATGCGTGAGCCACTCCTTCTTTTAAGAATGGCCATGCATGAGACTATTCTTCTAATGTCGTTACCTATACCAAGGTGGGCTAGGTGTTTTATATGGACAACCATGTGTGAGACGATCCTTTTGTGACTATATGTCACTCTTTTGCAGTTGATTGGTATGTCTCTCTGGTGTTCTCTTGTACTGATCAAGAGGTGTTGGAGAGGTCATGGATTCTGACTCTTCCATATAACTTGTATGGCACCATCGGTTGCCCTTCACAGGGGGTGGTTGAATTTGGGTGGTCCAACTCAAATCCTTAGGGCATAATAAAAGATGTAATACAGTCGCATAGTATATGTGCTTAGGGTGACATACGCCTCACATTGGTTGAGCCTTTGTCTTACCTTTGTACTTATTTCTTGAATTATAAGACGGTAAGAGAAGTCAACTGTTATACATATTCTTCATATTCCTTTTTAGAATATAACTTGATCTATTCCTTAGTGGTGACTATCTAATCATGTTTAATCTCCTTTATCTATTATAATACATATGATTTGGCTAAATATGTTCATCTGCTTAGTATGATGTTTACTTGCTTATCTTATTTGTGCCTTAATAGCATTGGCAGAGAGTTATATCTCTCGTTGGGACGTTTGGTCTCACCCCTTGGGTTTCCACATCTTTTAGGTGACCGTACACAAAGACATAGAGGTCGTGCAACTAAGGAAGAGAAGTAACAAGAGCAATAGTTGATAAGGTTGGATGTGCTGCTAATCTTTTGGTGTTAGAGTCCTAGAGTCGTCCCTGTACGCTCAGGTCCTTGGGGTGTTTTTGAGATTTTTTTAGTTATGTAATCATTACAAGGCTTTTAGCTTGCAGGTTGACGGAAGGAACGCTGACCTAAAATGATGTAAGAACTATGTGATATGTTATATTTTGTATGTAGTAGACTTTATGGAATGATATATAATAAGTTTTTGGCTTATAGTGCTTTAATGAAATCGATTTTAATTTTCCATGTTTTCTGGTAATCCACTTGCTTAGTGTTATTTACGAAGTTTGGTTTTGAGTTATCCCACTTTGTGGTGTGGAGCATCACAATTTGGTTGGTATGAGAGATTTAGATTCACTGAGTCTATAGGGACCTAGGACTAGGGTTGTGTCTGTTCTAGTGTACTCCAATTTATCTTATAATGACTTTTTCTTATGCAGAAGAAGAGTAGAAAAGATGGTTGGAGAACATGAAGAACATGTTGTAGAGAGCATTGTTGCTGCACTCGATGGTGGTGCGAGGGATCAAGTAAGAGAAGATCAAGTGCATGATGAGCCCCACTTTGACTTGGCTATGGTAGAGAACCCTGCCTTCCAGTCTCTGTTTGGACAATTTATGGCAACGCTGATGCACATGGAGGAAATAATGCCTGCCCCTCAGCCTAGGGAAGTTGTCCCTGGTGCCGAATCTCTAGGAGTGGGGAAGACCTTTGAGGGGTTGAAACGTGTTGGTGCTATGGAGTATGATAGTATGGCTGATCTAGTAGATGCTGATCTTTGGCTGACAGAGTTGGAAAAGACTTTCAAGATCCTTATTATCCCCAAGGCCGACAAGGTGAAGCATGCAATGTATCTCCTGAAAGAGAGTGTTGGCCATTGGTGGGCCATTGAAGAGGAGAAACATCTAGGTGTTGATATCAGTTGGGGGGAGTTCATACAAGAGTTTGTCAACAGGTACTTCCCACAAACCTATCTGGATGAGAAGATCAATCAGTTTGAGCTGATCCGATAAGGATCCATGTCGATTAATGAGTATGAAGCAAAGTTTATGGAGTTGTTGAGGTTCTGTCCTTACATGCCTTCAATAGATAAGGAAAGGATCAGATGTTTCAAGAAGGGTCTGAACAGTGAGCTGACGATGGTGGTGACAGGGCTTGAGAACTGTGAGAAGTTTGCAATGTTTTTGGATTCTATCTAGAGGATTGAACAATATGTGGTTGAGAAGCAGGAGAGGAGTGCCAAGAAGAGGTCAGTGTAGTCTCAAGGGCAGTCGTCGGGAGGCTTTAAGAAGCCTACATTTTCTACACTACCAGCATAGCATAGGTCTAGTGCACCGACCCAGTGGTTGTCCAATAAGGACAAAGGACACAATTTTCCACCAGTAGGAGCTCAAAGTGTAGCATCGACATCGGTGACAGGACCGTCTAGGCCATGGTATGAGAGTAGGGCATGATACAAGTATGGACAAGTGGGACATACGAACCTGTTATGCCCTATGAAGGATGAAGAAGTCACCCAGCAACTGAGGCAGCGCCAACAGGCTTGTAGAGATAACAATTCAATGATAGTGGAAGGGTCATGGACAAGAATCTCAAGCTAGTTCTTCAGGACATGCCAGTAGATGAAGAGGACAACAATAGGCAACGACTAGATTCTAGCTATGAGTTAGCCTGAAGGAGTGGTCAACCCTCGAGTAGTGACAGGTTAGATGGAGTTATTTCATGATAATTTGTCTTCTTCTTGCTTTATATCTATTTTGGTTGACCTGGGTGCGACACACTCTTTTGTCACTTGAGAAGTGGTTTATGCTTGTTCTTTGCCTGTTAGATGTAGACGGGATGGTCTTCATTTAGAAACGTCATTAGTTGGTCCCGCGGAGTTGCATGATGTGTGTCCTTTCTTTCTCAGGACATAACATCCAAGTGGATCTCTTACCACTTGACATGCATGGATTCAATGTGATCCTTAGAATGGATAAATTAGAGAAGTATCAGGTGGTCTTGGGACTGTAGTTCCAAAATGACTACATTTGTAGATTATGGCATGTCACGGATCTTACAAGGTGATAGGGATATTCTTCCTACATGTTTGGTGTCGGAGATGGTATATAAGAAGTTAACGAGACAGGGTTGTGATGTGTTCTTAGGTCATATGGTGGATACTGAGGCAAGGAGTTTGAGTATCTAGGAGACACCAATTGTTATAGAGTTTGAGGATGTCTTCCTAAACGAGTTCCCAAGTGTTCCCCCTATCAGAGAGATTGATTTTGAGATCAATCTAGTCTCAGGCATGTAACTGATAGCACAAACACCATATAGGATGGTGCCGAAAAAGATGGAAAAGTTGAAGAAACAATTCCAAGATCTGCTTGAGAAGGGTTTCATCAGACTGAGTACATCACCTTGAGGTGCTCCCGTGTTGTTCATAAAGAAGAAAGATGGACCCATGAGGCTGTGTATAGACTATATATAGTTGAACAAGGTGACAATAAAGAACAAGTATCCCTTACCGTAGATATATGACTTATTTGATCAATTACGAGGTGCTGCAATTTTTTCCAAGATAAACCTGAGGTCAGGGTATCACCAATTGTGAATAAAGGAAAATGGCATACCTAAGTTGTCTTTTAGGACTAGGTATGGTAATTATGAGTTTGTGGTTATGCCATTTGGGCTAACTAATGCACCGACAACGTTCATGGACCTAACAAACATAGTGTTTCGTTAGTTTCTCAATCAATTTGTAGTGGTCTTCATAGATGACATCTTGATATACATTGTGATAGCCAACAACACGAACAACATCTTCGTCAAGCGTTGACAGTGTTGAGGCAACATCAACTATACACTAAGTTCAGCAAGTGCGAGTTTTTACTGAAGGAGGTGTCTTTCCTAAGACATATGATATCTACTCAAGGTGTTCATGTAGACCCCAAGAAGTTCAAGTCCATGCTAGAGTGGGAGCAACCAAAGATGCCGAAATAAGTGTATAGTTTTCTGGGGTTGGGAGGCTACTACCAAAGGTTCATTAAGAACTTCAGCTCTGTGGCGTTGCCCCTAACCAAGATGACGAGGCATGATGTACCTTTTGTCTGGGATGATAGATGCCAACGTGCCTTTTAGTTGTTGAAGGAGAAGTTGATGAGTGCACCAGTTCTAGTGCTGCCTGAACAAGGGAAAGGTTACATAGTTTTCTATGATACATCATGGTTTGGGGTGTATGGATAAGAATGTGATATCTTTTGCATCATGAGAGCTAAAGAAGCACGATGAGGACTATCTTACCCATGATCTATAATTGGTCAAATTGATTCATTCTTTGAAGACCTAGAGACATTACATGTATGGTGAGAAGTATCAGATCTTCACAGACCACAAGAACTTGAAGTACATCTTTTCACTGTAGGAGTTAAACATGCGATAGAGGCGCTGGATGGAATTAATCAAGGACTATGATTCCATGATTGATTACCACCCAGGAAAGGAGAATGTCGTGGCAAATGCATTGAGCAAAAAAATCTCTTCAACATCATCAGTGGGCAGTGCACAGATGAACTCCTTGGTGTGCCATAAGAGAGACATGCTGGTCTCCTTGCGTTAGATGAACGCGAAGCTAGATGTGTCCATGCTAGCATGGGTGTTGGCATAGTTGTAGGTAAATCCCACATTGAGGCAATAGATCAAAGAGGCACAACATGCTGATACTGTGATACAACATATACGATTAGAGTTCAACAACGAGAAGTCGTGATGGCTTCCACGAGGTAGATAATGGGATAGTTTGTTACCATGGTAAAGTTGTGGTTCCTGATGTTGACAGTTTGAGAGAGATGTTTCTGGAAGAGGCTCACTCTTTGATGTATGATATGCACCTAGATAGCACCAAGATGTACCATAATCTTAAAGATTTGTATTGGTGGCCTGGCTTAGAGCGATATGTAGCTGAGTTCATGGCCAAGTGAGCAATGTATCAACAAGTTAAGGCATATATTAAAAGCCTATAGGGACGTTGCAGCCATGACCCTTACCGCAGTGGAAGTGGGATCATGTTAAAATTGGCTTTGTGGTTGGTTTGCCTCGGATAACCAAAGGACATAATTCCATTTGGGTGATAGTTGACCGGTTGACAAAGTCGATACATTTCTTTCCTGTGAAGATGATGTTTCCAACAGAGAAGCTTTCCCAGATCTCCGTGGATGAGATAGTGAGTTTACACGGTGTCCCAACTACCATCATGTCAGATAGAGGTCCTCAGTCTACAAGTTACTTTTGGGAGCGCTTACACACAGCCTTAAGAACACAGATGAGATTCAACACTATCTTCCACCCACAGACGGATGATCAGTCTGAGAGGACCATACAAACCTTAGAGGACTTGTTGAGGGCCCGTGTCCTACAATCTTTGGGGAGTTGGGACGTCCACCTCAGTCTGATAGAGTTTGCCTATAATAATAGTTATCAAAGGAGCATTGACATGGCATCGTATGAGGCATTGTATGGGTGACGTTGTAGGTATCCATTGTATTGGTATGAGACAGGTGAATATCAACTTCTTGGTCCTGAGTTGGTACAACAAACAATAGAGAAGATCAAAGTGATTTAACAGTAGTTAAAGGAAGCACAAGATAGGCAAAAGTCGTATGCTGAAAATCATCAGAGACCCTTGGAGTTTCAAGTAGGAGACATGGTGTATCTCAAAGTCTCTCCTTGGAAGGGTGTTTTGAGGTTTGGGAAGAAGGGTAATCTAGCTCCCCAATATATATGCCCTTATCCCGTGGTGGCACATGTTGGGAAGGTGGCCTATAGGTTGGAGTTTCCACCTTGCATCCATTATTCTATTTGTCTTTGCTGAGGAAGTTCCACCCTAATAACAAGTCGGTTTTGCTACCAGTGGAGGTTGAGCTTGATGGGGATGTGTCCTATGTTGAAGGGCCCGTGTCGATCCTTGATAGGAGGGTGAAGAAGTTGAAAAATAAGGACATATTACTCATGAAGGTTCTTTGGCATCATCGTGTCATTTAGGAAGCCATGTGGGAGCTTGAGGAAGAGATGCATAAGAAGTACCCATCTCTTTTCACTTAGGATTTCGGGGGCAAAATCCTTATTAGGGGTTTATGGCTTGTAAGACCCCTGACCCATGTTTTGGGTTAACCCTATTTGTTTTGGCTTGATGTTGTGCTTGGAACCTTTCTCTAATCATTTTAGATGATCTTAGAGCATGTGGAGAGATTAAGCCTCTAGTTTGAGCTTGTTTGGATGTTGTTTGTGCTTTCTGTGCTAGTTTTGGTGCAAATTGCAAATTACCCATTGGAAGGGATATTCTTGTGATTTTCCACCCCTAGAGTGTTCATTCTCTCTCTTTGCTTCATGAGTGAGGTTGTGGTGCTTTGGTATGTCGTGGTGGACCCTTTGTTGAGTAGTATCACCCTTAGTGGTGATTAGGGTTTTCTAGGTTTGGTGTGCCCTGACCATGTGACCCTTGTTGGTTGTTTTGACCTAGGGCCTGGTTGGAGGGTGTCATAGTCGAGACACCTCCCCTAGTTATGGTGGCCATGACTAAGATGGTCTTGGGTGTCTTGGGTCGAAATGGGTGCTCTTGTGTAAAATGTTTCAACCTAGGGTTTGTGATGACCTTGTTTTGCGACCTAGTGGTCCTTAGTGGTGTGTTGTGACCATGGGTGGTTCCCATGGTGTGTTGTGGTTGCAACATGAGGGAGGATGGCCTAGGTGGTCGAGATCCAACCTAGAGTGTATCACCATCTCTTGCATGTGGGCTTTAAGTGGTTACATGTCAGTTTCTTGAGCGGACAAGTGTCCCTTTGGGGCCTTCTTTCATTGACACCTCATCCCTCACCTTACCTCTCTCCTCCTTCACTATATAAACCCTCTTCTCTCCATGTAAGTGATATTTTTTTTCCATTTTCTTTCTCCTCCCTTTCTTGGACGATCTTGGAGCTTGGTGGAGCAAGACAGATCTGTTCTTGGTGCTTTGAAGGTGGTTCAACCCTTGCATGTGGTGTTTGTGGTGATCCTTGATCATCTTCAACCTTGGTGAGTGTTTATCATCCTTGATAATGTTGTCTTTGGATCTTCTACCCAACCTTCTTCCTTTTTTCTTGGCCCTAGACCATGTTTTGACATATGTTCCTTAAGGCAGGTTATATAAATCTTAACCTTCTATATTATTGCACTCTTCATGCTTGCACATTACTTATTTCTCTCTCTAAATGTTTCATTAACATGCTAATGGATGGTGATAGACCTTAGAACTTGTATGGTGTTGAGATCATGCTTTGTTTGGATGTAATCCAAAACCCTATTTCCTTTGTACCGATTTTTTTAGTGTTTGAGGTGCATGATGGTTTTCCTTCCTTTCTCAAACTTGGATGAGCTGCATGCATGATGATCGAATGTTTTAGTGTTCTATGAAGTTTTGGTTCGGATTTGGTGGTGATGATCTTGGTTTCTCTCCCTTGTTGAAGTTCCTTTTTATGTAGGTTTACAAGTTTGTTTTAGGGTTTGATGACTGATTTGCATGTGGTTTTTCTTCTATAATGATAATGAGTTTCCCTTGTTGGATCACCTGCTTTAGTCATATATTTATCTCTATTTTGACCTCAGTTAGATAGTTGTTCTTGGTATTGGTGGTGTCTTGACCCTTAGTGGTCCCCATGCCTTGTTTTTGTCTTGGGTCATGGCACCCCTTTGGCTTGTTGGTTCTTAGTCAAGATGGCTAACCTTGAGGAGGTCGCAACATCTTTCTATTTGATGATCACAACACCTACTCCTTAGAGGTTCGAGACACACCTTGGTTTGGTCTCAATGTCTCCTTCTTCCTTGAATGGTCGCAACATGGTTTGGTTTTGAGTATGCTTTGTCACAGACTGAGATGGTTCTTGTTCTTGGGTCACGCCATATGTTTTACCTTGGGTGGTTGAACCCTAACCCTTACTGGATGTGACGTGGTTGCTTCTGGGACAAGACTTGATACACCTTTGGTGAGTCACGGTCATGACATGAGGAAGGTAGGCCGCGTTCATGACACCATGGGAGATGGTGGTCACGACAGGTGCTTGATGGTGGCCGCAACCCAAGGTGGTGGTGGTCACGACACATAGTAGAAGTGTAGTGGTGATACATGCTTGAGTACCTAATCCATGTGCATCTATGAATCATGTATGAGCCATGTGTAGTGGTGAGTGGATAATTGTTTTCTTAAACCTAATCATGTTTCTTAACCCTAAGTATTCCAAGAATGTGGGAGATGCTATATCAAGCGTTTAGTACTTGTATGTATCTACAAAACCCTAATTGGCTAAAGCTTGAAACCCTAACCCTAATGTTGAATTATGTGTTTGCTTTCTCTCTCATGAGATGTTCTTCAGGTAGAATGTTTTTCTCTCTTGTTAATAAGCTCTAGCCTTGTAGGTGATATGTATGCCATGTCTTGTGTACACTATGGTGATGATTATGTGATGCAGGGAGGTTCTTATGCACCCTAATGAGACAATAATGTGGTGGTGAATATGCAGGACTTAACGTGATGGGTCCTATGACCTAGTGTTGGCTTAATGCCTATTGAGAGGTTATATCCTCAAGTGATGTGATTAAGGTATTGATATCCCATGGTCATACATGACTTCAATGATTTCCTTGTGAATGTCAGAGCAATGAGTATCATGTGGAGGTTGTGTGACAAGACCACACCCTGTATGTTTTATATCTTTTGGAGTTGCAACACACCCTCATTCTTGTAGTGTTTGTTTTAGCTTTATACGTTGTGACTTGATTGATGCTAAAAGTCACCCAATTGGCTAACGAATCAAGTGAAACCTAGTCATGTAGTTTGCCCTGTGACATGGATCTGATTCCAGTGTCTGCTTTATTTGCTGGATTGGTGAAACGAGTTTAACTCGGAGCACATATTTTTGAATATGCGGGGGTGCAAGTCTAGTATCTCCTTGCATCTACAATTTCAAGTTGTATGAGACAGCCATGTGTGAGCTGCTTTCCTGGTGATATGGATGGCCATGTGTGAGCCACTCCTTCTTCTAAGAACGACCATGCATGAGCCTATTCTTCCAATGTTGTTACATGTACCAAGGTGGGCTAGGTGTTTTATATGGATGACCATGCATTAGTTGATCCTTTTGTGACTATATGTCACTCTTTTGTAGTTGACCGATATGTCTCTGTGGTGTTCTCTTATGATGATCAAGAGGTGTTGGAGAGGTCGTGGTATCTGACTCTTTCATAGACCTTGTATGGAACCGTCGGTTTCCCTTTGTAGAGGGTAGTTGGATTTGGGTGGTATGACTCAAATCCTCGGGGACAATAAAAGACGTAATGCAGCCTTGTAGTATATGTGCTTAGGGTGACATACACCTCACGTTTGTTGAGCCTTTGCCTTACCTTTGTATTGATTTCTTGAATTATAAGACGGTAAGAGAAGTAAACTATTATACATATTCTTCATATTCCTTTTTAGAATATAACTTGATCTATTCCTTAGGTGTCTGTCTAATCCTATTTGATTCACTTTACCTGTTATATACATATCATTTAGCTAAATCTATTCATTTGCCTAGTATGTTGTTTACTTGCTTAGCTTGTCTGTGCCTTAGTTATATCTCTCACTGGGACGTTTGGTCTCACCCCATGGGTTTCCACATCTTTTAGGTGACTGTGCACGAAGAGGTAGAGGTCGTGCAGCTGAGGAAGAGCAACAACAAGAGCAGTAGTTGATGAGGTTGGAAGTGTTTCTAGTCTTTTGATGTTAGAGTCCTAGATTCGTCCCTGTACGCTCAGGTCCTTGGGGTGTTTTTGAGATGTTTTGTGGTTATGTAATCGTTACAAGGCTTTTGGATTGTAGATATATGTGGAACCAATATCTTGTGTAATAGGTTGATGGTAGGAACGCCGACCTACAATGATGTAAGCACTATGTGATATGTTATATGTTGCATGTAGAAGACTTTATGGACTCATATGTAATAAGTTTTTGGCTTGTGGTGCTTTAATGAAATCAGTTTTAATTTCCCATGTTTTCTGGTAATCCACCTGGTTAGTGTTATTTCCACAATTTGGTTTTGAGTTATCCTGCTCTGTGGTGTGGGGCATCACACAATGCTTCTATAACTATGAGATGCACTCTTGGGTTGTCATCATAGGATATAAAAACATATAGGGTGTATTCATCTTGATTCATATAGATTGAAACATCACTTGGTCTCTAATTCTTAACATGACATTTCCTTTTGATAGTAGGATTTACATCCCTTGTTCCTTATCATTAGGATTTTATTCATATATATGAATTTGAGGAAAGGTATCAAGATTCATGTCATTTCTTACCAAAAAGAACACGTTCATTATCATATTCCATAGTTAAGATTAATATCATACTTCCATTTCATCATTATGTTGGTAAGATTTTCATTCTTAGATGGACTACTTCACCCAAGATTTAACGAATTATCACAATTCATGTTCGGTGTCTTTCATTAGATCTATGGTTAGGCATGTATACATCATGATTACTCAAACTAAGATCTCAATGACATGATCATGTCAAGCTCATAATTTCAAAGTTTAATCTCCCATTTAAGGCATGGATTCATATTCAGTCAATCTTATAAGAGTGACTTAGCATGCATATATGAAGTGTTGTAACTTGAGTGAGAATCTTTCATGCATCATGAACTATCTTGAGGACACCATTATAATCACCATCAAGGCTTGATACTTATCTCACTTATAGATAAAAAGAGCTTCACAAGTCCAAGCCATTCAAGATAAGAACCCTCTATATCAAGGCAAGATGTGCTAACCACCAACATCTACTCACATCAAACTTTTACCCAACTTTCAAGAACAAGTACTAACCACTAGATTCCCTTCACATAAAACCACTAACCTAAGTATGAGGCTCATCATGGAGACCACACATCATATACATCTTCTAGGATTTTGGGACGCCTCCCTCACCTAGATGGAAAACATACATATATTTAAATGCCTCTTTCTCTAGGGTTAAATTTTTCATACAAAATATACGGTTCAACATCATCAAAAGAACAACACACTAGGTGAATCAACTAATATACTTAGAAGAAGTCTAGCTAGGGACTCATCATCATGTATTTCATCATGCATATATTTCAAATTTCATATATTTTGGAGGTAAGGTACTCTGTCCTTCTCCCATGTCAAGTTTACCAACATCAAGATTTCACCCTTTTTGTATGTCCCATTCTAGAGGTCCTCCTTGGTAAAGAGATTGAGGCACATGTTGGTCCAAAGACATGTCTCAACATATCAAAACTAGGCACAAGAAACCATGACAACCCACTAGCTATATGTAGGACATCAACCAAGCCATATACATCAAACATGGCGCTAGATTAGATAGGTTTTCATGGTCAATTCTCATCTCATGTCATAGAACAAACTTAAGTCTTCCAAAAACAATCTTTGATCATCATCATCATCACAATCATCATCAACATCACCATCACCATCATCATCACCATCATCATTCCATCACCATCACCACCACCACCACCACCACCACCACCACCACCACCACCACCACCACCATCATCATCATCATCATCATCATCATCATCATCATCATCATCATCATCATCATCATCATCATCATCATCATCATCATCATCATCATCATCATCATCATCATCATCATCATCATCATCATCATCATCATCATCATCATCATCATCATCATCATCATCATCATCATCATCATCATCATCATCATCATCATCATCATCATCATCATCATCATCATCATCATCATCATCATCATCATCATCATCATCATCATCATCATCATCATCATCATCATCATCATCATCATCATCATCATCATCTTAGGTAAACTAGGCTACTTGTTAGCCTAACATTTATCACAACTCTAGACCACTCTAGAGATTACAATTAACATATAAGCACTCTCATCAAGACTTGATGTTACATGTCTTTCTCTTAGGTTACATGAACACTCACTGCCTTTTTGTGTGTTGTAACATTTTTATATGTACGTACATACTAATATTTGAAATAGGTTTTCTCCAACATTGAAACATGCGATGGAAACCACCATACTCCATACAAATAAAACCGAAACTAAAATGAGTTACCACACTCATTACATAGTCTAGTACCATGACACCTAGAGAACTAGCAATTACATGGTGCACACTTGTGTAGCTACACTAAGCACAACTCAAGAACATATTTTTAGGGTTTTAGTAAGATCTCCCTTTTCTCACCCTACTGAACATACAACCCATACTATAGGATAAAAGGAGGAGAAAAGGAAGGGTCTAAGATTACACAAGTCTACACCTAATTCTAGAACATCTAGGTTCAAACCTAGAGGCTAAGTCAACTTAGTCCATAAAGGACAACTCGTTAAGTTTCTAAGGTTGAGATGTAAGGTTAAATTTAGTTTGAGTTTCATGTGTGTGATGTTCTGTGTAGTTATAGTTCATGATCTGATACCAAATGTCACATAACCATTTATTACCCTAAGTACACACTCCTAATGGCTACACAACCAAAAGCGTGTGGACTTGAGAGTCCGTCCCTAGCATGGTTTTATCAAAGAGAGGATGTGGAAACATAAAAGCTTAGCATACATGAATATATAACAAGATAAAAGCACTTACATAATCTCAACAATCCACAACTATTATTAAGCAACATTAATTAGTGATCAGATCTAATTACATATTAAAGAGTACAATTTTACAAGTCTGCTCATGTATACTAGGGATCTTACAACAAGTACACCTAAATATATACTCACAAGCGATCAACTCCCAAGCTATCTCTAAACCTAAAACATACATGGAACAAGCGGGTCAACACACAAGATATTGAGTACATGACATAAAGATACATGTATATAAGATTTGCAAAATCTGAAAAGATTTGTAGAAGTAAACAAGCGAGAAATAAATGAGTCAGTTAAGAAAGAGTCCATGTTTTAGTCAATGTATTCCAATTATACCAACAATATCATGTGTAATAAGGCCTTTGACCAGCTTCCCATCAGAAGGGTACATGTGGGTGCTCAATATTAGCTAACCCTATTTGTAAGGGACCTCCAAACCATCTCTAAAAGATAACCGTTGTATCAACATGGGCCGCCCTATCTTGACAACTCAAGTAAGACGCCCAACCTTGTATCCTTACCCCAAGATTATAGGTAGGTGCACAAGTTTGTATAATGAATCTATGTTATGTGTTCAAGTTATAAAACCTACGATACAACACATTGAGTAAAATAATACAATATTGCATGGCAATATTTGAGCAAGTAAATAAGCATACATACATATCAAGCTGCAAGCAAGAAAACCATAGTCACATAATTTAAAGCTCATACCTAGTTCAGAGGTTTCTTAATTTATCCATGACCTTCTAGATCATAGACATCACTTGATTGAGAGCACTCTCATCAAGAGTTGATGTTACACCACTTTCTCTTAGATTACATGGACACTCACTACCTTTCTATGTGTGGTAACATTTTCATATGTACATATATACTAATATTTGAAATAGGTTTTCTCTAACATTGAAACATGTGATGGAAACCACCATACTCCATTTGAATAAAACCACAATAAAAAAGAGTTACCATACCCATTAGGCACTCTAGTACCAGGAAAACTAGACAACTAGCAAGAACTTCTTGAAACTACAACTCATACCACACGTATGTCAAGAGATCAATATAATGTGATCAAGTTATTTAATAAACAATATAAATTATGGAGTACAATAATACACTACTACATGGAAATATTTGAGCAAGTAACCAAGCGCACACACATATCAAGTTCAAGCAAAAAAGACATAGTCATATAATTAATAAAGACCATACCTTATTCAAAGGTTTCTTAACTTATCCTGGACCTTCTAGATCATAGACATCACCCGATTAAGAACATATTCTCATGCACGTATTAAATTATCATCATTAACCCTAGTTAGCTCCATTTTAGGGTTATATTAGTTCATTAGGGTATTACATCATTGATCCCCTTCTCATATTACAATTAAACTTAATGATTATCTATTCCAGTTATTATTTTCACTTGATCCCCTTCTCATATTACAATTAAACTTAATGATTATCTATTCAAGTTATTATTTTCACTCTAAACATTATAAGGATTAGGATTTCATGTCACACTAGGGGCCATCATTATATAACATGCATTATCTAATCTTGGAACTTATGTATAAGTTTAATATGAGGTTAATAACAAACTTACATGATTTATTGATTAATGATATATTTATTGCACTATATTTAGGGTTATTGGTACCCAACCTAGGGTTTGATCGCACTTAGAATAATCTTGATCGTAAAAAGCATTACAATATTTTTCTAGTGATCACAAGAATATTATATTTTTCAAATTTAGATTTCATATTTTTCTGAATACTGATCTATTTTCTAGGATTAAAACATGGTTTAAAGTTACTAATTGCATTTTAATGCAAAAGAGCACAAAATCCTCAATGCTATTCCATTAAGAGAGTATAGTTGTGTTCCAACCACCTTTTCGATCCTAATCTGATTTTTTGAGAAACTATATCGATTGCATGCTATTTCTAAGTTTAATATAGTTTAAACCTTTCATCTTCTTTTAGAGTAAACCAAGTTACAAAAGAGCATCAAAAGACAATTCTAATTTTTTTCATGTGAAACTAAGCATTTTGTTGAATTAATGGGTAAATTCTAAGCCTTTTTGACTAATCAGCTAATTTTAAGGCATTGGACAATATCAACACAAAAACTAAGGTATAGTACCTCATGATAAAAAGGGGCCACTGGATCCATGGCTTAAAGGCCCCAGATGCGTGCCATGTATCGCAAGCAGGTCTACGCATAATCCTCTCTTAGATCTGGTTGGATTGGGCTTAGGTTTCTAGAAAAAGGTTTCCACCCTTAAGGGTCATGACATGTCAACTCCCTACCTCTTCACCCCTGACGCTCTATGTGAAACTCATCGGTGTGGCACACAGGGTCTGGTGCTTATAGGAGCTCTGAAAATGTCTCTATGAGGCCTTCACACCTTGGAGAAGGTTGGAAGTGACTCTAGAAGTTCCTCCTCCTCTATCCCTGCCTCATTGGACCGTCCATATCCTCCATAGAGAGTTGGATCGTCGGGACAACAAGGCTGCTTCCCTTTTTGTTGATGTGTCTTCTGGAGCCCAAAGAGGAATGGATTTCTGCTATCCCAACATCAACTCTTGGTGAACTTGCTTTAGTACATTCCATGTTCACCCTTGGGACTCGTCTCCAACTTCCAAGTGTAGCCATGAGACCATGTGCAAACTTTCCCTTTAAAGTCTCCCAAGCACCATGGCTCCTCCTTTGACACCCACTTCTTACATTATCAACAGTAGGGGTTGGTCACAAGTTCTCAATGGAGTGTATGTTATCATCTAAACTCCTCTCCTCCAACACAATATTTGTTGGGATGTAGGGCTGGCTTGACGTAGAAACAACATCCGTTATGCCTGCTTGTAGTTGCAACAATTATTTCATAAGGAGTAAGCAACGTGGGGAGGCCTTCTATCTCCTAAATTCATGGAAAAGGTCAACCTAATATGGACCATGTCCATGGTGGAGAGAGAGCTTATTAGGAACCATCCAATTTGTTAGGATTCCAGGCTTCCAAGGAAAGAAATATAGAGATCTTCCATGCACAACAAGAATGATAGGTGCAGTGGTGGTTTGGGTAAACATAGGTGGTGAGTTGGATGGATCCAATGCTTGCCACCACTGGAAGTAAGGAGTCTTCTTGTATGTAGGTCAACATCATCCATGAAGATTTCATGATTAAAAGATATATAAGTGGTATGTCTTCCGATTGTTGGGTCTTATGGGAAGGTTCATTATGTGTTTCTATACAATAGTAAAAAAGGCTAGAGATGTATAAGCTTATGGGAGTATAAGGATGGAGAGAAGCTAACTTTTGACTTTGAGTACATTGGTGTTTGATATATGGGTGAAAGAGGATACATCCATTATGTGCAATAGTGGGTGAGGTTGACCCAAAATGCATGCATGTCGTAATGCATATCACTAAAGTAATTAACATGGTCTTATGTGCATTTCATTCATATTTTCAAACACTTATAAATTCTAGTAGAGCACTCAAACTCAATCAAGATTTGAACCATGGGTCCCTCTTTACACCAAGTCTCTTATTATCAAGATTGAAACTAAAATTTAAACATTTGTCTATCAAATTAAAATATTCTAATAACCATGTACATCAATGCATAAACCTTCAATGTAATGTAAGTAATCATCTAATCTTGATCAAATGAGTAGAAAACACTTCTTATGACCCTAATGTACTTCTTGGTTCATAATTAAGCCAATCTGATCCATTTATACCTCAATTGAAAATTTAACTTCATAAAACCCAAAATTTGAGTCGTTACAGTCACCCACACACAAAAAAAATTCAAGGGGGGAAAGGATACCACGATACATTTCTTCCAAGACTTGAGTGCATAGGGATAAATCTAGAACTCTATACTATGATTTATCTCTAGACGAGGTCACAAAATGTCACCTACCTTTAAGGTACCTTTACACAAACACCACCCTTCAAAACATAAGGATGGTTTCCCCCTAGTTGAACTTCTCCACCACTCTAGTATAGTTTAACCGTTCACTTAAAAAGTGTGAAAAACCATAGGGGTGACCCCAAGTCCTAATGGTATTCTATAACATCTGAAACATCTATTGCATACCACGTCCTCTGCCACTTCCACTACTAAATTTTCATTGTTGTGGACCTTGTTGACTTTGCCTTGGCTGCTGAGTCACCTCCTCATCTTTCATAGGGCAATAAGGTCTTGTATGCCCCACTTTCCCACACTTGTAACATGTTCTGGTGTTCTGATATGGCCTAAACGGCCCTGTCACTGAAACTAATGAGGTACTGCAGGCTCCAGTCGGTTGAAAATTGTGACCTCTACGCTGAATCGGGGTCCATTGTGATGGTGCATGTGATCTTGGTTCAGTGAAGGTTGACCTTGGTTGTGACAGCGGTGGGAAAAACCTTGGCTTCTTAAAGTCTCCAGATGATTGCCCTTGAAACTGCATAGGTTATGGCAGACCTCTCAATCCTCCTGACAGATTCCACAATGGTGGAAAACCTTTCCCTGTTCTCCAAGGCTGATGCTGTAGTAGTCAACTCCGTACTCAGACCCTTCTCAAATCTCCGGATCCTTTCCTTGTCTGTTGCTGCCATGTGTGGGCAGAACCTCAGAAGTTCCATAAACTTTGATTCATACTCATTGATAGTCATAGCTCCCTGACGAATCTTCTCAAACTGAGAGATTTTCTCATCTAGGTAGGTCTCTGGAAAATATTGACTAACAAATTCCCTTTGAAACTCCTCCCATCCTATCACAACTCCTGGCCTTTTCTCCTTTTCTATGGCCCAGCAGTGGCCAGCACTACCCTTCAACAAGTATACTACATGCTTAACTTTGTCTTTTTCTGTGATGTTTAGGATTTTGAACGCCTTTTCTAGCTCAATCAACCACATGTCAACGTCTGCTGGATCAGAAGTACCTGCATATTAAATTACCCCAACACGTCTAAGACGTTCAAATGTCTTCCCGACACCTTGAGACTCCACATTAGAGGTGACTGCCCTAGCTTGAGGTGCTGGCGCTCTGTCAGCAATATGTGTAATTGTGGCCATCATCTGTCTAAACATAGACTGAAACTTAGGATTGGACATCATTGTCAGGTCTAGATGAGGCAATGCGGGCTGCTCTGGCCCTGCTTCTGGCACTCTCTCATCACGTGCCTGCCTCCCTGCACCTCCTCCTGGTGCAACATAGCTACTCTCAACATGTTCTTCATGTCCTCCAAACATATCTGCATAAGCATAAACTATGATCAGATATGTTGGATACATAAGAACAAACTCAAACCTAAGTCCTATGTTCCTGTAGACTTAGTAAAACTAGAGCTCTGATACCAACTTAACTGTGACACCTCATCACACTAAACGAGATTATTCAAAACACAAAACACGATCAACTACTAATTAATCACATAGTAAAAAATGTGAAACAATTAAAACTGATTCCAACAATGTAAATAAACTCTAAAACATTTATAAAAGGTCCCTCATTCCATTCTCATATACTTTAACAAGCATTTACATATGGGTCTAAAGACCTCAGTCACAACCTGCATACAAAAGATATTTCACATGTCCGTGCCATATATTTACAAACATTGGCATAATACTAAAATCTCATGTCGATACAAATATATCATCTAGAAAACACATCCCATACTAGGACCTGAGAGTACATGGACGACACTAGGACTCTACTACTAACATATATGACTAACATCTACAACTAACCAACCTTCTGAATCTATTGATCACCAGGTTGGTTCTCTTCCACAGCACGACCTCGACCTCGTTGCCCGCGACCACCTAAAAAAATGTGGTGACCCACGGGTGAGACCCAGTCCCAGCGAGAGATATAACTCTCTCCAACATATATTGATTCTAACATTATACATTGAGCAGTTAAGATATTGAATAAACAATATGAACAGATTGAACAGTTTAAGCATACTAAGTAGTTAAACAAATAAGTTGTAACATCAAGTAGAATTGTACAATTGTCAAAAGTATGCATCATGTAAGAACTATGTAGTGTAAAGACAATACAAGGGTTAATCAACCAATGTGGTACGTATTAAACCCTAGCAATTATACTACACGGATGGTATTATATCTTTTATTTTTATGCCCTGGGGAGTTTGAGTCGTACCACTCAAAGTCCAACTGACCACTGCGAAGTGCTATTCAGTTCTGTATAAGATCTAGGAGTGTCGGTATCCTAAGATCTCTTCCCCTCGGTCAATACGAGTAAACTGCAATGACATACCAGTCAAACTGCCAACAGTGACATATAGTCAACTGATAACAACTAGTTCGTACTTGGTACAAGTTACGACACTAGAAAATAGGGTATACAAAACCCTCTAATCTGAGGTACAACCACAACTGTCCTCAATCACATCAAATATCTGAGGCATGACCATAGCCATCCTCCATAACCTGCAATTGTGGATGACAAGGATATATCCTCAACTTTCCACCCCTACATACTCAACAGTATGCGCTCCGAGTTTTCCTTGGGAATACTCGTTTCACCATCCAGTAAGTTCTGACACTGAAGATGGCTCTACGGCACAGGGCTCTACATGATTAAGGTTACACTTGATTAATTACTGCCAATTGAATGCATTAAGGCTTTATCATACAAGTGGACATTCAAACCCTAATTCTTTTCTAACAAGAGTATATGTATAAAAACTTCAAAAGATATAAAACATTTGAGATATAAATCTTAATCACATTACCACATCTATCATTCATTGCAAATTAACAGACCACACTTATCATCATACTATTGCAAGATGCCAATATCTTATCACAAGTTCTAGGGTTTTAACCCTTGTTGGAACATGAAGAGGATTTCACCTCAATCATGGCTTCAAACATGGCCAAAGATCTTTAAGACCATCACATTATTCATAGTAAGGTTATCACCATCATTCCATGCCTTAAACAAGGCTCAAAAGATCATTAGCACATGTATGTCCATAGATTTTAACATGGCAAGGCACTATGATATTCAAATAATACTACATTGTGGTTTCAACATAAGAAGAGTGTAATTCATTATCACATTAATCATTCAAGAGGTCTGATTACAACCAATCAACATCATATAATTACATCAAGGTTAAGTATAATAGGCTAGATCACATTGGAGTTATGCATCCACTCATTACATTGATTTATCAAATATAACTATATAATGGCAAAGGTAAGACTACCAATTAATGGTATTGAACCATTGAATTATCTTCACTATGACCCACATATAATAACATGTGATTTATTCTAATCCATTGGATGTTAAAGCATCCAATATTATTCATTGGATCAGGTTCATTGTTCAAGGTTACCAATTGAAGTATAGGTCTAACCATTAGATCAATTGAACCAAGGAACCATTGGTTCAAGGTATAGTCAAATATACAATTACATGCCTAATTCATCATATATGATGATGACCTGATCCACCATTAATTGTGATCATTATGTCACCATTGGTTGCTAGATCAGTAATACATTCAGTTAACATCATCAAATAATAAGCCAATATCATCATCGATTGATAACATCATTAGAATACTTCGTAGATGATAATTAAATGTCTAATTAAGTCAAAACCTGAATTAAGGTGGTGACCATAGGTTGTCACCATAAATTGGACACTCTTGATCACGAGCATCATTTGCCAAGATAGCAACATTATTGGTTGTTGAATGGTATGACAATCAGTTATGTGATAGGGAAGGAAATAACTTGAAAACCCTAATTTGAACCATCATTTGTTTTGTACATAGCACCATAGGTTGTTGCTATCAACCTGTCCCATATCATGTTACACCGTATAAAGGATGTACACATATTTACAGGTTCATATAGAACTGGAATAAATCAGGAAACACCACAAAATTCGTAATTCTAAACAAGCATAATTTCTCTATGCTTAGATCATCACATTCAAGCATAATCATGAACCAACAAGCTTTTAGTAAGCAATATAAGTGAAGAATGTTATATAAATCGCCTCTATAGAGTAGGTCAGATATCCAACAGCAAAAATCTCGAGCAAATAGGGCAAGGAAACCTTGGATTCAGATCTGAACTTGGCCAACTATGCAATTCTCTCCACAAACAAGCAAAACCCTAGAAAAGAAACAAGAAGGAAGGAGTTTTGAGTTCTAGGGGAACTTTCACCATGGAACACCATGGTTCCGACCTGGATAGATGTAGGAGGAAGAGGAAAAAAGAATTAGATGGAAGAAATAAGAAAAAACTTACACTTTTAGGTCAATATCACTAGGGGGAAGCTTCATACACCCAAAAAGAGAATCAATTTCAACCCTAGAATTTTTTTCCAAGAGAATCCCCACTTTCTTCTTCCTTGGGCAGAAAAAATCGCATCTGAACAGAGGGAGTACGAAGCTGGGAGAAGGAGAGAGATAATGGAGAGGAAATGGCTCGTTTGGGGGCTTTTGGATAAGCATGTGACACTTTAATATTAAGAAAAAGAAAAAGTTGCAATTCTAGTATATATCCAAGTGTCCATGGCTTTAAATTATTAAAAATACATAAGCACACACACAAGCAGCTCTCCCACCATCCCTATAGACCTACTTAGCTTTCCTTTGGAGAAATTACCAGCCAATCACATAATTCCTTAGTTGATAGCTACTAAAGGTAGCTCATCCATGAAGGGAAAAACCCTAAAATACCTTTGATAAAAACACCTTCAAACCATGGCTCAACTAGGAGCCCCATGGATAAAAAATATCAAGAATGATAATATAACAACTAAGGAACATAATTTATGTGACAAATTGCAAAGAAAACCCCTCAATTGGGTAAATTGCAGAAAAGTCCAAAATGTACAAAAAATTTCAGAACTTGCTCAAACAGTGTCCAAATTGGACCAAATTTGAAACTTAAGCTTGTATTATGATTTCAAAACATATCAAGAGGTTATATTAGGGTTATAAGCATTAAATTATGGTAATTAAGCTCATTAAACTCATTAAGTAAGTTCAAGGGCCTTACACGTAGGTTCAACCCCTTTTAAAAAACTATCATAAGACGTGTATTAGATCCATCATCGATAGAATGTTGCTACAAAGAAATCCATATATGTTATATTCTCCTCATTCATACTCAATATGCATAAACTCATAACAAAGACAACCAACTACTTCATCGGTGGACACCTGATGGAAGCATGAAAGGTCACACAACCAACCACTTCCATCGGTCCTCTTGGAAGGACATATTAGTGTCACAGATCTCCAATTGATAAAAAGCCATAAGCACACAAACTGATGGATAGACACAAAATATTCATCGACACTCAACCAATAGAAATATAGGCACCCCTCCATCAATCCTCTACCGATAGATCAACATGCCTCTCCAATCAATTTTTCATTCATGATAGAGTAGAAAAGCTAGGCTAGATCACCTAAACACATACACCAAGCAAGCAAAATAAGAAGAAATCAAACAACCAACATGCTTTGTAAAATTGTAAGCAAACCCTCAACCAAGGGTAATTTGTACCTAAACCCTCAAGCAAGGTGCAAGCAAAAAGGCACCCTAAACACACATAGACATGTGATCCAGACAAAAAAATATAATTAAGGTGGGTTAGGGGTCTTACAACTATAAACCCCTAACAAGGATTTCACCCCAAAATACTAAGAGAAAAGGGTTTGGTATTTTCTGTGCATCTATTCCTTGAGTTCTCATGTAGCCTCCTCCACACCTCCTTGATTATGACACCTCACTTTTATTAGAAGTATAACTTTCTTCCTTAGCTTCTACACCTTATTGTCCAAGATAAAAACATGGCCATACACATATAATATATCATCTTCGATTTGCACCTCTATAGGTTGAATTGTTTGTTTAGTTTTTGGATGCCACTTCCTTATCATGGATACATGGAACACATGGTGTAATCTTCAAAGTTCAGTTGGCAACTCCAATTGATAAGCCACTTTCCCAACTCATGCAATAATAGGATAAAGCCTCACAAAGTTGGTTTCCAACTTACCCTAATTACAAATATATCACTCCTTTTCATGGTGATACCTTGAGATAGAATTTATCTCCTACTTGAAACTATAAGGGTTTGCAGAGATTGTCATCATGCAAATTTTTCTGGTCCTATGTACTTCAGTTATTGCCTGATTCTATGAATTTTCTGTATTGTTTTTTTTGTGACAATCCTAACCCCAAAAGTTGATATGATCCTGCTTCATACTAACACAAGGGTGATCTACAACATCTCCCATATAAAGCCTCATATGGCGCCATATCCAGACTCCTACGATAGCTATTGTTGTAGGCTTACTTGTCAAGCTAATATGAACATCCCAACTTTCTTAGAATTGTAGAATACATGGCCTCACCAAGTCCTCCAAGGTTTGTATTGTCCTTTCGAATTGTCCATCTGTCTATGGGTGGAAAGTTTGTACTGAAATTCAGCTGTGTGCCCAATGCAATGTGCAAATCATTCCAAAATCCACTGGTGAAATGTTGTCCTCTGTCAAAGATTATCATTACAGGCACTCTGTGCAGCCTCACAATCTCATCTATGTAGACTTGTGCCAGCTTCTTAGCCGAGTAGGTTATCTCGACTAGCAAAAAGTGAGCCAGTTTGTTCAATATTTCTACCTCTACCGATATGAAATTGTGTCTCTTTCTCTATGGGGAAGACCTACCATAAAATCTATAGTCATGTGGCCCCACATCCATTCCAAAATTGGTAGGGGTTCTAGAGCTCTTGTAGGTCTTTAATGTTCTACCTTAACTTGTTGATAAACCAAACACTTAGGCACAAATTATGCCACATCCCTTTTCAACTCGAGCCACCACTACATGTCCTTGAGATTATGATACATATTACTGAGACATGAATGCGTCATTTAAATTAAAGTGTGTGTTTCATCTAACACAATTTTCCTCATCCACCCACATTGAACATTATTCTATTATGATAACAAAGGTCCCCTTGATTTGACTCATGGAACCCTTCACAATTTCCACTAGCCAACTCTGACCTCATATTTTGAATCACAACAGGCTTGATCTGTAACTAGGCTAGTACTCTTCCAAGCATGGAGACCTCCATATTCATATCTTGTAGGGATACCAACATATACCTCCTTGCACATGCCATTGAATATAGATTCACAGTTCCAACTATAGATGATGATGACAACCTCTTGATTGAAGCATCTGCTACCATATTTCCCTTTCCCCAGTGTTACTCTATTGTGCAGTCATAATCGTTTATCAGCTCGAGAATCTCCATTACCTCATGTTTTGTACCTACTTTGAGAAGAGATATTGGAGATTCCTATGTTCCATGAAAATTTTGACATTTCTCATCAGACTGATAATGAATACAAATATTTAGTGTTAGAACTACTTCTACTAGATCTACATCACGAGTTGGGTTATTCTCCTCGTGCTTCTTCAACTACCTTCAATCGAATGATATCACATGTTTGTCAACATGCACCTAGTACCTTCCTTTGAGGCATCACATAAAACTATATAACCCATTCTAGGCTCTGAAAATACTAACACTGATGTTGATGTCAGTTTCTCCTTCAACAATTTGAAGCTTTGTTGACACTTCTCTATCCATATAAAAGGTACATCTTTCTTCATCATTGTGCTCAATGACAAGGATATTACACTGAATCTTTATGAATCTTCTTCATTACCATACCAACAAAAGAAAGATCCATAATTTTGTCGATGTCTTTGTCTATCCCCAAACTCCACCTTATTGGGATCTACAACAAATCCCTTGGCTGGATATGAATGGCCTAGAAAAGATACATCCTTCTACTAGAACTCACACTTGCTTTCACATACAATCAATGTCGCCTCATGAGTTCCAAGATCAATCATAGATGTTGCTCATGTTTTTCCCAGTCATTGGATAAGATCAAGATGTTGTATATGAAGAGCACCACAAACTAGTTTAAATACTTCTTGAACACTCAGTTCATCAGGTCCATGAAGGTTGTAGGTGCATTGGTTATCCCAAATGATATAACCACAAGCTCATAGTGCTCATACCTAGTCCCAAAGGCTAGCTATCTCATGTACATCTCCGGCCTTGATCCTTAGTTGATGATATGTTGACCACAAATCCATCTTAGAGAACAATGTCACCCCTTTTAAACATTCAAACGAGTCATCAATCCTAAAAAACGATACTTGTTCATGATAGTAACCTTATTCAAATGTGTATAGTCTATGCAAAGCCTCATTGAGCCATCCTTCTACTTGATAAATAGGATGACATACCCCATGATGACTTGCTAGGCTGAATAAAACCCTTATCTAATAACTCTTATAGTGGCTTTATTATCTCCTTCGTTTCTATCAGTGCCATCCTATATGGTGCTAGTGCTATGGGCTATGTATTAGGAAGAAGACTGGTCTCAAAATGGATCTCTCAAGGAGGTGGAACACCATGAAATTCACCAAGAAAAACATCCTCAAACTCTCAAACTACACGCGCATTGCTAATACTAGGACTGGTTGCCTTAGTATAAACCGCTTGAGCTAGAAAAGCTTCACAGCGATGCCTCATCAGCCTCTCAGCTATGGCGACAGACACCAAACATTTTGACCCTATACTTCTCTAATGTGCCCATTTCAAGGATCACACCAAATTTGTTCTTCTCAAGTGGCTTAAGGTCCACTTGAATGTTGTGTTCATAGAAGTCAAGAACACATGATGGACACACCTCATGCACAACTTTTGGAGCCAACTACATGGAATCAAGAAAAAGAGGT
This sequence comes from Alisma plantago-aquatica, assembly GCA_963693085.1. Taxonomy (NCBI): domain Eukaryota; kingdom Viridiplantae; phylum Streptophyta; class Magnoliopsida; order Alismatales; family Alismataceae; genus Alisma; species Alisma plantago-aquatica. The sequence goes on along the minus strand of OY856410.1, from coordinate 861,048,227 downwards.
TTAGATTGATGACTAATAGGTTGGATATATGTACAATCACCTCTCAAGTGATAAATGACTGCATCAAATTTCGAACAACAACAAAAATACATACACAAAAGTAGACAAGTTAATATGAAAAAGTTCCACTTGACTTATAACAACTTGAGGGTTGACAACACCCTCAGTCCGCGTCATTGTGTAAAAATTGGCGGCGCCTTGTGATCTGCCTCTTCCTTGACATCATGCTATGGATCCATATGATCTGGACTAGAAGTTTATCCATGCACTCTATCACTATTACTGCCATAGCGCTTCAAGTTCTACTGGTTCTTCCCTAGATATTGAGACGTCTCTTGGCTCAACTGGGGTCATAGATTCCTCATATGCCCTTGTTGGTGACAGTGAAAGCACTTCTTCTATGACAAACCTTGCAGCCTCGATGGTTCTGTCATGGAGACATGCCTAAAATTATATGCCTTAGATGGAGGTAGTTCTCTTCCTTGACCTTTCTAGGTGACGAATGTCACTACTTCTACTACACCTTGACTCTGATGTTGTTGTGCTCTACTGAGACTACCAATAATGCGGTCTTTAAGGCCTCAAAAACCTATGTTTCTTGGATCCTCCTGACAACTGTCCAAAATACTACATCAACTCACTCTTGGTATTTGTTTTAAGGATGGGAATTGAGGTCCTCTCGATCCTCTTCAGTGACTCCAAAAATGTGGAAACTCCTTGTTGACTCCAAAGTCGACGTTAACTTATCCAACTCAGAATTCAACCACTTTTCAAATTACTGAATCTTCTCTGCTGTAATGGGTGCCATTTGCGGACAGAACTACAACAACTTCACAAATCAAGCTTCATACTCATTCACCATCATCATTCTCTATGGGACATACTCAAATTATGTTATCTTCTCATCTAGATAGGACATAGGTAAGTATCTATTCACAAATTCTCTCTTAGTCTCCATCTAAGAGATGACTTCCCCTTATATCTTCTCCTCCTATTTGGCCCACTAATTGTCAACATTCCCTTTAAGTAGGTGTACAACATGATTTACCTTGCCCTCATATGTTATGTTTTAAAAAAGGAAGGCCTCATCAAGCTGTATAAGCCAAAGATCTACATCAAATGTGCCTAAAGTACGCAAGTACTCCACGGACCCACTCACTTTATCCATTCATAGATCTTGTTGGAACTGGTTGGGTTGACATTTAGCGTCTATGCCCTTCCTTCCTGGATTGGATTATGCCCACAAAATAAGTGATTGTAGACATCATCTACCCAAACATGACCTGTAAAACTAGATGGACATGCATTTTTAGGTCAATAGGTGAAACCTCAGGATGCTCGAGTTATCAAGCTACATGGTCACTTGGGTTCAGGTACCCTCTCCTCATGGGTATGCCATCTTCTAACACCAATTTGTGGAATGTAGCCACTTTCTAGATGTTCTTTATGATGTCCAAACATATCTAAGTTACCATAATCAATGGTTAGACATAATAGACTCACAAGAACAAACATGACAACATGATCCTATGTCCATGTAGACTCATTAAACCCAGGTCTGATATCAAAAACTTGTGACACTCCAACGTCAAAGAAGCAAGGTTACTCAAAACAAAATCTGATTTAAAACCTCAAACAACATTAACCACATAAGCTGCATGAAAGTCATAGACTTAAAAGCCATGCACCACAACTTACGTTATCATAAGTGGAAGGTCCATACAAGGGTTCATCATAAGAGATTACATTTCCACCAATTATAAGACATTGCTTTGCAAAGAGACCAAGAGAAATGCTCACAATTTCATAAGAAAAGGGAAACAATTGAAGCTTTACATGCATGGCGTTACTATAGAACATACGTACAAAATGCTACAACTCTTATAACTACTGCTCTAGAGGTCGTGCACACATAATAAAAATTGAAGGTAGGGAAAGTATATTGCACAACATCACCATCCATACCTCACTGTACATGGATAAATTTAGAACTATATCCCTATGCTTTATCTCTAAAGAAGGTCACACAAACATCACATACCTTCAAGATAGTGTCCCACAAACATATCCCACCTCAGAATTTCAGGCTTAATTCCTCCTTATTGTTCTTATCTGCAACCATCGGGATAGTTTGACTGCTCACCTAAAAAGTGTGGAGAACCACAATGTGAGACCTCAAGTCCCAACAATATGATATAACATTTGAAACCTGTATTACTTATCCTATAAGGGAAAATATATATAAAGGAAATTGTTAAAAAATTAAATACAAGGAACTATAGTCTATTAGGAGGTACACTCTTAATCTATTGCTCTAGCATCAAGGCAACCTGCAAGGATGTTAGACATTATATGTATATTAACCTACAAATGAGATGAATATTCAATAAGAAATCCATGTTTAGTGCCAAATAAATATAAAAGATATGCTATATGACCAAGTATATTTTTATGTTCCCTAGGTTTATTGATACATACCACTCAATATGCTAGCTTGATTCTAGTAATACATCCTAGCCATCCATACAAGATATAATTATATACATATTCCCTATAGATCTCCTCACAACATGGGGTAGAAGCAAGGTAATATAAAAGGTAGGGAGTCTAATGGTTGCTCTATTGTGGATATATTCTTAGAAGAGGATCCACCAAACTCAGGCCCACCTTAGGTACATAGGTCACAACACCAAGTAATGGTAATAACACTTATACCATATTCCCTATCATCATATCATTACTCATACATTTCCATCAAACCATCAACCTTTATTGAATCCCAAACATTGCTTAAAGATAATAAGGTATAACAACCCTAAGTGTCCCCACATATATGGCTCTAAGCATATTCTTGAAACTCCATGAATTTAGAAGAGTTACTCATTTTTCTACTCCCCAATGACCCATGAGAATAGACCTACATATTCAAGGATCTACAACTTATGTTTCTCTTCAATATTTAAAATTTTTCCATGTGGTTGTTAATCAGGGTCTAAATGAATTAATAGAAATAAGTAATAATGTAATAATAGCTTTACAAAAAATATAAAATGTAACCATTATGATCAAACTTCTCAAAGAAATGCATATGTAACTCATCTCTAGTCACATAAAGACATCCAACATAACTCAATCCTCTAAGAAAATCAAGGTTGACGGGTTCATTGAAAACCATTAGTTGTTGTACCATTAGGTACCACAACAAGAACAAAAGAAATATATTCAGGACTCTACTTTTTCCTTAAAGAAGTCATTTTTATGTATTCCACCAACATATTAATAGAAAAATAGGTAAATGCATATACCCAAGGTGTGCACTAAGAAAGAACAACTTATATATTAGCATTATTCTGACATAGTAATCATAATTTAATGCAAATATGAATCCTTAACTTCTAAAGTCATGGGAAGTAGTATATACACAGAGAAGTAACTACTAACCACCTTTTTAACATAAAAAGGGGATACTCATGATATGCATCCTCGACATGTAGGCCATAGATTCATCGATTTAGGATTCAAGGTGCATGTCGTTAACATCTTATAGATTTTTAAGCAATATAAAAATGAGATCTTGACACATAGGCATAAAATATGAAAATAGACAAGTCAAAGATTATCTCACTTCTATGACAAGTGTAGAAAATGATTCCACACACAAGGTACATCGATGAAGCTCCAAGCTTTACAACAAACTCCATCACCAGAGACAAAATCTCTAATATATGAACTCCTTCTCTCAGATGTGCTCTACTGCTTCCAACTCACGACCCAGAGGCAACCAAGAAATGAAGGAGAAATGGAACATGGGGTAAGACACTACAGCCAAACCCAAAGAAAAACCACCTAGAAAACATCCAAGAGGAGCAAGAAACTGAAAGTGTTACAACCCTTATCTTACTTGACTAGTTGTTTCAATGTTAAAGGTAACTCATGTACTAATCAAAGCCTCATCAATAATTACAAATTTATTAGAACCTTATATGAAATTTTGGTTGATTGAACATTTACTTTAAAGTTAAACTTGTTCCTTGATAAGTTAAAATAATACATTGAGCATAATATGAGCTTTGAGCCTAAGTTGATATAGTAATATCCCATACATGTTTATAGAAAGAGCTTTAAATATACTGGAGGAATCAATTAATAAAAGAAATATGATTTGATAAGTATGACAAAATTTCATTTGTAATTTTAGATAATTCAATTATGAGTTCATCACAAAAAGAATAAAACGAATAAGAGTTAAAATGAAAAGAGTTATAGAATTTTTAATAATTACACAAAATTGCCATCGCTTGACAAGTGACCGACCATCAACAGACGGTGCCTCCTTTTGATGGGCCACCTTCTTATGGTGCCTTTTCATGGGCCCAAAAACTGATAGAAATGTGTTGCGGCTGCCTTCCTGTACAACCAATCACAAAAAAGCCATAACTTTTGATTTACATATATGAATTCAACAAGATTTGTTTCATTGGTTTGTATTTCAATTCTTGACAATAAAAACCCTAAACCTCATAAAATATGAACTGAAACGTGATTTCTAAGGTGATTTTTGAGAAACAACATGAAGATCAGAGATAACCAAAGACCTAGCCATAGATTGAATGTGGTAAGTTCGTTTTAACATGGATTCCTTCCCTCATGCTCTTTCCCTTACTTTGAGTTTGTGCTAGGACTTACTACAGGTTCTCTTTTATATCCTCTTTTCAAATTCTTCCTCTAATAGGCATTGTTAAGAGCTACAAACCTAATGTTAGGCTATTTGAAGGTGGTTTTGGAGCTTTTAGCTAAAATCCAAGATGAGTAGGACAAAATCAAAGCATACCAAGCCTAGATTCAAATCAGTAAGATCAAAATAACTAGCATCTAGTATGAAAGATAAATGGTATTGCTATAACACAAATCGACCAATATATTTAGATATGCTCAAGTTTTTAAGTGCAAGTAATAAAATGCTAAGTGCAAGTGAAATATAGTGCTCAATGCACATGCATATAATATTGAATGATAATAACTCAATTGTGATAGAAACTTAGCTTATGTCTATTTATAGTACCAAATTTATCTATATTTGTTTGTGTATGCTTTTTCATAGTATAAATACAATATATAATGCATGATGAAAGAGGAATGATCTATTTACAATCTAAATCTAAGAAAAGTTTAGTAGATCATTAGACAATGAAAAGAAAGAAACACTAGACATTTAGATACCCCAAACACTTTAGATTCCTTATAGAGGTCTATGTTGTGATTTCAAGATGAAATGACTCACCCACTGGCATCGTCTACGAGAGGAAGCTGGATCGTGCCAATGGGACATGTGAGGTTAAGACCAGTATGGGAAAACTCTTGAATTATAGCAGGGGTATCCAACATTAACTGGAGATTCTAGTGGTAGAAAACATTAATTGAAGATCTTGGCAGCACTAAGTTATTAGTACAATTACAGATAAGTATCAAACAATAATCAAAGATCTCAATGGTACTCACTTCAATTATTACTTGATAAATCAACCCTCATGGAACCAATGATGGAGATAGTTTAGGCCAAACTGCTTTGAATCTTCACATGAGTACCCAGGTTCAGAGGAGGAGTCTAGTTTATTCAACCAATTGATATAGCCTCTGAGGCCAGACGTGGTGAGACTTGTTGCAGACCAGGTAGCTAGTTAGCAGAGTTAGAATCCCGAGTCAACACTAGGTCTTGTACAATGAGATTGTAGCTTGTTGTGATGCTTTCGCATGTTGTGTTATTCCTCATGTGGGTTCATGGCATTACTAAAGTGATTAAAGGGTTTAAGCAGTCAGAATCATGAATTTACTATTCAATTATTTAGAATTTAGATACAAGATTCAAAAACATATTATCTCGTTATTCTCAATTTTTGGTACATTGATGAATTTTACATTTTTTTCTCATTTAGTTCAACTATCTTGCATATAACTACTTTCATTGCAAACCTCTTAATAAATAATATCTATATTATGTTGTCTACTTAGTGAATTTTCATTCACTTAGCCAGTAGCTCACACTCTACTATATTTTTTAGGTGATCCTATTAATTTTGGAGATAGTTATAGATTTAGAAGAGTCCTACCACATAATGTTGTTAGCATTATTTTAGGGTACGGTTCAATAGTTTGGTCCATGTACACTCTAGTTACCTTAGTGAGAAAATGAAAGAGTTGTAATGGTCAAGTATAAATTTTTGCATCTTCCTTTTTTGTAGAATGGTTGTAAATTGTATGATTCATGTGTTTGGATGTTGAAATATCAAGTGTTGAATAAGAAAGGTGCATGTGGTTTGATTATAAGATGAATATTCATATGTAAGGATTTTATCTACGTGTCATACCTTGTATATATAAAAAGAAAAAGAAAAAGTTCAAACGTGTTTGAATTAGTCAACTTGATCACCTCATACCCTAATCCTAGGGCCTAAGAGAGACTATGGGATTTGGGTAGACCTATAAACAAATCGAATACCTAGCGGATACTACTATATCTGATATCTGAATCTGAAAAAAATCTAATCCAATATCCGATCTGATATCTGATGGATATCATGTGATGATATCTGAATCCGATCCGACAAATAATATCTGAATTCAGATAAATATCCAATATGAACCAAAAAATCATAAATGTATTGTTATTAATACATTATATATACAAAAATTTGATATCACTATGAATATATATGATAAAATATCTATATATTTATATTTTATATATAAATAATATTTATTTGATAATATATGTATATATTTGTCGGATTTCAGATTTTTTTGGAGAGGATATAGCCATATCTGAAATATTATCTGAAATTTTTAGATATGAAATTTGATATCCTAAATCCAATCCGAATTATGCGGATGTTGCATTTTTTTTTCAAAATTTTGAACTCGAATCTGGGTCAAATGTGCGGATTCCGGATATCCATTTACAGGTCTAGATTTGGGGCCTGGCATCTTGGTTTAGGAGATTAAGCTGAGTAGTTAGGGACCATTAAGTTAGATAGTTAGGTCCTCAATGTGGCAGTTAGGATGTGATCTAGTTATAGCTCTAGGAAGTGTGATCATTTTGAAACCATGACCCAATATTTGAATACTTTGGTTGCAAGTGTAGTATAGGATAGAGAGGCTAGAACTATTAGTGGTTAGAAAACCAAAGAGTAATAGAAGAATGAGATAATAAAGATAGAATATAATATGACTTTTGTTTTATACAATTTATTTGATTTGAATGAATAAAAATCCTCTTATCTACATGAATTCTAAACTTTTAAATTTAGGAGTAGATGGTTCAATTAAGATTGTTGTAATTTTGTTATTATTGACAAAAAGTAGGCATGCATTTATTCTTATATGAGTCTCTCTAAGTGAATATCCATTTCATATGTTTGATATAAATAGGTGTTGGTTAACTCTAAGTAGCTCTTAGCTTTAGGACTCTAGGTTTGGCTTACTGTGATCTAATGACTTTTATTAACAGGTTAATAAGAGTAAAATCTGGATAAAGTAAACTCGTAATGCAATGAGAATGTGCATATTCTAAGATATTGAAATATTATGGAATGAATGTAAAAATCGAGATCAATCAAAATTTGTAATTGTTTGCAAGAATTGAACATAAAGAAAGAAACCTTATTTTCATGCATAAAGTAAGAAAGAAAATAGATTTGAGACATAGAGTCGTATGGAGTATATTAAAAGATGAAGCGCATCTAAAAAGGACTAACAAGAACCCTTGATATATTTGGTTTGATAACAAAAAGGTTCAATCAACCCTAGCTTAGGGTAATAAAAGAGAAGGAAAGAGGAGAAGGTGGAGAATAGAAAATTTATAACTAGTATCAAAGAAGAAATATTGTTTAGAATATAAAGGATTTTTTAAAATAAGACATATAATGTAGTTTTGTGGTTTCACAAATGAGAAAAAAGGGATAAGAATCTAATGAGAATGATATTTGTGTTAATTTTAGAATTTCAAGAGTATAGACCTAAACAGTTGAAATAAGATGAGAAAGACACAAACTTAATCATCAACAAATTGAAACTCTCCCTCACACAAAACCCTAGTGCTCTAGTGATAGAGCAACGTTAGTGGGAGCTTCTCATATCCCTAGTGGTTTTATAATATCTCCCTCATGGTTACTACCTATTGTAGGTCCAAGGGTCATGATTGATTCTCTTGGGGAAGTCTCCTCAAGGTGGTGGATGAATTGGCATAGAGATGTGCCCATCTAGGGTTATAGAAGGAGGAGGAAGACAACATCATTGATCTTATAGAAGGGGAATGGGTGGAAAAAGGACAACATGTATCACTTTCCCTTTAGGAAAAGCTTGACATGTAGATGCCCTACAAATTTTGGGAATTGAAGAGGACGATGACCCATGCCTACACATTAGTGCACAAGATGCTTTTTTAAGGAAATCAATGATGCTATTTTCATTATCCAATTCCCATACTAGAAGGATAAACAAAAGGTATTGGAAGGGGGACCATGGAATTTTGAGTAGTAACTACTTCTTACCAAAGAAATTTATTATGTGACATGCCAAGAAAGGTGAATTTCATGGAGTGTCCTTTCTGGATCAAGATTTATGGGATCTCTTTGGGACAACAATGTGAAGCCATGGTGTAAGCGATCATGAGTCATCACAGGCAATATAGGGAGAGTCATATGTCCTGATAGAGATGACCTTATATGAGAGACTTCAACAAGAGTTAGAGTGGCGATTGACATCAAGAAAACTCTAAAGAGATCACATAAGGTTAAGGAGAAGTGGGGGGACATTGCTACTCTAGAAATAAAGTACAAAAAGATACCCAATTTCTACTATTTATGTGAACTTTTAGGTTGTGTTGATATTATTGATTGTTAAAGGAGGAGGAAAAAGAACGACGCCAGCTATGGGGTGCATGGCTCAAGAGATCATCATGAAAACCTAAGTTATATAGTGTTGAAGAAGTGTTTAGAGAAGGGAAATCTAAGCAATATGTAGTCTTCTAGATCGGGTCCCAAGGATTGACAACAAAGGAGAGAGATTCAAGGGGATGATGATATCCTATTCACACCTTACCCTTAGACCCAATACATGACACAGACTCCGAAAAACAATGAATGATGAAATATCACAAAAGGAAGAAAGATTGACCGACATGATGTTCCACCACATAGAGGTAGCTCTATGATGACACAAATAAAAAAAAGGAGGTGAAGCCTCATGGTCATACATGCAGAGACAAGGATGATGATAAGCATAAAGATTCAGAGGTTTTTCTTATAGAGGCATCTAAAAAAGAGGAGCAGAAAATGAGAAGTATGAATCCAGTTCTATGGGAGATAGATGATCAGACACAAGGGGAGGGTAATTCTGGTACAAGATTATTGGTTTTATCCCAAGGTGAAAGAAGAGGTCGAAGGAAGGACAACTAGTGACAACATATAGACAATTTAGTAAGCTACAATGTGACTCGAACCCACAAGGATCCTCAGGAATGAAAGGGACACATCAATTATCTATGGAGGGATGGATATGCCTTGATAATAGCTGGAGTTCTAGGAAGATTTAGATGAGAGGATAGAAGAAATATGGTTAGTATAGAGAAAAGATCACAAAATCCCTCACTTACAAGGGTACAATCAAGAAGTTGAGGAAGGCTTTGATTATGTGTTGACAAATTATTATTGGTGAGAGCGCACCCACAAATATTGATGAAGCTGAAGAATGTACTACTACAAAATGTGCAAGACCCCCAGATGCAGGTGACATGGATGTTGATGAGATTCAAGGAGGAGTAAAGTCAGCATGTAAAAACGTATAGAGAGCAACATATGTTCCTAAAGGCAACACAATATGTAGTGTTTTAAGTTTAGGACTGGGAGTTAGTGACGTCCAACTACGCGAACAACCATGAAAATTCTCAATTGGAACTACCGTGTTGGGGAAAGCTCAGAGCTTCAAATGCTCTCCTAAAGTGGAGTTGGAGAGAATGCCCATGTTTAGTCTTGTCGTGGAGACCAAGATTGACGAGGTCTAGTTAGAAAAGATAAAGCAAACTATCGTTTTGTTAAAGGTATCTGCCTATCAAGTATCAACAGATTGGGATGAACATGGATGTGGGGAGGTATATAGAAGTGGAGTTCTGAAGCTTCTCTCAACAACATGTAGACTGTTTGGTTACGAATGAAGATGTGATTCATCAATGACATGTGGTTGGTATATATGGCTAGTTAGAGAAACAAAAAAAATCTCATACTTGGAATCTTATGCGAAGCTTAAAGTAGGAAAGTGGACTCTATTGGTTTTCTTTAGGGACTTCGTTGAGATCATTTTAATGAAGAAAATCTAGGAGGGCTACCAAAACTAGACATATGGATGAAGAATTCTAGGTATACTATTGATGATTATGCTCTGCTTGATATGGGCTACACATGTATCCAAAATACATGGGAGTGTGGGATGACTATGGAAACTCTGATTAGAGAGAGGCTTGATAGGTCCCCAGATACTATGAAATTGAGGCAAAAATTCATGCATTGCAAAGTTTTCCATCCACTTATGTACAAATTGGATCACTCGCCTATTGTCGTCTCACTTGATAGAAGGGAGTTAAGGAAAAATCATAGGAGGATACACTTTCGATTCAAGCCTTTGTGTCTAGCAAACAAGGTTGTGAAGAGACTAACAAATCCTATTGGGAGGATTTTTTTACAAAGAGTCTTATGGGAAAAGTTAAAGGCCGTGGGGGGGGAATTAGTCATATGTGTTGCAGCTAAATTTGGGGATCTGAAAAAGAAAATTTAAGAGACTAAAAAAAGGATTAAAGAAGAGCAACGTAAACAAACTGACAACTTAGTCCTCAGGAGGTGCAAAGAGATATAAAAAAATTAGAATACTGGGACAGGCTGACAATGCTTACTGGTGCGCTCGGGTTACAGTGAATTAATTGAATACCATAGAAAAAAACACAACCTGTTTCCATCACAAAGATTCATAGAGAAAGAAAAGAAATCCTATCATGTAGATTAAAAAAAACCTAGGAATTTGATAGACGGAGGAGGAGGAGATGTAGAAAGTGGTCTTTAACTTTTTTGAGCACCTCTTTAATACGAGTAGACCTTTGGGCATGGAGGAACCAACTTGTGGACTGCATAGAATAATTTCTAAAGAAGTGAACCTGGTGCTTGAGAAGGATATTGCCGACGAGGAGATTTAAAGGGCTCTAAACTAGACATATCCAGTGATATTGTCACCCTGGAAAACAAAGGTTATGAAGAGAGTATAAAATCCTTTTGGGAGGCTTTTTTTACAGAGAGTCTTATGGGAAAAGTTAAATACCTTGGGGGAAAAATTAGGTGTATTGGTTGCAGCTAACTTTGGGGATCTAAAAAAGAAAATTCAAGAGACTGAAAAAAGGATTAAAGAAGAGCAACGTAAACAACCTGGCAACTTAGTCCTCAGGAGGTGCAAAGACCTATAAAAAAACTTAGAATACTGGTAAATGCTGAAGATTCTTACTGGTGTGCTCATGTTAGAGTGAATTAATTAAAGATCAAAACAAAAGCACAACCTATTTCTATCACAAAGCTTCATAGAGATAGAAAAGAAATCCTATCATGCAGATTAAAAACAACTTGAGAATTTGATAGACGGAGGAGGAGGAGATTCAAAAAGTGGTCTTTAACTTTTTTTTGAGAACCTCTTTAAGATGAGTAGACCTTTCGGCATGGAGGAAACAACATGTGGACTACATAGAATAATTTCTAAAGAAGTGAACCTATTACTTGAGAAGGATATTGCTGATGAGGAGATTTAGAGAGCTCTAAACCAGACATATCCAGAGATAAGGTCACCATGGTGAAGTTTAGGCCCTCCAATATGATCTTCTTGGATGAATCCCTATAAAAAAAATCTTAGAATGTGTTTCATCTGTCAACCACTACTTCACCATCGATGTAGACCATTCCAAGAAGATCATACCTTCCCACAAGCTTTTCCAGGGTGACCCTTATCTCTCCCTATATTTTTATTTTATGTGTGATGTTTTCTATACCTCCATAAACAATTTCATGGAAAATAATCTCCTCCATGTCCTTAAAGTTAGCAGATCTGTACCTTTATTTCAGATATTGTTTCTTTGCAGATGATACTATTCTCTTTTCTAAATCCTATTTCAATGAATGCCTAACCATAGATAATATTATTAGACAATACAGACATGCATCAGGCCTATAAGTAAATCTTCTAAAGACAGAGGTGGTCTTTATCAAGGGTGTAAAAACATGACACTAGACATGAGATGAGAGATCTTCTCCAAGTTATAAAGGTGGAATGCATGCAAAAACATGGGCATCTCTATGGCTATGGATAGATCAAAGAAGAGATCCTTATTCTTCATCAATGACATAATTTGTAATGAACTATAAGGTTGGAAGGAGAAGTTACTGCAAGTCCAGGCAAATAAGTGCTCATAAAGACCATAGCACAAGCCATACCATGTTATATATTATGAGTGTTTTCTAGATTCCAAGTGACCTTTTAAATAATATTCACAGAAGTATAGCCAGGTTTTAGTGGGGGTGACAAGGGTACAAAAAGGAAGATATCATGGTTATGCTAGGAAAATCTATGTAACTCATAGATGGGGTGGTATTGGTTTTTGAGATATGCATGCATTCAATCAATTCCTCTTAGCCAAACAATTATAAAGATCATTAAATAATACTAAGTTATTAGCACACAAATTTCTGAAGGAAAAATACTTTTCAAGGATGTCTATTTAGAATAAACTTGTGGGTACAATCTGAGTTACACATGAAGAATCATATGGGGTGCAAAAACAATATTATTGGAAAGATATGATGAAGAGTTAGGAAGGGGAACTATGTTAATATTTGGAAGGACAAGTGGATTTATAACAGAGATGATACTTTGGAGGATTTTTTTTCCAAGAATCTAGGGAGAATCTTATATGGATAAAAGGATTGATTGATTACAATTGGGAATGAATGAGTACTACAAGAGATGTTTCCTACCATTGTATGCAATGGAATCCAAAATACCCCTTTGAGTTTTAGGTTACCAAATGATGAGCCCTTTTGGTTTCCTAATCTGAAAGGTGTGTTTTCAAAAAAATCTACTTGGCTTGGCCACCTAAGAAGGAGGGAGTACATTCCTAGCCAGTGCATGGTAAACAAAAAACTCTAGAATATTATATGAATGCCCGACCATCGAAACTTCATCATTTCTTGTTGTGAGGTTGTACGGGTGGCTTGGATACAAAAGGTAGGATGATGAATATGTAAGGAAATATGGTGACAAAATAGGCAGCATAAACAAATTTTTTTACTGTCGTATTCCCATAAACCAGTGGATCACATAAACAACTATATAATGGAAAGGATGGTTTCGAGGATATACCTAGTCCTGGAGCAAGTCCAGTGACATCTCCTCATGGTTGTAGTCATGCAACTCTCCTAGTTTCTCTAGGACTCGTATGTTGTGCCTCCTAGTCTCCACCACAGACAATAGACTCGAACACCATCTGCAACACCTCCTCCATAGACTACAGGATGACCTCCTAGAGATGGGAAAAGGCCACCTCACCTCAATGGAAGTCCCCATGGACCACCTAGAACTCCTATCATTCTAGTATAATGGACATGAAGGAGTTGTCCTCTTATATTGGCGTACTAGTCACCAACCTTCTCTCCCACAATTTTTAGTTGTTCTCTCCCTCGCTATCCCTCCCTAGTCAGGTAGGACTTACTTGGGTTCTCTCAATTACCACAACCAGAGAGGACAACAATTGTTAGAGCAATTAATTCTCAATTGTGTGTCTTGGGAAGCCCCCAGTACCCCTCTATTTATAAGAGGGGTTAGGGTCTGGGTTCCCAGTCTATGCGGGAGTATAAGGGTCTAGAATTTCCATGAATTTTGCAATGCATGACAAGCAAACCAGTCAGTTCACTGGTGAATCAGTTGGCTGGCACTGTGAGCTGATTGGTTCACTCAATAAGCTGATCAGTTCATATGTTTCCCAACCATAGTTTGAATTTGCAATTCATTTCCAATTAATGTCCAACATTAATTCCTTGTCCCAATCAAATTAAATAAGTGAAATGATCAACTATTCTCATGAATTAGGGAAAATCACCAGAAGCTTTGGTTGGCATGACCCAACTGATCATATCACCAAGCTGAGCTGATCGAGTTCACCCAGTGAGATGATTAGTTGGTTCCCAGACTCATGCAGAAATCAGCCAATTCAATTTCCAATCAACCTGACACTCTAACTAGTCAGTCAAACACTTGAACTTGATAGTTCTGAGTCTAGTCAATTAATTAGTTGTTTAAATGAATAACTAAACCTCTTTAGTAATCAACTTACACATCATTCATGGATAAAATCCTCTTCTAGGTGAGTTCCTATGTGTGTGACCTTATAGGTCCCATATCATGTTCATAGTGAATGTCCATAACTGGTTTATGATATCACAAGCAAAGAGTGGTGTCTAGTCACATATTAGTTCTACCAAAATGAATGGAAAGTTGGAGAAAAACTTCAACCTACAATCTGTGTATGGTGTTATAGTGTTTGTATAGTTCCGTTGTCACTGATATCCAAATTGAACTCAAGGCATGGAGTAGTTATCCTCTTCAACAATCAATCTTGCTCCTTGAACCAAAGTAGATTGTCTGAGATATATGTAATCTCAATACCACATATTGACTCACATGTGCATGGCTATCCATTTCTTAGTATCGCTTATGAAGAGGCCTAGGATATCATACTCCCATTGTTACAACCCCAACTTTTGGGTTCATTAGGTGAGAAATGTAATTTCTCATATGAAAGATATTTGAAAAAATAATGATATAATTTGTTTTGAATAAATGAATTTCGTTTACAATAGCCTTGATGATTTTTTTGTGGGCTTTATTGGCTATTGGGCCCAATAACAAGGAAAATACAAAAGAAAACTCCATATTTAATAAGAAATGGAGAAAAGGAAAAATGTAGAAACCTCTAGAAGGCAAAAGAATTTAATCCAAAGGTGGATTTCGTGCCTCTTGGGTTCCTTGAGTTCCAAGGAGTCCAAAGTTGCAAAATAATGCAAAAAGAAAAGAAAAGATCAATTAAATATTTCTTTATTAAGAAAGAAATTGAAAACAATGATAAAATGTGGAAAATAAGTGGAAAGAGGTATAATTAAGTTACCCTTAATGGATTTTCGTATCCAAAGGATTCCTAATATTAAATGGAATGCCAATGAGGAAAATAAAAAGAAAGATAAAGAGAAATCCTCAAAAAGAGATATTTTAATAAGAAATAAACAAGATAATGTGAAATAATGAACATAGATGCATCTAGAAGGATAATAAGTATCCTTAAAAAGGAATTTCGAAATCTTGAAGTTTCTTGGGGTCCAAGGAGCCCCAATGGAGAAGAAAGAAAGAGAAAATACCAAAAATGCAAAATAAGAGGATAATGTGATACATTATTAATGATTTTGGTGGCATTGCTAAGAAGGAAGTATTTTCTACTAAAGGAAAATAGAATTTTGTGCCAATGGGTTAAAAATAAAGCAATAAAGAGAATAAGCGGGAGGAATTTCAAATTCCTAATATATAAAGAACAAAGTATATTTAAAGGGATAATGAAGAGAGAGAAGTTGCTTCTCAATAAGGGAATTGGATTCCTATTGGGAAAGGACCCTGTTTCTTCGAGGGCAAGTGTGCTAGGGCATGGATACTCTCCCCTACATAAAGGGTAGATCCCTGGTTCGGGCCCAAGGAGATCCCACACGTCTCCCTCTCTCTTACCTATATTCTTCTTCTGTGTTTTTGTCTTCAACCCTAGTCATGTGGTTGGTGTTTTTCCTGGAGCAATGGGGAGCTGTGGGTCACCTTGATGAAGGTTGGACGTTCCCCGATGACCTGAGGACGATCGGCTATCGTCCCCAAGCCCTCGACCTCCCACGCTAACCTGCAACAGGCCTGCACGACTAGTCGAGAGTCGCAGGATTGGGCATGCTGGAACAGCCACCTTAGCCATGAAGAAGAGGTGCCATGGGCCTGGTGGAGGTCAATGGCGGAGGGGTGACAATTTCTGGCCACCCTCAGGCTTTGGGGTAGAGGGGGTGAACCCCCGTAGTCGACGGACGCTGACCGCAGTGCTAGGGCACGCGGGGGAAGAAGACGACTGACCTTTGACGAATATACCCTCTGGTGTATGAAGGGTGGACAACTTAAAGAAGGGCAGAACTGTCTTTTCGAAATATTTCCAAACCAGTCGAGCACGTTGCATGGAAGAGGCCGACGTGGCAGCCCCATATTGGCCCAAAGTAAGTTAAATTTACAAAATTCATATCTCATTAACGGTAGGTCGGATGGATACACATAATATATGAATTTTGATTAGAAGAACACGAGGAATGTAATAAAAATATAATTGAAGCCTTTTTATAATTGCAATTCGAAAAGTGATGGAAGTTATCAACTTTAATGATTTAATGATTAAGAAACCCTATTTCGAGATAATTAATGTGTTTAGTAGGGTTTAATGGATGATTAAAGTTGATATTAACCTGTTAATTGTAAAAAGGTACATTAACAACAAAAAGGATGAACTTTGCACGTAATTGGTTTAATTTATAAGTTCATGTGCATAAATATGCTTTAATGGGCCTTGAAACCCTAATATTAGTAAATGTGACTCATAATGGTTTTAATTATTCAAAATTGTGAATAAAGTTGAGATATGATAATTCCAAGCTATTTCAAGTATAAAAGTGGATAAATACCCTTAATGTAGTAATTAGGGTTTTCTAATGGATAAAGGTAGAATTAATGACAAATAGAGTTCATATGTGAATTAGACCATGATGAACTATGAATTGACGATAAATAAGGATAATAATCTTGTCATGGATTAAAAGGATAAAAATGGCAGCTTTGATGTAAAAGAGGCTTAATGGACTTAATTGGTGGTTAATTATGTTTTTTCTTCTTCTGATATCAGGGTTATATGTCGTTAAAAGATAACCTTAGTATCTTTCATGATGAATAACTGAGATAATTAGGGTTTAAAATAGTAAGAGAAGAAGGGAAACCCTAATTGCAAAGTAAACCCTAAAAGAGGTAGAAATCCTAAAAAGGAATAGAAACCTAAGTAGCAAGATGGTTTGAATAGATTTTGATAAAAAGGAATTGGATGTGATTTTAGGATTCTTGTACTTGCTTGATTAGATTTCCCTTCTTGGTTGATTCTATCTCAAATCTGCCTGACAGGTATGTGGTTATTCTTATGAATATCTCGAAGTAGTTTTTCGAGGTTTTCTGAAGTTTTCCTCGATGACTTGAATTAAACTGTTGGATGAATTTAATTCATGCAAACTATAATTTGGATATGACTATCACTTAAGATATGTACCTACTAGCTCAGATCCTAGTCCCCTTTGTGGCTTAATAGTTTGACCTAATACATGGCTACCTATGGGGTAGGTCCATCAGGTCATTGGATGACTTAGTACATGGCTACCAATGGGGTAGGTCCATCAAGTCACCTTGAGTCAGGGATTGGGCTACCTATGGGTAGTGCCATGTGACTCTTTAGCACACCCTGAGTTAGGGATTGGACTACCTATGGGTAGTGCCATGCGACTCAACCCTATATATTGATCTACCTATTAGGTAGGATCATACAGGGTTTACTGGGGATCTACCGTGAGGAAGGTAGCATCCAGGTCCACTGCAGGGACAACACAGAGATAGGGGATAGGTAAGGATTGAGTAGTATTGCTTAAAACGTAATCTTGGCTGTTAAATGATAATTGACTGATTACATTGTTATCATAGTTGCACGATTATTGTTTCCCCCACATACCGGCTTTATACTGACCAACGTTTTGTTTGTCGGCGTTTTAGGTACAAGTGAAAAGAACAAACGGTAAAGTGGCATATGTGGATTTAAATGAGGATTAAAGTACAAAGGAGGACTAGTTAGAATAGACTCTAGTTATGGATAGAAGTAGTTACCCTCAGTTTGAAAGAAAAAAAAGGTATGCAAAGTTTACTTTATTACAACCTTTCAGTTTAGTTGGTAGAATTTGATAATTATTATTGATTATTTGTTGAACCTTTGATTCGAAAATGGGGTTAACGACTCTAATCTCTTGGTATCCCTTAATTGGGGGTTACTGGGAGGCGGGGTCATTACATTTGGTATCAGAGCCTAGGTTCCTCATTTAATCTTTAATAATTATTAAAATTTACAAACTCTGTAGAACCCAAGGGAGTTATTAGAGGATTCTCCGAAAGACAGAGGTGTCTAGAAAAGGATCATGCCCAGGGGCTGACAAGATTTCCCTCTGCACCGCTAGTCGGAATACGAGGACTCCCAGATCCGTGTGACTACCTGGCCAATGTCTCAAGATTTGACTCGAAATAAGATACCTTTAGGACTCTCTCATCTTGTTCATCCCTTCTCAACTCAAATGCCGTTAAGGATTATAAGGATTAGGGTTTTCTCTCTCTTCCTCACCCGCTCAAGGTATGAGTAAGGTTGATAAGGATTAAGGAATCCTCAACCAAATTAATAAAAAGCATATAAATAAGATGTCATGGACATAAGCTTAATAGATTTAGCATAAAAGAATATATACATGCTTAGGTCATATGACATAAGTTGTCATGCCCTCAGGAGAGACCTGAGGCTAGACCTTCTCGCCAGGAGGATAAGTGGAGAGAGTTAGTCTTGGAGGTAGAGACCTCCATTATAAGTGGAGACCTGGCACATCCTCTGGATGATGATAACCCTAACCCTAACCCTAAGTGTTGGTTAGAGAGATGACATGATGAGTTTGATGTCATGATAGGCCAGGTTTGGGGGTGGACATGCCTTTGGATGCCATATGAGCCATGAGAGGTTGGATAACCTAGTACCTTTGGCGACCCAACCCTGAAAAGGGTCGTGCATGTTAGAGTGAAGGGTAGTTCCTTCGTTGATGAGGTTAGTGAAGAACCTATGGAAACCCCAAGGGTTTATGTGAGCATAGCATAGTAGGCACCCATAATACATCAATAGTGTGAGAAATAGGTTGAAACCCTGGCCAGGAGAGTATGAGGGATAGATTATGAGATAAGTGTAAAGAGCTATGGATAACCATGAGCAAACATAGAATTCACCATGTTGGGGTATGCTTGTGAGCAGGATCCATCTCCATGAAGAGAGAACCTCTAATAGTGAGGACTGGTTGTAGGATTAGCTCTAGAAAGAGAGAGAGAGAGAGAGAGCAAGATCCAAGCGAGAAGGTTGGATGCCTAACTCCAAAATATGGGGAACAGTGGGGAGTTGAGGAGGATGTGACCTAAGTGGATGATAGTGGTTGCCTCATGCTTGACCCCTGGAGGCTGATGATGTCTTGGTTGCCATGAGAGGAACCAAACCCTAGAGAGAGGATGAGTTTACTGGTACCTTTGTACCTATGATATATATGAGAAGAAGAGTTCCTTAGACCTGGAGAGGTTTAGTAATAGGTTGTGAGGCCTTGTACCTTGTTGTTTGTCCTTGAGGAGGACTCAACTCTGAAGTGTTGCTCGAGTAGAAGGATGAAAAGAAGTGCATGTCATACCCTGTACCTGTTTGGTTGCGGTTAAGGGGTTGAGTAGACAGTTGGACATCTGAGAAATGAACCTAAGGTTCTTAGGACTAAGAGGGGAACTGGTGTACCTGATGCTCATGGTGAGATTTGAGTTTCTATAGATTCGAGCATGGTACTCCTCATGGTTAGAGGAGAGGGAACTTCTTAAGTTTAAAGGTATGTTTGATGAATCCCTCACAGCTAAGTGGATGCCATGGGAAGGTATGATCTTGATCCAATGTTGAGGATGAGAACAAGTATGACCTAGCATGGTTTAGTAGGTGGCCTGCTTGTGCCTTAGTAGCCGCTGGGTTAAGCATACTCATGTGAATATAAACCCTAAGGATGTTTGTGACCTTGTTGTAAAGAGTTGTAGTTTCCTCCCATCCTGGGAGAGGGAACCTTTGGTAGGGTGTATACCAGTTTTGTGGGTTTTGAAGAAACTTAAAGAGGTCTCATAGAATCTTGAGAAGCTAAGTGAAAAGTACATGGTATGAGAATGAACCTGTAGACCCATAGATAACCATCTCTAAAGTGCATATGGATGTGTTACCATGGAGGTAACCAGTGAGGGAGCCTGACCAAGGTAGGCATGTCGCCATGACCCCTATGAAAGGATGAAAGTTAGCCCATGAATGCAGAGAGAGATGATGAAGGCATGGGTAAGGTTCTAAGTTGAACATGTGCTATGCTAGAATCCTAAGTCTATTCTAGGGCCAGGTAGGGATAAGACTGATGGAAGTAGGAGTTGCCCAATTCCCTAGTTGCACATGACCATAGGGTCAGGAGGTAACATCTATCATTGTCTGAGGGCCATGGGTTAGGAGATTGATCACCTTCATGAACTCATGGGACCCAAAGGACAGATGAGTAGGGCACTCTCTAGATGCATGAGGGAAGAGGGAGGACCCCAAAAGTGCCGGCACCCTATAGACCTAGAGGAGATGACCAAGGGATGTGTGTGGACCCAAGTGGGTTCGAGACCAGTTTTTAATGGAAATAACTTTGATATCAAGATGTTTGTGATGTAGAGACATATGTGGCACGTTTCAACTTAGATTTAAAGGTGTACTGGCAAGGTGGTATGTACCATCTCTACTCTTGGAACAGGAAGAACTCTATATTTGGACTGTAGCCAAATGCTTATTTCCTCTTGTTATGGGAGTGAGAGATAGGACAATACACATGCCATACACCAAGGATAAAAGATGATGTGAGTTGGAACGTTGCTATGAGGTATGAGGACAAATATGATAACATACCCTGGTAGAGTGAACGATACATGTATGGTTTTCAAACACTAAGAGGAATAATGTAGTCATCTTTTGAGGATGTTGTTATCATGAGCTATGAGTTCAAAAAACCAAGAGAATAAGATCAGAGTTTTCTTGATGAAGATAGAGCTGCGATGAGATAATAAGTGGAATACATGGAGGTGTATGTCTTCAACTTTACCTAACACATAAGGATGAGAAGTGGTAATGGATGCTCTGGATGAGATACAACTTCCTAGTTTATATGGAGGCTAGAAGAGGTTGATAGGATAACCCCCATTTGGGAAAAGAGATAAGTTTGGCTAACACTTAGAGGTGACAAGATATGTCTAACAAGTTAATGGTTGTTTGGTTAGCCATCCTAGGGCTTATCATGATAAAAGGATGGTTGTAGAACCTCAGATGCACTTCTTTGGAAAGGAAGGTGATGAAACCCCGATTAGAGTGGTTTAGGGTTTCTGAGGAATCAATCTTAAGGAATCATGACAATACAGGAGATCATCACCATATACCATGGTACTACCAAGATAATAAGTGATAGTGGTACTTTGGATACCTAAGATGAAGTTGCATGTGGTGTGTTACCATGCAAGCCAGGAGGTGAAGGATGAACACCAGTAACCCAGTGTATTGACATAGAGGATAAAAGAGTCCCTGAGAGGGAATGGGAGTTCACCACTATGGATGTTGTGGTAAGTCTCCCCTAAACCAAGGAAGGTCAAGATGCAATATGGGTTATGGTAGATCACCTTACCTATATGACATGAGAAAGAAAGAGTACTGTCAAGGGATAGATCCGGTTGAAATACATATGAGGGAGATGGTTCAACTACACCATGATGCGAGTTCAAAGGTTCTTGAGTATAACCTAAAGATACACTTCCATAAGGTGGAAATAGATAAATGAAGAACTCGATGTTAGTACTGCTTATCACCCCTAACTAATGGTTAGTATGATCCAGACTAGAGGGTCTGATGAGAGTATGTGTGCTCATTCAGGGTGATACATGGAGATAGTTCTTGTCTTCAGTAGATGTGATGATAACCACCATAGCCAGTACCGGGATGTAAAGAAGCTCTACAAGGGAGGTTGCGTCGGTCACCACTTCATTAAGATGATGTTGGTGAAGGGACCTCGCGAAGGTCAAGAAAGGACCATAGTGTGTGCAGATGAAGTCTCTTTGATCATGCAATGGATGAAAGGAGCCTAGAGATGACATGAGTTGTAAGCTGATGCAAAGTAGACTAACATGCAGTTCACTGTGGGGGAATATGTGACATGAAAATCCGACCCCTCTAAGTTATAGCTAAGAGAGCTGAGTTCCCGATGCATGGGTTCTTTTGACATGGTTTGGTGGAGAAGGTTAAGTTTGCCCTTACCCCTCAGGATAATGTGATGTGTGATGAGTTTCATGTGTCAAATTTAGAGCACTATGTGAGGTACCCAGACCATGTACGGAGCAATGAACCTAGTGAGCCCCAAGGGAGACTGTAATGACCTGAGTCATCTATGAGGTTTATAGATGCCAAGGTGAAAGAGCTCAGAGAAAGAAATATGTGATGATAAAGGTTCTTTGGAAGCGCCATGGATAGGGCAAAGCCACATAGAGGCCAATGATGGATATGTAAAAGTCTTATCCTGAATTGTTTGTTTGCTTGATGGAATTTTGGGGGCAAAATTCCTATAAGAGGGGAAGGATGTTACAACCCCAACTTTTGGGTTCATTAGGTGAGAAATGTAATTTCTCATATTAAAGATATTTGAACAAATAATGATATAATTTGTTTTGAATAAATGAATTTCGTTTACAATAGCCTTGATGATTGTTTTGTGGGCTTTATTGGCTATTGGGCCCAATAACAAGGAAAATACAAAAGAAAACTCCATATTTAATAAGAAATGGAGAAAAGGAAAAATGTAGAAACCTCTAGAAGGCAAAAGAATTTAATCCAAAGGTGGATTTCGTGCCTCTTGAGTTCCAAGAAGTCCAAAGTTGCAAAGATAATGCAAAAAGAAAAGAAAAGATCAATTAAATATTTCTTTATTAAGAAAGAAATGGAAAACAATGATAAAATGTGGAAAATAAGTGGAAAGAGGTATAATTAAGTTACCCTTAATGGATTTTCATATCCAAAGGATTCCTAATGTTAAATGGAATGCCAATGAGGAAAATAAAAAGAAAGATAAAGAGAAATCATAAAAAAGAGATATTTTAATAAGAAATAAACAAGATAATGTGAAATAATGAACATAGATGCATCTAGAAGGATAATACATATCCTTAAAAAAGAATTTTGAAATCTTGAAGTTTCTTGGGGTCTAAGGAGCCCCAATGGAGAAGAAAGAAAGAGAAAATACAAAAAATGCAAAATAAGAGGATAACGTGATACATTATTAATGATTTTGGTGGCATTGCTAAAAAGGAAGTATTTTCTACTAAAGGAAAATAGAATTTCATACCAATAGATTAAAAATCAAGAAATAAAGAGAATAAGTGAGAGGAATTTCGAATTCCTAATATCTAAAGAACAAAGTATATTTAAAGGGATAATGAAGAGAGAGAAGTTGCTTCTCAATAAGGGAATTGGATTCCTATTGGGAAAGGACTTTGTTTCTTCGAGGGGAAGTGTGCTGGGGCATGGATACTCTCCCCTATATAAAGGGTAGATCCCCGGTTCGGGCCCAAGGAGATCCCACACGTCTCCCTCTCTCTTACCTATATTTTTCTTCCATATTTTTGTCTTTAACCCTAGTCATGTGGTTGGTGTTTTTCCTGGAGCAACGGGGAGCTGTGGGTCACCTTGATGAAGGTTGGACATTCCCTGATGACCTGAGGACAATCAGCTATCGTCCCCAAGCCCTCGACCTCCCACGCTAACCTACAGCAGGCCTGCATGACCAGTCGAGAGTCGTAGAATTGGGCACACTGGAGAATCCACCTTGGCCGTGAACAAGAGGCGTCCTGGTCCTGGCAGAGGTTGACGGAGGAGGGGCGGCAGTTTCCGGCCACCCTCGGGCTTTGGGGTAGAGGGGGTGAACCCCCGTAGTCGACGGACGCCGACCGCAGCGCCAGGGCACGCGGGGGAAGAAGACGAACAACCTTTGATGAATATACCGTCCAGGGTATGAAGGGTAGGAAACTTAAAGAAGGGCAGAACCGTCTTTTTGAAATATTTCCAAACCAGTCGAGCACGTTGCATGAAAGAGGCCGACGTGGTAGCCCCCTATTGGCCCAAAGTAAGTTAAATTTACAAAATTCATATCTCATTAAAGGTAGCTCATATGGATACACATAATATATGAATTTTGATCATAAGAACAGGAGGAATGTAATAAAAATATAATTGGAGCCTTTTTCTAATTGCAAATCGAAAAGTGATGGAAGTTATCAACTTTAATGATTTAATGATTAAGAAACCCTATTTCGAGATAATTAATGTGTTTAGTAGGGTTTAATGGATGATTAAAGTTGATATTAAACTATTAATTGTAAAAAGGTACATTAACAAAAAACGAATGAACTTTGCGCGTAATTGGTTTAATTTAGAAGTTCATGTGCATAAATTTGCTTTAATGGGCATTAAAATCCTAATATTAGTAAATGTGACTCATAATGATTCTAATTATTCAAAATTGTGAATAAAGTTGAGATATGATAATTCCAAGCTATTTCGAGTATAAAAGTGGATAAATACCCTTAATGTAGTAATTAGGGTTTTCTAATTGATAAAGGTAGAATTAATGACAAACAGAGTTCATATGTGAATTAGACCATGATGAACAATGAATTGACGATAAATAAGCATAATGATCTTGTCATGGATTAAAAGGATAAAAATGGTAGCTTTGATGTAAAAGAGGCTTAATGGACTTAATTGGTGGTTAATTATGTTTTTTTTTCTTTTGATATCAAGGTTATATGTCGTTAAAAGATAACCTTAGTATCTTTATGATGAATAGCTGAGATAATTAGGGTTTAAAATAGTAAGAGAAGAAGGGAAACCCTAATTGCAAATTAAACCCTAAAAGAGGTAGAAATCCTAAAAAGGAATAGAAACCTTAAGTAGCAAGATGGTTTGAATAGATTTTGATAAAAAGGAATTGGATGTGATTTTAGGATTCTTGTACTTGCTTGATTGGATTTCCCTTCTTGGTTGATTCTGTCTCAAATCTGCCTGGAAGGTATGTGGTTACACTTATGAATATCTCGAAGTAGTTTTTCGAGGTTTTATAAAGTTTTCCTCGATGACTTGAATTAAACTGTTGGATGAATTTAATTCATGCAAACTATAATGTGGAAATGACTATCACTTAAGATATGTGCCTACTAGCTCAGATCCTAGTCCCCTCTATGGCTTAATAGTTTGACCTAGTACATGGCTACCTATGGGGTAGGTCCATCAGGTCATTGGATGACTTAGTACATGGCTACCAATGGGGTAGGTCCATCAAGTCACCTTGAGTCAGGGATTGGGCTACCTATGGGTAGTGCCATGCAACTCTTTAGCACACCTTGAGTTAGGGATTGGACTACCTATGGGTAGTGCCATGCGACTCAACCCTATATATTGATCTACCTGTTAGGTAGGATCATGCATGGTTTAATGGGGATCTACCATGAGGAAGGTAGCATCTAGGTCCACTGCAGGGACAACATAGAGATAGGGGATAGGTAAGGATTGAGTAGTATTGCTTCAAATGTAATCTTGGCTGTTAAATGATAATTGGCTGATTACATTGTTATCATAGTTGCACGATTATTGTTTCCCTCACATACCAACTTTACGTTGACCGACATTTTGTTTGTCGGCATTTTAGGTACAAGTGAAAAGAACAAACAGTAAAGTGGCATATGTGGATTTAAATGAGGATTAAAGTACAAAGGAGGATTAGTTAGAATAGACTCCAGTTATGGATAGAAGTAGTTACCCTCAATTTGAAAGAAAAAAAAGGTATGTAAAGTTTACTTTATTACAACCTTTCAGTTTAGTTGGTAGAATTTGATAATTATTATTGATTATTTTTCGAACCTTTGATCCGGAAATGGGGTTAACAGATCTGACCTCTTGGTCTCCCTTAATTGGGGGTTACTGGGAGGCAAGGTCGTTGCACCCATAGGAGGAAAAAATCCCATCTACATCACTCATAATCAGTCCCATGTATCACAATCACCCATTCATCACCATTATGGAAGTCCTTATTCATGATTACATTTGATGATATCAAAGCATACCGAACAACATGTGATGAGTGCAGTGACTTCACATCTAAGAACCACAATCACCACTAACACTATAAGATATGATTCTGACTACCAATGTATGATCTCCATGTATCACTCTTACAGTGGGTCTGCCCGATACATTGTTCTCTAACATGTATCTGCATGCTTGGTTTGATGTTACATATCATGACTTGTGAGATTCTTTCATCAACCAATACACACTCTAGTCTTATGTGCTATTGTTGTCTATCTTCCTTCTACAAATAACATTCGACTAGGGACATAATGAGAATGTGTATACTCTAAACATCCATGTGATCCCATTCTGCAAGTCACGTACTTGAAGACATATGTAATTGAGTATTTTCATTCTCTAGACATTTATTATGTTATTTCATTATCTCATAACTGAATAAACATAATAAATTAGAAGCTTGCCTTTATTAGTAAGCTAATAATTTACAAATTATACCATTACAGTCATCATATGATTGGCTCTATGGGCATACATACCAACATATTCTCACTTTCACTTAGAGCCAATAACCCATAAATCTTATCACGAGTGACTTAACATGATAATCATGCTTCTGCTGTGAAAGTGTCTTTGTCAAGGGGTCAACAACATTGATCTTAGTCGGTACTCTGCAAATCTTCACGTCTCCTCACTTTACAATCTCTCATATGAGATGGAACCACATTTGTATATGCTTGGAACTTTGATGCGATCTTATCTTGTGCAATAGCTCTATTGTTGTCACAATATAGCTCAATTGCATCCTTGATGCTTGGAACAACCCCAAGTTCAAAAACAAACTTCTTGATCCATACAACTTCCTCTGCTACCTCTGTTGTAGAATCAACAACTATCTCTTGCTTAGAACTCTTCTAGCTCATAGCACTATTGTTTAGGAAAATCACAAACCCTGATTGCAATATGTAATCATCTTTACCAGTCTGGAAGCTTGCATCGACATAACCCTTTACCACCAACTCTTTCTCTCCACCATAAACAAAGAATTGATCCTTCATATTTCTAAAGTACTTAAGGATGTTCTTCATGAATGTCCAACGAGCATCGCCTGCATCTAATTGATATCTGCTTGTCATGCTCAAAGCATACAAGAAATCAAGACGAGTACACAACATTGCATGCATGATTGATCAATTGCTGATGAATATTGAATCGGAATCATGCGTTCCCTTTCTTCACAAAAACTGGGACATTGAGCTTCAAAGATGGTAACTCCATGACGCATGGGTAGGTTTCCTTCTCTTTGAGCTCTTCATGCTGAACCACCTCAACACTTTGTCAATAAATGTGTTCTGGCTTAGTGCAAGAAGCCTTCTAGATCTATCTCTATAGATCTTAATCCCTAAGACGTAGGATGCTTCTCCTAGGTCTTTCATAGAAAATCTATTTTCCAGCCATGTCTTTGCCTTTTGTAAAGTAGGGATGTCATACCCCATTGATAGTATGCCATCTACATACAATATGAGGAATGTTACTATGCTCCCACTTACCTTCTTGTACACACAAGGCTCATATTCATTTTAAATAAAGCCAAACTCTTTGACTGTCTCATTAAAATGAAGATTCCAACTCCGAGATGCTTGCTTCAATCCATAGATTGACCTTTGTAGCTTACATACTTATTTGCATCCTTTGGATTCATAAAACCCTCAGGTTGTGTCATATACACATCGTCGAGAAGATTCCCACTAAGGGATGTAGTTTAACATCCATCCAAAAAATCTCATTGTCATGAGAAGCTGCAATAGCAAGCATGATCTTGATGGACTTAGCCATAGCCATCGGAGAAAAGGTTTCATCATTGTCAACACCTTGAGCTTGTCTAAAACCCTTTACAACCAATATTACCTTATAGGTTTGTACTTTACCATCCATATCGGTCTTCTTCTTAAAGACCCACTTGCACCCTATGGGTTTTAACCCTTCAGGTGGATCCACCAAGGTCCATACCTTGTTGGTTTACATGGATTCCATGTCAGATATGATGACCCCAAGCCATTTCTCAGACTCTGGTCCCTCTGTAGCTTCTAGATAGGATGTTGACTCATCATCTATAACCAATTCATCACCTTCACGAGTCACAAGATATCCAAATCTCTTAGGTTGAAGGTATGTCCTGTTAGATCTACAAGGTTCCTGTGTTACTTGAGGAATTTGAGATTCCAAAACACTTTGTGATTCTCTTTGTTCCTCTTGTACATATATCGGTTCAATGTCTTCCTATTGGTCTTGAACCTCTTCAAGTTCTAATTTCCTCCCACTGATTCCTTTGAAAATAAAATCCATCTCTAGGAATGCAACATCTCTAGAAATAAACACTTATTATCAGATAGGGAATAAAAGTAATATCCTTTAGTCTCCTTAGGATATCCAACAAAATAAAATTTATCATATTTAGGGCCAAGATTTTTAGTAAACACTTTCCTTATATAAGCTTCACATCCCCAGATCTTCATAAAAGACACCTTGGGACACTTGCCAGTCCATATCTCATATGGTGTCTTTTAAACCGATTTAGATGGTACTCGGTTTATTGTAAACATGGCAGTATCAAGAGCATAACCCCAGAAGGTAATCAGAATCTCAGCTAAATTATCATTGATCACACCATATCCAACAATGTGTAATTCCTTCTTTCTGATACACCATTATGATGAAGTGTTCCAGATGGAGTCTGTTGCGACACAATCCCACAGGCTCGTAGAAGGTCCTCAAACTCTTAGGTTAAATATTCTCCACCTCGATTAGAACAAAGTGTCTTAATACTTTTGCCAATTTGGTTTTGTACTTCATTCATAAACTCTTTGAACCTATTGATAGTTCTTGACTTATGTTTTATCAAGTAAACTTAACCATAAAAGTCATCAGTAAAGGTAATGAATTACTGATACCCACCTGTAGTGGTTGTTATAAAAGGGCCACACACATTATTATGTATGAGTCCTAATAGATCACTAGCCCTCTCATAATTACTTGTGAAAGGGGTCTTAGACATCTTGCCCAACAAACAAGATTCACATGTCTCTATTGATTCGAAATCAAAAGAGTCGATAACCATCTTTATGGAGTCCAGATATGCAATCCTCATTTCTGTGCCCTAGATGACAATGCCAAATGTATATTTTATTTGAGTTGTTGAGTTTTAGTCTTTTGGTATTTATGTTATAAATATCTATCTTTAGATCTAGCAAATAAATACCACAAGACATCGTGGCACTGTCATAAAAGATCCTATCTTTTGAAATACAACATTGACCATTCTTAATATGAAATTCATATGCATCTTTATCCATAAAAGATATAGAAATGATGTTTCTATTTGTGACATGTACATAATAGAAGTTTGCTAACTCTGTGTAGGAAAAGATAAACTATAGGTTCCAACTGCGGTGGCCGCAACTCTGGCACCATTTGCAACTCAGAGTTCAACCTCACCCTTTCCCAAAGGCCTACTTCTTTTCAGATCCTACATATTCGAGCATATGTGAGATCCACATTCGGTATCTAGTACCCATGATGAAGAAGTAGATAAGTTTACCTTGATAACGCATATACCCAAAGTGGAGATCTGTATCCCCATCTTCTTATTCCTGAATGCCTTCAAGTACAAAGGATCAGTTGCTCTTGTACTTTTCTTTCTCCTCATCTTGAGTGTTGAAGATCTGGATTTAGACTTGGCCTCAGAAATCTTCACGGCCTTGGTTTCATCCTTGGACTCAAATCCAGTGAACACCATCAAGGATTTGGCCTTCTTCATTCTTGCTTTGTCATGTATTAGCATACCAAGAAAACCTGACACCGGTTAGGCCATGTTATACACTTAATAACATGAAATAAAGTGTCTATATGATTCTAGCAATGATTTTAGAATCATATCCTTAGCCAACTCTTGACTCAAAGAGAATCCCAGATCTTCAAGATGATATACATGTCCAATCATATTGAGCACACGATCTTCTACTGACTTTCCTTTTGAGACTTTACACCTTTATGACATTGTTCCTTTCTTGCTTCATGAGATTATGGTTCACCTTCTTAAGATGTGTTACCATCTCAAGAATCCCCATATCCTCACAGTGCTCATGCAATTCATAGTTCATGCAACTTAGCATAAGGTACTTTATGTACAAGGTATAGTTGGCATGCTTCAAGTAAGCATCCACCTCATTTCTAGGTGCATCAGGGCAGGAGGTATTTTTGGCACTGGTTTATCAAGGACATAGAGCTTGCACTCTTCATTGAGAACCTTTCTCAAAGTTCAAAACTAGTTATGGAAATTTGTCCATTCAAGTTTGTCTTTCATAAGGACTGATCACAATACTGATTTGTTCATCATTTGATTTTACAAGAGAAAATTTGCATTTTGTCAAATCCCCTTTTTGATTTGATCTGATTTGAAAATTTATACGATATTGAATTAGGTCTTTAATTAATTATCACTCCCACTATTTTATTCAAATTGATAGCCCTGACATATCAATTCGGAAGATTGTAGCATACAACCTTCTAGTGAGCCAAGATCCAAAATAATTCAACTACTACCCGACCAATGCTAGCGTCCATAGTTAATAACTGAGGTAGGCACCTTTTTCCAATTGCATCGTATGCAACTCTTGGATAGCGGATATGCGCAATACTTGCCATAATCATCTGCATGCTTTTGGTGCTTAATCTCATTAAGGACACATAGTTAAGATTGACCCAAAGGCTAACATGATAGATATGTATCCTACTTTGGCAGAACCTACATATTTACCATCACACTTCCACGATATGGATAGCGTACCACACTTTGGCGTAACCTAAGATTAGTCTATTAAGATTTTCATGTGTGCTGCTAACAGAAAGCATCTTAGACTTGATATTTTATTAAGGGAGTGATTATTTATAAATACATATACTTTATCCAATCGCCACATATATAATACATATCATATACATGCTATATCCCACAAAAAACATACAATAAACAAAAAGCAATAGTTATGGCCATCCTAATGTAATTCCTTGAAATCACAAGGAACTACCACAACCTAGGGTCCATGTCACATGCAGAAACTTATTGTTAATGAAGATCTGTGCTTGCCAATATGGGTAGATTAGTTCAACCCTTGAACCGATTGGCTCGCCTCCTGGCCGGTCAGTTGGTCATCTGAACTCTAACCCACCATCTTCGGGATCCTCCAGTTGATCAATTGGGCCTCCAATCAATCAGTCCTCCTTGGTCTTCCATCTTTTGGGCTCGTCTTCTTCATCGTCATAATAAGAAAGTAAACTATCCTACTATTACATGATTATTGAGAAACCTCGAGTTACATTCGAAGGGGAGAAAAGGTAGGAGAGAATAATATTTTTACAACAGGAAGATAAGATAGAGGCTTAGTATGAAAATCGAGATAAAATAGAAATTACCAACCAAACACAACCATGCACATATAATTCAAGTTATTGGGCATAACCACACTACACATCCACCATCAAAACTCACTTTTAGGATGACACATGTAATTTTTATTTTTTGCTCATTCAAGCGTGTTACTCCCTTTTATTCAGAACTATAGGTGGGTAAACACCACATAAGAGTTTACGAAAGAGTCCGTATCAAGAAAAGCAAAGAAAGAAGTTTACAAAACTGTACAGAAAGGAAAGTTGTACAAAAACCAGGACAACTATGTGCCAGGATAGAGACATAAGAACTAGGTCTCCCTCCAAGCAAAATCACGAGATACAAATCAAAAAAAGAATATCAGATTCTAAATCACTCCAGAAGTTACTGCATTCACATGACCAATCTTCAAAGATAATTTTATATAAAATAAACCCAAATAGCATAATTTCCTAATTTTTTACCTAAATAACATTTTTTTCAATTTATTTCCCTAACTAGCACACTTTTAGCCAAAAGCACCACAATTATTGACATTTTTTTAATACAGGGGATGAAAACGTCATATTGACTGGCATTTTTCTAGAACATGCCACTAGCGTTTATTTGAAACATGCAGACGAGATGGTGGCCATTTTTCCTTTTAATCAAATGCCACACATACCACACGGCCAACGTGGGAACATACATCTCCTCCATGGTTTCCGCCGCTCTCAGGATGAAGTACATGATCAACGTGCTGTGATTGGGAGTGGTGAACTAAATGTGGATGGGGGAAAGAAAAAGGAGAAGAAGAAGTGGAGCAGGTGGTGAGGGGAAGAAGAAGAGGAGGTGAATAGGCGGGTGGGCAGCCTGTTGGCAACACACAGGAAGCAGTGGAGCGGGTAGAGTAGGAAGCGGGTGGAGGGAGATGAGGCAGAAGAAGCTGGTGGAGGGGGAAGGACATGCACATGAAGCGGGTAGAGGAGGGAGAAAAGGTGGAGGAAGAAGATGACATAAAGAAGTAAGAGGAGGCCGAGGAGTAAGACGGCGTAGAGGAGGAGGTAAAATAGGTGAAGGAAAACCAGCATCAGGGGTGGGGTGGGCACAGACCGCTAAAGTCTCCGATGTCAATGTTGGCTGATGTCACAGAGGATGCCAAACCAGAGAGCAGAAGAGGAGCCTGGGAGCAGAGAGGAGAGCTCGGAAATGGAGTGAGGGGGGGGGGGTTATCGTGGGATTTGATTAAAAGCAATAAAATGCCATCTTATTTGGTGTGTTCTAGAAAAATCCCAATTAATGTGGGGTGTTGTAGAAAAATGCCAGTCAATGTGGCACTTTCAGTCCCTACACCAGAAAATGCCAATTAATGTGGTGCTTTTAGCTGAAAGTGTGCTAGTTTGGGAAATAAGTTGGGAAGAGTACTATTTGGGTATTTTTTAATAAAATTGTGCTATTGGGGTTTTTTCCCTAATTTTATTTTTGAGCTTCCAGATATGGTAAGGAACAACTATACTAATCTGGGTGTGGGATTCATTCTTGAAAAAAATTATGTTAAGTAATGGATGAAGGTAAAAGAGGGATAAGATTCTTGGCTCTGTTAAAACTCCATATAGCAGTAGCAATTTTACAATGAAAGAACACATGAGTGCATGACTCATCCGAAGCTCTGCACATCATACAAAAAAGATGACAGAATGAAGCCTCTATTTGTTGGATTATTAAGGACCAAAATACAATTCCAACCAAGTTTCCAGACCAACATCCTAAAATTCTGAGGAATATTAATCTTCCATAACCATATAGCCCAATCAACTTCAGAGGAGACAGATCTACATGCCTCCTAGACGTCCCTAAGGCTGATATTATCTTTTCCATTAAATAAGATTCTATACTTATTAGGATAATTCAAGATGGGGCACAAGTTAAGGAAATGAGTAAGTTTTTTCAGTCTTCTTATATCAAGTATACTCTAATTTCCTTCATGAATACAACAACCTGCTTTAATAGGTTTACCCTTCCCAAGATAAAGACAATTTCTTGGATCAATTACATCATCAAAAAATTTATTATCCTGGAGCCAAGGGTCTCTCCAGAGGAAAGTATCATTTCCATTGCCAACGCTGAAGGTAAAATGAGGAAGGGCAAGATTCTATATTTTTAAATCTGTCTCCACATCCAAGAATTGTAATACTTTGGGGAATGCTTCCATAAAAAGTCATCTTTTAAGTATTTACCATTGATACACCTAATCTAAATATTGTCAACTTTGCTAGTAATATCCTAAATGAGCTTGATCATTCCTGCCTTATTAACATCAGAAATTTTTTGATCCCAAGCCCACCTTCCTTTTTTGGTTTGCAAATATTCAACCAATTCAAAAAGTGAATCTTCTTAGTACTTTCCTTTTCTCCCTAGAGGAAATCTATACAAATGTACTCAATATCATTTAAGATAGATTGAGGTAGGGGGAAGACAAACATCCAATACAGACTATAAGTAGATAAAGTAGATCTAATGAGTTCAACTCTTCCTACAAAACAATGCATTTTGGTCTTCCAACTATCCAACTTAACTTTGAGATTATCAATGAGAGGATAGCACATGCTTTTCATGATTCTACCTGTAAAGAAAGGAACCCCAAGATACCTTGGAGGAAAAGTGCCCTCCTCAATCTTGATGATATCACATAATGATATCTTATCAACATTTCTATTAAAGAAAACCTAGCTTTTATCTATATTAATTTGAAGGCACGATACATGACCAAAGTCAGAAAGAATCCATCTTAAGCATTCGGCATTGTCTATATCAGCTTTACCAAAACCATAAGATCATCGACAAATATGAGAAATATGACATGTAGAAGAATCCTTGAGAGGTTTGAAATAAGTTGGCTTCACATTCTGAGACATCATGGCAGAATAACCTTACATGCAAATAACGAATAGAAGAGGAGCAAGGGGATCACCTTGCCAAAGACTATTGGAGGGAAAGAAATGGTCAGTAGGTTCACAATTAAGAAGAATATGATAACTAGTATATTGAGGATAGTTCTAATCCAATTAAGGAAGCATAGGGGAAACTTCATGCAATACATGATATCTAGAAGGAAATCCCAACTAATAGAGTCATACACTTCAGTCATGTCATCCTTCAAGCAGAATTTTGAATCACTAGAAACCAAATCAAAATCACTGACAAGCTAATTAGCTAGAAGAATAGCACTACATATTTTCTTGTTTTTCACGAAAGCACTTTGATTCAGATCAATAATATGAGGTAGGATATCCTTTAATATGTTGGCAAGGATTTTAGTTATGGTCTTTAACAAAAAACTGTAAAGGACAATCAACCTCCAATCGTTTAAGGAATTAGCATCGTTGTTCTTCAGAATAAGAGTAATAAAGGTTCTGTTAATTTCCTTCAGAATTTTCCTTTTATCAAAGAAATCTAAGACAACATTAGAAATCTCATCCCCAATGATACTCTAGGATGTTTTGAAAAAATTGGCATTAAAGCAATCTGGACCCAGAGCCTTATCACAATTGGAGTTCATAATCACATCATCAATCTCTTTTATAGTAACAAGTCTACAAAGATCATAATGTTATTATTTATTGATAAAGGGAAGATTCTAATCATTATTCCAGGGAATGTGATCATTAACATGTTTATTGAAAATCTTGGCATAATACTGAATAGCATGTTTTTTGATCAAGTCTTTATCATAGCACCGAGAACCATTGATGTCTATAGATCTAATAGAATTCCTTTACTTCATGGTATGAATAGAATTATAAAAGAAATTTATATTCTCATTACCTAGAGACAATCACTACACTCTTGACTTTTGTCTAGTAATAAATTCTTCATTTTCAAGAGCTTTGACGACTTCAGTTCTCAAACAAGAAGCAATATTGATCCAGTCAGAATCACCAGGTTTGAGATTAACATCTTCTTGTGCATGTAGAGCTCATCTCTCTAGATCTCTAGCTTTATCTCTAAAGTCAACAATTCTATTTTTATTCCAATCAATTATATCTTGCTTGAGCCGCTTAAGATTTTTAAGAAATCTATACATACGACGCATGTAAATTGCATATATATACACACACACACATATATATATGTGTGTGTGTGTGTGTGTTAGTTTGGGATTGTGTGTGGTGTTTGATCGGCCATATTTATATGCATCACATGCAATAAATAAATAATAAAACCAAAAATCCATTCATATTAGTTATTTCAAAATATAGTAGATTGACGTTGCCGCTGATACCACTGTAAGGAAATATAGTGATAGAATAAGCAGTGAAAACAAAATTTTTTATTATCATATTCCCATAAACCAGCAGATCACATCAACAACTATATAATAGAAAGGATGGTTTTGAGGATATACCTAGTCTTGGAGCAAGTCCACTGACATATCCTCATTGTTGTAGTCATGCAACACTCCTAGTTGCACTAGTACTTGTCTGTTGCACCTCCTGGTCTCCACCATAGACAGCAGACTCAAACACCATCTGGAATAGATCCTCCACAAACTACAGGCTAACGATGTCCTCCTAGTGATGGGCAAAGGCCACCTTGCCTCTATGAAAGTTCACACGGACCACCTAGAACTCATGTTGTTCTAATAGAACAAACAAGAAGGAGTTATCCCCTTCTGTTGGCATACTAGTCACCAACCTACTCTCCCATAATTCTCAATTGTTCTCTCCCTTGCCATCTCTCCCTGGTTAGGTAGGACTTGCTTGGGCTCTCTCTGTTACCACAACTAGAGAGGATAAAAATTGTTAGAGCAACTGATTCTCAATTGTATGTGTTTGAAAGCCCCAAATACCCCTCTATTTATAGGATAGGTTAGGGTCTGTGTTCCCAGTCTGTCTGGAAGTAGAAGGGTCCAAAATATATATGAATTTCACAACTTGCAATAGGCGAACCGGTCAGTTCACTGATGAACTGGTCGGCTGGCACTGTGAGATGATTAGTTCACGTTTCCCAATCACAACTTGAATTCATAATTCATTTCCAATTAATGTCCAACATTAATTACTTATACCACTCGAATCGAACAAGTGAAATGATCAACTATTCTCATGAATCAGGAAAATCACCAGAAGCTTTGTTAGGCATGACTGAGCCAATCACTTCACTAAGTGAACCGATCATCTCACCAACCTAAGCCAATGGGTTCACCCAGTCAGCTGATCGGTTGGTAACCCGATTCATGCAAAAATCATCCAATTCAATTTCCAATCAACCTAACACTCTAACTAGTCAGCCCAATACTTGCAATTCATGGTCATGAGTCTAATGCGTTAATTATTTGTTTAATTGAATACCTAAACATCTTTAATAATCAACTTAAACATCATTCATGGATAAAATCCTCTTCTAGGTGAATTCTTATGTGTGTGACCCTATAGGTCCCATATCACATTGGCAGTGAATGACCATAACTGGTTTATGACATCACAAGCAAAGAGTGATGTCTACTCACACATTAGTGCTACCCAAGTGAATGGAAAGTTGGAGAACAACTACCACCTACAACCTATTTATGGTGTTATAGTTTTTGCATAGTTCCTTTATCACTAATATCTAGATTGAACTCGAGGTATGGAGTCATGATCCTCTTCAACATTCAATCTTATTCCTTGAACCAGAGCAAACTGTCTAAGATGTATGTAAGCTCAATATCACATATTGACTAACACATGCATGGCCATGCATTTCTCAGTCTCTCTTATCAAGAGGCCTATAATATCATATTCCCATAGGAGGGACAAATCCCATCTACATCACTCACAGTCAGTCCCATGCATCATAGTCACCCAATCATTACCGTTATAGCAATCCTTATTCATGATTACATTTGATTATGTCAAATCATACCGAACGACATGTGATGAGTCTAGTGACTTTAGGTCTAAGAGCCACAATCACCACCAACACTATAAGATATGATTTTGACTACCAATGTATGGTCTACATGTCTCACTCTTATGATGGGTCTGCCTGATACACTATTCTCTAACACACATCTATGTGCTTCGTTTGATATCACATATCATGACTAATGAGATTGTATCATCAACCAACACACACTCTAGTCTTATTGTTATTGCTGGCTATCTGCCTTCCACAATAACATCTGACCAGGGACATAATGAGAATGTATGTAATCTTAACATCTATATGATCTCATTGTTCAACTCACATACTTGAAGACATATGTCATTGAGTAATTTCATTCTCTAGAAATTTATTATATTACTTCATTATCTCATAACTGAATAAACATAATAAATTAGAAGCTTGCCTTTATTAATAAGGAAATCATTTACAAATTATGCCATCACAATCATCATATGACTGGCTCTCTAGGAATATATACCAATAGAATAAACACTATGACACTAATTGGGAGTGCCTCCCCCACAATGAGGAAAGGAGAATATCCAACACATGATATTTGAGTGCATCAATAGAACAACTGTTGGGAAGAACACTCGACACATTGACACTAGGAGTTTTGCCGGTGACACTCCCGGTGTGGCGTTAGGATTCCTGCATGTTAACCTTATGACAGTGGAACTCGATGAAGATGTATCCATCATGTTGGGAGTATGGACCTTCTAAAATAGTAAATTTTTTTGGCAAGCCCTGAATCACACTGAAAATTCTGATACACCAAAGCAGGGATTTACTATTTGATGACATGCCAGTTTCCACGACCCTATAGAATGCTGACCAACAAGTGGGCTTGACGGTGCAATAGATATGGAAAGCCCCAACTAATGACTTGGTGAAGATAAATACGGATGTGCATGGATGGTAGCTTGAGAATTGACATTATTTACTATGGAAGTGAAGGAGGAGAACACGTCCTACTATAGGAGAACATAGATCAAGTGCAATATCAAGATAAGGGAAGCTTTGGATCTATTAGTGGGAATAAAGAAGGCTATGGAATGGAACTGGCTACAATTGGAGGTTGAATCAAAATCTCTAGTATAAATTAGTGTCTGTAGAATTGCGAGAGATGAAGAGATCACCTCAATCTCTTAGTTATTGATATCCTTGCTTTTTTGAGGTCTTCCAATGTTATTTCTTTCATGCACGTTAGTAGAAAGTACAACATTGCTAAACTTGCACTTAATGGTGATTGCAAAACATGTAGGAACATATTTCTATTCCTATAGCATGTCTAGAACCTTGATATTTATGATTTTTGTATCTAATGACACAAGTTGGAATAAAAAAAAGATGAGAAAGACACAAAAAAGAATGAAACCAAGGTGGAATTAATGATTTGACAAATAACCTCACATGAACAACCTAAAATAAAAAATGTTTGATAAGGTGGGGAAAGTACATATAAAGAAATGGTGAAGAAAGAATGGGTTAAGAGAACTAGAATGTATAGTTAATTGATACATTTTATCCAGAATGTTGAATAAAAAAAGGTCAAGAGGAAAAGAGTTGATGAATATTGAATGATATATCAAGAAGAAGTTTTACCAAAAGTATTAAACTAAGAGTGTTTCTTGAACATAATATGAGAAAATAATAAGAAGTAATGAAGATGGAAAAGGTAAGACTAAACATTGTTAAAGACAAAAGGTTATGTGATGAGAGTGGGATACAAAGATATTTGCCTTTATAAATAATTGTTTTCCCTCTTGTTTGAAACTTACTCTATTGAAGAGTAATTATTTGTTTTACTTTGATGTATCTCAATGGATTCCTTACAACTGTATGTGATTAGGAAAGATAAATATGGCACTAATTGAAAGAGTAAGTTACAATGTGCATGGATGGTATGAACAACATATACATTTAGAGTAAAAAGAAAAGTTTTACCCGTATGTGAGTTATATGAAGTGGAATATAAGATATATCATGTGCTGATCTCAATGATGAACTTTCAAGCAATGTTGAAGAAGAAATTAAATTATGAGAAAGTTAAGAGATAATAAGGGATATAATCACAGAATGCACATCATACATTTAAATCAGGTTTAAAAAGAGAACAAGCTAATGATGCTAGATGGAAGAAATAGAATATGGTATAAATATGGTAAGAAATACGTGATAGTTTTACACGAGGTACCTGAATGGTAAGCTCAAAGTAAACCTAGACTTTGAAAAAAAAATGTAAAGAGTGAGAAAATAACAAACAATTTAAGATATGTGATAAAAATTCATTCATTAGACTTTGAAGAGATAAAAGTAGTATGATAATGTTTGAAGAAATAGAATCCCAACTTCATACATATTTTTCCTATTTCTATGTATTCCTTTCTTGAGATTAAAGAGAAAGAAATTTACACTGGAGGTGAACTAAACATTCAAAAGTGTAGTTGAGTACAAAGATAAAAGTAAACAATGGTGGGGTATGAAATGTGGATAAGTAATTTAGATGACACCCTAATTAGGGAAAGTTTATAATAAAAAAAGGGTCATATGAGAAGTTATAGTAAAAGAGTTAGATATTTGACAATGTTGAGTATAAGCAAATCCTAGATTTCCAGATAAGAACAACATATCTTACTCCTAATCTGTTGATTCTTGTTATCTGTGTATTCTTGAAAACTATAGAGCCTTTGGACAATCTTAAGAAATGTTCTATCCACATGGAGATAAGTTTTGTAGTCATATTATCCAATTTTCCACAAGCTTTAGAAATGATTTTTATATAATATATGTTGGTACCAGTAATATTTGCTCATCCGATTTATCCTTCAACTCTGTCATATTTAATTGTGAATTCTATCACTCAACTATCCATGGCTAGATATAATAATTATAACTACATGTTTACCTATTAATAATATAGCAGAAACAAAAAATAAGCTAAGTGTCTAATTTTCTCAGCTAATTGGCATATTACAGTCCCACATCAATGGAAAGGTGAGATCAAGCTTATTTTTATTTAAGAACCTTTTGATCAATGTTAAACATAGTTCATGAGGAAGTTTCATTCATGACTATCTCTTGGAAAGAGTTATGGAAATCATGTAGATAGAAGAAGGACATAGGTCTTCCTTTCCATTGGTTGTGAATTGATGGAAGTGTGCTTGTTTTTCTATTGGTTGAGGGATGACAAGGCGCTTCTATTTTTCTATTGGTTTGTGCATGTATGGCTCTTTGCTGGTTGAAGACCAACATAGTTGTTCTACCCTCCTCTCTATTGAAAGTGATGGAAGTGGTCTCCCATGTAATATTTTATGTTTTCTTTAGTTGCCTACCGACGAAGTAGCTGATTGATTGAATGGTGGGTATTCATCGGTCGAGTACTGATGGTTTCTTGGATACAATCTACCAAAGATAACCTTGGAGAGTGTGTGTTTGGAACAAATTTCTTGAGAAATCAACTTTTTTGCGATATGAAATCATCTTAATCCGAGTACATGTCATGTATCTAATAATAGGAATAATCAGTGCGATTATGTTCTTGATTGGTCAGTAGTCTAGTATATTTCAATTGCATTAAATCATGTTTACAATTTATGGGGCCTCAAGATTAGAAGCCTAACATGGTGAAGGAAAACAATATAGATATCCTTCATTATTATGTGATGTACTCAAAAGTATAGTAAATTAGGTTGTATATGATCACATAGTAAAGATATGAATACCAATTGATGGTGGAACCCCAAGAGAGTTTATCCCAATATAAAACTAGATTAATTTTCAATGACTTAGAATGATATACAAATATTTTTGTTGCGGTTGAGATGATTTATTACATCATGATATCTTCTGAAATTGAAAAGAGAACGTTGCAAATGAGAATTTTAGAGTGAGTAAAGTGATGTGAGTTTATATACATAAAGATAATATTATATTATATTTTTGTGTACCTATAAGTTTTGAGGATGAAATTTCTTAAGGGGGGGAGATTTTTTACAACACTTATCTTACTTATTTGAAAGTTTCGAAGTTAAAGGCAACTCTAGTAGAAATTACAATTTCATTAGTACTTAGAGATTTGTTAGCCAGTTGACTTGTTCCTTGATAAGCCATATCATACTTTGAGAATACTATGCATTTTGAGCCTTAGTTAATATAGTAATAGGGCATACACATTTGTGCAAAAATCTTTACAGATGTTTGAGGAATTCATAACTAAAGAAATTATCATTTGATAGTTTTATCAAACTTTTACTGTAAAATTGTAGAGAGTTCAATTATGAATCCAACATACAAATAATGAACTAAATCTGTAACACCCCCATTAAGCATACATATAACAATGGAAGCAACTCCCATGTTTTCCATAACATGGGGTATTTTTGCTCAAAGGGATGTCACAATCATAATAACCATTGCAAATAAAGTAAACAATAACCATGCATAGATATTAAACTTAATGTACACATTGTTCATAAGTGAGTTCTTGAACTGAAACTAACTAAGACATACATGATTAGACATTATTGAATACATACATGAGATTATCTATACTCTTTAGGATCTCCTATTGTAGATGGCACCCAACCATGTGAGTATATTATCAACCTCAATCTATTCCTTCAGTTGACCTTCATAGGGATTTATTCTGGAAGTTGCTTTGTACCTGCGGTCATCGTGCCCCGAGCCATGCATGCAATAAAAGAACGTTAGAGTAAACGGAATTTTGTATTATTGTGACAAAATAATAATTGGGAAAAAGAAAACAAAAACATGATACTAATTGAACAATAGATTTGGATTCACATAACTAAATCTTGGTGGTTGATTATAGTATCCTTGATATTATTTGCACCAATGGTGCTCATAAGGCATGTAGGATCAACATTAACATGATGAGAACAAAATAATACGACCTATTACATGATTCATCATTAACTTGACATAATTAACTTTAATTGGATTTCCATAATCATAACATGAATTCTTGGAGATGGAACTTGAAAGCATAAGAATCATATAATAACATTATAGCAAAAAGTATCCCAATTGAAGTACATGGCTACACACATAGTTTAACTTGATCATCACGATTCAATAAACATAAAGCGATTGAAAATTTATATTAAATACTCAAAGTGCATGAATCTACTTACCTCTCTCATAGGAGAGATCTTTGTTGTTTTCTTTGGGTTGATGGAACCCTAATCTTCTGTTAATTCAATGATCATCCATTAATGAACAATCCATAACTTCATTTCTAGGGTTTAATGACTTATTAAATCCTAATTACACTAAGTCTGATGTTTCGTGAAAAGCAAAACAAAACATGAATTGGAACCTTATCCATCATCTAGATCTCGAAAAACTGAGCAAAATTCATATATGGGTCGTTGTCATCTGACACCTGTAGCATTTTCTATGAATTTATAAAGATCAGATATATTCTGACCAATCAGAGGTGAGGAAAATCAATCAAAGCTAATTCAGTAAATCTAGGAGTCGATTTAAAATAGGCTATCAATTTACTATTTTTCCCTTGCATTATCAATCTGAGACAAGAGGCGTGACATGGCATATGAGTAAAATAGTCCTTAGCATATTCACAACTATACTGATATATATAAATTTCAAAACACCCATAATACCCCTGGGTCTGTAATACATCGATTGAAATCATGGGGGCAACCAGGTAAACTAAACATCAGGCTTCTTCCAGCCTTGGCCATGGCTCTGATGGTTAGTACTGGAACTTCAACCTGTGCTCTCTGAAGCTCCAAGTTCCCATCAGAACTTGAAGTGTGCTTGACCAAGGTCGAGGAGGGCATCTCCATGGCTTTCATCATGCTCCTACAGCCTCAGAGAGCCATTGACGAAGATCTAGTATGCCAAGAAGAGAAAGCCTCATACTACCAGCCATGGTAGGACAAGATGAGGAAGACGGATGTGCAAAAAAATACCATGCGGAGAAGCAATAGAGACTTCAACTGAAATCATGAGGACTAGACAATATAATCAATCAATCCATAGAACCAAAGGACCAAACTCCCTTTAAAACACCTCACAGATCGTTGAAAATAGGGTATAAAACTCAGAATTCAAACCTATCATTCAGTGACTTATCAAGTAAAACCACTACACCATCATCATCGTAGGTATGTATAGAAGCCTGGAGACTGGTTTTTGTGGCCTAAAAGTGGTTGCCTGGACTAGCCAGGAGTCCAGCTCACAGGCCTAGAAGTGGTTTGTTGTTGGAGCATATAGGAGTATCACGATGCTGAAATAACGTGTTCTATAGATAGCTAAGTGTATTAAGATGCTTACTGGAGGTCGAATTGGACTGGGATGGCAAGAG
This sequence comes from Alisma plantago-aquatica, assembly GCA_963693085.1. Lineage (NCBI taxonomy): Eukaryota > Viridiplantae > Streptophyta > Magnoliopsida > Alismatales > Alismataceae > Alisma > Alisma plantago-aquatica. The sequence continues at coordinate 861,004,382 of OY856410.1, read as the reverse complement.
GCTCGCGCTCAAGCTCGCCAACGCCGTTGAGGTAGATCGAGTCTGTGATGGTTCCTCAACTAGGCTCGGTCCAAGTTGGAGGCAGAGGAAGCTTACTCGATAGCCGTACTTGCTTTCTATGTAGCTAGATCTTGGTCCTATGGACCTACTTGGCTTGGGGATGGCGGCACCGTGGACTGGGGGGAGAGGGTTTTTGGGTGTTTTCGCTACGAGCAGAGCTAGGGTTTGAGTGGGGGCTCTTTAAACTCAGAATAACCTCCCGAAATCATTGGCGTCGAGATAACAAGGAACTATTGAGAAGGGGCTGAGGAATCATTGGCGACGGCTCGAGGTTCTGTTCCCTCTCCCTATGCAGGTAAAGCGGGAGGTAGGGGATGAGGTCCCTACCCTCGGATCAAGATCTAACGGCTCACGAAGAGCTGTGTTTTTCTAAAGCAGCGCATGACACTGCGTTGTCTGTTAATTGGCAAAATTTTTGGGATAATCATATAAATTACTAAACAATTAGGTCATAAATTGACATTATCTTTCCCTTTTCTTCTTAATATATTTTGGAGCATCTATGATTATCCAAATCCAACCAAATTTGGTGGTCAAGCAAATTCGACCATGAGGAATCTAATTATCTAATCAGATTTTGGATATGAATTAGGGAAATAGGTGTTTTACATTATTAGCTACTTAGGGTAATTATCACATTAATAATCATTGGAAAGGAATTTTATTACCAAAATCCAAGGGAAGCTCTATTATTCTATTATGTACTCATATACCAATTAATGGGATACATTATACATGTATGTGAGTCCAATTTATCACTCAACCCTAACTAGTCACCATTGCATAATTAGGGTTAGATTTTTGTGCATTAAATGGAATTGATGTCAATAAGTATTGATGCATTATGTAAATGATTCATTCAAAGTTCACATGATGTCTACGTGTTGTGTTAACTCATTTTTGCATCCTAATTGAGCATGGTCTCAACTTAAGTCAACAAATGAAAGACAAATTCTTTCAACTTAGGGTTTCATCTTTATTAAAGGTAAGAAATTTTTGGGACTGAATTTTGAGGGTCGTTACAACCTACCCACCTTATAGAAATTTCGTCCCCAAAATTTTCATGTCATATTAAGGTACTACCCACCTTAGGGTTTCACATATATGTACATGTTAATTCTGTGATATCTTCTTAGAGTCTCATTAACATACTTAAGACATAACTTACTCATAGTTAACATAATTACATGAGAACTTAATTAACTTGACATGAATTCATATTAGACATGAATTTTACTTGAGTTGATATAGTCACTCTCCTGGATTGCACCCATAGTGCTCATAAGGCCGGTTAAGGCTCACATAAGGCCGATTAAGGCTTACATATTTATCCATGTACTCTCATGTTTGAGCAAGATGGATTTAATTGTATGTATCTATGATATGTGTTTTGTCTTATATGTCTTGTATAGATGCATAAGTTGAAACCATATTAGCAATACACCTTTTGTATACATGTGCAATTATGTTTACCGAAGTTGGTCCTATAAAGTTACTTGTTAATAATGAATGGAAGTTGGTCCTTTATGTGTAATCTTGTGGAATTGATTTTGAAGTTTTATTTTGTGTTTTTTCACAATATGTTGCTTTACGACATTGATTAGTGTAGTTTAGTGTTTTATTTTGAGTAATATTGATGTGGAACATTGGGTTTCTACACAATTAATATGATCTTTTTTATCAGTACATATGGGAGGTTGAGCGGCACATTGATACCTTACTCGTACAATCATGGATCAGTGTCAAACTCTTGTAATGAGTGGGACTAGAGAGTGGATGCACTCATTACTATTGAGAAACTAAACTCATTCACATCCATATACACTAAGAAGTATGAATAAAGGCATGTATTTTCATATCTTAGAAGTATCATATGTAAAAGACCCCTGACCCAGCTTAATCCCTTTATCATGTTTGTTGTCTTGATCACCTATGTATGTGTGTTTAGGATGCCTTTTTTGTGCACCATGCTTGAGGTATTATGTACAAATTACCCTTAGTTGAGGGATTGCTTATAATTTTGTACAAAGTATGTTTGTTGCTTGATTTCTTCCTATTTTTTTCTTGGTGGATGCTTTTAGGTGATCTAACATTACCTTATTTCCCTTTAATAAGTTAAGAACTGATGGGAGTGTCCTTCTATTCTATTGGCAGAGGGTTGATGGAGGGGTTCCTATCTTTCCTCTAATTGACAGCTTGTCATCCATAGGTTTTTGTGCATTTGGCTTTTCATTGGTTGGTGATTGACTAAATTGTTATGTCCTTCCATAAGTAGAGGACCAATAGAAGTGGTCAGACATGTGACATTTTGTGTCTTGTTGGTTATTTGTAATGAAGTAGATTTAAGCTCGATGCCACCAGATGGTTCATCACACACCAGTAGAGAAGGGAACCAAAGTACATGGCATTGTAGGTGAAGATAGATGAAAGAAAAAATCTCATCAATCAATGGAATCTTGCTTTGTAGCAGCACCTCGAGGTTCACCTCACACAAGTGAGGTGAAAAGGGAAGACAAAGGGTGTATATATTGCCCTAGAGAAGAGAGAAAAATAGTAAAATTGTCACATTGTCTATCAGATCCCTACACCTTCTTTGGCCAATCATCTCATTAGTAGACGGACCATGTAATGCATGGGCACACTACCCAAGGCTCTAGTAGAGTTTGAAGAGTTACGAATGGCCCCACACACCACCACTAGCCTTAGCTACACCCTTTGTCCTCACTAACACACATCCATGGTCAACTTCTTGACTGGTCACCCATCCTAGTACTACTCCAAGCTAAGTGCACCTAACTTTGGATTTCTTAGTGATGAGATCCCTAGAAAGGAGGTACACCTTGGTGATATGGGTAGTTGAATCATTCCTTTTAAGATCATTTTATTCAAGGCCTCAAATCTTGGGACGTTACAATTTCCCCCACTTAAACTCTTGATGTCCTTGTCAAGGTTTATGGCCTCATAACTTCCCCATTTTAATACAGATCAAAATGGCACGTATACACCCATACCATGATCAAGGCTACCACTGCAAGGGTGGATCCATTAACTTGGATAGCCCTTTCCAACATGCCTGGACACTACTAGTGCAAGGATGGCTCCATAAACTTAGATATCCATTTCCAACATCCCTGGACCACACAGATCAAAGATTGTCATGTCACTGGCCCATGTAGACCCCACCTACTCAAGGGGAGTTGGATATAATACCATTTGTAAAGCATGGTCCCACTACCAAGGCTTATAGGAGAGTTTTAGGAATGACGATTGGCCCCACAAACCACCACTGGCCTTAACTGTGCACTTTGTCCTTGCTCACGTGCAAGCTGAGATCAACTTTCCAATTGGTCACCCATCCTAGTATCACTTTGGGTTGAGCACGCTTAACCAAAAAGTTCTTTAGTGATGAGATCTTTGAAAAGGAGGTACACCTTGATGATATGGGTAGTCCAATCATTCATTTTAAGATCATTTTTATTTGAGATCTCAAATCTCAAGATGTTTGATGTAGCCGTATTTCAGGGTTCTGTCTTGTGTCTTTTGCATCTTAATCACATCTAAACATGCTAGAATGCAAGTTCTTCTCCTAATATATGATTTCATATCAAATGCAACTATGGCTACTTTTTGTGTTTTTTTAGGCATGTACACATGCATTAGATGAAATGGGAAGAGAAGGAGAGGATCATTGGGTTTCTATACCTTGGGATTGAACCTAGATCATCTCCAAGCATCTGATGGATGGGAAAAAATATGTCCAAATCAAGGAACAGTTGATTGAAGGACTTAGGAGCAAAAACATACAACTGGGCCCTCAATGCGGTCGTAGTACCTTGCCACAGTCGTGGCCAAAATGCTCAAGTCATAGTAAAATTCCAAGCTTTAGCAACCCAGCCACCATGGTCATGGCCATCAAAATGGCCATGGTGCCCCATAGCTACCACGCTCATATCATCCACCATGATTGTGGTGAGTAGCAATCACAATGATCATCAATTGGACCAGTACGGTCGTGGCCTTCAATACAACCGTGGCACTTCAGATCCACCTCACCTATGGTGATCGCCATGCCCGTGGCAAGAAGCATAAACAATGAACTCCCCTAGTAGAATTTTTGTGTCCATTCCCTCCACCGTGCTCATTACCCATGGCATACGCGTGTCTCCACTCACCCATAATGGTCATGGTGCTCACCACGCCCATGGCCATTGACCCCCCAAAGTCCCACTTTAAACTATCACTTTAGCTACCTCAACCTCGCCCGTGCCACTCCACCACGACCAGGTTGATCTCCATCCACCACGGTCATGATGGCCACCCAAACCCTACCAAAATTTCCACTGCATTTCCATTAATACCCCCAATTAACCTAGTGCTTCCCCACTACCTATATATACTAAGGTGGTGGTTGTAGCACAAAGGTTAGCCACTCTTACAGGCCCTGGCATTCATGTATACTTCCCATAGCATTGAATGATCTCTCACCTACCCTCATCCATCACCCACTCCATTTCCACCTTCTTCCACCTCAAAACCCTAGTGTTCTAAGATTTCCACCACAAAACCTCACCTTTCCATGCCATCTACCTACTTTGGAGGGAGGTTATAAGACCCCTAACCTGGCTTAATCCTAATCATGATTTATTATCTTAAATAGGTGCTTATATGCCTAATTAAAATTTTTATTATGCTTTGATATTAGTTAGTAAAGCTATGTTTCAAGTTTGGTCTAGTCTGGACACTGTTTGAGCAAGTTATGCAATTTTGTGCTTATTTTTGAATTTTATGCAATTTACCCAAATCTGATGTTTTTCTTGCAATTTGTCACGTTCTTGTTGTGCCTTACATGTTTTTTTGTCAATCTAGAGTTAGTTGTGACATTGGGTGCCTAGTTGCACCTTGGTTTTGTGTATGACATTTACCTAGGATTTTCCTCTCATAGATGGGCTACCTTGAGTGCATGAACCATGGGTTTATTGTGAGTGGGTTTTCTTGGCTAATACAATTGATGTTTTCACTAATATGTAATTTTATGGGTTTTCTTGCTCATGAATCTTATGGTGAGTACAACGCTCACACCCGATGGTGATACATGGTTTTTCTACGTCATAACTCGATGGTTTTCCTAGATGAATGTCTCAAGGTTTTACATGTTTTTCATCTGATGGTTATGTTTTATGCAATTGTGATTCAATGGTGGTGATTCATACACATGATGAAATTGTTTTCATTTCCTTGAATCTGATGGTCTGATGTGTGACCTATGATTCGATAGGTTGTGTTTATTGCACATGATGTTGGATATTTAATGAGTTAGGATTAATGGTTTTTGAGCCCCATGAGTTGGTAGTCTTACCTTTGCCCTCAAATAAAGATAAACCTAAGATTGTTGTAAATTTTTTATTCACATTGTTAATATAACTTGCATTTCTAACTCTAATCCTAATACAACTAACTAACAATGTTAAATTATACTTAGTTCCCTTACGTATCATTATAATAAAGGAATGCCCTTACTTCTAAGATTTGTTGGAAATAATAAGAAGTAGGGATTACATACAATTGATGTGTTGGAAAGCTTAAATTGGTTAAGTTGTTGAACCTTAATCTAATTAAATAACACAAAGATGTTGCTTAGTTTCCTTGTGCATTTAATACAATGTTGGAGTAGTTTTTATCTCTACATTGTTGTAACTCTAATCTGTTGTTATGTGTAATGTTAAGACAAACATTATGTGTTACATGTATGTGATGGTATTCGAGATTTGATGAGGCATGGAATGATAATGATTTTTTTCAAGAGACAATGTGATGTTCTTAAATTACCTTTGGGCATGATTGAACCCTAATGGAGGTGTGACTCTCTTCATGATGTGATAAGGGTTGGTATCTTGGGATAATGTGATAAGGATTTTATATCCTGTGTTGGTGTGATGACGAGTAAAGTCATGAATGGAAAATGAAATAGTATCATGCGGTGTTGTAAAAAGAAATGTGTCCTATACATTTTATATTTACTGGAGTTGTTACATATCAAATGCCTACTAGAAATGAATTAGGATTTGTATGTCCACTTGTTTGATTCATCCTTAATTCACTCAATCCACTTAACTAATAAAAGTGAAACCTTAATCATGTAGATGCCTTGTGCCATAGATCCATTCCAGTGTCAGAACTTGCTAGATTGTGAAATGGGTATTCCCAAGGAAAACCTGGAGCACATACTATTGAGTATGTGGGGTGCTTGTCATCCTGATTCTAGGTGTTTAGGGAGGATGGTTGCGGTCATACCTAGCCCTCTATTGAGACGGCCATGCATGATTTGTTCTCCAATTTGTGATTTGTGAAAGGAAGCAGTGTAACTACATGATGCCTCTTATCGAGCAGCCATGCATGAGTTGTTCTCTAGTGATGCGACCTGTACCAAGGTCGGACTAGTTGTTTTCTTTTCAGCTTGACTATACGTCGCGGTTGGCAGTTTAGTGCTATGTGTCTTCGGTGTCTCTCGTATTGACCGATAGGTGTCATGTGAGGTCGTGGAGTTTGACTCTTCCATAGACCTTGTATGACACTGATTTTGACTTAGTAGTGGTCAGTTGGATTTGGGTGGTATGACTCAAATCCACATGTTATTAATAAAAGATGTAAACTACTGTGTAGCATATCTATTGGGATCATATATAGCGCTTCATATTGGATGATAACCCTTGTTTTCCCTTCTCATATATAGATGATGTATGGTGCATTAATAGAAGACAGATATGCTTATGATGCAAACATGCTTATATTTTTGTCTATGCGTATGTTATTAGAATTCCTTATGATGTTATTCATGCCTTAATAGTTATCTATGCCCATACTGTTAATCATGCTCATGCCAATAGTTATTCTTATGATGTTAGAAATGATTATTGATTGGAAATGCTTATATTGTTAGAAATGATTATATTGTTAGAGGTGCTTGTATAGTTAGAGATGCCTATGCTGTCAGCAATGCTATGCTATTAGACATGCCTTACACTATTAGACTTGATTTTGTTATTAACTTTGATCATCCTATTGGATATGCATATGTTGTTAGAATGTGGTATACTGTTAGATATGCTTATGTTGTTAGTGACTGTGGACATGCTATATTGTTAGGCATGCTCCTACTTTTCAATATGCACATGTGGTTATCAATATTTATGATGCTAGTAAGGCTCATGATAATATCTAAATTTGGTAATCTAGAATTGTTCTAGCTTCTAAGAGTTTGACTAGAATTTCTTTTAATAAAGCCACTATGTTTCATAATTCCATTTTGGTTGCTTTATTTGTCTATCTGTCTAATCTACTTAATCTACTAAACTTGTTTAATAACATAAGCCATTGTAATGAATAAGTGTTGTTGTGAGCTATATCTCTTGCTGGGACATGGGTCTCACTCGTGGGTCACCACAATATTTTTAGGTCATCATCAGTAGAAGTAGTGGGCCTGTGGCAGTGAAGAGGAGCTGATGTGATGGACCAAAAATGGATAGTTGTTTAGATGTCTAGTATGTCTTAGAGTCATCCTGTATTCTCAGGTCCGGGTGGGAATGTTTTGAATATAGTGATTTATCGACTCAAGCTTTCCTAGTATTCTAATGTTGTACATGTGGATGCTAACTCGTGTTGTTGTGGCTAAGGACACCGAGCCTTTGTAAGATATTTTTGGTATGATTTTATGAAATATAATTTGTGATGATAGGCTTTTATGCAAATGTTGTTGAGTAAATTTGTGCAAATTTAATTAGTTTTAATGAACTCTCCTTTTAGTGATGTGTTTTTTAGCAGTTAATCATGAATAAGTTTTGAGTAATCTTGATTTGTGCGATGGGTTGTCATAGATGTGCTTGAGCTACTTTAGCTAGAAGGTGAAGAAAGGAGGATGTTCAACAAGATTCCATGGCCACCTTATTATTTCTCCTTTCTCTTTTGCTATTTTGTTTGATCATGTGTAGTTAAGCCCCTTGTGGTAGGCTGTTTGGGGTTAAAATGGAACTTTGATACCATGCTATGGAAATATATCTTGTGAACTCTGCATTTTCATTCTATGATGATTACTTTCTACTTCTATCATATATCCCATGTTACTTCTTGTGGTTTGTGCTTGAAAACATAAACTACGTTTTGTTTTATGCTTAAAACCACCTAAGTCTAGGAGAAGAGGCCATCTTGGGATTTGCTTCTAGGTCCAACTAATGGATCCCTATCTAGCACCCCATCTTCCCACACATATATCCCTTATCCTACTAGGTGTGAGATCTAAGTAGCTAGTGTATGATTGTTTAATGTAATTTCCTAGGAGTTTACTAAAAGCTAGATGGTGAATAATGTGAGGTGGAATATCCTCACCTCTACTCTCCAATCCTACCTTTGGCTCTCAATTACACTAAGCCCTCTCACCCTAGAAACCTAGATTAGTTAAATCCAATTGAAATCCCACCTAACCTTGATCCGATTGAGCATCGTAAGGCAAGATAGGGTGTGCAAGGGTGTAGTTCCCCTTCACACACTCTATTCTATCCATGGCCAACCAATATTATAGGGTGTTTCCGTTGCATTTGATAAATTGTTTGGTTTAACAATCTAAAATGAATGGTTAGATTTTTCTTGGTATGTTCCCCCCAACTAATATCTTAGTATGATTCCCCCAAATGGTCCACCTCTCTTTAACATTTTTTAAAATCCATCTAGCTCTCTTGGTTTTTTCATGCTAATTTAGTTGATTGCTTTAATTTCTTCTAAGTTAATTACTTAGTCTTGGTAGTTAACCCATGCTAGGGTAGTTAGTGTTTCTATTTGCTTTCTTAATCTATATAGTGGTAGTTTTGGTCTCTAATTGCTTTAGTGTCTTAATTTCTAGTCTAGTATAGTCTTGTGCTCTTGCTTACTTAGTTGCTTTCCTTGTTCATTAGAATTGCTTGCTTAGGGTAAAATTAAGGTTGGCTTGTTTAGTTTCCTTGCTTGCCTTATTTCTTAAATCATTAGAGTAAACAAACCCAAACCAATTTTAAACCCTAAAACCCTCATCTCCTATTTAGGAACATAGCTCACACCAAGTAAGCTCTAGTGCCCCCTGTCTCCCTGTGGATCAACCCTTATCTTGCTCGTTGCCTTACTATAACACGACAACGTGAGCTTGCGGGTGAAGTGTGATTGGCCTAAGTGAGTGTGATAGTCTAGGTCCTTATAAATTTTAAAAGATCCAAAATGTGTGCACTAAAGGCTCATCTAATCCAAATTCAATGGGTTAGGAGTACCTGTAAGAACGTACCAAGATTTCTTGTGTCGTTGTTGGGTATTAAGGCGCACGACCTAGCTAGTTAGTGTAGCTTAGATTTTTCTACTGCCCTCATCATTGATATTCTTTATTCTTTGTTACTTTTGCATACTTATCTTCTAACTTAGCTCTTGTTGCTTGTTTGTGTTTTGTGCAGGTGATAGTTGTGCATGCTTGGGTGAAGTTTGATTTCTAAGAATTTGGTTCATTTGATCCTGAGATAGGTAGGAGAAGATGCAAACATCAAAACCAATAGTATCAAGAAGCTGAGATGGTTGAGCAAGGCCCCAATGGAGAGGGAGGTGGTCCTCCACCACCACCCAACTTCCCCCTCCATGAGTGCTTCATTTGAAAGAACTACATCTTCCCCATCCCACTCTTGTTGACCAAATGTCAGGTCAACAAATTTTCATTACACCAGCCCTCCTTAGACTCATCCCTACCTTCCATAGGCTTGAAGAAAAAAATTTGTACCATCACATTGATGCATTCCTAGAGACATGCTCCACTTTCCGCACTCCAACTGCTACAGATGATTCTATTAGAAGAACTCTAATCCCCTTTTCACTCAAAGAGAAAGCTAAGGAATAGTACATGTTGAAGCCATAAGTGCTTACTTGGGTGTCACTCAAGAATGAGTTTTTGAAGAAATTATACCCTATCTCAAATTTGACGCAAATGAGGAGGTCTCACCTCATTCACTCAGGAGGAGAACGAGTCTCCCATGAAACCTAGGAAAGGCTCTAGAAGCTTCTTAGATATTTCCCTCACTATGAGGTCCCCATCTGGAAACTTGTGCAATCCTTCTACACCAGGCTATCTGAATTGGGTCAAACAGTGGTTGACTCCTCTTATGGTGGAGCCTTCATGGCCAATACCTCTTAAGAATCATGGCCTCTCTTTGAGCACCTAGTTGAGAATTCACGTCACCATGCTTCTAGCATGGGTGTGCATTGTGACAAGAATTGGGCTCCTCCTCCACGTTCTCCTCCTTGAGCTAGGGAAGATCAAAATCTTGATGAAGATTCTTGCTAACATGATGAACTTGATGAAGAATCGAGTTGGAGGGTCTTCTATCCACTCAACTAACTTTGTGGAAGCGATTTGTGAGGAGGTCCAAGCTATACAATCTTTAGGCAATCACAATAACTAAGGGTCAATGGCCAACACCTACCCTAGAGAGTGGATAAATCACCCAAACTTCTCTTAGAAGAAAGGGGATGAAGGACAAGGGTAACAAAGGCAACACCAAGGGTCAAGTACAGCTCAAAATTTGAAGAAGAAGTTCTTGGAAGGCTAAGGAGCCTTGATTATGTAAAGAAGGATGTATCAACTAAAGGATAGAAAATTAGACATCTAGAGCAAATGATTTATTACATTTCACTATCTCTTACTAGATGTGAGGAGTGAAGGTTTCCCTCTCAAACCTTCATGAACCCCAATGGCATTGGTAGAACTGTGGGTGCTCCTCAAGGTACCTATGGTCCTCCATAAGGGAAAGTGCTCAAATTGCAACAATATCAAGGACCCCAGAAATCTCATTCTCCTCTACCCCTACAACCCAATTATAACTACCAATACCCTCCACCTCCACCACATTCCTATGAGCAACCCCCTCCTCAATATCAGCAACCTCTACAACAACCACCATCCCAACCATAGTTCATTCTTCAAAACCCAAATCCCACATGCCAAAGGCCACCACATCAAGTATCACAACCACCACCACAAGCTCCATCCTCTTACACTCATGAGCAAGTAAAGGAAGTGACTGTGTTGAGAAGTGGTAAGATTTTGGAGCAGCCAAATACAAAAGTAGTTGATGATTTGGGTAATGAAGATAGAAATGATATTGTGATTCAAGGTAGTTATATTGTGATTTACAGTGATGATACTATGACAGGAAGCCGAGGTGATACTATGACACATGATGATGATGTTGTGAGGAATAAAACTAGAAGAAGACCAAGGCGAGTAAAGCTCACTGAACAAGTGAGCTCCATTTTGCAACTCACCACTCCAAAGAAGAGGAAAGATATCAATGCACCCATCATTCCTTACTACATTGGAACACACTGCATAGACCAAGCTCTTCTTGACTTGGGTTCTAGTGTGAAGTAATGGTGAGTTGAAATTGGGACAATTGGGTTGTGAAACTACACCTTGCAATTGGCTGACCATTCCATGAAGACACCTAGAGGGGAAACTGATGATGTGTTGGTGAGACTTGATGATGAGATATCTGCATTCTTTCCTACTAATTTTATTGTGCTTGAACATCTTCAAAGCTTTCGCTAAAGATGAGGTGAGTAGGTTCTAGAGAAGAAGATCACTATCTTATTGATTGCCTTGAAGATATCGTAGAAGAGTGCCTACCTATGTGGATTAAGACTGACACCAAGGGTAGAGGTTAAGAGCCTATTGTTGAGTTTCCCAATGATTATATTGATTAGGAAAATGAGCTCACATTAGTGGCTGTAAGTGAAGATCTTCCTTCCATTTCTGAGAAATATTTGAAGAACTCCATTGACAAGTCTCCTGATCTTGAGCTTAAATCTCTTCCTGAAGGTTTGAAGTGTGTATTTCTAGGTTCAAATGACACCCTTTTGGTGATCATTTATTTTATTCTCTCTCTTGAACAAGAAGATGCTCTTATTTTCATATTGAAGTGGAACATCCAAGCCATAGGGTGGTATATTGCTGATTTGAGGGGTGTTGACCCCTCCATTGTGTCCATAGAATCTATCTTGAGGATGATGCAAGGCTGACCCATTAAATGCAAAGGAGGTTGAATCCAAAGTTGAAAGAAGTTCTTACTCAATAGGTTGTGAAATTGCTTGATGTCGGGATCATCTATCCCATTTCTGACAGTCCTTTTGTGAGTCCCATCCAAGTTGTGCCCAAAATGAGTAGAATCTCCGTGTCTCAAAATGCGGATGGATAATTGATGCCAATGATATAGAAATCTGAATGGAGGATATATGTGAATTACAGGAAGTTGAGTGAGAAGACAAAGAAAGACCATTTCCCCCTCCCATTCATTGATCAAATCTTGGAGAGGCTTGTAGGACAAATTTTTTGTTGCTTCCTTGATGGTTACTCAGGGTATCTCCAAGTGGTAGTGCATCCAACTAATTAAGAGAAAATCACATTCACATGCCCAAGTGGAACCTTTTCCTATAGGAGAATGCCTTTTGGGCTTTGCAATTCTCTTCCACATTCCAAAGATGTATCACATACATTTTCACTGATATGTTTGATTCTTCTCTTGAAGTTTTCATGGATGATATTTCAATGTTTGGCAAGACTTTTGATGAATGTTTATCTCACCTCACAGGTGTTCTTGAAAGATGTGTTAAGGTCTGCTTAGTTCTTTCTTGGGAGAAAATCCATTTTATGGTTCCTGAAGGCATTGTTCTGGGTGATAGAGTTTCCAAAGTCAGAATCAAAGTTGAAAAGGAAAAAGTCGGCCTCATTTCTACTCTTATCATTCCTTCCACCGTAAGACATGTTTGTTCTTTATTGTGGAATGCAAATTTATATTGTTGTTTCATCAAAGACTTTAGCAAGATTTCTAGACCATTGTACCATTTGGTCGAGAAAGATCTTGAATTCAATTTTGAGGAAAAATACATTGAAGCCTTCAACCACTTGAAGCACAAGTTGGTTTCTACTCCTATCTTGCAACCCCCAAATTTCTCTTTGCCATTTCAGATCATGACTTATGCTTTGGATATGGTAGTGGGGGCTGTGTTTGGCCAAAGGATTAATCAGATTCCACATGATATCTACTATGCAAGTAAAACTCTCAATGAGGCTCAAAGAAACTACACAACCATAGAGAAGGAGTTGCTTGTCATAATTTTTGCACTTGATAGATTTCATTCTTACATTTTGCAAAATAATGTCATTATATACATTGACCATTCAACTTTGTAAGTATTTTATGTAGTAGAAAGATTCAAAGCCCTGATTAATCTGTGGGATCCTCTTGCTCCAAGAATTTAAGTTAGAGATTGTTGACTAAATGGGAGTTGGAAATTCTGCATCTAACCATCTCTCCCGTATTGAGGAACCATATGATGATTTGCACTGGATTAAGGAGACAATGACACATGAGCAACTCTTCTTGCTTGACTATACTCAAAGGCCATGGTACAAGCACATATCGAACTTCTTGGATAGTAGGAGGATATCAAGCACTTGGATAAGGGAGGAGAGCAAACGATTGTTTTCCATGGTGAAGAACTATGTGTGGGATGACCCACATGTTTTCAAATATTGCTCTGACCAACTCATGAGAAGGTGCGTCCCCAAAAGTGAGAAATAAGAGATTCTCTCCATGTGCTGCTATTCTAGAATATGTGGAGGACATTTTGGTGGAAAACATACAGCTGCTAAAGTTCTCCAAAGTGGTTTCTATTGACAAACATTGTTCAAAGATTCTAATGAATATTGCAAGACTTGCTTGGAGTGCCAAAAAGTGGGCACTATCTCAAAAAGGTACATGATGCATCTATCACCCATTCTAGTGGTTGAGGTGTTTGATGTTTGGGGTATTGACTTCATGGATCTGTTTCCCCCCTCTTTTAGGTATGTATGCATCTTGGTGGTTGTAGACTACATCTCCAAGTGGGTTGAAGCAATTTCTACAAGGAAAATTATCACAACATAGTAAGTGACTTTGTTAAGTATAACATCTTCATCCGGTTTGGTGTTCCTAGGGAAATGATTAGTGATGGAGGAAGACACTTAATTCATATAACTTTTGTAGGATTACTAAAAAGACATGGCGTGAACCATCATTTGGCTACTCCTTACCACCCTCAAACTAGTGGTCAAGTTCAGTTGGCCAATCAAGAGATAAACATCACTCTTTAGAAGATAGTGAGACCGGACCACAAGGATTGGTTTCTATGTATCAATGAAGCTTTATGGGAATATATAACAACATTCAAGGCCCTGATTGGCATCACACCATTCAATCTTGTATATGGTAAGAGTTGTCATCTACCCGTTGAGATGAAACACAAGGCTCTGTGGGCTTCAAAATCTATGGACATGGATGCGGAAATTGCTAGATTAAGAATGAAAATGCATCTCCATGAATTGAAGGAGATGAGGCATGAGGCTAATGAATTCTCAAAAAGCTACCAGGAAAGAAAAAAGTTCTTGCATGACAAGTTGATCAAGAATAAGAGTTTTGAGCCCAAACAATGGGTATGGTTGTACAACTCAAGGATGAAGCTTTTTCTTGGAAAGCTTAGGTCTAGATGTGATGGAACTTATAAAGTCAAGCATGTGTATCCCTCTATTGCTATTTTGATATGTGAAAAGGAAGGTGCAAAGGTATTCATTGTCAATGGACAAAGATTGAAGGTTGTTGTTGAAGTTGGTCCGGACAAGTAGAACCAAAGTTTGGATATTTTTATGTTAGTTGAGGAAATAATCACTGGCAAAGAGATGTTCTTGAATGCATGTGAGAGAGACATATACCACAAGGATGCTTTGAAGTTTCCAAGATAATGAGTAACGGAAGAATGAGGCAAACCACCTAGGTTTCAGAACATTTGCACCCAACCTTCACTTTTTGATACTTTTCATTTGCTTTTACACATTCCAAGAAACACACACACACACACACTTGTGTCTAATAATTTTCATTTCATTTTTTAAATGTGACAAGGTGACAGATTAAAGAGAGTGAGAAGATGAGTGCATCAGTTGCAATGAGAGAAATGTGGTGTCACATCGATTGCATTGAGAAATATGAAAACTCATGAAGTTTTATGAAGTTATGCAGTTAGAAGACTCACCACGGTCATGGTACATCAAAATGGACATGGTGGATTTTGCAAAAAATGATCAAAGTCATAGGGAATTGTGAGAAGAAAAGAGTAGAATCACCACGGTCATGGCATGTGACATGGACATGGAATTAGTTGAAATCCACATGCATCACCATTTCTACAGGCATGGCACTGAGAAGGAAACCCATCAATGGTATACCATCATAAGCAAGGTGCAATTTGACAAAATCAGATGAAAGTTTTGAAGAAATGAGGGAGGGTCACCATGACTGTGATGAAAGACACATGCATGGATCTCAACAACCACCACGGGTGTGGTGGGGGTTGACTTCAATGACAAATGACAACACCACCATGGGCGTGGAACCCACTACGACCATGCCACCAGCAGATCACCTTGCCCATGGCCATTACCATGGTTGTGGTGAGGGCCTCCCCACCAATATAAGTGATATTTCCTTGACCCCTCTATCTGCTCTTTCTTGCACGAGCACCCTCACTTGTGGCGGAGCACCGACGACCCCCTGCCTCTCGAATCACCTTCTACAACCCGTTCTACACCACCAAAACATCACCCAAATAAGTTCACTACCTCCACCACAACTCCATTCATCATATCCAACCTATTCCCACTTCCATTTTCTCCCATTCCCAAAAATCTAAAAAAAACCTTGTTCTTTCTCCTATCTTCCGCTAATAAATGAATAAGATGGAAAAGGAAATCATGAAATGGGCTCAGAGCAGCCTCCAAGCACTCATCGGGAGTAAGTGCAAACCAAAAAAGCATCCATAGACATCCCCATCCCCTCTCATATCCCTACACCATCACCTTCCAACTTCATTTCTAGATCAATTCACCGTTAAACATCTGTGAGTGTCTTGCGTCGCTGCTCATCTAGCCACCATACCTCGGATGCTACATATGGTGAGGAAGAAGAGGAGTTTGATGCCAACGTGACATGATGATTAAATCCTTGGAGCCAGAGGATACCACCCATCAACAGCGAGGCAAGGGGGCAGCTTCCCCTTCTTCTTCACATGCTCTACCCTGACCTATGTCAGCCCACCACTCCACTTCTTCAGTAATGGAGAGGCCACAACAACAGCCACCATGAGGAAGAAGATGCTTAAGAGGAGAAATCTAAGGAGAGAGTGCCTTTGAACCTTGATACCAGATTAGGGTCACATACATATGAGGTGAAAGAATAGGATGAAGACATTCACGAGGAGGGTTTGAGTCCAGTGTCGATTGACATTATAGATTCACTTGATCCAAATAGGTTGAAAGGTATTGGAAAGATTCATGAGGGTGTGTCTTATGAGAGAGGAAGAAAAAGAAAGATTGCATTGAAACATATCTACCCAGATTGTGTTACCAAGACGGTATCACAACCTGCTATGCATGCCCTCATACCATGAAGGCGATTAGTATTCGAGATTGCATGAAAGGTTAGCTTGGTGGATGTTGGACTACACAAGGTACTCTATACAACACAATCCGCATACGTTGAACTCATGCATCATTTTTTTGCCACATTAGAGAAGGTCAGGTACAGGGGAGGAAGCCATCAGATTTGGATTGCAAATGAGATCCACACCCTCATAGTTTTGTAGTTGAACAACATCTTTGCCATGAACCCTGAGGAAGATAAGAAACTAAATTAGGGCCACATAGAAAGAGAAATAGACATAGATTGTGTGGCCATATGGTATAGGATGATAGGAAAAAAAACTACATACCTGGGATATCAAAAACTAGTGGAATCCACAATCTATTTTTCAGGTATGTACAGAAGGTCATTGCAAATACCATTTTTAGGTGGTATTGCAATAAGGGGAGTTGTTTTTAGAAAGATCTATTTGTATTTCATGGGGTGATAAGGAAAAATATCTCAACTTAGGGGCGCTTCTTATTTATCATATGAGGTCAATCTCATCCAAACTTAAAACTCATGTTGTCATTGGAGGGATTGTGACCTCAATTTCTCTAACCCTAGGATGTGATTTGACAGGGGATCCCAAAGTTGAGGGAATGGAATTTATTGATTTGAAATATCTCATCCTGTCCCAAATAATCACCATGTTGGGAAGAAAATTATGTATATAATCAACCCCCTTGTCATGGATTCAATCTTGAGATTCTCTATCATGCATCCCCTCTTATTGACATTGTAGGTCCCACTAAAGAATTAAGTGAATTGTTGAGGAAGTGGGAGGAAGATCATCCAAGACAAATATATAGAGAATGAGATTCTATCCTACCTAAATGGGCTAGGGAGACAGACGTGGTTGAGCAATAGAGAGAGCTACACTGAGTGAGAAGAAGACAAGAAGAAGAATCATCTTAGAAACAACCTATAGCTAATTCCTATGACATGTCCATCACATAGGCACAACACGAAGGCATTCAGCAAACCCAGTAGACCATGCAACAAATTTTTCAATATGTGTGGCAAGATCAACAACAGAAGCATTATCATATCAACCATATGCACTAGTATCAACATGCATGGGCACAGAGGAACCCCCAATGGGGGGAAGACTACTGGGGCACTTAATCTGCATATCTAGATAATTACCCTCCCCCACAAGCAAACTATCGGGGTCATTATAACCAGCACCTTCCTCATCAGGCTGTCCCTCTAACATAGGAAGATCTCACCTAGGAGACACCACCACCAATGCGGGACCCTTGT
Organism: Alisma plantago-aquatica; assembly: GCA_963693085.1. NCBI lineage: Eukaryota > Viridiplantae > Streptophyta > Magnoliopsida > Alismatales > Alismataceae > Alisma > Alisma plantago-aquatica. The sequence goes on along the minus strand of OY856410.1, from coordinate 860,986,509 downwards.
TCACATGTAGGGCTTCCACCTCTACAAGCACTAGTACATAACTGGCCTTTAGTGTCGGTTATTTAAGGCCTTTAGTGTCAGTTTTTAAGTGACACCTATGTGGGCGTCGCTAAAAGCCCAACCGTTACACGTCGGTTCTCAAACCGATGCCACAACCCTTCGTGTGCCACTGAAAATGCACCAGCAGGGGGTATAGGTGTCAGTTATTAGCTTAGAAACCGACACCATCTCACCCGCTGCCACGACCGTGCTGACCAGCATGGCTGTGGTGTCTGTCCTCTAGGGAAATCAACATCGGCAACTAGTAGGGCAACCGACACTGTTACCATATGTCGTCGGTTTTATACATATATCCGACACCTATTTTATGTCTGGTCTGCTGCCACGGCCGTGCTGGCCAGCATGGCCGTGGTGTCTGGCCTCATTAGGAAAATTGACGTCGGTTACTAGTATGGCAACCGACACTGTAACCATATGTCGTCGGTTTTATACAAATAACCGACACCTATTTTATGTTTTTTTTCTATCAGTCTATAGACCTACTGCGGCTGGTCGCAGGATGAGAAACCTACAGTTCAATTATGAACTGCAGGTTTTACGACATCCATTGATATCAGCCAACAACAGGCCACAAAGCTATAAAATTAACATGATGGACAATATTATATATATGTGATTCACACTCATGTATAAGAACATTTAATTCATATTATTTTTTCATCACACACATGTAGAAACCAGTAGCAACCTGCAGTTCCATTTATTTCATCTCTTTTCACATTCAGACACATGTAGAAACATTCATGTATTGATGATTTTCATACACATATGACAATTCATAAAAATTCATTCACATTCACACAAAATTAATTATGAGAACAAAGTTATTCTTTATTCATCATTGTCAACAAAATCATATTAAAAAATTCCCACTCTTTGCAGGGATTTTGCCCAATCTTCTCTTACAACATCTAATTCATCTCTCGTATAGGGAGCATGTACATCGAAATGCTTTGCACATGTGTTGAAGTCCTCAGTTTTAAATACCTACAAAGAGAATGACATACATACATAATTATAATAATATATAACAAGATTCATATATTTCATATTATCTAATGAGACTATATATAATACATGTTGTATGTTATCAATTTCCAATACAACATGTTTGATGATTAGGTCTATAAATTGCATCACATAGTAGGCACATGCCCAACCATTGTCTTGTGTAGCACACTATAAATTGAAACATACAAAATATTCAAAAATACAAATAAGCATAGTTCACATAAATAATATATACATTGGAGTCAGGAAATTACTTTCACATTCTCCCAAATGAGTGTCAGATTTTTTTTCCTGGGGACCTTTCCTCCAGCTTTTTTGTACTCTTGTAAAGCCCTATATATGTTAATGTAACACATTAAATTGCATAATTAAATAGTAATGCAGTAACAAACGTTAACAGATATAAAAACATAAAATATTTCTCACGAGAATAATGACCTTTTAATTACATGTCCATATAATACATCGAACTCACTCCCCGTAGGATCTAGATAATAGATGGTGAATGTCTTGGGGACAATAACTAATAACTCCCAATGCTTAGCACTACAGGTAAGAAAGTAGAAAATTAATAACTCAATATCTGTAATAAAAATGTAATTTGCTTAAGTCCAAATTATAAGCAAAGTAAACTTACTCGACATTGAATGAAGCTATTATCACCGTCTTATTATTTTTACCAAAATATTCAAAAGCATCACAACAGTATGAAGTAACTGAAGAAGGGTATGTATCTACAAGACTAGTCAAAGATGGAACCAAAAATCCCACATGGGAAAACCCAAAATCTGTACATGTCTTGTTTAAGTGGCTGCAAAACATGTATTACGTATGCATTAATATATAAGAAACCAGATTGCCATATATAAAACAAGGTATATGGATGTATAAATCAGATTGTCGTATGCATTAATCTCACCATATCCACAGCTCTATCATAGATGTGTTCAGCCATTCATAACTAAACAACTCCAAAATATCTTGTATAAATATGTCGTTTCCGAATGTTTGACCTGCATTAATACGTATCCAGAACTTCTATTACGTATACATTAATACGTATGCTAAACTTGTATAAATAGATTGTTATCGTATGATTTACCTGTAGCATTCTTCAGAATAGTAACATTTATAGGGCAATTTGGATTATGTTTGCCGATCCATACTGCCACACTCCTATAATTAGGACCTATCGAGGCGTGTAGGTCCCCTGGAAGCCAACTTGGTAGTCGAGGAGGTGGAGGCCGAGATGTAGCGGGTCTCGTCTTTTTGTCTTGTATATATAATTTCATATCAATTGACTCATATATATACACACTAACAAAGTAAAGTAATGAAAATTTATCATACAATATTAGTATAGAGGACATCCGCTTCGGGCCATAGTATCACTCCGCCTACTGCCTCACCAAGTGTTTCAGCATCTGGGTGTGCATGAGGCAGTGCAAGATTCGTCCAGCCAGTGAGTATATGTATCGGGCTCACACGTACCATGCCATCTGGTATTGGACTCCCATGAAACATGCACCCTTTAAGGGGTGGGTAAGCCGATGCATATGCAACGATATATCCTTCACTTTGTAGTCAGCATGGCTTCAACCCCTACAAATTTATGTAAAAGAATATTATATACATATATACACAAACATATGATCATCTTGAATAGACTAGCTATTATATATGCCATAAAAATACTTACAGAGGACGTGCTAGGTTGTGGGTCTATAGGATTACTCCCAACCTCTGCAGTACGAGCAGTAGAAGAAGAGAGGTTCGCCACAGGTACTATCTGAGTGGCAGTCTGAGATGCCTACCACTTGTTAAATGCTTCCTGGAGTCTTTTATCAACTACTTCCTCGACTCTCCTATCAATTAAGGAATCTACCTATACATGGATAAAAGAAATGCTAGTTTCTGATTATTCAATTCCCTTTCGCAATAACATTCTAAAATAAGAATAAGTTACCTCAGCTTGTGAAAGTCCCACTTTTGGGATAGGTTTGCACTGGGATGGCCCAAAGAATGCTTTGATGCCCACACCAGCGCATGCACCCCGTACACGTACAGGATGCTCTGGGTTACCCAGAGAAATTGTCAGTTCATCCCTTGTGCCCTGAGGGATGAACTTGCCTTCCTTCCTCTGCTCGTGCATCTACCGCTAATCACCATCAACAAAAATTTGTAAGTAAACATAACAATAATCAATATCGATAGATTGCTCTAAGAGTTGATTTGTACCATTTTTGCAGCCGCCTCAGCGGTTGCGGGCTTCGGTATATCTCCCTTCTTGTTTTGCCTCCCAGCTATCCACATAACATGACGAGGCAGAGGTGCGGGAGCAGCAGTAGAGGACTCTGTAGTCTCCTGAGTAGCAGTAGGCTGAGTAGACTCAGCTTGTAGTCTTTGGTGAACGGCTGCATATCCTCTTGGACCCATTGTGTGGTCGTACACATTCAGTGCACGCCTTGCTCATTGAGCATCGCTGATAGCCTAGTTAGTTAGCACATTGATTTGGTTAGTAACACTAAAGGTTAATCTTGAATAGGTGAATACATAAAAATGTATATTAATTAAATTGGGAGTGGCACTTAATACCTTGAATTCATCTGTTTTTCTTTGGGTAACAAACTCCTCCCATTCTTTGGGGTCCAAGTAGTTCCATTTCTGTGTGGCTTCCTTCTTCCTATATTTATTTTTCAAAGAGAATACAAAAAAAAATTATTAGTGTAGAGCTAGTGAAATACTAATTAATGTCTAGAATTGGAATCAATCAAGAACCTATTCTCAACATCGCGTATGTAATCTCGGGTGAGATTGGTCCTATAGTTCCTTAGGACCCTCCCACAACGTTGCATCACACATTTACGATGCAACTTTTCATCCAGATCAAATATGCTTTGCAAATTAAATAGAATTTCTATTAACTAGTATCCTAAAAATTAGTAATCTACACAAATAGAATTACAAATAATAATAACTCACGCATAGTTCCTTCTATATGTGGTCTTTATTCCCCTTAGGAACTCTATGCCATGATTCTAGGATAGGACTGCAATGGATGCGAGTAAGAACCCCAAGATATGAAACAAATGAGTTGCGGTTCACTCCATATGGATTTCCTGCCTGATCGAAATCCACAACCAATTTGGGTCCATTGCCCCTTTGTTGTATTAACTTGTTCATCATTGTGATGCCCCTCACTTTCTCAATTTTCTTTTACTGCTCATCAAGTGCTGTAATTTCTTCAGGGGGTACATCACCAACCTAAAATTTGATAAAAAACACACATAATATAATTATAAATGAACATATAGATAGAAACCTCAGGGATATATTCTTAAAACTTACATTGTCAGGCGGTGCAAGCACGTCCTCACCCTCAAGGTGATCATCAGCACGGTCCTGATCAGCCATCTGAAAGTTCACATTCAAATTATAAATTTCACATTGTAAAGTAACACTAATTGTAAAGTTCACATTGTAAAGTACACATTCACATAGTAAAGTAATTCACATTGTAAAGTTCACATTGGACAGTAGAACCTATGTCCAGGTTGTTTCCTATGTTCCTCGGCAAATATAATAAACTGGTCAAGACTAGATATAAACTCTAGGGTGCAGTGATTGCGAATGGACATCCATGATCTATCCATTCTATGATCAAAGAGAAAACAAGCTATATATCACAATAAGATTAGGGTCTAGGGTTAACCGATTAGAGTTTATGCATGGTTAAAACTTTAGGCCAACAAATACATGTGCTGTCATTCTTATATATAATAAATGTATACCACCTATCCCATTCTTGAACACCTAATCTCACTAGTAAGTGTATAATGTGTATTGGGTTTTCAAGAAAATTTCGACAGCATTTCCCCATTTGTTCTCTAAGTACATATGTACTTAGAGAACAAACTGGGAAATGCTGTCGAAATTTTCTTGAAAACCCAATACACATTATACACTTACATCCTAAGTGAGATTAGGTGTTCAAGAACAGTCCCAAGCTGGGGACTATCCAAGATTTACTCCTAATGAGTAAATCTTGGACGGGTTTCTAGGCCAACAAATTCATGTGTTGTCATTCTTATATATAATAAATGTGTATAAACTACAAGAAACATGGTTAATCCTAATCTATAGAGCATTATTAAATAATAAATCAAGAAATCAATAGTTTCAAACATGCAATAATTCACAATGCAATGTTATAAACTACAAGCAACATGGTTAACCCCCACACTCTAGTAGACAAACTAACCTTAAATATAGTGATGTATAAGAGATTAAGAAAAAAATTTCTTAGGTAAGAGTAAGATGAAACTCAATATATATGCACAATTAGCATCAAATATAGGACAAAATGGTAGATTAGAACCCTAATTTACTCAAACATGTATAAAAATTACCCTAATGACAAAAAGTCTAGGAATCTTTACTAGACATTATATATATAGCCCTAATCATCATATTTAACATACTACGTTATTAATAACCCTATTTCCGCATGTACATGATTATCAACTTTAAAACCCTATAATTCATTGAAATCATTCTAATTCAATTTAAGATGTTGGGATCACATAATTATATACTGACATCAGAATAAATAAAAGAATCACAATTAACATGATTAACAACATGCTCATCAAATTAGGGTTTTCTTGAATATCATCTAATATTCGTGTACTAACTATAACTTTGTAACAAAAAGAATAATAGAGCTTTAAGTATATTTTATTCACAATCTATGCATTTTTCTGATCAAAACCATATACAACATGGTAATGTTAATGTGAATCAGAGCATTTTTTATTCACAATCTATGCATTCCTACATTATTCGAGCAGGAGCAGGGTACCTGCTTGAGGGCAGAGGAAAAAGAGGAGGAAGAAGAGCAGGAGCATGGTACCTTTGTTGTGGCATTGGGTACGCAGGAGCTGTGGTCAGAGCGGAGTAGTGACCTGGAGAATAGGGAGCAGAGCCCTAGGAGTCGCGGCCGGCCTGGAGAGCAGCGGCCAGAGAACTGGCAACGGCTGGCGGAAGCAGAGGCGGCGGAGGCAAAAGCTAGCAGAGGTGCGGCGGCAGAGGAGCGGCGACTAGCGGCAACGAGTGGCGGTGGTGTCGGCGACCAAAGCGTGCACCAGCAAATGGCGGTGGAGGCGGAGGTAGAGCAGCAGCGAGCAGCGGTGGAACAGAGGAATCGCCAGACCAGCAAACCCTCAGCGGAAATGAATGAAACAGAAGGGGAAGAGTCTACCTCGCGCGGGTGCGTTGTTAAGTTAACAATAGGTGTCAGTTATTAACAACAACCGACAGTAAAAACTATCGGTGTCGGTTACCAACAAAAAACTGACACTATTGTTCAATTATAGGTGTCAGTTCCAAACATAAAAACCGACGTCTATATTTATATGCTGATAAAAATAAATGTTCTCGAATTAAGACCATAGTCGTCGGTTTCCTTATAAAAATTGACACTAAAGGGAGGTGAAAATTTTTGCGATTATGCGCATGAAAACACAATGGCATCAGTTATTGTAACACAACCGGCGATAAAAATTGGTCAAATTTCTGTCTCGCAGAAAACCTTTAGTCGTCGGTTTCTTTTTTAAAAACTGACGATGTATGTTAATTTTTGGAGGTAATTTTTTTCACTGGAAATTTTGGATTTGGCGGTTACTTTTAGGCGTCGGTTTGTTATTAAGGAACCGACACTGAATAAAAGTGATACCCATGTCTGGTCACCCTTCACAGATTGATGTCGGTTTATTTTATAAACCGACGCTGTATTGTTTAGGTGTCGGTGTATTATTACAACCGACACCGTTAAAAGTGATGTTATAAGCCATTTCTGTAGTAGTGAAGGGAACCCACCACTGTATCCATCTCAACAATACTGACACATACCATACCCACCCTAAACTTTAGTTTCATGCTGAGGACAACATGATTCAAAAGTTTGGGGTGGTAAGCACCCTCACTCTTCTCATTTGGATTCATTTGTTTCACCCTATCCCACCCATTTGATTGATTGATGACATGACCCTATCCAACACATATTTATTTTTTCTTGCATTCGTGCATATCGTGTAGTCAATTTCATGCATTTTGAGTAATTTCTTAAAAAATTGCTCTTTTTGCTTTTCCTACCATGCATTGCATTTCATGTACATTTTTAGAAATTTTGTGTGATTAACTAGGATTTGTTGCATTATGCATTCTATTCCCTAAATGTAGGTTTACATATGATTAAGTGCAAATGGGCACCATTTTGGCCAATTTTGCCCAGATACATTATGTCTTGCCCAAGAAGCATTTTTAACCTAATCTCCACTTTTTGAATTGGAAATATTGATACATGAAAAATGCATGCTACATTTCTAGGTTATATTTCTAAATGATCTTAATTGTTGACTTTCTACATGTGAGTCACTTCTCTCATGTTTGTGAATGGTTTGGCTAAATTGTTATTTAAGCAAGCTATGGACGCTTAGGGATTGTGGAGTCACATGATAAAAATATGAATTTCATGTTGTTCACTCATGTGGTGTGACTTTACTTGATGGAGTGTTGGAATAATTTTCATGTAGGGGATTTTATGTTGAGGGCCACACTAGTGACCCCTCTTTGACCAGACTTTTCTTTCATCATCTTCTTACCTCTCCACGACATGGAAGGATGCCAAAGTGCACATATTCAGCCTTGGCCACCTCCAAAAGTTTGAAGTGTCCATATCTATATCTTCCCGCTTCACTCTCACCACCATATACTCTATCTACACCAAGGACAAAGAAAAGAAAGATAAAAAGAAGAAAAAGAAAATGCAAAAGAAGATGAGTGCTCTATAGGCTAAATTAGGCATTAGAATACCCTTTGTTTTGATGGTGACAAACATTTCATTCTTGTGGATTTAACACACTACTTGAATATTTCAAGGTTCAAGGAAATAAGGAGATCATATTAAGTGGAAAATTGAAGATCAACACAAATTGAAGATCAAATACACTCAATTGTTTATGTTTTCATTATTGTACTCAAATGTATATACTTGTACAAAGATATAATGTACAAGTACTTAGACATCATGTAAATCAAGTGTTAGATCTTCCCTATCTACTTATAACCCTTAGATAGGTTTCCCTCCAAAAGTTAGAGTCACCAACAAACATTGAAACACACACTTAGTTGGTGATTCAAAAGTCTAAAACAGGGACACCCTTAGTCGAAAAACTTGTCAATCAAGAACCACCTTGGTCTAAATTGTGAGCATTGTTCAACAACTTACACAAATGTGCTCTAAAATAGTCTTTGGTCAAAAATAATCTCGACTGAGTAAGCTTCAGTCTAAAGCTTACGACCGTTAGACTAAGTGGTTGGTAGTTGGGAGTTGAAAATAGACATTGCAACACTTTTGCCTTATACCCAGGCTTGGTTGAATAAAATCTCGAACGAGACACAATTCAGTCGACCAAATTGTCAATCGAACATGTTTCTGGATTGTCCTTTTCAATCACAAACAAATTAGAAATTGCTAGCTAACTAATGTACACCTAACGGCGAGTTAAGCATTAAGAACACTCTAGAAACTCCCTATAACATCCCTAGACACTTGAAAATTATTCCTATAAATAGGAGAGGCCTTAGGACACCTGAAGCATCTAAGCTACACTTGAGTATTAACTATTGAGAGCAACAAAGCTAGAATTCACTTTCCATCCTCTTCTTTGTGCTCTAGAGTTTTCCTATAGCTACAATCTCCTAGCCACCACATATAGCCACATCCATCTTAAGTGGGTAGGAGATCCAAACACTTGATATAGGATCAAAGTGCAATACTCAATTGTTGTACTTGTTTTTTTCCAATCCCCTTTCACAGGTTAAAGTTGCTTGTGCTCCTTGGCTACTCCTAGATTGTGGAGGCTGTCTGAGGGAGCTTTGTTGAAGCTAATTCTTGTGGAGAAGGCTACTTCAAGAGGAGCTTGAGATTACTTCAAGGAAGGCTACTTCAGGGGTGGTTGGAGCTACTTCTAAAGGAAGTATATCTCAAGGTTGTAGAGCTACTTCTAGGAGGAGAAGGCTGCTCCAAGGGCTTGGAGTTACTTCAAAGAAGTCTACTTCAAGGAGGGTTGATGCTACTTCTAGGTGAAGGCTACTTCAAGGAAGGTGATTGTATATTATGTAACATCCTTGTGAGGTAATAAAATTAATCACTTTCAAAATCCCAATTGGAGACAATTGGGTAGTGGACTGACAACCTTTGTATTCAAAGGTTGAAACCACTCTAAACATAAGTATCTTCCTTATTTCATCCTCCTTCTTTGGTTGAGTGTTTTAATTAAATTTTAATTCATTAAAAATCTCTATTCACCACCCACTAGATCTTTCAATTGGTATCAGAGCAGGTCTTCAAGAAGCCATAAAATGTCTTGAAGAATGGGGGACGGTATACTTCACAACCTCAACCTTGAAGGAACCTACGTAAGTCGGCCACTACTTTTTGATAGAAGCAACTACACCAATTGGAAAAGAAGAATGAAAATCTACTTTCAAAGAATCAGCTTGGAGTTATGGAGGATGGTGTCTACTCCCTATGTGCTTCCCACATCCGAATATGCAACATGGGATCCAAACACGGTAAAATAAGTTCAATTAAATGCAAAGGCGGTAAGCATATTATATTGTTCAATTTATGTAAGTGAGTTCAAGAGAATATCTTCATGTGATACAACTTATGATATATGACATAAACTATCAATAACACATGAAGGTACTACCCAAGCAAAAATACCAAAATTAATATGCTTAAGCAAAAGTTCGAACAATTTTGTATGCAACCTAATGAATCTATTAGTGAAATGTATGCACGATTTTCTTCCATTGTTAACAGTTTAAGTGCATTAGGCAAGTATATAAGTGAATAAGATCAGGTGTCCAAAATTCTTAGATCATTGCATCCAAGATACAAGACAAAGGTGACAGCCATTGAAGAAGCTAATGATCTCACCACAATGAGGATGGAACAACTCATTGGAAATCTAGAGACTCATGAGGTAACTCTTGAAGAAGAAGAAAGATTGGAATTTGAACACAAGAAGGAAAAAGGGAAGGAAAAAAGTAATAAAACAAGTGAAGAAGATAATGAAGAAGAGGCACTCATTGTAAATGGTAAGCAATATAAAAGGTTTAAAACTAACAAAAATTCTTTTGGTTCTTCCTATTCTTCCCCTAGGTGCTTTGAATGTGGTAAGAAGGAATATTTAAAAAATGAGTGTCCCAAAGTCAAGAAGGGAAATAAATCTTAACTCAAGAAGAAAGAAAAAGCCTACAAAGCAGCTTGGGATGACTCAAGTGATGATAGCAAAAGTGAGGATGAAGCAGAATGTCTCATGACTAAAGAAGACACAGTAAGGTGTTTCATTGCAACAAAAAATGAAGAAGAAAATGAGGTAAGTCTTCTTGATTTGTCTAAAGAAGAGTTAGTTACCAATATTGAAGATTTACATGATAAATATGTTGATTGTAAAAAGAAATTAAAAAGGCTTCCAAAAACTAATGAAGATATGTATGCTAAAATGAATTATCTTACTTTTGAAAAGGAAAGTCTCATGTCTCAAAAAGCTACTTTGAAATCATCTATGAATGATTGCAATATTAAGTTGCTTGATCTAGAAACCAACAATAATTTTCTTTGCCAAGAAAAGGTTGAATTGCTTGCTAAGATAAATGATCTTCAAACTCAACCTATTCTATGTACTCATTTGGATTATGATGCTATTATCAAAGAAAGAGATTGTTTTTTATCTAATCTAGATCAAGCAAAGTTAGACATTAAAAAGAAAATAGATGAAATTGCCAAGTTGCAAAAAGATATTAGTAGCTTGAAAAACAAAGGCATTCTTGATAAAATTCTAAAGGAATCTTCTATTCAAATTGGGAGGAGGGGACTAGGTTATGTATACAAAGATAAATCTTATCAAAAACATAGAGCTAGAAAGACACAAAAACCCAAAAACAAGGTCATATATGTGCTTAAAGACAATCTAGCTAAGAAGAGAAATGAAATTGATTCTATTTGTTGTCATTAATATTTACATCTTGGACATTATTCATTCTCTTGCCCATACAAGAAAAAGGATGCTGACTTGTTTTGGGTTCCAAAAACCCCAACTTAGAAATGTTGGACATATTAGTTGAGATTTGACCTAACTTTACCTTGAAATTTATAATGCCTTATATCAACTAAATTAAGCTTGAACTTGCATATCTTTGTATATTTTGATTGTTTAATTATGTTATCCAAAAATAATGGGATGATATGTTTACATTAGAAATGTTGAATTTATAGAAAGTGAGCAGAAATTCATCTCGGTTGACAAATTGCTCGACCGAGAACTATTCCGATCGAAGAAAAAAAGGTCGACTGAAGGTAGTTCTATCAAAATTGTTTTACTGGAAAATCTTTCCAGTCAACATATAGCTCGACCAAAAATTCTTTTGGTCGAATAAATGTTCGACCAAAGATAGTTCTTTCAGAACTGCTTATTGAAAATAAAATTATTCAATTGTAATTAAATTTGGTGACCCAAATCTATACTAAACTCTTCATAATAAATTGTTCCAAATAGTTGAAATGATAAAATATGTATAGTAATGCTCCTAACCAAATGGAACACTATATGGGACTGAAACTTTCATAGTTTTCAGGTTTGGATGGTCTATTAAAGATGTTGACTCAAGGTCAATTATGTCAATGTTGACTCACGTCTAAATTGACTAAACTCGTGTTTTGATGATGACTAACCATTCCACATATTTGTGTCTAATGTCTCTTCTTGAGTGATTTCAGATTAGGTATAGACACACTCCAAATGCCCTAACTTACGCATCTCAAATTGGAGAAAAGACAAGTCAAAGTCAATACAAGTGCACATTTTTGTAATATGATGTAAATCCATTAGAATCATGTTGTAAATCACTTGTAATGATTGTATGACTTGTAATTAAGCTTAGAAAAAAATCAGGAGCACTTAGATCGAATGTTTAAGCACTCAAAAGCCATTTTCCAAAATTCACATCAGGCTGTTCATCGGTCGAGTTCTGTGAGTTGCAAACTCGACCGATCCTGATTGGATCTTGAAAATGACTTTTGATCGGTCAAGTTTATACTTCACAGAACTTGACCGATGGAGTACCAGACCAATTTGATTTTCATTGGTCGGTCGAGTTTCCCCAGGACAAACTCGACCGATGGTCTGAATATCGGCTTTGTCTTTTACTCTATCGGTCGAGTTACCCTTATAGAAACTCAATCGATTACACTGTACGGAAAAATGCAGAAAAGTGCTTCTAGCCGTTGTGGAGTTGCAACAAGTGAAAATATATCCGTTGCAAGCCACAAAATGGCTAGTTTTCATTCTCAAGTGTTCCCAAAGGCTAAGAGGCATCCCCAGCTATAAATAGGATCCCTTGGGCTTCATTCTAAGGTTGAGCATTCAATGCAAACTCTATGTGAGGTTCCTATTCTATAGTTGAGTGCTTTCTATAGTCTCCTCTCTCTCTCTCTAAGATTAATCACTTGCTACATCCATTAGAGTGAGTAGGAATTCTGTAAGAGAGCTAGTCCTACACATATATCTTATGAGGCTCTCACTTCCACCACCTCCCTATCTCTCATTTCAACCATGAAGATGAAGGTTCTCTCTCTTATCCAAGAGACGTGAAGAAGAACAAGGGAAGGAGTCCCTTGGTGAAGATCAAGGCTGAAGACTCGAAGCAAGAGTGGGTAAGCCCTTGGTGAAGGCAGAAGACTCCTTGCTCAAGTGGGTAAGTCCTTGGTGGAAGCTTCTCTGAGTGAAGGTGAAGTCAAAGGCGGAGGATCCAAGAAGAGTGGGTAATCCCTGCAAGGCTGAAGACTTGTGCAAGAGTAGGTAAGTCCTTGGAAGAAGGCGGAAGACTCCTTGCAAAGTGGGTAAGTCCTTGGTAAGGTTGAAGACTCTTTGTATTGGATAGGTAAGTCCTTTGGTGGTCATGTATTGTATCTCTTATAATGAATATAATGAAGATGAAAGGTTAAGAAATCCTAGAGGTTGACCTCTCTAGGTAGTGGACCGACTCACTTCTAGTTTGAAGTGTGGAACCACTCTAAAACAGCTTGTCAATTGGTGTATGTTCAATCTCTCTCTCCCTTTCTATGCATGTTTTAGTTGCATACAAATTTCCTATTTAGCAACCTTATCTTGTGATATATTTTGAAGGTCTAATGAATTTTGTTTAAGTGCATTCAGCTCTATTCACCCCCCATCTGGAGCATCTAATCACCCATCTAGGATCCAACAATTGGTATCAGAGCGGGCTTCTCCAAGCATACTTATACAAGTAGGAGAAGATGGGTGACTACCAAGGAGGGAGATACTTGATTAGCCTACCAATCTTTGATGGGAGCAATTTCCTCTATTGGATAAGAAGGCTTCAATTCTATATCCAAGGATCAAGTCTTGAGATGTGGCAAATGGTGAACAACCCATACATGCTACCAATGACAAAGATTGAAGAATGGGATGAAGCTACCTTGAAGAAAGAAACCTTGAATGCTAGAGCCATGCACATCCTCTATGCCTCCATGACCCCCACCGAGTTCAATCAGATTTCTTCATGTGAAACAGCCTATGAGGTATGGAGAAAGTTATGCATCACTTATGAAGGGACAGATCTGTTGGTATGTATGCCCATAGAGCAAGTCATGTGATGATTGTAATGGGATACTTTGTAAATGATTTGAATAAATAATAAAGGCAATTTCCAATCTATATGTTTAAACTGTTTCTGAGATGATGGTGTAACATGATAGATGTCTAAAGAATGTTTTGACTCAATGACGTATGCTTTTAGGTTAAGGACCTAAACGATGGGATCATACGGATGTTAAGAGTATACATTCTTGTTTAGTCCCTAGTCGGTTGTTATTGTGGAAATAACCATAGACATCAATAACACTGAAGACTACATTGTGTGTTGGTTGATGACAAAATCTCATTAGTCATGATATAGTGATATCAAACCAAGCACATAGGTACTTGTTAGAGAACAAGGTATCGGACAAACCCACCGTGAGAGTGACACATGGAACCATGACTTGGTAGTCACAGTCAACTCTCACAGTGATGGTGGTGAGTGTGATTCTTAGACCTAAAATCACTACACTCAACACATGTCGTTGGGTACACTTTGACATCATCAAACGCAGTCCTGAAACAAGGGTTGTTATAAAGGTGATGATGTGGTGGCTTTGACACATGGGGCTTTTGAGGGGTGAGTGATAGATATGGGATTTGTCCCTCCTGAGGAAGTTTGATATCCTTGGCCACTTGATGAGTAGGATTGAGAAAGGCATGCGCATGCATGTGTGAATCAATATGTGATATTGATGTCATACACATCTCACTCGGTCTACTCTGAGATCAAGGAAATGAATGAACATTGACAGGATGACTGTTCCATGCCTCGAGTTCATTCTGGATATCACTGACAAAGGAATTATACATTTAGTGTAACACCATTCACGGATTGTAGGGATGAAAGTTGTTCTCCAACTTTCTATTTCACTTGGGTAGCAATGATGTGTGACTAGGCACCGCTCTTTGCTTGTGAAGTCGTAAGTGTTATGGAATTTCACTGCCAATGTGAAATGGACCTGCAGGGTCACACACATAGGATTTAACCTGGAAGAGGAGTTTTGTTCACAAGCAATGTTTAGATTGATTACTAAAGGAGTTTAGTAGTTCAATTAAACACTCAATTAATCGATAGCTCAATATCATAATGTTCAAGGTGTTGGACGCATTTATTGGAGTATCAGATTGACTGAAATTGCATTTGACTGATTCTACACAACCTGCACTCCCAACCGATCAGCTCATGTGATGAACCGATCGGCTGAGGTTGCTGAACTGGTCGGCTCAATTGTTGAACCGATCGGCTCATGCACAGAGTGAAATGAGCGGTTCAAGTGTTGAACCGATCGGTTCAACTGGTGCAACCGAGCAACTTGGGAAAGTAGGATTGGTGATAATTTTCCTTTCGTTTCAATTATCCAATTTGATTGGAAATAGGATTGGTATTCGATACCAATTGGAAAAAAAAGAAGGAAAGTCAATCGGGAACCAACCTGGAACCCCAACCAACCGGTTCAGGAGTGAACCGATCGGTTCAAGGATCCCAAACGATCGGTTCAGGTCCCCAACCGACCGGTTCACTTGTGAACCGATCGGTTTAGGTTGTGAGTTGGTTGCTTTTGTGGAAAATTCCGAACCCTTCTACTCCTGCTTTTAGTCCCATATTGCCGGGGACAGAGAACCCTATCCCATGACCCGCCTATATATATAGGGGTATTGGGGGCTTCTCAGAGTACAACTTAGTGCAAGTTGATTGCTCTGCAAAGTTGTCGTTCTCTCTGATTTTGGTAACCGAGAGAGAGCCCGAGCAAGTGCTTCCCGCAAAGGGAGGCACAATAAGGGAAGGACAACTGCAGTTGCAATTGACAGCAAGAGAGTGTGTTGGTGACTAGTACATCAACAGGAGGATGTGACTCCTTCCACTTACTTGTGGGACAAGGAGAGTGGAGTTCCAGGTGGTCTGTATGGACTACTTTAGAGGCGGGAGGTCACTGCCGCTTAGGAGGACAACTGTCATCCGACAGTCCGGTAGGAGGAGGAGTCGTGAGTCCCGGTGCGACCAGGAGCTGCACAGACACCGTCCAAGACCGGAGGTGAAGACCGCGCAAGGCGCGGTGTTCTATCGCCGAGCAAGCCTCAGGACAAGGTATGATTCACAAACCATCTTTCCTATTATATAGACGTTGACACGATTCCTTTTGTTCTGGGTTTGGGGAGAAATTTTTTTGTTTCCGCTGCTTCTCTGCCTCCTCCAAAACCTAACAGTGGTATCAGAGCCACATCAACCGCTCTATATTTTAGGATTATCGATATGATCGATTTTGGTTTGTCGTCTTTATTTATTGCATGCAATGCGAATAATATCGGCTTTATACATGTCCAATCCAAAAATCCCTAATATACATATATGATATGTAATATTAATGCACTCGATACGTGTCGCCCTTAAGCGAGTTTTGTGGTGGATGTGTAGCATGATTATGGCCTATAAACCCCTATATCTGTGTGTGGTTGTTTGTGTGGTTGCTTGCATCTCGGTCTGTGCACCGATTCCCCTCTCCTATTCCTTATGTAACTCGAAATAATTTGAGAATTCTTTTCCTACCTTTGCTCCCCCCGAATGTAACTCGGGGTTTTCTCAATTCAATTGTAAATAGAATAGATTTTATTTCCTGTTATGTCAAAGAACGACGGATGACCTGAAGACGATCGGTTCAAGGAGTGAACCGATCGGTTGGTGATCCAGACGGATGGTTCGAGGAGCCAGATGAGCGGGTGGAGACCTGAGGAGATGCACGATGACCGGTGAACCGATCGGCTGGAGGCGCCAGTCGATCGGCTGGTGGCACCTGAACAACCTACCTAATGGCGAGCCGATCAGTCATAGAGATGAGCTGATCAAACCCAGAAAGGCAGGCACATGTTTCATCTTGTACAGGTTGCATGTGATGTAGACCTAGATGACCGTGATTCCTCTTGGCTCGAGGAAACACAAATAGGATGGCCATAATCATTGCTTTTTATCATTTTGCATGTTTTCTGTGGGATATAGCATGTATATGATATGTACGATATATTGTGGTGATTGGATATTTATATGTATATAAAAACCAAATCCCTCATTAAATATTAAGTTTTAGATGCCTTCCAAATGCGACACACATGAAAATCTTGATCGACCAAGTGTGGGCACGCCCTAGCGTGGTGCACCGTCTATCTCGTGGAAGCGTGAAGGATGAATGTGTGGGTCTGCCCTAGCAGGGTGCATATTCATCGTGTTGGCTTTGGGTCAGACTTAACAAGGTGATCTAGATGGGATCTAGTACCTTGAGGCATGGAGATGATCATTGCAAAGAGTTGCATATGACATCTTTCAAGAGTTGCATATGATGCAATTGGCAAGAGTTGCCTACCTGAGAGATCTGAGTTGTGGATGACAGCCCTAGCTGGTCCATGGCTCAGAGGATTTCAGGATCTTGACCCACTAGAAGATTGTACGCTGCAATCTTCCGAATTGATGGTGAGGGCTATCAATTTGAGTCAAAATAGTGGGAGCGGTAATTAATTAAAGGCCTAATTAACTATTGTCAAATTTATTCAAATCAAATAAAAAAGGTTTTGACAAATGCAAATTTTCTCTTGTAGAATGGCAAAAGAATCATCTTTTAAAATGGGCAAATTAATTGAGAATAAATTCCATAACTGGTTGAGGACTGTGAGAAGTGTTATGCACAATCCAGATATACCAGGGGCCTTAGAATAAACTCTATGTACGCTTAATGCATTGGTGAAGAAGAAAGAAGGTATGGGAGAGAAGTGTTCTCTCGCCAAATCAATTTCTTCTACATGGAGAGGATGGAAGGAACAATGGAAGAAGAAGTCAGAGATAGAGATCTCTACTTCTGGTGTATACGTGATAGAGATTAACTTTACTACTTCGTCATGGGTACTCGATACCTGATGCGGATCTCACATTTGTTCAAATGTAAAGGATCTTAAGAGAAGTAGGCCTTTAGGGAAAGGCGAGGTTGAATTACGTGTTGCTAATGGGGCAAGAGTTGCCGCCAGTGCCGTAGGAACCTATGAGTTAACTCTACCTAGTGGACTAATAATAGAGTTGAAGAACTGCTATTATGTACCTGCCATAAATAGGAATATCATTTCCGTCTCTTGTTTGGACAAAGATGGATTTGAATTTCTTATTAAGAATGGAAAGTGTTCCATTTCTAAAGATGGGATCTTTTATGGCAGTGCCCCTATGTCTTATGGTCTATACTTGATAGACTTGGAGACAAGTGTATACAACGTAAACACCAAAAAGAAAAAATTCAACGACTCAAACAAAACATATCTCTGGCATTGTCGTCTAGGGCACATAAATGAGAAGCGCATTTCTAGACTCCATAAAGATGGTTATCTAGACTCTTTTGATTATGAATCAATAGAGACATGTGAATCTTGTTTGTTGGGTAAGATGACCAAGACTCCCTTTTCAGGTAAAGGTGAGAGAGCTAGTGATCTATTAGGACTCATACATACTGATGTATGTGGGCCTCTTAGAACTAATGCCAGAAATGGGTATCAATACTTCATTACCTTCATTGATGACTTCAGTAGGTATGGCTATGTGTACCTGATGAAACATAAGTCAGAAACCCTCGAAAGGTTCAAGGATTTCATGAATGAAGTACAGAACCAGCTTGGTAAAAGTATTAAGGCACTTCGTTCCGATCGAGGTGGAGAATACTTGAGCCAGGAGTTTGAGGACCTTCTGTGAGCCCGTGGTATTGTATCACAATGGACTCCGCCTGGAACACCACAGCATAATGGTGTGTCTGAAAGAAGGAATCACACATTGTTGGATATGGTGTGATCAATGATGAGTTTTACTGATCTTCCGATTTCCTTCTGGGGTCATGCTCTTGAAACCGCTGCGTTTACACTTAACCGTGTACCATCTAAATTAGTTCAAAAGACACCATATGAGATATGGTATGGGAAGCATCCCATTTTGTCTTTTATGAAGATTTGGGGTTGTGAGGCTTACGTTAGGAAAATGTTTCCTGATAAGCTTGGACCCAAATCCGATAAATGTTATTTTGTTGGATACCCCAAGGAAACGAGGGGATATTACTTATACCACCCTACTGACAACAAAGTGTTTGTTGCCAGGGATGCTGTATTCCTAGAGAGGGGATTTATTTCCAAAGGAAACAGTGGGAGGAAAGTAGAGCTTGAAGAGGTTCAAGCCCAACAAGAAAACATTGAACCGATAGATGTACGAGAGGAAAATAGAGATTCACAAGGTGTTGTGGAATCTCATTCTCCTCAAGTAACACAAGGACCTCGTAGATCTAGTAGGACCCGCCTTGAACCTGAGAGGTTTGGATACCTTGTGACTCAGGAAGGTGGTGAGTTGATCATAGATGATGATCCAACTACCTACGTAGAGGCTATGGAGGGACCAGATTATGAGAAATGGCTTGAAGCCATGAGATCCGAGATGGAATCCATGTACTCCAACAAAGTATGGACTTTGGTGGAACCACCCGAAGGGGTAAAACCCATAGGGTGCAAGTGGGTCTTTAAGAAAAAGACCGACATGGATGGCAATGTGCAAACTTATAAAGGCAGATTTGTTGTGAAGGGACTTCAACAAGTTCAAGGTGTTGACTATGACGAAACCTTTTCCCAAGTTGCCATGATTAAGTCCATTAGGATCATGCTTGCTATTGCAGCTTATTATGACTATGAGATTTGGAAGATGGATGTTAAAACCGCATTCCTTAACGGGAATATACATGAGGATGTGTACCTGACACAGCCTGAAGGTTTTGTAGATCCAAAGAATGCCAATAAACTCTGTAAACTGCAAAGGTCAATCTATGGATTGAAACAAGCGTCTCGGAGTTGGAATCTTTGATTTGATGAAGAAGTCAAAGTGTTTGGCTTTATTCAAAATGAAGATGAACCTTGTGTGTACAAAAAGGTTAGTGGGAGTTCGACCACATTCCTCATATTGTATGTGGATGACATACTTTTGATGGGGAATGATGTCTTAGCCTTAGAGAAGGAAAAGACTTGGCCTGGGAAAACTTTCTCAATGAAGGACTTAGGAGAAGCATCCTATATTCTAGGAATTAAGATCTATAGAGATAGATCTAGAAGGCTTCTCGGACTAAGTCAAAGCAGGTACGTTGACAAAGTGCTGAAGCGGTTCAGCATGGAGAACTCAAAGAGAGGCAACATCCCCATGCTACATGGAGTCACCATCTCTAGAGCTCAATGTCCCCAATCTTGTGAAGAGAGGGAGCATATGAATGGGATCCCATATGCATCAGCCATCGAATCCATCATGTACGCTATGTTGTGCACATGCCCAGATGTCTCGTATGCTCTCAGCATGACGAGCAGGTACCAGTCAGATCCCGGGGATGCTCACTGGACAGTCGTGAAGAACATCCTCAAGTACTTGCGAAGGACTAAGGATCAGTTTCTTGTTTACGTCGGCGAGGAAGAGCTGGTTGTAAAGGGTTACACCGATGCAAGCTTCCAAACCGATAAAGATGATTACAGATCACAGTCAGGATTTGTGTTTTGCCTTAATAATGGAGCTGTGAGCTGGAAGAGTTCCAAGCAAGAAACAGTTGCCAATTCTACTATAGAGGCCGAGTATATTGCTGCTTCGCATGCAGCAAAGGAGGCTGTGTGGATCAGAAAGTTCATTTCTGAACTTGGTGTAGTTCCCAGTAGCTATGATGCAATTGAGCTTTATTGTGAAAATAATGGAGCTATTGCACAAGCTAAGGAGCCCAGATCACATCAGCGGTCCAAGCACATACTGCGGTGCTTCCATCTCATACGAGAGATCGTACAACGAGGAGATGTGAAGATTTGCAAAGTACCAACTGAAGACAACATAGCTGATCCACTGACTAAGGCCCTTTCTCAGCAGAAGCATGATGGTCATGCTAGGTCACAAGGACTACATTTCCTTGGTGATTGGCTCTAAGTGCAAGTAGGAGTCTGTTGGTATGTATGCCCATAGAGCAAGTCATGTGATGATTGTAATGGGATACTTTGTAAATGATTTGAATAAATAATAAAGGCAATTTCCAATCTATATGTTTAAACTGTTTCTGAGATGATGGTGTAACATGATAGATGTCTAAAGAATGTTTTGACTCAATGACGTATGATTTTAGGTTAAGGACCTAAACGATGGGATCATACGGATGTTAAGAGTATACAATCTTGTTTAGTCCCTAGTCGGTTGTTATTGTGGAAATAACCATAGACATCAATAACACTGAAGACTAGATTGTGTGTTGGTTGATGACAGATTCTCATTAGTCATGATATAGTGATATCAAACCAAGCACATAGGTACTTGTTAGAGAACAAGGTACCAGACAGACCCACCGTGAGAGTGACACATGGAACCATGACTTGATAGTCACAGTCAACTCTCACAGTGATGGTGGTGAGTGTGATTCTTAGACCTAAAATCACTACACTCAACACATGTCGTTGGGTACACTTTGACATCATCAAACGCAGTCCTGAAACATGGGTTGTTATAAAGGTGATGATTGGGTGGCTTTGATACATGGGGCTTTTGAGGGGTGAGTGATAGATATGGGATTTGTCCCTCCTGAGGGAGTTTGATATCCTTGGCCACTTGATGAGTAGGATTGAGAAAGGCATGCACATGCACGTGTGAATCAATATGTGATATTGATGTCATACACATCTCACTCGGTCTACTCTGAGATCAAGGAAATGAATGAACATTGACAGGATGACTGTTCCATGCCTCGAGTTCATTCTGGATATCAGTGACAAAGGAATTATACATTCACTGTAACACCATTCACGGATTGTAGGGATGAAAGTTATTCTCCAACTTTCTATTTCACTTGGGTAGCAATGATGTGTGACTAGGCACCGCTCTTTGCTTGTGAAGTCGTAAGTGTTATGGACTTTCACTGCCAACGTGAAATGGACCTGCAGGGTCACACACATAGGATTTAACCTGGAAGAGGAGTTTTGTTCACAAGCAATGTTTAGATTGATTACTAAAGGAGTTTAGTAGTTCAATTAAACACTCAATTAATCGATTGCTCAATATCATAATGTTCAAGGTGTTGGACGCATTGATTGGAGTATCAGATTGACTGAAATCACATTTGACTGATTCTGCACAACCAGCACTCCCAACCGATCAGCTCATGTGATGAACCGGTTGGCTGAGGTTGCTGAACCGGTCAGCTCAGTTGTTGAACCGATCGGCTCATGCATAGAGTGAAACGAGCGGTTCAAGTGTTGAACCGATCGATTCAACTGGTGCAACCGAGCAACTTGGGAAAGTAGGATTGGTGAGAATTTTCCTTTCATTTCAATTATCCAATTTGATTGGAAATAGGATTGGTATTCGATACCAATTGGAAACAAAAGAAGGAAAGTCAATCGGGAACCAACCTGGAACCCTAACCGACCAGTTCAGGAGTGAACCAATCGGTTCAAGGGTCCCAAACGATCGGTTCAGTAGTGAACCGATCGGTTCAGGTCCCCAACTGACCGATTCACTTGTGAACCGATCGGTTCAGGTTGTGAGTTGGTTGCTTTTGTGGAAAATTCCGAACCCTTCTACTCCTGCTTTTAGTCCCATATTGCCGGGGACAGAGAACCCTGTCCCATGACCCACATATATATATTGGGGTATTGGGGGCTTCTCAGAGTACAACTCAGTGCAAGTTGATTGCTCTGCAAAGTTGTCGCTCTCTCTGGTTTTGGTAACCGAGAGAGAGCCTGAGCAAGTGCTTCCCACAAAGGGAGGTGCAACAAGGGAAGGACAACTGCAGTTGCAATTGACAGCATGAGAGTGTGTTGGTGACTAGTACATCAAAAGGAGGGTGCGACTCCTTCCACTTCCTTGTGGGACAAGGAAAGTGGAGTTCCAGGTGGTCCGTGTGGACTACTTCATAGGCGGGAGGTCACTGCCGCTTAGGAGGACAACTTTCATCCGACAGTCTGGTAGGAGGAGGAGTCGTGAGTCCCGGTGCGACCAGGAGCTGCACAGACACCATCCAAGATCGGAGGTGAAGACCGCGTAAGGTGCGAGGTTCTGTCGCCGAGCAAGCCTCGGGATAAGGTATGATTCACAAACCATCTTTCCTATTATATAGACGTTGACGCGATTCCTTTTGTTCTGGGTTTGGGGAGAATTTTTTTTGTTTCTGCTGCTTCTCTGCCTCCTCCAAAACCTAACAAGATCTAGTGAAGGAAAGCAAAGTCTACATGCTCAAAGGGCTGCTTGAGAAATTCAAGATGGGAAAGGAGGAGAGGATAGCCAACATGTACTCAAGGCTCAACACCATTGTGAATGGTCTTGTTGTTCTAGGACATCCTATGTCTAGTAGAGAGATTAACTCAAAGATCCTTAGAACTCTTCCCAAGAGGTGGGATCCCAAGGTGACTTCCATTGAAGAAATAAGGCCCCTTAAGGATATTTCTATTGAAGAGCTCATTGGAAATCTACAAGCACATGAAGCCACACTTGACAAGAGGGAGGAAGTAGAAAGATAAGAGGAGAAAAAACTCAAGAGAATGAAGAAGGCTGGAATCAAAGCTCAAATCAAGGCTATTGTTGGTCAAGCTTGTCCATCCTCTCAAGTTGAAGAAGATGCCATGTACTCCAAGGGTAGATTCTACAAAGGCAAGTCCTCCTCCATCCGGTGCTCTACATGTGGAAAGAAGGGTCACTACAAGGAAGATTGCCCACAAGTCAAAAAGACCCATCTTCACAAGAAGAAGGAGAAATGGCACTCAAGCTCAAGTGGCTCCTCCGACTCAAGATCAAGTGAAGATTCAAGTGAAGGATCAAGCTCAAGCTCTAGTGATGAAGGAGAATGCCATTTTGCTCTTATAGCATCAACAAGTAAAGACTCAAGTGAGGTAAATCTACACTCTTTAGATAAAGAATCTTTGATTGATATTATTCATGATACTTGTGCCTCTCCTAAGTCTTATAAAAGAAAAAAGAAAAAGCTTGCTAGAATTGTTGATAATTTGCATGTAGAACTAGATGATCTTGAACATGCTAATTCTTGCTTGCTTGATGAAAAAAATGCTTGTCTTAGCTAAGTAGACTCTCTTAAACTTGAAAATGATAGTTTGCTTAATAAGATTAGATTTCTAGAAGCTCAACCTCTCATGCCTAGTTCTAATGAAGAGCATACTTTAACTGTTGATTCTCTCATGCATGATATTGATGTTCTTAAATTTGAAAACAAGGACAAAGATTTTGTTTTGCAAGAATTAGAAATAGAAAATGCCTCCTTGCTTGCTAAAATCAATGTGCATGAATCTTGTTCTAGTTCTACTAGTAGAGAGAATGATCTTGCTTATAAACATTTCTAACTTGTTTTTGTCAAGTTAGTGTGCACTATACATATGGTTTTTGAGTCAAAAGTGGCATATTGTGTTTCTCTTCACACTCTTGCTCAAAAACTATTTCTAATGCTTCTATAGTGCATTACTAACTTGCTTAGACATGTTTGGATATGGTTTGTATTTTTAACATGCCTTTAAATATGTTTTTATGAAATATATGTGCTTTTTGACAACTGCTCTATCGGTCGAGTTTGTCCTGTTTGAAACTCGACTGATAGGCACCTATGGGTGTTGCCAACAGCTGTCATCGGTCGAGTTGTCAATGCACAGAACTCGGTCGATAACACTGTGCACAAAATATACACTTGGCTTATTGAATGAGAATTTCCCTCTCAACTAGATTTTCTCAACCAATAGCCTTATTCTATGGCACTCTCATTTGGTACCTTTATATATGCATATTGCCTTGTTCTAAATTGCCTATCTTGCTTACAACTCTATCTCTCTAATTGCTCTAAATTGGTATATCTACATCTTGGAATTACTTGCTTTGAGTTGTTTTATAGGTTTTGATGATGATCTCTTTGTATCTCTTGGTTGTGTCTAAAAAATGCTTCTACTGTACTCTAACTTGCTACATCTATCGAGGTGTATATCTTATTTTGTTACAACCTTGAGGTTCTTAGGGGTAATCATCTTATGGTAAGGATGCATATCTAGTGAGTTATATCCTTTCATGCTTCTAAAATTGCTTATCTCTTTGTTTGGATATATCTCTACATCTACTCATAGCTTGCTTTATCTTGTGTATCTTTTGGTATCTCTTGCTATGATCTAGATCCTACTAGTAGTTCTAACTTGTAATAACATCTACTAGTAGTTCATATACATGTAGCTCTAGCCTTGTTTAAAATTGCCATCTTTTCTCATCTATATGCTATGCATGTATCTTGTCTCATACATGATCAAGATTCTTCCTTGAATTGCATGTCTACTATCTTGAGTTGCTTGCATAACATTGTGATGCAGGGTACATAGATCTACATTGTATGTAGAAATTGGAGCATTTTTGGATTTCATGCAGCTTTTGCTCTAGTTTCAGTTTTTGCTGCAAGAGTAGTGTTTTTTTTATGCAGAAACGACCTTCTGAGCAAGGCTCATCACTTTGTCATGAGCCCTGATACTTTTTGGGCAAATATGTCATCTTGAGGGTCAAAATTGCGATTTATTGTTTTTTCTACAACACCTTATCTTGCATTTTTGGGTTGTTCAAGTATATGCTTTAACTTACTTTTCTTTCTATGCTTGGACAAGCCCCTATCAGTGCTCTTCTACTCTCCTTATATATATTTGTGTTATCTCCTTTCTCTTTAACAAGTGATGTTTCTTATTTCTTCATAACCCCAATTTTGGAAATGAAAAAGGGGGAGAAAGGTATGTCTTCTTTTAAAAGAGGAAGAAGGCATGTCTTACATGAAGAGGAGAAGTATGTCCATGTAAAGGGGAGAAGGTAAATGGGATAAGACATATATGTGTAGAACATATGAGTAGAAGACATAGTATTCTATAAATGTTATGAAAGCTAACAATGCAGGAGAAATAGCATCAATTGAGAGGGAGTATGAGAACTCCATGCACATCAATTGAGGGGGAGCATATGAGCTCAGTCCTATTGAAACCCCTAGGTTTCTCCGAAGGTATGAATTTACTTAAAAGCTTTCAATACATTTATGGAATGGTTTGTCATCTTCAAAATGGGGGAGAATGTTGACTCAAGGTCAATTAGGTCAATGTTGACTCACGTCTAAATTGACTAAACCCATATTTTGATGATGACTAACCATTCCACATATTTGTGTCTAGTGTCTTTACTTGAGTGATTTCAAATTAGGTATAGACACACTCCAAATGCCCTAACTTGCACATCTCAAATTGGAGAAAAGACAAGTCAAAGTCAATACAAGTGCATGTTTTTGTAATATGATGCAAATCCATTATAATCATGTTGTAAACCACTTGTAATGATTGTATGACTTGTAATTAAGCTTAGAAAAAAATCAGGAGCACATAGATCCAATGTTTAAGCACTCAAAAGGCATTTTCCAAAATTCACATCAGGCTATTCATCGGTCGAGTTCCGTGAGTTGCAAACTCGACCAATCCTGATTGGATCTTGAAAATGACTTTAGATCAGTCGAGTTTACACTTCACAGAACTCGACCGATGGAGTACCAGACCAATTCGATTTTCATTGGTCGGTCGAGTTTCCCCAGGACAAACTCGATTGATGGTCTGAATATCAGCTTTGTCTTTTACTCTATCGGTCGAGTTACCCTTATAGAAACTTGACCGATTGCACTGTACGGAAAAGTGCAAAAAAGTGATTCTAGCCATTGTGGAGTTGCAACAAGTGAAAATATATCTGTTGCAAGCCAAAAAATGGCTAGTTTTCATTCTCAAGTGTTCCCAAAGGCTAAGAGGCATCCACAACTATAAATAGGACCCCTTGGGCTTCATTCCAAGGTTGAGCATTCAATGCAAACTCTATGTGAGGTTCCTATTCTATAGTTGAGTGCTTCCTATAGTCTCCTCTCTCTCTCTAAGCTTAATCACTTGCTACATTCATTAGAGTGAGTAGGAAATTTGTAAGAGAGCTAGTCCTACACGTATATCTTATGAGGCTCTCACTTCCACCACCTCCCTATCTCTCATTTCAACCATGAAGATGAAGGTTCTCTCTCTTGTCCAAGAGAGGTGAAGAAGAACAAGGGAAGGAGTCCCTTGGTGAAGATCAAGGCTAAAAACTTAGAGCAAGAGTGGGTAAGCCCTTGGTGAAGGCAGAAGACTCCTTGCTCAGTTGGTAAGTCCTTGGTGTAAGCTTCTCCGAGTGAAGGTGAAGTCAAAGGCGGAGGATCCAAGAAGAGTGGGTAATCCCTGCAAGGATGAAGACTTGTTCAAGAGTAGGTAAGTCCTTAGAAGAAGGCAGAAGACTCCTTGAAAAGTGGGTAAGTCCTTGGTAAGGTTGAAGACTCTTTATATTGGATAGGTAAGTCCTTTGGTGGTCATGTATTGTATCTCTTATAATGAATGTAATGAAGATGCAAGGTTAAGAAATCCTAGAGGTTGACCTCTCTAGGTAGTGGACTGACTCACTTTTAGTTTGAAGTGTGGAACCACTCTAAAATAGCTTTTCAATTGGTGTATGTTCAATATCTCTGTCCCTTGCTATGCATGTTTTAGTTGCACACAAATTTCCTATTTAGCAACCTTATCTTGTGATATATCTTGAAGGTCTAATGAATTTTGTTTAAGTGCATTCAGCTCTATTCACCCCCCTCTAGAGTATCTAATCACCCATCTAGGATCCAACAAAAGATACTCTAAAAATCACATGAAATAAGAAGATTTTCACACACTTGGAGAAAAGGTAAAATTATTGTTCATATGTGAAGAAAATTTCAAAGGTAAAACTATTAGCATAAGTGATGTTGGTACAAATTTTAAATGTGCTATGTGTCAAGGAACTGCATCGTAAGTACTATTACAATGGTTATGATTCATAGAAAAACATCCAAGTTGTTGATAAAGGAAAGTGTAAACTTCTAAACACTATGAACATTAATTGCAAAAATAAATTGGTCATGACATAAAATGATTGTTCACTCAAGAAAATTGTTTTTAATCATTACCTAATTTTTTTGTGATAATCTGGAAT
Organism: Alisma plantago-aquatica; assembly: GCA_963693085.1. Classification (NCBI taxonomy): domain Eukaryota; kingdom Viridiplantae; phylum Streptophyta; class Magnoliopsida; order Alismatales; family Alismataceae; genus Alisma; species Alisma plantago-aquatica. Next base: position 860,958,654 of record OY856410.1, on the reverse strand, counting down.
TTGTATTCTAGACAAGAAAAAATTTAGATTTCTTTTCAACTAAAAACTTTGTTCACTAGAACTCATTTAATCTATTTGGCTCCATGTGAATTCTATCCTTAATAAAAGATGGTAAAGACGAAATTGATCTTGTCACAAAAGGCTTTATTTTGAAATAATCAAATGAAGAATCTAAGGTTTATAAGTATACATAAATGATGATTATACACAACAAGGCTTAGTCATATCCTAACAGACTTAATTATTGGACAAATGAGCCTACTAAAAACAATTAATAAAATTCAACTCCTAGACCTAAAAGCAAAACATTAGAATCATATGGGCATGATGTAATAACATTCAGATTTAATGAGAAGAAACAAATTTATATATGATTTATAAATCATTGGCTAAGACTTGACATTGTCAAATGGATGTAAATATCCATAAGGTTGATTGGTCATTTATTCTAATATAAAAGAAAATGTTACATCTTGGTTCATTCTAAGAATAAAGGTGCATTAATGAGATATATGTAGAAATGTCTCTCGATAAAAAAGGAGTTCGACCGAGGGGCACCCCAGTCGAAGTCATGGTCGACTAAAAATAAGCCTGACAAAAATTCATATTTGTAAAAACATTCACCTGCACCCAACATTGGCATATTAAATTTGCAATTTGCTCTTCATGTTAAATACTTAGAATAAGAGAAATTTTTAAGATAGTGCAAGAAACAAGAGTTCTTATAAAATTGACTCATAGTCTTACTTAATTAATTGATTTTAAACATGGTTATGATTTGAAATATCTTAGTATTTTTAAGATCACTTTTGTTATGAGATTAAGGGGGAGCTCACAAAAATTCTTGGATATAATGCATATATTTTTTGATCTTCCTCTTAATTGGATTCTCTAAACCGAAACAGGCTTAACATTCCTTATAACTGGTTAGGGATACATCTATTGATCCCACTATGATCCTAAAGGAACACTCATATCATTTCAGGGATTAATATCCCTTGTAAATGGTTGAGAGATTAATATAGAAATATATTTATTGATCCCACCATGAGCCTAAATGAATCTCATATCATTTTAGGGCTTAACATCCCTTGCAAATGGTTGAGAAATTAATAGTGGTTTTTAAATTGTGGCTAAATTTGACTTTTTTTTGAAGTAAAAAATTAAGGGTGAGTAATAAATTAAGGGGGAGTCTCATTGATTTTCACATATGATTATCTTTCTAAAATGACAAAGGGGGAGAAATAAAATAAAGGAAAATAAAGTAAAATATTTAAAACATTTTCATGTTTTCATGATCTCTCGGATTACGTAAATTGGTGCTACCTTGACTTAAGAGATGGATATCATGTTTCATATCTCTTTAGGTATATTAGCACACACTTTATGAGATCAAAATATTATTTTCATCTCAGGAACATCACATGTATGAAATTCATTTCATTTCAAATATTTTTCCTATATTTTAGAAATGTTTGTCATCTTCAAAAAGGGGGAGATTGTTGGTTAAATTGGACATTAGCATACCCTTTGTTTTAATGATGACAAACATTTAATTCTTGTGGATCTAATGTGTTATTTGAGTATTTCAGGGTTAAGGAAATAAGGAGATCATACTAAGTGGATAACTGAAGATCAACACAAATTGAAGATCAAATACACTCAATTGTTTATGTTTTCATGATTGTACTCAAATGTAAATACTTGTACAAAGATATAATGTACAAGTACTTAGACATCATGTAAATCAAGTGTTATATTTTTCCTATCCACTTATTACCCTTAGATAGGTTCCCCCTCAAAAGTTATGAGTCACCAACAAACATTAAAACACACACTTAGTAGGTGATTCAAAAGTCTAAAACAGGGACACCCTTGGTCAAAAAACTTGTCGACCGAGACACACTCGGTCAAAGTTTTTGTCGATCGATAACCACCTCGGTCAAAATTGTGAGCACTATTCAAAAACTTACACAAATGTTCTCTAAAATAGTCTTTGGTCAAAAATAATCTCGACCGAGTAAGCTTTGGTCTAAAGCTTATGACAGTTAGACTGAGTGGTTGGTAGTTGGGAGTTGAAAATAGATGTTGCAACACTTTTGACTTAAAACCTAGGCTCGGTCGATGAAAATATCAACTGAGACACAGTTCGGTCGACCAAGTAGGGTTTTGGATTGTTCTTTTCAATCACAAACAAATTAGCAATTACTAGCCAACTAATGTACACCTAACAACTAGTTAAGCACTAAGAATACTCTAGAAACACCCTAGAACGTCCCTAGACACTTGCAAACCATCCCTATAAATAAGAGAGGCCTTAGGGCACCTAAAGAATCTAAGCTACACTTGAGTATTCACTATTGAGAGCAAGAAAGCTAGAATTCACTTGACATCCTCTTCTTTGTGCTCTAGAGTTGTCCTATAGCTACAATCTCCTAGCCACCACATATAGACACGTCCATATTAAGTGGATAGTAGATCCAAACACTTGATATAGGATCAAAGAACAATACTCAATTGTTGTACGTTCTTTTTCCAATCCCCTTTCACAAGTTAAAGTTGCTTGTGCTCCTTGGCTACTCCTAGATTGTGGAGGCTGCTTGAGGTAGCTTGGTTGAAGCTACTTCTTGTAGAGAAGGCTACTTCAAGAGGAGCTTGAGATTACTTCAAGGAAGGCTACTTCAAGGGTGGTTGGAGCTACTTCCAAAGGAAGGCTATCTCAAGGTGGTGGAGCTACTTCTAGCAGGAAAAGGCTGCTCCAAGGGCTTGGAGTTACTTCAAAGAAGGGTTGAGGCTACTTCTAGGTGAAGGATACTTCAAGGAAGGTGATTTTATTTTATGTAACATCCTTGTGAGGTAATAAAATTAATCACTTTCAAAATCTGAATTGGAGACAATTGGGTAGTGAATTGACAACCTTTGTATTCAAAGGTTGGAACCACTCTAAACGCAATTGTCTTCCTTGTTTCCTCCTCCTTCTTTGGTTTAGTGTTTTAATTAAATTTTAAATAATAAAAAATCTCTATTCAACCCCCCTTTAGATATTTCATGCTCCTATGTAATAACACTTCAACTTCTTACTACAACCCTTTCTTTGATTTTCAACCCATTGACCTAGGAAATATAAAACCTAGCTCATTTCACACTTTTTCCGAGCCATGTGATTCACATAGTGTGGTTTGAAGTATGAGATTGAATGCATGATAGTGAAACAACAATCCTAGTCATCATTGATTATCACCACCATGAAATGGTGTACCTGGAGCTACATGAAAGTCATATGGATTGATTATGCATTCTAAGCTATATATTTGAAGTTTGTATGATCAATGATGATTCATGATTGGTTTGTGAAAGTGGAGAGTATAGAGGTGAGAAACATGTACTTAGTTACCATTAAGCCCATTTAGTCAATAATCATTTATTGTAATGCATTTATCATTCTTATTTTTTGAAAGAAAATGAAGAGATATTGAGTTGGAGCATATTTGAGGACAAGTATGCTTTAATTTTGGGGTGGCGATGTAGCCCTATTTTAGGGTTCCATATTGTGTCTTTTTGCATCTTAATTACATCTAAACATGCTAGAACTCAAGTTATTCCCCTAATATGTGATTTCATATCAAATGCACTTATGGCTATTTTTTGTGTGTTTTTCAGGCATTTGCACATGTATTGGATGAAAAGGGAGGAGAAGGAGATGATCATTGGGTTACTACACCCCGAGATTGGACCTAGATCATCTCCAAGTATCCCATGGATGGGAAAAAATATGTCCAAAGCAAGGAGAAACATATTGAAGGACTTTAGAGCAAAAATATGCAATTAGGGCCTCAAACCGAGTCGTGGTACCTTGCCACAGTTGTGGCCAAAATGCTCAAGTCACAATAAAATTCCAAGCTTCAGCAACTCACCACATCTTGGCCATAAAAACGGTCATGGTGCCCCACAGATACCATGCTAGTGTCAGTCACCATGATCGTGGTGAGCAGCAGGATCATCAATTGGACCAGCACGGTTGTGGCCTTCAATATGACCATGGCACTTTAGATCCACCTTTCCCACAGTTGTCGCCATGCCTGTGGAAAGAAGAATTGATAATGACCTCCCCCAATAGAATGGTTGTGGCCATTCCCTCCACCAGGTGTGTGCCCCATGGCACACCATATTGCCACTCACCCATTATGGTTGTGGTACCCGCCACGGCCATGGCCACTGACCCCCCAAAGTCCCACTCTAACCTATCACTTTATCTACTTCCACCTTGCCTATGCCACTCCACCATGACCAGGTTGAACTCCATCAACCACGATCGTGGTGGCCACCACAGCTGTGACCACCCAAACCCTATCACTTTTTCCATTGTATTTCCATTACTACCCCACTTAACCTACTGCTTTCTCGCCACCTATATATTCTAGAGTGACGGTTGTAGCATGAAGGTTAGCCACTCTTATAGCCCCCTAGCATTTATTTCTACTTCCCTTAGTAGTGAATGAGCTCTCACCTACCCCCATCTATCACCTACTCCATTTCCACCTTCTTCCACCTCAAAACCCTAGTTTTCTAGGATTTGCACCACAAAACCTCATCTTTCCACGCCATGTACCTAAGTTAGAGGGTGGTACTCAAGCTACTTCAGCTAGGAGGTGAAGAAAGGAGGAGCTTTGATGAGATTCCATGGCCACCTTCTTCTTTCTCCTTTCTCTTTTTCTATTTTGTTTGATCCTATGTAGCTAAGCCCCTTCTGGTGGGCTATTTGGGGTTAAAATGTCACTTTGATATCATGTTGGGAGAATATATCTTGTGAACTCTAAATTTTCATTCTATGGTGATTGCTTTCTAATTCTATCTTATTCCCCATGTTACTTCTTGTGGTTTGTGCTTGAAAACATGAATTACTTGTTGTTTTATGATTGAAACCACCTAAGTCTAGGAGAAGAGGCTATCTTGGGATTTGCTCCTAGGTCCAACTAATGGATCCCTAGCTAGCACCCCATCTTACCATACATATATCCCTTCTCATACTGTTAGGTCTGTGATCTAAGTAGATAGTGTACGATTGTTTAATTTAATTACCTAGGAGTTTACTAAAAGCTAGATGGTGAGTAATTTGAGGTGAAATACCCTCACCTCCACTCTCCAATCCTACCTTTGGATCCCAATTACACTAAGAACTCCCACACTAGAAAATTATTTAGTCAAATACAGTTGAAATTTCACCAAACCTTGGTCTAATTGAGCCTTGTAAGGCTAGATAAGGTGTGCAAGTGTGTAGCTATCCTTCACACACTCTCTTCTATCCATGGCCAACCAATAGTCCCAGGTGATTTCGTTGCATTTGATTAATTGTTTGGTTTACCAATCTAGAATGAATGTTTAGGTTTTTCTTGGTATGTTCCCCCCCAAATAATATCTTAGTGTCATTCCCCCAAAAGGCCCACCTATCTTTAACATTGCTTAAAACCCATCTTGCTTTCTTGGTTTGTTCATGCTAATTTACTTACTTGCTTTAATTGCTTCTTAGTTTATTGCTTAGTCTTGGTAGTTAATCCTTGCTAGGGTAGTTAGAGTATATTTGTTCTTGCTTAATATAGATAATGTAGTTTATGTATCTAATTGCTTTAGTGTCTGAATTGCTATTCTAGTGTAGTCTTGTGCTCTCGCTTACTTAGTTGCTTTCCTTGTTAATTAAATTTTCTTGCTTAGGGTTAGAATAGGGTTTTCTTGTTTAGTTTTCTAGCTTGCATTCTTTCTTGAATCATTAGAGTAAACAAACCCAAATCAATTTTAGACCCTAAAAATCCTAATCCCCACTTTAGGAACATAGCTCGTGCTAACTAAGCTCCAGCACCCCTCTCTCCCTGTGGATTGACCCTTATCTTGCCCCTGCCTGTGACGTCCCCGGATTTTGACTTCTCGTTCCCAATAGGGTTTGGAGAAGTCAAAATCTGGGGACGTCACAGTTGGTATCAAAGCATGAACAATAGCTACACCTAACAATTGCTCACCATGAAACATTAAACCTAAATCTCACCTTTCACTTTAAATCTTAGAAACTTAGTAAGTTGTTCTATAGGAATAAGGTTTGACTTAGCCTCTAAGTTAGAACCTAGATGTTCGAGAACTAGGTTTAGACAAGTGTGAGAAACCCTCTCCATATAGAGCTCATATGTATTGGGTAGCTACACTAGTCTACACCTTGTTCTCACCATTTCACTAGGTGACATGGAACTAGACTATATACTGTGTGTGTGGGACACTCATTTTGCTGATTTGGTTTTGTTTTCCAATCGGCTCGAGCCTCGATAGTTTTATCTGACGTCTGCCTTCTCGGAGAAAAACTATATAATATTTTATTACCTATATGTAAATATAAAAATGTGCCCCTCACACTGGAGAGTAGTTAGTGTTCATGCAATCTAAGTGAAAGGGAGTGACATCAGTCTAGAAGAGAGAATAGATCTAGATTAGATGTCTAGAGCCTCATAAGGTTATGTGATAGATAGATAGACAAAAGAAAGATGAAGGAAATAAGTATATAGAACCTTACCTAAGTTGATCTATGATGGTATAAGTTTCCTTATTAAGATTTGAGTTATATATATGAACTGAATCTACTCTTGGGAGGATCTATGCTAAGTCGTGATGATGAAAGTATATTCCCTTTTTCCTATTCAAGATAAGCTTAGTTAAGATAGAGATGAGTGTGCATGACTCAAGCTCTTATACAAGGAGGATATCTAGTGGTAGGATGAGATATATGGTGAACTCTAGAGAGAGTAAGACCCACAGGGAGAAGGTCATAGGACCTAGCCTCCAATATATGAGATATGTGTTAAAAAAATCCTACACTAGATTACTCTTGAGTGTTGAGTTGAGTCCTTATGCATGATTCAAATCTATATGTGAGAATTGGGTAAAAGAAAAGGATGGGTAGATGACCCATATGATAAAGTCAATCCTTTGGCTGAGTTAGGTCCTAGCTGGAGTGACATATTTTGTGAATCTCATCATTAGTTGCAAGTGAGGTAATATATGAACTCTAGTTATGAGAGTATGATGCTTTGTGCAAAAGATACTCAAAATACATGTTCTCCCTTCTTCTTCTCTTTCTTAATATATGATGATAGAAACCTCACTTGAGCTATATAGATGATTTAGATATGAGGAGTCACTCATATAAGCTTGACCTATTCTATATTTCCCCCCTATGTCGTACATGTAGCACCCAAGAGTGAAATCATGATAAGTTTGACTTTAAAATATTGTCTTCCCCTCATATGAAACATGAAAGATACGATTCTGAGATCATGGGATAAACTTAGTATATTTTTTCCCCTTCACATAATACATGCAAGACATAAAAAGTTGAACTCATGAACTTGATTTAAAGATATTTTTGGATCATAGGATACATGATCGGAAATATAGTTCGTAACTTGATCCTTCTCAATGTATGCTTCTAAGTTGAGTATGAATATCACACCATAGGGTGAAACCCTAATGGTCAAGCATGTTACTTAAGCCCTTCTTAAGTAGAAAAAAAATTCTAATATCAAGGATGAAAATAATCCCCTCTAATGCTGAAATACTAGTATGATGTTGATCATAAACCACACTAATGTTGTTAAGCCTAATAATTCTGGTAAATAATGGCCTAAAATCTCGACATCACCTTGTATGATTTAGTAGGTGAAAGATGAAGCTAGAGTAGCACCTTCCTAACTTCATGCATATGAATAAAACCCTTTTTCTAAGGAGTTATGAGGATGTAAATTCAAAAATATGAGAATCTCCTATGATGACTAAGATACTAAGTGATGCTACAATTACTTAAAATAAAGTGATGCTTCAACCTAGATAAGGTGGGGTGGGTACACCCTACATGCTTAAATATCCTAAGAAGACAACTTAGGATGAATCTAGAATAATGATACTCTTGGAACTTAGAAGTGGTGGCCTATAGGCATAAAACTCCTTTATATCAATTTAAGAATGAGACTAGTTGAATTTTGAGGACGAAATTCCATATTGGGTGGGGTGAATGTGATGACCCCGACCTTAGGGTTCATATATTGAGGATAGTTTTGAGGACCATTATCGCTCCATACACAGTTGAACACAAATTGAGAAATTGTGTATCCAATCATGGATCATTACAGACATTAAGGTGTGATTGAAGGTGCAAATAAGCCTAACCCGGTTCAATTAGGATTTATGTCTTCGTTAATCAATGTGATTGTACATTAGATAAACACCCATTTGTTGGTACATATTAATTTGAAAGGTTGTATGTGACACTTGGGAGATATTTTGACCATGACCATTCATCGAACTTGTTTGATGATTGATTGATTTCTATTTGAGGTTTACAAATATTTGTAAGATTGTTTGAAGAATTAGTTTGCATGAATAGATAATGTAGTTTGGTATCAAACTAGTCCAAGAGCTATTATGATGAGGAGATAATGGTCAAGAATCCCATGGTCGTTCTCTTCCCCTAAACCTCCATCTATAGCGGGGAGAATGACGGATAATAAAACTTTTTTTTTTCTTTTTTTTCCTGACTTCATTGCCCAGTTATCTACAGAGCTCCACGTACCTGTTTGGAGTTGGAGGCTTAGATCCTAGAAGCTCGAATCTAGGGAACGACCCTTAGGATAACATGCATAGCGGTAGAAACATAGAGATGTACCTTCCACTCACTTCCCCTCCTCTACCCGCAGATACAGTAGATGATGAGATGAGGAAGAAAGAAAGATAGGGTCGTGATGGAAGCATTAGGACTGAATCTACCCTAACCATATCAGTTGCAAGGTGGAAGAGAAGAGAACATCTGGGAAACATATAAAACTAGGTATCACAGAAGGTTAGGCTTTGTTGCACGAGGCCAAGTGAGAATTCTGATGTCACCCTGATCGGGGTCGATAGAGGATCTTGGGAGGAAGTTGTGAAGGTCCTTCAGTAAGTGACGTTGGGGTAGGACCTGACTTGGAGCCTCGTCGGAGAGGAGGTCGTCGAGTTCCCAGCCAGACCATGCCTAGATTGGACGGTGACGGCATGACGCCCTGATCGGTGTGAACACAGGATATCGTAGGTGTCAAGCGAGTGCAGTGAGAGAGGGAGTTGGGTCTGGCCAAACCCAGATTAGGACCTTCTGCCCTACTGTCCCTCTGGGCGACGAGGCGGCGATCTGAGATGATGCCTCACCGAGAACTCACCCGCGGTGGCTCGCTGCAGCAGAATGATCATCCAAGAGCTGAGAATGAGAGAGAGGATTGGGCCGCCGAGTCTAGCATTGTCTTGACCAACCGCAACACTCCTCGCACCCACCGTGAAGGCGATGGAGCTCCTGGGAGAAAACAAGATAGGATGAAGCGGAAGCAAGGCACGCCGACGTCCTCACCCCCCCCCCCCCGTGCGGCAGCAACACACGCAGGAGCATGACGATAGAGGTCCGCGTGACTGAGTCCAGGGATTCACGGTTCGTGAGATGGCATAGAGGACGACATGTTGCTCACCGGATGAGAGCCAGTGTCGGCGTCACGTAGGAAAGGGGAGCCGCCCTGCACGACTCACCCTGAAATCGCCACTATCGCGAGGAGGAGAAGGGACGGGTGAACTAGGTCCCGATCAGAGAACCAGAACGGGTTCAAAACCCTAAACTGGCCGGCCAACCTGTGCCTCAAGAAGAACCAATGCGCCCCAAAGTGGACGCATGGCAGCGCATGATTGGCCACTATAAGGTAAATTCCAGAAATTCCATTGATCTTGCATAATTCATAATAAATAGCATGTTTATCAAAAAAATACAAATAAGGTACCGAAATTCTCAAAAAAATGAGTAGAACAATATAGAAGCATAATATCAGCCTTTTTAATGCTTTAATATCAGTGATATCATGTAAAGTGTATTATGCTTGTTTCATGAGTAATAAATATCAAACAATGGCCTAAAATCACGATAAAATGTCAGTAAGTCTATAATCATGTTTAGAATCCATATGATGTCAATAATTATGATGTTGGTGCACGAAATCATGTAATTTGATGATTATGGCTAATTAGTGCTAATAACACTAAAGATAATGTATTAAATGCATACTTGCTCAATAAATGATGAAATTCACAGAGTAAGGTCATATCAGTATATGGAACTTCAGTTTTAATTATGAGATCATAATGATGAAGAGAATCCATGTTATATGAAGATGAATCTTAATGCATGCTATAAAACACTAATCTGGATTAATGATGTAACCTAGGGTTATTATGTGCACCAAAAAGAATATGGAACCTAATATTCAGATAATGAATCATAATCTAGAAAATGACATCAGTAAGATAAATATAAGACAATAATGCAAGTAAACGTTGGAATATCCTAATGAGATAATATAAACCCTAATGAACACGACTAGGGTTAAGATGATCAGAATCTGATGCTAGTATATGATTTTGTTATTAATCAGGTGCTGACCAGTTTGTCTAGATGATCAAAGATATTTATGAATCTCTGAACTCAGGTACGTGGGATTTATTAAGTATAAGACTAGTTTTCTGGTTGCCTATGATATGCAATATCTTGAATGCTCGTATTTGGATATGATTGCTTGGTTGAACTAGTATGAGTTATACTTCACCAAATCTAATAGAACATAAATGAGTATGATGGGTTGTAGCTACTAGAGCACATAGCCTGGTGTGGATGTATGTTGCCTAACATGGATGTATGATTCCTTGGCCCATGTTAGATGTATGATGATACTATATTGCCCACACTAGATGTAAGTCAAGTGCAAGTATGTGTAGTACAACCGCATCAAATTGAAAGCAATAAAATGAATGTTTACCTGATTATCGCTTTAAATAATGTTTTCTTTTACTCTTTCTTTCTCAAGTTATTTCAATTATGCAAACATATTAGTATGTATCTTTCTACCCACGTACACAACAACTGGTGTGTTGATTCGTTGTTTCACGTATGTTTTAGGTTCATAGATAGTGCGGGATAAAAGATGTCAAGTGAGCACTGTTCAGGTCGTACCTATTGTGTAGATCCTAGTTTAGCATACATGTTCTTAGATTGTAGAATTTTCATTCAATATGTAATTGTAAATCATTGTGTAATAATTCATGTTGTATAAATATACATGTTGAATGTTGAGAAATGTTATGGTTGTATGTTCATGTATGCGTATTATGCTTCCGCATCGCTTTCTGATATGATTGGATGATGTTTTCGGATTCTGACATCTCGTTCCCAATAGGGTTTGGAGAAGTCAAAATCCGGGGACGTCACACTGCCTATACTATAACATGACCTTGTGCATTTGTGGGTGAAGTGTGATTGGTCTGAGTAAGTGTGTTAGACTAGGTCCTTATAAATTTTGAAAAATTAAAAGTCTATGCACTAAAGGCGCATCTAGTCCAAATTCAATGGCTTAGGAGTACCTCAAGTGAGAACACAATAATGTTACGATCTTCCCCACTTAAACTCTTGACGTCCTTATCAACACATAACCATGCATCCTCATAATCTCTTTTCATTTTACTGTTGACCCAGAATGGCTCATTGACATCCAACTCCCATCCATGACAACTAGCATAAGGGTGGCTTCATCTCGTCTCAACGGTTAGCCCTCTACAACATGCCTAGACCATACAACTTCAGACTTGCATGCACATGCCCATGTGGGCCACACCTACTAGAGGGAAATTGGCTCTTATACCATTTGTAATGTCTAGGCACACTACCTAAGGCTCTAGTAGAGTTTTAGGAATAAAGATTGGCCCCACAGACCACCACTAGCCTTAATTGTGTACTTTTTCCTCACTCAAGCACCATACATGATCAACTTCCCGAGTGGTCACCCATCATAGTATTATTCCAAGCTGAGAATGCTTAACTTTGTATTTCTTAGTGATGCACTCCCTAAAAATGAGGAGCACCTTGGTGATATGGGCAGTACAATCACTCCATTTAAGATAATTTTATCTAATGCCCAAAATCTTGGGACATTACAATCTCCCCCATTTATATTCTTGACGTCCTCAAGGCTCAACTTTATGGCCTCATAACTTCATCATTTCAATGCAGACCCAAATGGCACATGTACACCTAAACCCTGACCATGACTACCAGTGCAAGGGTGGATCCATCAACTCAGATAGTCCTTTCCAACATGCATGGACATTACCGGTGCAAGGGTGGCTCCATCACCTCAAATAGCCCTTTCCAACATGCCTAGACACTATCAGTGAAAGGGTGGCTCCATCAACTCAAATAGCCCTTTTCAACATGCCTAGACTGCACGGATCAAAGGCTCGCAAGCCACAGGCCCATGTGGGCCCCACCTACTAAAGGGGAGTTGCATCTGATATCAATTATAAAGAATGGGCACACCATCTAAGGTTTTTTGTAGAGTTTCAATAATGATGACTGGCCCAATAGACCACCACTGGCCTTAACTGTGTGCTTTGTCCTCACTCACGCGCAAGCCGAAATCAACTTCTCGACTAGTCACCCATCCTAGTACTACTCTGGACTAAGCATGCTTAACTACAAACTTCTTTAGTGATGGGCTCCCTAAAAAGGAAGTGCACCTTGGTGGTATGGGTAGTCCAATCGTTCCTTTTAAGTCTTTTGTATTTAAGGTCTCATATCCTATAAGGTTACATACAACAACTCTCTATCACGATACACTACAAGAAACTCCATCGATAGATGAGAGCATAAACCTTGTTGGCTCAAGCCCTTTGAAAAAATCATCAAAAGTTGTGTATTACATCCATCATTGGTAGATCATCGCTACAAAGCCATCGATATATTGTACATGCTCCCAATCATCAATCAACCCATGGAAAATCACAACAAATTAAGTGGAATCATGATCTTGCAGTCCTTTGGAAATCTTTCTATCGGGCCCTGAATCCCATAATCTCTCTTAGATCATAGGGTTAGGGTCTAAGGTGATTAAACTAGCCAATACAAACATGTATACACTTTTTCATTTTCTTTTTATATAAATAAAGTATGACACATAGATAAAATCCTTCCACATGAACATTCATCTCATTATCAAACCACAAGAACTTTCTTATTCAACACTTGATAGTTCAACGTTCAGGCATATGAAGCATATAATTTACAACCATTCTACATAGAAGGAAGATACAAAATTTTATACTTGATTTACAACTCGTTCTTTTTCTAAATAAAGGACCTAAAGTGAAAATGGAGCCATAAAATCTAATTCTACTTTAATATACTGGTAACAACCATCTATAATAAGATTCTTCTAAATCTTTGGCTATTTCCATAATTAGTAGGGTTGCCTAAAAATTATTCAGTAGAGTGTGAGCTACTAGCTTAATTAATGGACATTCAACAAGTAGAAAATATGGTATATATATTCATTATTTAGTAGTTTGCAACTTAAGAAGACATAAGAAAGATAACTAAACTAATGAGCAATAAAGTAATATTCATCAACATTCTATACATTGTGAATAGCTAAACAATATATTTCTAGACATGTACATTTTGAATAACTGAATGCTAAATTCATGAATCTGACTTCTTAAATCCTTTAACCTCTTTTTTAATGCCTTGAACCCACATGAGGTGTAGCACAACATGCGGAAGCATCACAAACTACAATCTCACCATACAAGACTTAAAGTTGACCAAGGATTCTAAGTCTGCTAACTAGAAAGCCAGTTTGTGATGGCTCTCGCCATGTCTAGATTTGACATCTATATCAGCTTGCCATAAAGATTGGACTTCTTCTCTCAACTTCAGTACTCAGGAGGAGAGTCAAAGCACTTTGGATTAAACTACCTACATAAATGGTTCTGCAAGGATTGACTCACTAAGTAGCAACTGAACTGAGTCTACCAGGATCTCTAGTTATTATTGGGTCTTATCTATAACTATACTAAAAAGTGGTACCACCAGGATCTCCGATTAGTGTTGGGTATGACTAGGTGTCATCAAAATCTCATGTTAATGTTGGAATCCACTATTATAATTCAATAGGTCATCACCCATTGGCACACTCTGACTTCCTCTCATGGATGTTGTCAGGTAAGCCATTTCCTCTATTGTGGTAGAAACCTCCACAACAAGGAACCTATAGTGTTTAGGGCATCTAAATGTCTAATGATTTGGTTTTATTATTTAATGATGTATTAATTTTTATTAGCTTTAGCCTGTAATTATAGATCATTTCTCTTTAATTATGTGTTTTATATTGTATTTTTACTATAGAAAATCAAACAAATAGAGATAATTTTGGTACTCTGAATAGACATAAACTGAGTTTCTATCACAAATGAGTTACTATCTTTAAATATTATATTTCACTTGCACTGAGCACTATATTTCACTTGCACTTAGCATTGTATTTCTCTTTCACTTTATAGCTTGAGCATATCTGAATATACTGGTACAATATTTGTTACAACGTTACCACTTTTATTTCATACTAAATGCTACTTATTCTAATCTAATTGATCATACTCAATGGTTGATATTTAAAATATATATAGCTTGAACTAGATAAACCAAGCGTAAAATTACTAATTAATTACATAATAAGACCATATATGCATACAAGGGGTAGATAATTTGACAGGGATACAAAAGAAAATGATGCACATGCTACTAAACAATGTTCTCTTCTATTTTATGATTATGTGTTCAGATTGAACATCATGCTTATGAATTATGAAATTGTGAAAAAATCATGTCTACGTATAAGAAATCATGTTAAGTTGATAAGTGTCCTCTCCATCATGTTATGTGAGCCTTCATTGGCCTTATGTGAGCCTTAATTGTCCTTATGAGCTCTTTGGGAGCATTATGTGAGCCCTAATCGGCCTTATGTGAGCCTTCATTGGCCTTATGTGAGCCTTAATTGGCCGTATGAGCTCTGTGGGAGCATTATGTGAGCCTTAATCGGCCTAATGTGAGCCTTAATCAGCCTTATGTGATCCTTCATTAGCCTTATGTGAGCCTTAATTGGCCTTATGAGCTCTGTGGGAGCATTATGTGAGCCTTAATCGGCCTTATGTGAGACTTAATTAGCCTTATGTGAGCCTTAACCGGACTTATGAGCACTATGGGTGCAATTAAGGAGAGTGACTATATCAACTCAAGTAAAATTCATGTCTAATATGAATTCATGTCAAGTAATTAAGTTCTCATGTAATTATGTTAACTATGAGTAAGTTATGTCTTAAGTATGTTAATGAGACTCTAAGATGATATCACAGAATTAACATGTACATATATGTGAAACCCTAAGGTGGGTAGTACCTTAATATGACATGAAAATTTTGGGGATGAAATTTCTATAAGGTGGGTAGGTTGTAACGAACCTCAAAATTCAGTCCCAAAAATTTCTTACCTTTAATAAAGATGAAACCCTAAGTTGAAAGAATTTGTCTTTCATTTGTTGACTTAAGTTGAGACCATGCTCAATTAGGATGCAAAAATGAGTTAACACAACACGTAGACATCATGTGAACTTTGAATGAATCATTTACATAATGCATCAATACTTATTGACATCAATTCCATTTAATGCACAAAAATCTAGCCATAATTATGCAATGGTGACTAGTTAGGGTTGAGTGATAAATTGGAATCACATACATGTATAATGTATCCCATTAATTGGTATATGAGTAGATAATAGAAGAATAGATCTTCCCTCGTATTTTGGTAATAAAATTCCTTTCCAATGATTATTAATGTGTTAATTACCCTAAGTAGCTAATAATATAAAACACCTATTTCCCTAATTCATATATGAAATGTGATTCGATTATTAGATTCCTCATGGTCAAATTTTCTTGCCCACCTAGTTTGGTTGGATTTGGATTATCATAGATGCTCCAAAATATATTAAGAAGAAAAGGAAAAGATAATGTCAATTTATGACCTAATTGTTTAGTAATGTATATGCTTATCCTGAAATTTTTGCCAATTAACGGACAACGCAGCGTCACGCGCTGCTTTGGGAAAACCTGGCTCTTCGTGAGCCGTTCGATCTAGATCCAAGGGCAGGGACCTCATCCCCTACCTCCCGCTTTACCTGCACAGGGAGAGGGAACATAACCCTGAGTCGTCGTCAACGATTCCTCAGCCCCTTCTCAATGGTTCCTTGTTATCTCAACGCCAATGATTTCGGGAGGTTATTCTAGGTTTAAAGAGCCCCCACTCAAACCCTAGCTCTACTCGTAGCAAAAACACCCAAAAACCCTACCCCCCCAGTCGACGGCGCCGCCATCCCCAAGCCAAGTAGGTCCATCAGACCAAGATCTAGCTACCTAGAAAGCAAGGACGGCTATCGAGTAAGCTTCCTCCTCCTCCAATTTGGACGGAGCCTAGCTGAGGAACCACCGCAGGCTCGATCTACCTTAGCGGCATCAGTGAGCTTGAGTGCAAGTCTCCTACCATCCCAGTCCAATTCGACCTCCAGTAAGCATCTTAATACACTTAGCTATCTATAGAACACGTTATTTCAACGTCGTGATACTCCTATATGCTCCGACCACAAACCAATTCTAGGCCTGTGAGCTCGACTCCTGGCTAATTCAGGAAACCACTTTTAGGCCACAAAAACCAGTCTTCAGGCTTCTATACATACCCACGATGATGATGGCATAGTAGTTTTACTTGATAAGTCACTGAATGATAGGTTTGAATTCCAAGTTTTATACCCTATTTTCAACGATATGTGAGGTGTTTCAAAGGGAGTTTGGTCCTTTGGTTCTGTGGATTGATCACCTATATTGTCTAGTCCTCCTGATTTCAGTTGAAGTCTCTGTTGCTTCTCCGCATGGTATTTTTTTGCACATCTGTCTTCCTCAGCCCATCCTACCATGGCTGGAAGTATGAAGCTTTATCTTCTCAGCATATCAGAGCTTCGTCAATGGCTCTCTGAGGCCGCAAGAGCATGACGAAAGCCATGGAGATGCCCTCCTCGACCTTGGTCAAGCACACTTTGAGTTTTGATGGGAACTTGGAGTTTTAGAAGAGCACAGGTCAAAGTTCTAGTACTAACGATTGGAGCCATGGCCAAGTCTGGAAGAAGCCTGATGTTTGGTTTACCTGGTTGCCCCCATGATTTCAATCGATGTATTGTAGGCCCAAGGGTATTATGGGTGATTTGAAATTTATATATATCAGTATAGTTGTGAGTATGCTAAGGACTATTTTACTCATATGCCATGTCACGCATCCTGTCTCAAATTGATAATGAAAGTGCAAAATAGTAAATTGATATCTTGTTTTAAATTGACTCCTAGATTTACTGAATTAGCTTTGATCGATTTTCCTCACCTCTGATTGGTCAGAATATATCTGATCTTTACAAATTCATAGAAAATGCTACATGTGTCAGATAACAACGACCCATATATGAATTTTGCTCAGTTTTTTGAGATCTAGATGATGGATAAGGTTCCAATTCATGTTTTGTTTTGATTTTCACGAAACATCAGACTTAGCGTAATTAGGATTTAACAAACCATTAAACCCTAGAAATGAAGTTATGGATTATTCGTTAATGGATGATTATTGAATTAACAGGGTGATTAGGGTTCCATCAACCCAAAGAAAACAACTAAGATCTCTCCTATGAGAGAGGTAAGTGGATTCATGCACTTTGAGTATTTAATATAAATTTTCAATCGCTTTATGTTTATTGAATCATGATGATCAAGTTAAACTATGTGTGTAGCCATGTACTTCAATTGGGATACTTCTTGCTATAATGTTATTATATGATTCTTATGCTTTCAAGTTCTGTCTCCAAGAATTCATGTTATGATTATGGAAATCCAATTAAAGTTCATTATGTCAAGTTAATGATGAATCATGTAATAGGTCGTATTATTTTGTTCTCATCATGTTAATGTTGATCCTACATGCCTTATGAGCACCATTGGTGCAAATAATATCGAGGATACTATAATCAACCACCAAGATTTAGTTATGTGAATCCAAATCTATTATTCAATTAGTATCATGTTTTTGTTTTCTTTTTCCCAATTATTATTTTGTCACAATAATACTCAATGCCACGTACTCTAACGTTCTTTTATTGCATGCATGGCTGGGGGCGCGATACCCGCATGTACAAAGCAACTTCCAGAATAAATCCCTATGAAGGTCAACTGAAGGAATAGATTGAGGTTGATAAGATACTCACATGGTGGGGTGCCATCTATGATAGGAGATCCTAAAGAGTATAGACAATCTCATGTATGTCTTCAATAATGTCTAATCATGTATGTCTTAGTTAGTTTTAGTTCAAGAACTCACTTATATAATTTAAGACACACCGTAAGAGATCACTGACAACCTCCAAGCTGCCACTAACTATAGAACGAGGCCTATTCTACACTAAATTCCTAGTTATGTTGTTGGTCACCTAAAAGATATGGATAACCACAAAGTGAAACCCATGCCCCATTTACATAATATTAAAACTTATATCATTATTATGATTAAAGTCTATTAACAACAAAATAATGAAGGCATAATAAAATACATTACTAACCTTAGATGATGTTAGATAGTAGTAAATGTAGTATATGAATAAAAGTAATACTTTGTAGGTGTAGAAGAAAATTAAAATCTTATAATGTGAATCACCAAGTAACCCTAAATATATATATATATATATATATTTGGATTACTTGTTTAATTATTGAGTGTTGAGTAGCTCGAGGTGTTTTAGTCATGCTACTAGCTAGTGATTAAGAAGTTGTCCAACTAACTGTGTAAGGTCTTAGGATTAACAAACTCCAAAAAATACATCCACACCTTTGTTGATGTGAATATAAAAAGAGTAGTGTGCACAAAGGTTGGACTACTGATGGTGTGCTCACAACCCTTGGGTTGATGCAAGGATACCCAATTTTTTTTACTTTACCTTCCAAACCCTGGAATAGATTATCTGGTCATAAGGTACTATATGATTGATGTTTCATTTGATTAGTTAGGTCAATTAACTCATTTTCATGACTCAACCAAAATAAAAACAAAAAACATAGATGTATAGTGACCTAATTTAAAAACAAACAACTCCATAATATATAATATGCATCATAACATACATCAAGTTACCCAATCATGGATCAATTTATCACTTTTTCCCGTACCAAGGACCAATTCATCAATATAGGCCACATAAGGGGCAAATCCAAATAGGGATTCCATATCCATATACAAGTATGCATTTCTCTTCACATGAAAGCAACAAAATTCCATACACTATTTCAAATTAAAAACCACAAGTATGAGGAAGTTGAACTTGGAGTGAGATTAGGCATAAAAGACCATCTTCAGAAAAAAGTAGCTACTTTTAAATCCAATCTCAAAAAAAATTTCAGTAGAATAAAAGTTGATAAATTATTCTAATTTCATCTTCGAGGCATATACAAATAGTAAGGAATGTTGTGTGTTTCATTTTCCACCAACATGGTAGGAAAACAACATAAAAAGAGCAATTTAGGGAATACATGCATGTATTTTGAAATTCAACCCTCATGATAACAAGAGAGCATGTTAATACCATCGTTGTTCACCATTAAAAGAATAAGTAAGCCATATAAATTCGTATTCATTCACCATTCTAATAAAATAGTTAATAAATGTTCATCTTTGGGCATATTAAGCATCATTTATGCAAGATTAGAGTTTGCATGCAGAAAAGTAGGCATGAGAAGATAAAAAAAGTTATATAACACGCCTCCAAGGGAGATGAACTCGACATACAATATTGCCATAAACAAAGCACCCCAACCTTCAAACAACCCTCTAAAGGATCCAAGATAGTACCACCAAGCAAGATCTGGGTCAACTAGGGAAAAAAGAAAAGAAAAGAGCGTTCTTAGCTAGATGAAGCATGTTCCACCATAGAACTCCATGGATATAAGACAAAAGAATAAAAAGATAAGAAAATCAATATAAAAAGGATAATGGAAGAAAGTCTTACATGTTTGAACCCCAAAACAAAGTTGCAAATCCCAAAACAAAGTTGCAAATCTTAAGATCCACCAAAGGAACCATGACCTTCAAGATAGAAACAAAAAACATGCTTCAAGGGAGATGAACTTCAGATCCACATAGTAAACTAAAAAACAAAGAACCCCAAACAAAAGAAAAGGAAGGGGTTGATGGCGGAGACATATTTAGGAAAGATGTGAAAACTCTAAAACAACCCCATAAAATAAGGTTATTGAGGGTCAAATTAGGAACAACCATTAAGGATCTTGGCCTCCCTTTGTCTCGACCTCGCCTATTAAGGGTCAAACTCCCAAGACATGTTGAGGATAAAATCTAGGCCTATCAAGGTCAAAAGGGAAACTTATTGAGGTTCAACCCTAAATCTATTGAGGTACTCCTCTCTCCCACCGATCTAACCTAGCTCTATACCCAACTATTGAGGGTCCTACTAAGCCAAGATACCCCAATTCCTTAGCCACCCAAGGTACCTTTGAAAGACATGTCATAAAATATGGAGAGGTAACAATACATCGAGGCTCAAGGATAGGCTATTGAGCCTTATCCATCCAAGCACCCTTTCAAGACTATATTTAGGGTTATGAACCCTAGAAAGAATCTCTAATCAATCTAAGTTCAAAACCATACTAAGAAAATCCAATAAAGAATGAATATGAGGGATAACATGTACTTATACAATTTAAAAAAAAATGCAATGAGGTTGACTTATTATGATAAATTTACAAGTATGTCCCAATTTGCAAGAAAATATGAAATCATGGCAATCAAAGTGCAAGTTGAGTCAAATTAGAGATTTCAATTAATCAATTGATTTAAAAACATAATAATATATCAAATAGGATTAAAGGCTAAGGTAGGTTAGAGGCCCTATAGTTCTGTGGGGAAATATGATGAATGCGTATTTATCCTAGTCTAGCATCTAGATTATGTATGTTACTTCACTTTTAGCTCAAAGTAGGGTTTTTCTATTTTATGAAAGCTTATGGTAATTACTTGTGCTTAATGGCATGTAGATACACCACATTGAAAGAGGAATATCATTGACCATTGCCCTAAATCATCTGATGCACCACCATGACCATTACACTCCACTAGTTGGGTCCTTGTGTGCCTACATCAAGCCTCAAAATCACTACCAAATGTTTTGCATCAGTTTGACAATAAACTTCTACTCTGCATTAGATGCAACACTGTAATGCCTGATGTGAACCTCAAACAATGATTTGCACCATCTTATGTGGGTTTCCAATCAAGGTCTCATGGTGATTTATGACTTGCAATGACTGCAACTCTCCATCAACTGATGTATCCCATGCCATTGGATACATCCTCCCATCACTCGAGGCAGCCCACAACCCATCCACCAATTCTCTATATAATTGCCTCCTTTCCATCACCCAAATTCGATAGACACCTAGGGGCCGTTTGGGTTACTACTTCAAAAATGCAGCAGTAATTACCAGTTTCGGGAGTTAAACTGCTACAATTAAAGTTTGTTAAAGTTTGCATATCATCATTTGGTTGATCTCATTCTTTTAGCAGAAATGGCAGCTGCTTTTTCACCAGTAGAGGGGGCGTGATACCATACACGCCAAATCAGGAAGCGGAAGCCCACTGGAAATGAGCAACTAGAAGGTGGAGGATGGAGGGAGAAAGGATGAGGATGCGTTGCGGTTGAGAAAGTGGTTATCCAGGGAGTGAGACTGTAATGAACACATTTGTGCTTAATTGGTAAACTAGGGTTTACTTGAATGATTACATGCTTGATTAGATTGAACATCGTTTATACTTGATTAATGACAGTACATCAATTGTGATGTTTCAAACCTAAGAAGAAACTCTAACTATGATTTTAGTTTGAATAATTAGGGTTTGAGAAATGTAAACCCTAATCAGAAAAATTAGGGTTTTGATAGTATATTAAATATGGAAAAGATATGAGAAAAGTATGTAAGGTGCCAAGATAGTAAGATTCAACCATGATGAATGGATTATATAACTGAGTACAATGTTTTTATGTACTCTAAAGCAAAGGGAAAATAGAAGACAAGAGATAAGTATACAATAAGTACATAGAAGTGAAGAGTCTTCAGAAGAGTTAAAGTGAAGAGAACTAGATGAGCATGTAAATCATAAAACTAGGATAAAAATCTTAGTTGAAACAAAGAGAAATGTTGGAAATAATGAGCTTGATTAAGGAATGAGGGTTACAATATAATTGAGAGCATGGAATGTATACCTTTATTAATAAGTTTAATACATTCATCCTTAATGCCTTTGGATTCTAAGTCTCTATAGAACAACAAACTAGTTTCTAAAAGAAGAACAAAAGTGTAGCTAAATAAATGAATAAGTCATACAAAGGTAGACTATATTCAAGAAGGAAAAACTTGATTCAAAGAGAAACTATGTTTCACCCATGCATGAGCCGTTTGATTTAAAATGAAGGATATGTAATGTATTAAACATGAGAAGATACTAGTACAGAGATTATTGATTTAGAATTTCAACTTCACATTAGTAGAAGGATAAAAGGAAATATATGCAACATGGTATACATGATCATACACATAAAAGAAGCAACATGATCATAAGAGAAAACTAGAAGTTAAAGATGACATGTGGAATAGTAGTATATGTTGACTCAAGGTCAATTAGGTCAATGTTGACTCACGTCTAAATTGACTAAACCCATGTTTTGATGATGACTAACCATTCCACATATTGGTGTCTAATGCTTCTACTTGAGTGATTTCAGATTAGGTATAGACACACTCCAATTGCCCTAACTTGCGCATCTGAAATTGGAGAAAAGACAAGTCAAAGTCATACAAGTGCACGTTTTTGTAATATGATGTATATCCATTAGAATCATGTTGTAAATCACTTATAATGATTGTATGACTTGTAATTAAGCTTAGAAAAATATCAAGAACACTTAGATCGAATATTAGAGTACTTTTAATGCAACTTTGAAAATCAATTACAGGCACTTGTTCGGTCGAGTTTCCCACCCTGAAACTCGACCGATCAACCTTGATCGATTTTCTGAAGATTGCATCGGTCGAGTTGTGCACTCACAGAACTCGACCGATTGGGTAGTAGGCCATTTCCAATTGAAATGGTCGGTCGAGTTTCCTCAGGACAAACTCGACCGATCCTTTGAACATCGGTTTGCCTGCTACTTGATCGGTCGAGTTATACCCATAGAAACTCGACCGATTGCACTGTACGGAAAAGTGCAGAAAAGTGTTTCTAGCCGTTGTGGAGTTGCAACAAGTGAAAATAGATCCGTTGCAAGCCACAAAATGGCTATATTTCATTCTTAAGTGTTCCCAAAGGCTAAGAGGCATCCCCAGCTATAAATAGGACCCCTTGGGCTTCATTCCAAGGTTGAGCATTCATTGCAAACTCTTTGTGAGGTTCCTATTCTATAGTTGAGTGCTTCCTACATCCTCCTCTCTCTCTCTAAGCTTAATCACTTGCTACATCCATTAGAGTGAGTAGGAGATTTGTAAGAGAGCTAGTTTCTACTTGTATATCTTGTGAGGCTCTCACTTCCACCACCTCCCCATCTCTCATTTGCTATCTTGAATATGAAGGTTCTCTCTCTTGTCCAAGAGAGGTGAAGAAGAACAAGGGAAGGAGTCCCTTGGTGAAGATCAAGGCCGAAGACTTGGAACTAAAGTGGGTAAGCCCTTGGAGAAGGCAAAAGACTCAAGCTCAAGTGGGTAAGTCCTTGGTGGAAAGCTTCTCCGAGTGAAGGTGAAGTCAAAGGCGGAAGATCCAAGAAGAGTGGGTAATTCCTACAAGGCTAAAGACTTGTGCTAGAGTGGGTAAGTCCTTGGAGAAGGCTGAAGACTCTTGCAAAGTGGGTAAGTCATTGGTAAGGTTGAAGACTCTTTGTATTGGATAGGTAAGTCCTTTGTTGGTCATGTATTGTATGTCTTATTAATGAATATAAGAGTGCAATTGTTTGAAGTCCTAGAGGTTGACCTCTCTAGGCAAGTGGACTGACACACTTCTAGTTTGAAGTGTGGAACCACTCTAAATAGCTTGTCTAATTGGTGCATGTTCAATCTCTCTTATCCTTGCTATGCATGATTTAGTTGCACTCAAATTACCTATTTAGCAACCTTATCTTGTCATATATTTTGAAGGTTTAATGAATTTTGTGTAAGTGCTTTCAGCTCTATTCACCCCCCCTCTAGAGCATCTAATCACCCATCTAGGATCCAACAAGTGGTATCAGAGTGGGTCTTCTCTAAGCATACTTCAACAAGTAGGAGAAGATGGGTGACTACCTAGGAGGGAGACTCTCGACCAACCTTCCAATCTTTGATGGGAGAAATTTCCTCTATTGGAGAAGAAGACTTCAATTCTTCATCCAAGGATCAAGTCTCGAGATGTGGCAAATGGTGAACATCCCATACATTCTACCAAAGACAAACATTGAAGAATGGGATGAAGCCACCTTGATGAAAGCAACCTTGAATGCTAGAGCCATGCACATCCTATATGCCTCCATGACCCCCACCGAGTTCAACTGGATTTCCTCTTGTGAGACGGCCTATGAGGTATGGAGAAAGCTTTGCATCACTTATGAAGGGACAAATCAAGTGAAGGAAAGCAAAGTCTACATGCTCAAAGGGTTGCTTGAGAACTTCAAGATGGGAAAGGAGGAGAGCATAGCCAACATGTACTCAAGGCTCAACACCATATTGAATGGTCTTGCTGTTCTAGGACATCCTATGTCTAGTGGAGAGATCAACTCAAAGATCCTTAGAATTCTCCCCAGGAGGTGGGAATCCAAGGTGACTTCTATTGAAGAAGCAAGGTCTCTTAGGGATATTCCTATTGAAGAGCTCATTGGAAATCTACAAGCACATGAAGCCACACTTGACAAGAGGGAGGAATTAGAAAGACAAGAGAAGAAAGAGCTAAAGAGAATGAAGAAGGTTGAACTAAAGGCTCAAATTGAAGCTATCATGGAACAAGTCTCTCCATCCTCTCAAGCTAAAGAATATGCCATGTACTCCAAGGGTAAACCCTACAATAGCAAGTCCTCCTCCATCCGGTGCTTCACATGTGGAAAGAAGGGTCACTACAAGGAAGATTGCCCACAAGGCAAAAAGACCCATCTTCACAAGAAGAAATGGCAATCAAGCTCAAGTGGCTCCTCCAACTCAAGCTCAAGTGAAGATTCAAGTGAAGGATCAAGCTCAAGCTCAAGTGATGAAGGAGAATGCCATTTTGCTCTTATAGAATCAACAAGTGAAGACTCAAGTGAGGTAAATCTAGACTCTTTAGATAAAGAATCTTTAATTGCTATTATTCATGACATTTGTGCCTCTTATAAGTCTTCTAAAAAGAAAAAGAAAAAGCTTGCTAAAATTGTTGATAATTTGCATATAGAACTAGATGATCTTGAATATGCTAATTCTTGGTTGCTTATTGATAAAAATAATTTTCTTAGCCAAGTAGACTCTCTTAAACTTGAAAATGCTAGTTTACTTGATAAGATTAAATTTCTAGAAGCTCAACCTCTCATGCCTAGTTCTAATGAAGAGCATACTTTAATTATTGATTCTCTCATGCATGACATTGATGTTCTTAAATCTGAAAACAAGGACAAAGATTTTGTTTTGCATGAATTAGAAATAGAAAATGCCTCCTTGCTTGCTAAAATCAATGGGCATGAATCTTGTTCTAGTTCTACAAATAGAGAGAATGATGTTGCTGCTCTTCATATTGATAGAGATCCTCTTTCAACTAAATCTCTTTGCTTAGAAAATGATCTTTTGCATGCTAGAGATAATATTAATCAATTGTCTTCGCCTATTGCTTTCTTAAGCATGATAATGACAGTTTGAGATCTTCTTTGCAAAGATTCTTAGTTGGTAAAAAGAGTCTTAATGACATCCTACACCATACTACTAAACAAATTGGTAGACATGGTTTAGGGTATAATAGTAGTCAAGGGAACAACAAAGATAAAGGACCTCCAATATTCCATGGAGAATCCTCTAGTTCTAAGACTATGGGCACATGCAACTATTGCAATGAATTTGGTCATTATTCTACTTGTTGTACTTTTAGGAAAGCACCCAAGAGAAATAGGACTTGGGTTGCTAAGCTAACCCCTCTGGACCCAAAAACATGATTGGGGACCATTTCATCTTTCTTCTTGTAGGTACTTGCAAATGGATTGACTTGAGCCACTAAATTGCAAATTGACTTCTCAATCCACATGAAAGAAGAAAGGTGAGATGTGTAGAGGGTGACAACAAGTGGAAAAAGCAATGGTAAGCACAAAGGTAAATGGTTTTCTTGCTTATAAACATTTCTAACTTGTTTTTATCAAGTTAGTGTGCACTATACAAATGGTTTTTGAGTCAAAAGTGGCATCTTGTGTTTCTCTTCACACTCTATCTCAAAAACTATTTCTAATGCTTCTATAGTGCATTACTAACTTGATTAGACATGTTTGGATATGGTTTGTATCTTTAGCATGCATTTAAATATGTTTTTATGAAATATATGTGCCTTTTGACAGCTGCTCTGTCGGTCGAGTTTGCCCTATTGAAACTCGACCGATAGGCACCAAGAGTGTTGCCAACAACTGTCATCGGTCGAGTTGTCAATGCACAGAACTCGACCGATAGCACTGTGTACAAAATATACAGTTGGCTTATTGAGTGAGAATTTCTCTCTCAACTAGATTTTCTCAACCAATAGCCTTATTCTTTTGGCACTATCATTTGGTACCTCTATATATGCATACTACCATGTTCTAAATTGCCTATCTTGCTTACAACTCTATCTCTCTAATTGCTCTAAATTGGTATATCTATATCTTGCAATTACTTGCTTTGAGTTGTTTTGCAGGTTTTGATGATAATCTCTTTGGATCTCTTGGTTGTGTCTAAAAATTACTTCCATTGTACTCTAACTTGCTACATTCTCTATAGGTGTATATCTTGTTTTGATACAACCTTGAGGTTCATAGGGGTAATCATCTTATGGTAAGGATGCATATCTAGTGAGCTATATCCTTTCATGCTTCTAAAATTGCATATCTCTTTGTTTGGATATATCTATACATCTACTCATAGCTTTCTCTTTAACTTGTGTATCTTTTGGTATCTCTTGCTATGATCTAGATCCTACTAGTAGTCCTAACTTGTGATATCATCTACTAGTAGTTCATATACATGTAGTTCTAACCCTGTTTATAATTTGGCATCTTTGCTCATCTATATGCTATGCTTATACATGCTCAAGCTTGTTCCTTAAATTGAATATCTACTATCTTGAGTTGTTTGCATAACATTGTGATGCAGGGTACATAGATCTACATTATATGTAGAAATTGGAGTATTTTTGGATTTTATTGAGACTTTGCTCCAGTTTCAATTTTTGGTGCAAGACTAGTGTTTTTCATGCAGAAACAACCTTCTGAGCAAGACTCATCACTTCGCCATGAGCTCCAATGGTTTTTGATCAAATTCCATCATCTTGAGGGTCAAAATTGCACTTTATTATTTTTCTGCAGTACTTTATCTTGCATTTTGGGGTGTTCAAGTATATGCTTTAACTTGCTTTTCTTTCTATGCTTGGACAAGCCCCTATCTGTGCTCTTCTACTCTCCTCATATATATTTTGTATGATCTCCTTTCTCTTTAACAAGTGATGTTTCTTTTTTCTTCATAACCCCCACCTTTTTGAAATGACAAAGGGGGAGAAAGGTAATGTCTTCTTTAAAAAGAGGAATAAGGCATGTCTTACATGAAGAGGAGAAAAATGTCCATGTAAAGGGGAGAAGGTAAAGGGGAGGAGACATATATGTGTAGACATATATGAGTAGAAGACATAGTTTCTATAAATGTTATGAAAGCTAACCATGCAGGAGAAATAGCATCAATTGAGGGGGAGTATGAAAACTCCATACGCATCAATTGAGGGGGAGCATATGAACTCAATTCTATTGAAACCCCTAGGTTTCTCCAAAGGTATGAATTTACTTTAAAGCTTTCAATACATTTATGGAATGGTTTGTCATCTTCAAAAAGGGGGAGAATGTT
This sequence comes from Alisma plantago-aquatica, assembly GCA_963693085.1. Taxonomy (NCBI): domain Eukaryota; kingdom Viridiplantae; phylum Streptophyta; class Magnoliopsida; order Alismatales; family Alismataceae; genus Alisma; species Alisma plantago-aquatica. Next base: position 860,930,523 of record OY856410.1, on the reverse strand, counting down.
GACTCAAGGTCAATTAGGTCAATGTTGACTCACGTCTAAATTGACTAAACCCATGTTTTGATGATGACTAACCATTCCACATATTGGTGTCTAATGCTTCTACTTGAGTGATTTCAGATTAGGTATAGACACACTCCAATTGCCCTAACTTGCGCATCTCAAATTGGAGAAAAGACAAGTCAAAGTCATACAAGTGCACGTTTTTGTAATATGATGTATATCCATTATAATTATGTTGTAAATCACTTGTAATGATTGTATGACTTGTAATTAAGCTTAGAAAATTATCAAGAACACTTAGATCGAATATTAGAGCACTTTTAATGCAACTTTGAAAATCAATTACAGGCACTTGTTCGGTCGAGTTTCCCACCCTGAAACTCGACCGATCAACCTTGATCGATTTTCTAAAGATTGCATCGGTCGAGTTGTGCACTCACAGAACTCGACCGATTGGGTAGTAGGCCATTTCCAGTTGAAATGGTCGGTCGAGTTTCCTCAGGACAAACTCGACCGATCCTTTGAACATCGGTTTGCCTGCTAGTTGATCGGTCGAGTTACACCCATAGAAACTCGACTGATTGCACTGTACAGAAAAGTGCAAAAAAGTGTTTCTAGCCGTTGTGGAATTGCAACAAGTGAAAATAGATCCGTTGCAAGCCAAAAAACGGCTAGTTTTCATTCTTAAGTGTTCCCAAAGGCTAAGAGGCATCCCCAGCTATAAATAGACCCCTTGGGCTTCATTCCAAGGTTGAGCATTCATTGCAAACTCTTTGTGAGGTTCCTATTCTATAGTTGAGTGCTTCCTACAACCTCCTCTCTCTCTCTCTCTAAGCTTAATCACTTGCTACATCCATTAGAGTGAGTAGGATATTTGTAAGAGAGCTAGTTTCTACTTGTATATCTTGTGAGGCTCTCACTTCCACCACCTCCCCATCTCTCATTTGCTATCTTGAAGATGAAGGTTCTCTCTTTTGTCCAAGAGAGGTGAAGAAGAACAAGGGAAGGAGTCCCTTGGTGAAGATCAAGGCCGAAGACTTGGAGCTAGAGTGGGTAAGCCCTTGGAGAAGGCAAAAGACTCAAGCTCAAGTGGGTAAGTCCTTGGTGGAAAGCTTCTCTGAGTGAAGGTGCAGTCAAAGGTGGAAGATCCAAGAAGAGTGGGCAATTCCTACAAGGCTGAAGACTTGTGCTAGAGTGGGTAAGTCCTTGGAGAAGGCCGAAGACTCTTGCAAAGTGGGTAAGTCCTTGGTAAGGTTGAAGACTCTTTGTATTGGATAGGTAAGTCCTTTGTTGGTCATGTATTGTATGTCTTATTAATGAATATAAGAGTGCAATTGTTTGAAGTCCTAGAGGTTGACCTCTCTAGGCAAGTGGACTGACACACTTCTAGTTTGAAGTGTGGAACCACTCTAAATAGCTTGTCTAATTGGTGCATGTTCAATCTCTCTTATCCTTGCTATGCATGATTTAGTTTCACTCAAATTACCTATTTAGCAACCTTATCTTGTCATATATTTTGAAGGTTTAATGAATTTTGTGTAAGTGCTTTCAGCTCTATTCACCCCCCCTCTAGAGCATCTAATCACCCATCTAGGATCCAACAATTGGTATCAGAGTGGGTCTTCTCCAAGCATACTTCAACAAGTAGGAGAAGATGGGTGACTACCTAGGAGGGAGACTCTCGACCAGCCTTCCAATCTTTGATGGGAGCAATTTCCTCTATTGGAGAAGAAGACTTCAATTCTTCATCCAAGGATCAAGTCTCGAGATGTGGCAAATGGTGAACATCCCATACATTCTACCAAAGACAAACATTGAAGAATGGGATGAAGCCACCTTGATAAAAGCAACCTTGAATGCTAGAGACATGCACATCCTATATGCCTCCATGACCCCCACCGATTTCAACCGGATTTCCTCTTGTGAGACGGCCTATGAGGTATGGAGAAAGCTTTGCATCACTTATGAAGGGACAGATCAAGTGAAGGAAAGCAAAGTCTACATGCTCAAAGGGTTGCTTGAGAACTTCAAGATGGGAAAGGAGGAGAGCATAGCCAACATGTACTCAAGGCTCAACACCATCTTGAATGGTCTTGCTGTTCTAGGACATCCTATGTCTAGTGGAGAGATCAACTCAAAGATCCTTAGAATTATCCCCAAGAGGTGGGAATCCAAGGTGACTTCTATTGAAGAAACAAGGTCTCTTAGGGATATTCCTATTGAAGAGCTCATTGGAAATCTACAAGCACATGAAGCTACACTTGACAAGAGGGAGGAATTAGAAAGACAAGAGAAGAAAGAGCTAAAGAGAATGAAGAAGGCTGAACTAAAGGCTCAAATTGAAGCTATCATGGAATAAGTCTCTCCATCCTCTCAAGCTAAAGAAGATGCCATGTACTCCAAGGGTAAACCCTACAAAGGCAAGTCCTCCTCCATCCGGTGCTTCACATGTGGAAAGAAGGGTCACTAAATGAAGATTGCCCATAAGGCAAAAAGACCCATCTTCACAAGAAGAAATGGCAATCAAGCTCAAGTGGCTCCTCCAACTCAAGCTCAAGTGAAGATTCAAGTGAAGGATCAAGCTCAAGCTCAAGTGATGAAGGAGAATGCCATTTTGCTCTTATAGCATCAACAAGTGAAGACTCAAGTGAGGTAAATCTAGACTCTTTAGATAAAGAATGTTTAATTGCTATTATTCATGACATTTGTGCCTCTTATAAGTCTTCTAAAAAGAAAAAGAAAAAGCTTGCTAAAATTGTTGATAATTTGCATATAGAACTAGATGATCTTGAATATGCTAATACTTGCTTGCTTATTGATAAAAATAATTTTCTTAGCCAAGTAGACTCTCTTAAACTTGAAAATGCTAGTTTACTTGATAAGATTAAATTTCTAGAAGCTCAACCTCTCATGCCTAGTTCTAATGAAGAGCATACTTTAATTATTGATTCTCTCATGCATGACATTGATGTTCTTAAATCTGAAAACAAGGACAAAGATTTTGTTTTGCATGAATTAGAAATAGAAAATGCCTCCTTGCTTGCTAAAATCAATGGTCATGAATCTTGTTCTAGTTCTACAAATAGAGAGAATGATGTTGCTGCTCTTCATATTGATAGAGATTCTCTTTCAACTAAATCTCTTTTATTAGAAAATGATCTTTTGCATGCTAGAGATAATATTAATCAATTGTCTTTGACTATTGCTTCTCTTAAGCATGATAATGACAGTTTGAGATCTTCTTTGCAAAGATTCTTAGTTGGTAAAAAGAGTCTTAATGACATCCTACACCATACTACTAAACAAATTGGTAGACATGGTTTAGGGTATAATAGTAGTCAAGGGAACAACAAAGATAAAGGACCTCCAATATTCCATGGAGAATCCTCTAGTTCCAAGACTATGGGCACATGCAATTATTGCAATGAATTTGGTCATTATTCTACTTGTTGTCCTTTTAGGAAAGCACCCAAGAGCAATAGGACTTGGGTTACTAAGCTAACCCCTCTGGACCCAAAAACATGATTGGGGACCATTTCATCTTTCTTCTTGTAGGTACTTGCAAATGGATTGACTTGAGCCACTAAATTGCAAATTGACTTCTCAATCCACATGAAAGAAGAAAGGTGAGATGTGTAGAGGGTGACAACAAGTGGAAAAAGCAATGGTAAGCACAAAAGTAAATGGTTTTCTTTCTTATAAACATTTCTAACTTGTTTTTGTCAAGTTAGTGTGCACTATACATATGGTTTTTGAGTCAAAAGTGGCATATTGTGTTTCTCTTCACACTCTTGCTCAAACAAAATTTCTAATGCTTCTATAGTGCATTACTAACTTGATTATACATGTTTGGATATGGTTTGTATCTTTAGCATGCCTTTAAATATGTTTTTATGAAATATTTGTGCCTTTTGACAGCTGCTCTGACGGTCGAGTTTTCTCTATTGAAACTCGACCGATAGACACCAAGAGTGTTGCCAACAGCTGTCATCGGTCGAGTTGTCAATGCATAGAACTCGACCGATAGCACTGTGCACAGAATATACAGTTGGCTTATTGAGTGAGAATTTCCCTCTCAACTAGATTTTCTCAACCAATAGCCTTATTCTTTGGCACTCTCATTTGGTACCTCTATATATGCATACTTCCATGTTCTAAATTGCCTATCTTGCTTACAACTCTATCTCTCTAATTGCTCTAAATTGGTATATCTATATCTTGCAATTACTTGCTTTGAGTTGTTTTGCAGGTTTTGATGATGATCTCTTTGGATCTCTTGGTTGTGTCTAAAAATTGATTCCGTTGTACTCTAACTTGCTACATATCTATAGGTTTATATCTTGTTTTGATACAACCTTGAGGTTCATAGGGGTAATCATCTTATGGTAAGGATGCATATCTAGTGAGCTATATCCTTTCATGCTTCTAAAATTGCATATCTCTTTGTTTGGATATATCTCTACATCTACTCATAGCTTGCTCTTTAACTTGTGTATTTTTTGGTATCTCTTGCTATGATCTAGATCCTACTAGTAGTCCTAACTTGTGATATCATCTACTAGTAGTTCATATACATGTAGTTCTAACCCTGTTTATAATTTGGCATCTTTGCTCATCTATATGCTATGCTTATACATGCTCAAGCTTGTTCCTTAAATTGAATATCTACTATCTTGAGTTGCTTGCATAACATTGTGATGCAGGGTACATAGATCAACATTATATGTAGAAATTGGAGTATTTTTGGATTTTATGCAGATTTTGCTCCAGTTTCAATTTTTGGTGCAAGACTAGTGTTTTTCATGCAGAAACAACCTTCTGAGCAAGACTCATCGCTTTGCCATGAGCTCCGATGGTTTTTGATCAAATTCCATCATCTTGAGGGTCAAAATTGCACTTTATTATTTTTCTACAGTACTTTATCTTGCATTTTCGGGTGTTCAAGTAAATGCTTTAATTTGCTTTTCTTTCTATGCTTGGACAAGCCCCTATCTGTGCTCTTCTACTCTCCTCATATATATTTTGTGTTATCTCCTTTCTCTTTAACAAGTGATGTTTCTTTTTTCTTCATAACCCCCACCTTTTTGAAATGACAAAGGGGGAGAAAGGTAATGTCTTCTTTTAAAAAGAGGAAGAAGGCATGTCTTACATGAAGAGGAGAAGAATGTCCATGTAAAGGGGAGAAGGTAAAGGGGAGGAGACATATATGTGTAGACATATATGAGTAGAAGACATAGTTTCTATAAATGTTATGAAAGCTAACCATGCAGGAGAAATAGCATCAATTGAGGGGGAGTATGAAAACTCCATACACATCAATTGAGGGGGAGCATATGAAATCAATTCTATTGAAACCCCTAGGTTTCTCCAAAGGTATGAATTTACTTTAAATCTTTCAATACATTTATGGAATGGTTTGTCATCTTCAAAAAGGGGGAGAATGTTGACTCAAGGTCAATTAGGTCAATGTTGACTCACGTCTAAATTGACTAAACCCATGTTTTGATGATGACTAACCATTCCACATATTGGTGTCTAATGCTTCTACTTGAGTGATTTCAGATTAGGTATAGACACACTCCAATTGCCCTAACTTGCGCATTTGAAATTGGAGAAAAGACAAGTCAAAGTCATACAAGTGCACGTTTTTGTAATATGATGTATATCCATTAGAATCATGTTGTAAATCACTTGTAATGATTGTATGACTTGTAATTAAGCTTAGAAAAATATCAGGAACACTTAGATCGAATATTAGAGCACTTTTAATTCAACTTTGAAAATCAATTATAGGCACTTGTTCGGTCGAGTTTCCCACCCTGAAACTCGACGGATCAACCTTGATCAATTTTCTGAAGATTGCATCGGTCGAGTTGTGCACTCACAGAACTCGACCGATTGGGTAGTAGGCCATTTCCAGTTGAAATGGTTGGTCGAGTTTCCTCAGGACAAACTCGACCGATCCTTTGAACATCGGTTTGCTTGCTACTTGATCGGTCGAGTTACACCCATAGAAACTCGACCGATTGCACTGTACGGAAAAGTGCAGAAAAGTGTTTCTAGCCGTTGTGGAGTTGCAACAAGTGAAAATAGATCCGTTGCAAGCCACAAAATGGCTAGTTTTCGTTCTTAAGTGTTCCCAAAGGCTAAGAGGCATCCCCAGCTATAAATAGGACCCCTTGGGCTTCATTCCAAGGTTGAGCATTAATTGCAAACTCTTTGTGAGGTTCCTATTCTATAGTTGAGTGCTTCCTACAGCCTCCTCTCTCTCTAATCTTAATCACTTGCTACATCCATTAGAGTGAGTAGGAGATTTGTAAGAGAGCTAGTTTCTACTTGTATATCTTGTGAGGCTCTCACTTCCACCACCTCCCCATCTCTCATTTGCTATCTTGAAGATGAAGGTTCTCTCTCTTGTCCAAGAGAGGTGAAGAAGAACAAGGGAAGGAGTCCCTTGGTGAAGATCAAGGCCGAAGACTTGGAGCTAGAGTGGGTAAGCCCTTGGAGAAGGCAAAAGACTCAAGCTCAAGTGGGTAAGTCCTTGGTGGAAAGCTTCTCCGAGTGAAGGTGAAGTCAAAGGCGGAAGATCCAAGAAGAGTGGGTAATTCCTACAAGGCTGAAGACTTGTGCTAGAGTGGGTAAGTCCTTGGAGAAGGCCGAAGACTCTTGCAAAGTGGGTAAGTCCTTGGTAAGGTTGAAGACTCTTTGTATTGGATAGGTAAGTCCTTTGTTGGTCATGTATTGTATGTCTTATTAATGAATATAAGAGTGCAATTGTTTGAAGTCCTAGAGGTTGACCTCTCTAGGCAAGTGGACTGACACACTTCTAGTTTGAAGTGTGGAACCACTCTAAATAGCTTGTCTAATTGGTGCATGTTCAATCTCTCTTATCCTTGCTATGCATGATTTAGTTGCACTCAAATTACCTATTTAGCAACCTTATCTTGTCATATATTTTGAAGGTTTAATGAATTTTGTGTAAGTGCTTTCAGCTCCATTCACCCCCCCCTCTAGAGCATCTAATCACCCATCTAGGATCCAACAAGTGGTATCAGAGCGGGTCTTCTCCAAGCATACTTCAACAAGTAGGAGAAGATGGGTGACTACCTAGGAGGGAGACTCTCGACTAGCCTTCCAATCTTTGATGGGAGCAATTTCCTCTATTGGAGAAGAAGACTTCAATTCTTCATCCAAGGATCAAGTCTCGAGATGTGGCAAATGGTGAACATCCCATACATTCTACCAAAGACAAACATTGAAGAATGGGATGAAGCCACCTTGATGAAAGCAACCTTGAATGCTAGAGCCATGCACATCCTATATGCCTCCATGACCCCCACCGAGTTCAACCGGATTTCCTCTTGTGAGACGACCTATGAGGTATGGAGAAAGCTTTGCATCACTTATGAAGGGACAGATCAAGTGAAGGAAAGCAAAGTCTACATGCTCAAAGGGTTGCTTGAGAACTTCAAGATGGAAAAGGAGGAGAGCATAGCCAACATGTACTCAAGGATCAACACCATCTTGAATGGTCTTGCTGTTCTAGGACATCCTATGTCTAGTGGAGAGATCAACTCAAAGATCCTTAGAATTCTCCCCAAGAGGTGGGAATCCAAGGTGACTTCTATTGAAGAAGCAAGGTTTCTTAGGGATATTCCTATTGAAGAGCTCATTGGAAATCTACAAGCACATGAAGCCACACTTGACAAGAGGGAGGAATTAGAAAGACAAGAGAAGAAAGTGCTAAAGAGAATGAAGAAGGCTGAACTAAAGGCTCAAATTGAAGCTATCATGGAACAAGTCTCTCCATCCTCTCAAGATAAAGAAGATGCCATGTACTCCAAGGGTAAACCCTACAAAGGCAAGTCCTCCTCCATCCGGTGCTTCACATGTGGAAAGAAGGGTCACTACAAGGAAGATTTCCCACAAGGAAAAAAGACCCATCTTCACAAGAAGAAATGGCAATCAAGCTCAAGTGGCTCCTCCAACTCAAGCTCAAGTGAAGATTCATGTGAATGATCAAGCTCAAGCTCAAGTGATGAAGGAGAATGCCATTTTGCTCTTATAGCATCAACAAGTGAAGACTCAAGTGAGGTAAATCTAGACTCTTTAGATAAAGAATCTTTAATTGCTATTATTCATGACATTTGTGCCTCTTATAAGTCTTCTAAAAAAAAAAAGAAAAAGCTTGCTAAAATTGTTGATAATTTGCATATAGAACTAGATGATCTTGAATATGCTAATTCTTGCTTGCTTATTGATAAAAATAATTTTCTTAGCCAAGTAGACTCTCTTAAACTTGAAAATGCTAGTTTACTTGATAAGATTAAATTTCTAGAAGCTCAACCTCTCATTCCTAGTTCTAATGAAGAGCATACTTTAATTATTGATTCTCTCATGCATGAAATTGATGTTCTTAAATCTGAAAACAAGGACAAAGATTTTGTTTTGCATGAATTAGAAATAGAAAATGCCTCCTTGCTTGCTAAAATCAATGGGCATGAATCTTGTTCTAGTTCTACAAATAGAGAGAATGATGTTGCTTCTCTTCATATTAATAGAGATTCTCTTTCAACTAAATCTCTTTGCTTAGAAAATGATCTTTTGCATGCTAGAGATAATATTAATCAATTGTCTTCGACTATTGCTTCTCTTAAGCATGATAATGACAGTTTGAGATCTTCTTTGCAAAGATTCTTAGTTGGTAAAAAGAGTCTTAATGACATCCTACACCATACTACTAAACAAATTGGTAGACATGGTTTAGGGTATAATAGTAGTCAAGGGAACAACAAAGATAAACGACCTCCAATATTCCATGGATAATCCTCTAGTTCCAAGACTATGGGCACATGCAACTATTGCAATGAATTTGGTCATTATTCTACTTGTTGTGCTTTTAGGAAAGCACCCAAGAGCAATAGGACTTGGGTTGCTAAGCTAACCCCTCTGGACCCAAAAACATGATTGGGGACCATTTCATCTTTCTTCTTGTAGGTACTTGCAAATGGATTGACTTGAGCCACTAAATTGCAAATTGACTTCTCAATCCACATGAAAGAAGAAAGGTGAGATGTGTAGAGGGTGACAAAAAGTGGAACAAGCAATGGTAAGCACAAAGGTAAATGGTTTTCTTGCTTATAAACATTTCTAACTTGTTTTTGTCAAGTTAGTGTGCACTATACATATGGTTTTTGAGTCAAAAGTGGCATATTGTGTTTCTCTTCACACTCTTGCTCAAAAACTATTTCTAATGCTTCTATAGTGCATTACTAACTTGATTAGACATGTTTGGATATGGTTTGTATCTTTAGCATGCCTTTAAATATGTTTTTATGAAATATATGTGCCTTTTGACAGCTGCTCTGTCGGTCGAGTTTGCCCTATTGAAATTCGACCGATAGGCACCAAGAGTGTTGCCAACAGCTGTCATCGGTCGAGTTGTCAATGCACAGAACTTGACCGATAGCACTGTGCACAGAATATACAGTTGGCTTATTGAGTGAGAATTTCCCTCTCAACTAGATTTTCTCAACCAATAGCCTTATTCTTTGGCACTCTCATTTGGTACCTCTATATATGCATACTGCCATGTTCTAAATTGCCTATCTTGCTTACAACTCTATCTCTCTAATTGCTCTAAATTGGTATATCTATATCTTGCAATTACTTTCTTTGAGTTATTTTGCAGATTTTGATGATGATCTCTTTGGATCTCTTGGTTGTGTCTAAAAATTGCTTCTATTGTACTCTAACTTGCTACATCTCTATAGGTGTATATCTTGTTTTGATACAACCTTGAGGTTCATAGGGGTAATCATCTTATGGTAAGGATGCATATCTAGTGAGCTATATACTTTCATGCTTCTAAAATTGCATATCTCTTTATTTGGATATATCTCTACATCTACTCATAGTTTGCTCTTTAACTTGTATATCTTTTGGTATCTCTTGCTATGATCTAGATCCTACTAGTAGTTCTAACTTGTGATATCATCTACTAGTAGTTCATATACATGTAGTTCTAACCCTGTTTATAATTTGGCATCTTTGCTCATCTATATGCTATGCTTATACATGCTCAAGCTTGTTGCTTAAATTGAATATATACTATCTTGAGTTGCTTGCATAACATTGTGATGCAGGGTACATAGATCTACATTATATGTAGAAATTGGAGTATTTTTGGATTTTATGCAGATTTTTCTCCAGTTTCAAATTTTGGTGCAAGACTAGTGTTTTTCATGCAGAAACAACCTTCTGAGCAAGACTCATCGCTTTGCCATGAGCTCCGATGGTTTTTGATCAAATTCCATCATCTTGAGGGTCAAAATTGCACTTTATTATTTTTCTGTAGTACTTTATCTTGCATTTTGGGGTGTTCAAGTATATGCTTTAACTTGCTTTTCTTTCTATGCTTGGACAAGCCCCTATCTGTGCTCTTCTACTCTCCTCATATATATTTTGTGTGATCTCCTTTCTCTTTAACAAGTGATGTTTCTTTTTTCTTCATAACCCCCACCTTTTTGAAATGACAAAAGGGGAGAAAGGTAATGTCTTCTTTTAAAAAGAGGAAGAATGCATGTCTTACATGCAGAGGAGAAGAATGTCCATGTAAAGGGGAGAAGGTAAAGGGGAGGAGACATATATGTGTAGACATATATGAGTAGAAGACATAGTTTCTATAAATGTTATGAAAGCTAACCATGCAGGAGAAATAGCATCAATTGAGGGGGAGTATGAAAACTCCATACGCATCAATTGAGGGGGAGCATATGAACTCAATTCTATTGAAATCCCTAGGTTTATCCAAAGGTATGAATTTACTTTAAAGCTTTCAATACATTTATGGAATGGTTTATCATCTTCAAAAAGGGGGAGAATGTTGACTCAAGGTCAATTAGGTCAATGTTGACTCACGTCTAAATGGACTAAACCCATGTTTTGATGATGACTAACCATTCCACATATTGGTGTCTAATGCTTCCACTTGAGTGATTTCATATTAGGTATAGACACACTCCAATTGCCCTAACTTGCGCATCTCAAATTGGAGAAAAGACAAGTCAAAGTCATACAAGTGCACGTTTTTTTAATATGATGTATATCCATTAGAGTCATGTTGTAAATCACTTGTAATGATTGTATGACTTGTAATTAATCTTAGAAAATTATCAGGAACACTTAGATCGAATATTAGAGCACTTTTAATGCAACTTTGAAAATCAATTACAGGCACTTGTTCGGTCGAGTTTCCCACCCTGAAACTCGACCGATCAACCTTGATCGATTTTCTGAAGATTGCATCGGTCGAGTTGTGCACTCACAGAATTCGACTGATTGGGTAGTAGGCCATTTCCAGTTGAAATGGTCGGTCGAGTTTCCTCAGGACAAACTCGACCGATCCTTTGAACATCGGTTTGCCTACTACTTGATCGGTCGAGTTACACCCATAGAAACTCGACCGATTGCACTGTACGGAAAAGTGCAGAAAAGTGTTTCTAGCCGTTGTGGAGTTGCAACAAGTGAAAATAGATTCGTTGCAAGCCACAAAACGGCTAGTTTTCATTCTTAAGTGTTCCCAAAGGCTAAGAGGCATCCCCAGCTATATATAGGACCCCTTGGGCTTCATTCCAAGGTTGAGCATTCATTGCAAACTCTTTGTGAGGTTCCTATTCTATAGTTGAGTGCTTCCTACAGCCTCCTCTCTCTCTCTAAGCTTAATCACTTGCTACATCCATTAGAGTGAGTAGGAGATGTGTAAGAGAGCTAGTTTCTACTTGTATATCTTGTGAGGCTCTCACTTCCACCACCTCCCCATCTCTCATTTGCTATCTTGAAGATGAAGGTTCTCTCTCTTGTCCAAGAGAGGTGAAGAAGAACAAGGGAAGGAGTCCCTTGGTGAAGATCAAGGCCGAAGACTTGGAGCTAGAGTGGGTAAGCCCTTGGAGAAGGAAAAAGACTTAAGCTCAAGTGGGTAAGTCCTTGGTGGAAAGCTTCTCCGAGTGAAGGTGAAGTCAAAGGTGGAAGATCCAAGAAGAGTGGGTAATTCCTACAAGGCTGAAGACTTGTGCTAGAGTGGGTAAGTCCTTGGAGAAGGCCGAAGACTCTTGCAAAGTGGGTAAGTCCTTGGTAAGGTTGAAGACTCTTTGTATTGGATAGGTAAGTCCTTTGTTGGTCATGTATTGTATGTCTTATTAATGAATATAAGAGTGCAATTGTTTGAAGTCCTAGAGGTTGACCTCTCTAGGCAAGTGGACTGACACACTTCTAGTTTGAAGTGTGGAACCACTCTAAATAGCTTGTCTAATTGGTGCATGTTCAATCTCTCTTATCCTTGCTATGCATGATTTAGTTGCACTCAAATTACCTATTTAGCAACCTTATCTTGTCATATATTTTGAAGGTTTAATGAATTTTGTGTAAGTACTTTCAGCTCTATTCACCCCCCTCTAGAGCATCTAATCACCCATCTAGGATCCAACAAGTGGTATCAAAGAGGGTCTTCTGCAAGTATACTTCAACAAGTAGGAGAAGATGGGTGACTACCTAGGAGGGAGACTCTCGACCAGCCTTCCAATCTTTGATGGGAGCAATTTCCTCTATTGGAGAAGAAGACTTCAATTCTTCATCCAAGGATCAAGTCTCGAGATGTGGCAAATGGTGAACATCCCATACATTCTACCAAAGACAAACGTTGAAGAATGGGATGAAGCCACCTTGATGAAAGCAACCTTGAATGCTAGAGCCATGCACATCCTATATGCCTCCATGACCCCCACCGAGTTCAATTGGATTTCCTCATGTGAGACAGCCTATGAGGTATGGAGAAAGCTTTGCATCACTTATGAAGGGACAGATCAAGTGAAGGAAAGCAAAGTCTACATGCTCAAAGGGTTGCTTGAGAACTTCAAGATGGGAAAGGAGGAGAGCATAGCCAACATGTACTCAAGGCTCAACACCATCTTGAATGGTCTTGCTGTTCTAGGAAATCCTATGTCTAGTGGAGAGATCAACTCAAAGATCCTTAGAATTCTCCCCAAGAGGTGGGAATCCAAGGTGACTTCTATTGAAGAAGCAAGGTCTCTTAGGGATATTCCTATTGAAGAGCTCATTGGAAATCTACAAGCACATGAAGCCACACTTGACAAGAGGGAGGAATTAGAAAGACAAGAGAAGAAAGAGCTAAAGAGAATGAAGAAGGCTGAACTAAAGGCTCAAATTGAAGCTATCATGGAACAAGTCTCTCCATCCTCTCAAGCTAAAGAAGATGCAATGTACTCCAAGGGTAAACCCTACAAAGGCAAGTCCTCCTCCATCCGGTGCTTCACATGTGGAAAGAAGGGTCACTACAAGGAAGATTGCCCACAAGGCAAAAAGACCCATCTTAACAAGAAGAAATGGCAATCAAGCTCAAGTGGCTCCTCCAACTCAAGCTCAAGTGAAGATTCAAGTGAAGGATCAAGCTCAAGCTCAAGTGATGAAGGAGAATGCCATTTTGCTCTTATAGCATCAAAAAGTGAAGACTCAAGTGAGGTAAATCTAGACTCTTTAGATAAAGAATCTTTAATTGCTATTATTCATGACATTTGTGCCTCTTATAAGTCTTCTAAAAAGAAAAAGAAAAAGCTTGCTAAAATTGTTGATAATTTGCATATAGAACTAGATGATCTTGAATATGCTAATTCTTGCTTGCTTATTGATAAAAATAATTTTCTTAGCCAAGTAGACTCTCTTAAACTTGAAAATGCTAGTTTACTTGATAAGATTAAATTTCTAGAAGCTCAACCTCTCATGCCTAGTTCTAATGAAAAGCATACTTTAATTATTGATTCTCTCATGCATGACATTGATGTTCTTAAATCTGAAAACAAGGACAAAGATTTTGTTTTGCATGAATTAGAAATAGAAAATGCCTCCTTGCTTGCTAAAATCAATGGGCATGACTCTTGTTCTAGTTCTACAAATAGAGAGAATGATGTTTCTGCTCTTCATATTGATAGAGATTCTCTTTCAACTAAATCTCTTTGCTTAGAAAATGATCTTTTGCATGCTAGACATAATATTAATCAATTGTCTTCGACTATTGCTTCTCTTAAGAAAGATAATGACAATTTGAGATCTTCTTTGCAAAGATTCTTAGTTGGTAAAAAGATTCTTAATGACATCCTACACCATACTACTAAACAAATTGGTAGACATGGTTTAGGGTATAATAGTAGTCAAGGGAACAACAAAGATAAAGGACCTCCAATATTCCATGGAGAATCCTCTAGTTCCAAGACAATGGGCACATGCAACTATTGCAATAAATTTGGTCATTATTCTACTTGTTGTCCTTTTAGGAAAGCACCCAAGAGCAATAGGACTTGGGTTGCTAAGCTAACCCCTCTGGACCCAAAAACATGATTGGGGACCATTTCATCTTTCTTCTTGTAGGTACTTGCAAATGGATTGACTTGAGCCACTAAATTGCAAATTGACTTCTCAATCCACATGAAAGAAGAAAGGTGAGATGTGTAGAGGGTGACAACAAGTGGAAAAAGCAATGGTAAGCACAAAGGTAAATGGTTTTCTTGCTTATAAACATTTCTAACTTGTTTTTGTCAAGTTAGTGTGCACTATATATATGGTTTTTGAGTCAAAAGTGGCATCTTGTGTTTCTCTTCACACTCTTGCTCAAAAACTATTTCTAATGCTTCTATAGTGCATTACTAACTTGATTAGACATGTTTGGATATGTTTTGTATCTTTAGCATGCCTTTAAATATGTTTTTATGAAATATATGTGCCTTTTGACAGTTGCTCTGTCGGTCGAGTTTGCCCTATTGAAACTCGACTGATAGGCACCAAGAGTGTTGCCAACAGCTGTCATCGGTCGAGTTGTCAATGCACAAAACTCGACCGATAGCACTGTGCACAGAATATACAGTTGGCTTATTGAGTGAGAATTTCCCTCTCAACTAGATTTTCTCAACCAATAGCCTAATTCTTTGGCACTCTCATTTGGTACCTCTATATATGCATACTGCCATGTTCTAAATTGCCTATCTTGCTTACAACTCTATCTCTCTAATTGCTCTAAATTGGTATATCTATATCTTGCAATTACTTGCTTTGAGTTGTTTTGTAGGTTTTGATGATGATCTCTTTGGATCTCTTGGTTGTGTCTAAAAATTGCTTCCTTTGTACTCTAACTTGCTACATCTCTATAGGTGTATATCTTGTTTTGATACAACCTTGAGGTTCATAGGGGTAATCATCTTATGGTAAGGATGCATATCTAGTGAGCTATATCCTTTCATGCTTCTAAAATTTCATATCTCTTTGTTTGGATATATCTCTACATCTACTCATAGATTGCTCTTTAACTTGTGTATCGTTTGGTATCTCTTGCTATGATCTAGATCCTACTAGTAGTCCTAACTTGTGATATCATCTACTAGTAGTTCATATACATGTAGTTCTAACCCTGTTTATAATTTGGCATCTTTGCTCATCTATATGCTATGCTTATACATGCTCAAGATTGTTCCTTAAATTGAATATCTACTATCTTGAGTTGCTTGCACAACATTGTGATGCAGGGTACATAGATCTACATTATATGTAGAAATTGGATTATTTTTGGATTTTATGTAGATTTTTCTCCAGTTTCAAGTTTTGGTGCAAGACTAGTGTTTTTCATGCAGAAACAACCTTCTGAGCAAGACTCATCACTTTGCCATGAGTTCCGATGATTTTTGATCAAATTCCACCATCTTGAGGGTCAAAATTGCACTTTATTATTTTTCTGCAGTACTTTATCTTGCATTTTGGGGTGTTCAAGTATATGCTTTAACTTGCTTTTCTTTCTATGCTTGGACAAGCCCCTATCTGTGCTCTTCTACTCTCCTCATATATATTTTGTGTTATCTCCTTTCTCTTTAACAAGTGATGTTTCTTTTTTCTTCATAACCCCCACCTTTTTGAAATGACAAAGGGGGAGAAAGGTAATGTCTTCTTTTAAAAAGAGGAAGAAGGCATGTCTTACATGAAGAGGAGAAGAATGTCCATGTAAAGAGGAGAAGGTAAAGGGGAGGAGACATATATGTGTAGACATATATGAGTAGAAGACATAGTTTCTATAAATGTTATGAAAGCTAACCATGCAGGAGAAATAGCATCAATTGAGGGGGAGTATGAAAACTCCATACACATCAATTGAGGGGGAGCATATGAACTCAATTCTATTGAAACCCCTAGGTTTCTCCAAAGGTATGAATTTACTTTAAAGCTTTCAATACATTTATGGAATGGTTTGTCATCTTCAAAAAGGGGGAGAATGTTGACTCAAGGTCAATTAGGTCAATGTTGACTCACGTCTAAATTGACTAAACCCATGTTTTGATGATGACTAACCATTCCACATATTGGTGTATAATGCTTCTACTTGAGTGAT
Organism: Alisma plantago-aquatica; assembly: GCA_963693085.1. NCBI lineage: Eukaryota > Viridiplantae > Streptophyta > Magnoliopsida > Alismatales > Alismataceae > Alisma > Alisma plantago-aquatica. The sequence goes on along the minus strand of OY856410.1, from coordinate 860,914,082 downwards.
TTCAGATTAGGTATAGACACACTCCAATTGCCCTAACTTGCGCATCTCAAATTGGAGAAAAGACAAGTCAAAGTCATACAAGTGCACGTTTTTGTAATATGATGTATATCCATTAGAATCATGTTGTAAATCACTTGTAATGATTGTATGACTTGTAATTAAGCTTAGAAAATTATCAGGAACACTTAGATTGAATATTAGAGCACTTTTAATTCAACTTTGAAAATCAATTACAGGCACTTGTTTGGTCGAGTTTCCCACCCTGAAACTCGACCGATCAACCTTGATCGATTTTCTGAAGATTGCATCGGTCAAGTTGTGCACTCACAAAACTCGACCGATTGGGTAGTAGGCCATTTCCAGTTGAAATGGTCGGTCGAGTTTCCTCAAGACAAACTCGACCGATCCTTTGAACATCGGTTTGCCTGCTATTTGATCGGTCGAGGTACACCCATAGAAACTCGACCGATTGCACTGTACGGAAAAGTGCAGAAAAGTGTTTCTAGCCGTTGTGGAGTTGCAACAAGTGAAAATAGATCCGTTGCAAGCCACAAAATGGCTAGTTTTCGTTCTTAAGTGTTCCCAAAGGCTAAGAGGCATCCCCAGCTATAAATAGGACCCCTTGGGCTTCATTCCAAGGTTGAGCATTCATTGCAAACTCTTTGTGAGGTTCCTATTCTATAGTTGAGTGCTTCCTACAGCCTCCTCTCTCTCTAAACTTAATCACTTGCTACATCCATTAGAGTGAGTAGGAGATTTGTAAGAGAGCTAGTTTCTACTTGTATATCTTGTGAGGCTCTCACTTCCACCACCTCCCCATCTCTAATTTGCTATCTTGAAGATGAAGGTTCTCTCTGTTGTCCAAGAGAGGTGAAGAAGAACAAGGGAAGGAGTCCCTTGGTGAAGATCAAGGCCGAAGACTTGGAGCTAGAGTGGGTAAGCCCTTGGAGAAGGCAAAAGACTCAAGCTCAAGTGGGTAAGTCCTTGGTGGAAAGCTTCTCTGAGTGAAGGTGCAGTCAAAGGTGGAAGATCCAAGAAGAGTGGGCAATTCCTACAAGTATGAAGACTTGTGCTAGAGTGGGTAAGTCCTTGGAGAAGGCCGAAGACTCTTGCAAAGTGGGTAAGTCCTTGGTAAGGTTGACGACTCTTTGTATTGGATAGGTAAGTCCTTTGTTGGTCATGTATTGTATGTCTTATTAATGAATATAAGAGTGCAATTGTTTGAAGTCCTAGAGGTTGACCTCTCTAGGCAAGTGGACTGACACACTTCTAGTTTGAAGTGTGGAACCACTCTAAATAGCTTGTCTAATTGGTGCATGTTCAATCTCTCTTATCCTTGCTATGCATGATTTAGTTTCACTCAAATTACCTATTTAGCAACCTTATCTTGTCATATATTTTGAAGGTTTAATGAATTTTGTGTAAGTGCTTTCAGCTCTATTCACCCCCCCCTCTAGAGCATCTAATCACCCATCTAGGATCCAACAATTGGTATCAGAGTGGGTCTTCTCCAAGCATACTTCAACAAGTAGGAGAAGATGGGTGACTACCTAGGAGGGAGACTCTCGACCAGCCTTCCAATCTTTGATGGGAGCAATTTCCTCTATTGGAGAAGAAGACTTCAATTCTTCATCCAAGGATCAAGTCTCGAGATGTGGCAAATGGTGAACATCCCATACATTCTACCAAAGACCAACATTGAAGAATGGGATGAAGCCACCTTGATCAAAGCAACCTTGAATGCTAGAGCCATGCACATCCTATATGCCTCCATGACCGCCACCGAGTTCAACCGGATTTCCTCTTGTGAGACGGCCTATGAGGTATGGAGAAAGCTTTGCATAACTTATGAAGGGACAGGTCAAGTGAAGGAAAGCAAAGTCTACATGCTCAAAGGGTTGCTTGAGAACTTCAAGATGGGAAAGGAGGAGAGCATAGCCAACATGTACTCAAGGCTCAACACCATCTTGAATGGTCTTGCTATTCTAGGACATCCTATGTCTAGTGGAGAGATCAACTCAAAGATCCTTAGAATTCTCCCCAAGAGGTGGGAATCCAAGGTGACTTCTATTGAAGAAGCAAGGTCTCTTAGGGATATTCCTATTGAAGAGCTCATTGGAAATCTACAAGCACATGAAGCCACACTTGACAAGAGGGAGGAATTAGAAAGACAAGAGAAGAAAGAGCTAAAGAGAATGAAGAAGGCTGAACTAAAGGCTCAAATTGAAGCTATCATGGAACAAGTCTCTCCATCCTCTCAAGCTAAAGAAGATGCCATGTACTCCAAGGGTAAACCCTACAAAGGCAAGTCCTTCTCCATCCGGTGCTTCACATGTGGAAAGAAGGGTCACTACAAGGAAGATTGTCCACAAGGCAAAAAGACCCATCTTCACAAGAAGAAATGGCAATCAAGCTCAAGTGGCTCCTCCAACTCAAGCTCAAGTGAAGATTCAAGTGAAGGATCAAGCTCAAGCTCAAGTGATGAAGGAGAATGTCATTTTGCTCTTATAGCATAAACAAGTGAAGACTCAAGTGAGGTAAATCTAGACTCTTTAGATAAAGAATCTTTAATTGCTATTATTCATGACATTTGTGCCTATTATAAGTCTTCTAAAAAGAAAAAGAAAAAGTTTGCTAAAATTGTTGATAATTTGCATATAGAACTAGATGATCTTGAATATGCTAATTCTTGCTTGCTTATTGATAAAAATAATTTTCTTAGCCAAGTAGACTCTCTTAAACTTGAAAATGCTAGTTTACTTGATAAGATTAAATTTCTAGAAGCTCAACCTCTCATGCCTAGTTCTAATGAAGAGCATACTTTAATTATTGATTCTCTCATGCATGACATTGATGTTCTTAAATCTGAAAACAAGGACAAAGATTTTGTTTTGCATAAATTAGAAATAGAAAATGCCTCCTTGCTTGCTAAAATCAATGGGCATGAATCTTGTTCTAGTTCTACAAATAGAGAGAATGATGTTGCTTCTCTTCATATTGATTGAGATTCTCTTTCAACTAAATCTCTTTGTTTAGAAAATGATCTTTTGCATTCTAGAGATAATAGTAATCAATTGTCTTCGACTATTGCTTCTCTTAAGAATGATAATGACAGTTTGAGATCTTCTTTGCAAAGATTCTTAGTTGGTAAAAAGAGTCTTAATGACATCCTACACCATACTACTAAACAAATTGGTAGACATGGTTTAGGGTATAATAGTAGTCAAGGGACCAACAAAGATAAAGGACCTCCAATATTCCATGGAGAATCCTCTAGTTCCTAGACTATGGGCATATGCAACTATTGCAATGAATTTGGTCATTATTCTACTTGTTGTCCTTTTAGGAAAGCACCCAAGAGCAATAGGACTTGGGTTGCTAAGCTAACCCCTCTGGACCCAAAAACATGATTGGGGACCATTTCATCTTTCTTCTTGTAGGTACTTGCAAATGGATTGACTTGAGCCACTAAATTGCAAATTGACTTCTCAATCCACATGAAAGAAGAAAGGTGAGATGTGTAGAGGGTGACAACAAGTGGAAAAAGCAATGGTAAGCACAAAGGTAAATGGTTTCTTGCTTATAAACATTTCTAACTTGTTTTTGTCAAGTTAGTGTGCACTATACATATGGTTTTTGAGTCAAAAGTGGCATCTTGTGTTTCTCTTCACACTCTTGCTCAAAAACTATTTTGAATACTTCTATAGTGCATTACTAACTTGATTAGACATGTTTGGATATGGTTTGTATCTTTAGCATGACTTTAAATATGTTTTTATGAAATATATGTGCCTTTTGACAGCTGCTCTGTCGGTCGAGTTTGCCCTATTGAAACTCGACCGATAGGCACCAAGAGTGTTGCCAACAGCTGTCATCGGTCGAGTTGTCAATGCACAAAACTTGACCGATAGCACTGTGCACAGAATATACTGTTGGCTTATTGAGTGAGAATTTCCCTCTCAACTAGATTTTCTCAACCAATAGCCTTATTCTTTGGCACTCTCATTTGGTACCTCTATATATGCATACTGCCATGTTCTAAATTGCCTATCTTGCTTACAACTCTATCTCTCTAATTGCTCTAAATTGGTATATCTATATCTTGCAATTACTTGCTTTGAGTTGTTTTGTAGGTTTTGATAATGATCTCTTTGGATCTCTTGGTTGTGTCTAAAAATTGCTTCCGTTGTACTCTAACTTGCTACATCTCTATAGGTGTATATCTTGTTTTGATACAACCTTGAGGTTCATAGGGGTAATCATCTTATGGTAAGGATGCATATCTAGTGAGCTATATCCTTTCATGCTTCTAAAATTGCATATCTCTTTGTTTGGATATATCTCTACATCTACTCATAGCTTGCTCTTTAACTTGTGTATCTTTTGGTATCTCTTGCTATGATCTAGATCCTACTAGTAGTCCTAACTTGTGATATCATCTACTAGTAGTTCATATACATGTAGTTCTAACCCTGTTTATAATTTGGCATCTTTGCTCATCTATATGATATGCTTATACATGCTCAAGCTTGTTCCTTAAATTGAATATCTACTATCTTGAGTTGCTTGCATAACATTGTGATGCAGGGTACATAGATCTACATTATATGTAGAAATTGGAGTATTTTTGGATTTTATGCAGATTTTGCTCCAGTTTCAATTTTTGGGTGCAAGACTAGTGTTTTTCATGCAGAAACAACCTTCTGAGCAAGACTCATCACTTCGCCATGAGCTCCAATGGTTTTTGATCAAATTCCATCATCTTGAGGGTCAAAATTGCACTTTATTATTTTTCTGCAGTACTTTATATTGCATTTTGGGGTGTTCAAGTATATGCTTTAACTTGCTTTTCTTTCTATGCTTGGACAAGCCCCTATCTGTGCTCTTCTACTCTCCTCATATATATTTTGTGTGATCTCCTTTCTCTTTAACAAGTGATGTTTCTTTTTTCTTCATAACCCGCACCTTTTTGAAATGACAAAGGGGGAGAAAGGTAATGTCTTCTTTTAAAAAGAGGAAGAAGGCATGTCTTACATGAAGAGGAGAAAAATGTCCATGTAAAGGGGAGAAGGTAAAGGGGAGGAGACATATATGTGTAGACATATATGAGTAGAAGACATAGTTTCTATAAATGTTATGAAAGCTAACCATGCAGGAGAAATAGCATCAATTGAGGGGGAGTATGAAAACTCCATACGCATCAATTGAGGGGGAGCATATGAACTCAATTCTATTGAAACCCCTAGGTTTCTCCAAAGGTATGAATTTACTTTAAAGCTTTCAATACATTTATGGAATGGTTTGTCATCTTCAAAAAGGGGGAGAATGTTGACTCAAGGTCAATTAGGTCAATGTTGACTCACGTCTAAATTGACTAAACCCATGTTTTGATGATGACTAACCATTCCACATATTGGTGTCTAATGCTTCTACTTGAGTGATTTCAGATTAGGTATAAACACACTCCAATTGCCCTAACTTGCGCATCTCAAATTGGAGAAAAGACAAGTCAAAGTCATACAAGTGCACGTTTTTGTAATATGATGTATATCAATTAGAATCATGTTGTAAATCACTTGTAATGATTGTATGACTTGTAATTAAGCTTAGAAAATTATCAGGAACACTTAGATCAAATATTAGAGCACTTTTAATGCAACTTTGAAAATCAATTACAGGCACTTGTTCGGTCGAGTTTCCCACCCTGAAACTCGACCGATCAACCTTGATCGATTTTCTGAAGATTGCATCGGTCAAGTTGTGCACTCACAGAACTCGACCGATTGGGTAGTAGGCCATTTCCAGTTGAAATGGTCAGTCGAGTTTCCTCAAGACAAACTCGACCGATCCTTTGAACATCGGTTTGCCTGCTATTTGATCGGTCGAGGTACACCCATAGAAACTCGACCGATTGCACTGTACGGAAAAGTGCAGAAAAGTGTTTCTAGCCATTGTGGAGTTGCAACAAGTGAAAATAGATCCGTTGCAAGCCACAAAATGGCTAGTTTTCGTTCTTAAGTGTTCCCAAAGGCTAAGAGGCATCCCCAGCTATAAATAGGACCCCTTGGGCTTCATTCCAAGGTTGAGCATTCATTGCAAACTCTTTGTGAGGTTCCTATTCTATAGTTGAGTGCTTCCTACAGCCTCCTCTCTCTCTCTAAACTTAATCACTTGCTACATCCATTAGAGTGAGTAGGAGATTTGTAAGAGAGCTAGTTTCTACTTGTATATCTTGTGAGGCTCTCACTTCCACCACCTCCCCATCTCTAATTTGCTATCTTGAAGATGAAGGTTCTCTCTCTTGTCCAAGAGAGGTGAAGAAGAACAAGGGAAGGAGTCCCTTGGTGAAGATCAAGGCCGAAGACTTGGAGCTAGAGTGGGTAAGCCCTTGGAGAAGGAAAAAGACTCAAGCTCAAGTGGGTAAGTCCTTGGTGGAAAGCTTCTCCGAGTGAAGGTGAAGTCAAAGGCGGAAGATCCAAGAAGAGTGGGTAATTCCTACAAGGCTGAAGACTTGTGCTAGAGTGGGTAAGTCCTTGGAGAAGGCCGAAGACTCTTGCAAAGTGGGTAAGTCCTTGGTAAGGTTGAAGACTCTTTGTATTGGATAGGTAAGTCCTTTGTTTGTCATGTATTGTATGTCTTATTAATGAATATAAGAGTACAATTGTTTGAAGTCCTAGAGGTTGACCTCTCTAGGCAAGTGGACTGACACACTTCTAGTTTGAAGTGTGGAACCACTCTAAATAGCTTGTCTAATTGGTGCATGTTCAATCTCTCTTATCCTTGCGATGCATGATTTAGTTGCACTCAAATTACCTATTTAGCAACCTTATCTTGTCATATATTTTGAAGGTTTAATGAATTTTGTGTAAGTGCTTTCAGCTCTATTCACCCCCCCCCTTCTAGAGCATCTAATCACCCATCTAGGATCCAACAAGTGGTATCAGAGCGGGTCTTCTCCAAGCATACTTCAACAAGTAGGAGAAGATGGGTGACTACCTAGGAGAGAGACTCTCGACCAGCCTTCCAATCTTTGATGGGAGAAATTTACTCTATTGGAGAAGAAGACTTCAATTCTTCATCCAAGGATCAAGTCTCGAGATGTGGCAAATGGTGAACATCCCATACATTCTACCAAAGACAAACATTGAAGAATGGGATGAAGCCACCTTGATGAAAGAAACCTTGAATGCTAGAGCCATGCACATCCTATATGCCTCCATGACCCCTACCGAGTTCAACCAGATTTCCTCTTGTGAGACGGCCTATGAGGTATGGAGAAAGCTTTGCATCACTTATGAAGGGACAGATCAAGTGAAGGAAAGCAAAGTCTACATGATCAAAGGGTTGCTTGAGAACTTCAAGATGGGAAAGGAGGAGAGCATAGCCAACATGTACTCAAGGATCAACACCATCTTGAATGGTCTTGCTGTTCTAGGACATCCTATGTCTAGTGGAGAGATCAACTCAAAGATCTTTAAAATTCTCCCCAAGAGGTGGGAATCCAAGGTGACTTCTATTGAAGAAGCAAGGTCTCTTAGGGATATTACTATTGAAGAGCTCATTGGAAATATACAAGCACATGAAGCCACACTTGACAAAAGGGAGGAATTAGAAAGACAAGAGAAGAAAGAGCTAAAGAGAATGAAGAAGGCTGAACTAAAGGCTCAAATTGAAGATATCATGGAACAAGTCTCTTCATCCTCTCAAGCTAAAGAAGATGCCATGTACTCCAAGGATAAACCCTACAAAGGCAAATCCTCCTCGATCAGGTGCTTCACATGTGAAAAGAAGGGTCACTACAAGGAAGATTGTCCACAAGGAAAAAAGACCCATCTTCACAAGAAGAAATGGCAATCAAGCTCAAGTGGCTCCTCCAACTCAAGCTCAAGTGAAGATTCAAGTGAAGGATCAAGCTCAAGCTCAAGTGATGAAGGAGAATGCCATTTTGCTCTTATAGCATCAACAAGTGAAGACTCAAGTGAGGTAAATCTAGACTCTTTAGATAAAGAATCTTTAATTGCTATTATTCATGACATTTGTGCCTCTTATAAGTCTTCTAAAAAGAAAAAGAAAAAGCTTGCTAAAATTGTTGATAATTTGCATATAGAACTAGATGATCTTGAATATGCTAATACTTGCTTGCTTATTGATAAAAATAATTTTCTTAGCCAAGTAGACTCTCTTAAACTTGAAAATGCTAGTTTACTTGATAAGATTAAATTTCTAGAAGCTCAACCTCTCATGCCTAGTTCTAATGAAGAGCATACTTTAATTATTGATTCTCTCATGCATGCCATTGATGTTCTTAAATCTGAAAACAAGGACAAAGATTTTGTTTTGCATGAATTAGAAATAGAAAATGCCTCCTTGCTTGCTAAAATCAATGGGCATGAATCTTGTTCTAGTTCTACAAATAGAGAGAATGATGTTGTTGCTCTTCATATTGATAGAGATTCTCTTTCAACTAAATCTCTTTGCTTAGAAAATGATATTTTGCATGCTAGAGATAATATTAATCAATTGTCTTCGACTATTGCTTCTCTTAAGCATGATAATGACAGTTTGAGATCTTCTTTGCAAAGATTCTTAGTTGGTAAAAAGAGTCTTAATGAAATCCTACACCATACTACTAAACAAATTGGTAGACATGGTTTAGGGTATAATAGTAGTCAAGGGAACAACAAAGATAAAGGACCTCCAATATTCCATGGAGAATCCTCTAGTTCCAAGACTATGGGCACATGCAACTATTGCAATGAATTTGGTCATTAATCTACTTGTTGTCCTTTTAGGAAAGCACCCAAGAGAAATAGGACTTGGGTTGCTAAGCTAACCCCTCTGGACCCAAAAACATGATTGGGGACCATTTCATCTTTCTTCTTGTAGGTACTTGCAAATGGATTGACTTGAGCCACTAAATTGCAAATTGACTTCTCAATCCACATGAAAGAAGAAAGGTGAGATATGTAGAGGGTGACAACAAGTGGAAAAAGCAATGGTAAGCACAAAGGTAAATGGTTTTCTTGCTTATAAACATTTCTAACTTGTTTTTGTCAAGTTAGTGTGCACTATACATATGGTTTTTGAGTCAAAAGTGGCATCTTGTGTTTCTCTTCACACTCTTGCTCAAAAACTATTTCTAATGCTTCTATAGTGCATTACTAACTTGATTAGACATGTTTGGATATGGTTTGTATCTTTAGCATGCCTTTAAATATGTTTTTATGAAATATATGTGCCTTTTGACATCTGCTCTGTCGGTCGAGTTTGCCCTATTGAAACTTGACCGATAGGCACCAAGAGTGTTGCCAACAGCTGTCATCGGTCGAGTTGTCAATGCACAGAACTCGACCGATAGCACTGTGCACAGAATATACAGTTGGCTTATTGAGTGAGAATTTTCCTCTCAACTAGATTTTCTCAACCAATAGCCTTATTCTTTGGCACTCTCATTTGGTACCTCTATATATGCATACTGCCATGTTCTAAATTGCCTATCTTGCTTACAACTCTATCTCTCTAATTGCTCTAAATTGGTATATCTATATCTTGCAATTACTTGCTTTGAGTTGTTTTGCAGGTTTTGAGGATGATCTCTTTGGATCTCTTGGTTGTGTCTAAAAATTGCTTCCGTTGTACTCTAACTTGCAACATCTCTATAGGTGTATATCTTGTTTTGATACAACCTTGAGGTTCATAGGGGTAATCATCTTATGGTAAGGATGCATATCTAGTGATCTATATCCTTTCATGCTTCTAAAATTGCATATCTCTTTGTTTGGATATATCTCTACATCTACTCATAGCTTGCTCTTTAACTTGTGTATCTTTTGGTATCTCTTGCTATGATCTAGATCCTACTAGTAGTCCTAACTTGTGATATCATCTACTAGTAGTTCATATACATGTAGTTCTAAACCTATTTATAATTTGGCATCTTTGCTCATCTATATGATATGTTTATACATGCTCAAGCTTGTTCCTTAAATTGAATATCTACTATCTTGAGTTGCTTGCATAACATTGTGATGCAGGGTACATAGATCTACATTATATGTAGAAATTGGAGTATTTTTGGATTTTATGCAGATTTTGCTCCAGTTTCAAATTTTGGTACAAGACTAGTGTTTTTCATGCAGAAACAACCTTCTGAGCAAGACTCATCGCTTTGCCATGAGCTCCGATGGTTTTTGATCAAATTCCATCATCTTGAGGGTCAACATTGCACTTTATTATTTTTCTGCAGTACTTTATCTTGCATTTTGGGGTGTTCAAGTATATGCTTTAACTTGCTTTTCTTTCTATGCTTGGACAAGCCCCTATCTGTGCTCTTCTACTCTCCTCATATATATTTTGTGTTATCTCCTTTCTATTTAACAAGTGATGTTTCTTTTTTCTGCATAACCCCCACCTTTTTGAAATGACAAAGGGGGAGAAAGGTAATGTCTTCTTTTAAAAAAAGGAAGAAGGCATGTCTTACATGAAGAGGAGAAGAATGTCCATGTAAAGGGGAGAAGGTAAAGGGGAGGAGACATATATGTGTAGACATATATGAGTAGAAGACATAGTTTGTATAAATGTTATGAAAGCTAACCATGCAAGAGAAATAGCATCAATTGAGGGGGAGTATGAAAACTCCATACACATCAATTGAGGGGGAGCATATGAACTCAATTCTATTGAAACCCCTAGGTTTCTCCAAAGGTATGAATTTACTTTAAAGCTTTCAATACATTTATGGAATGGTTTGTCATCTTCAAAAAGGGGGAGAATGTTGACTCAAGGTCAATTAGGTCAATGTTGACTCACGTCTAAATTGACTAAACCCATGTTTTGATGATGACTAACCATTCCACATATTGGTGTCTAATGCTTCTACTTGAGTGATTTCAGATTAGGTATAGACACACTCCAATTGCCCTAACTTGCGCATCTCAAATTGGAGAAAAGACAAGTCAAAGTCATACAAGTGCACGTTTTTGTAATATGATGTATATCCATTAGAATCATGTTGTAAATCACTTGTAATGATTGTATGACTTGTAATTAATCTTAGAAAATTATCAGGAACACTTAGATCGAATATTAGAGCACTTTTAATGCAACTTTGAAAATCAATTACAGGCACTTGTTCGGTCGAGTTTCCCACCCTGAAACTCGACCGATCAACCTTGATCGATTTTCTGAAGATTGGATCGATCGAGTTGTGCACTCACAGAACTCGACCGATTGGGTAGTAGGCCATTTCCAGTTGAAATGGTCGGTCGAGTTTCCTTAGGACAAACTCGACCGATCCTTTGAACATCGGTTTGCCTGCTACTTGATCGGTCGAGTTACACCCATAGAAACTCGACCGATTGCACTGTACGGAAAAGTGCAGAAAAGTGTTTCTAGCCGTTGTGGAGTTGCAACAAGTGAAAATAGATCCGTTGCAAGCCAAAAAACGGCTAGTTTTCATTATTAAGTGTTCCCAAAGGCTAAGAGGCATCACCAGCTATAAATAGGACCCCTTGGGCTTCATTCCAAGGTTGAGCATTCATTGCAAACTCTTTGTGAGGTTCCTATTCTATAGTTGAGTGCTTCCTACAGGCTCCTCTCTCTCTCTCTAAGCTTAATCACTTGCTACATCCATTAGAGTGAGTAGGAGATTTGTAAGAGAGCTAGTTTCTACTTGTATATCTTGTGAGGCTCTCACTTCCACCACCTCCCCATCTCTCATTTGCTATCTTGAAGATGAAGGTTCTCTCTCTTGTCCAAGAGAGGTGAAGAAGAACAAGGGAAGGAGTCCCTTGGTGAAGATCAAGGCCAAAGACTAGGAGCTAGAGTGGTTAAGCCCTTGGAGAAGGCAAAAGACTCAAGCTCAAGTGGGTAAGTCCTTGGTGGAAAGCTTCTCCGAGTGAAGGTGAAGTCAAAGGCGGAAGATCCAAGAAGAGTGGATAATTCCTAAAAGGCTGAAGACTTGTGCTAGAGTGGGTAAGTCCTTGGAGAAGGCCGAAGACTCTTGCAAAGTGGGTAAGTCCTTGGTAAGGTTGAAGACTCTTTGTATTGGATAGGTAAGTCCTTTGTTGGTCATGTATTGTATGTCTTATTAATGAATATAAGAGTGCAATTGTTTGAAGTCCTATAGTTTGACCTCTCTAGGCAAGTGGACTGACACACTTCTAGTTTGAAGTGTGGAACCACTCTAAATAGCTTGTCTAATTGGTGCATGTTCAATCTCTCTTTTTCCTTGCTATGCATGATTTATTTGCACTCAATAATATATTTTGAAGGTTTAATGAATTTTGTGTAAGTGCTTTCATCTCTATTCACCCCCCTAGAGAATCTAATCACCCATCTAGGATCCAACAAGTGGTATCAGAGCGGGTCTTCTCCAAGCATACTTCAACAAGTAGGAGAAGATGGGTGACTACCTAGGAGGGAGACTCTCGACCAGCCTTCCAATCTTTGATGGTAGCAATTTCCTCTATTGGAGAAGAAGACTTCAATTCTTCATCCAAGGATCAAGTCTCGAGATGTGGCAAATGGTGAACATCCCATACATTCTAACAAACACAAACATTGAACAATGGGATGAAGCCACCTTGATGAAAGCAACCTTGAATGCTAGAGCCATGAACATCCTATATGCCTCCATGACCCCCACCGAGTTCAACCAGATTTCCTCTTATGAGACGGCCTATGAGGTATGGAGAAAGATTTGCATCACTTATGAAGGGACAGATCAAGTGAAGGAAAGCAAAGTCTACATGCTCAAAGGGTTGCTTGAGAACTTCAAGATGGGAAAGGAGGAGAGCATAGCCAACATGTACTCAAGGCTCAACACCATCTTGAATGGTCTTTCTGTTCTAGGACATCCTATGTCTAGTGGAGAGATCAACTCAAAGATCCATAGAAGTCTCCCCAAGAGGTGGGAATCCAAGGTGACTTCTATTGAAGAAGCAAGGTCTCTTAGGGATATTCCTATTGAAGAGATCATTGGAAATATACAAGCACATGAAGCCACACTTGACAAGAGGGAGGAATTAGAAAGACAAGAGAAGAAAGAGCTAAAGTGAATGAAGAAGGTTGAACTAAAGGCTCAAATTGAAGCTATCATGGAACAAGTCTCTCCATCCTCTCAAGCTAAACAAGATGCCATGTACTCCAAGGGTAAACCCTACAAAGGCAAGTCCTCCTCCATTCGGTGCATCAAATTTGGAAAGAAGGGTCACTACAAGGAAGATTGTCCACAAGGCAAAAAGACCCATATTCAGAAGAAGAAATGGCAATCAAGCTCAAGTGGCTCCTCCAACTCAAGCTCAAGTGAAGATTCAAGTGAAGGATCAAGCTCAAGCTCAAGTGATGAAGGAGAATGCCATTTTTCTCTTATAGCATCAACAAGTGAAGACTCAAGTGAGGTAAATATAGACTCTTTAGATAAAGAATCTTTAATTGCTATTATTCATGACATTTGTGCCTCTTATAAGTCTTCTAAAAAGAAAAAGAAAAAGCTTGCTAAAATTGTTGATAATTTGCATATAGAACTAGATGATCTTGAATATGCTAATTCTTGCTTGCTTATTGATAAAAATAATTTTCTTAGCCAAGTAGACTCCCTTAAACTTGAAAATGCTAGTTTACTTGATAAGATTAAATTTCTAGAAGCTCAACCTCTCATGCCTAGTTCTAATGAAGAGCATACTTTAATTATTGATTCTCTCATGCATGACATTGATGTTCTTAAATCTGAAAACAAGGACAAAGATTTTGTTTTGCATGAATTAGAAATAGAAAATGCCTACTTGCTTGCTAAAATCAATGGGCATGAATCTTGTTCTAGTTCTACAAATAGAGAGAATGATGTTGCTGCTCTTAATATTGATAGAGATTCTCTTTCAACTAAATCTCTTTGCTTAGAAAATGATCTTTTGCATGCTAGAGATAATATTAATCAATTGTCTTCGACTATTGCTTCTCTTAAGCATGATAATGACAGTTTGAGATCTTCTTTGCAAAGATTCTTAGTTGGTAAAAAGAGTCTTAATTACATCCTACACCATACTACTAAACAAATTGGTAGACATGGTTTAGGGTATAATAGTAGTCAAGGGAACAACAAAGATAAAGGACCTCCAATATTCCATGGAGAATCCTCTAGTTCCAAGACTATGGGCACATGCAACTATTGCAATGAATTTGGTCATTATTCTACTTGTTGTCCTTTTAGTAAAGCACCCAAGAGCAATAGGACTTGGGTTGCTAAGTTAATCCCTCTGGACCCAAAAACATGATTGGGGACCATTTCATCTTTCTTCTTGTAGGTACTTGCAAATGGATTGACTTGAGCCACTAAATTGCAAATTGACTTCTCGGTCCACATGAAAGAAGAAAGGTGAGATGTGTAGAGGGTGACAACAAGTGGAAAAAGCAATGGTAAGCACAAAGGTAAATGGTTTTCTTGCTTATAAACATTTCTAACTTGTTTTTGTCAAGTTAGTGTGCACTATACATATGGTTTTTGAGTCAAAAGTGGCATCTTGTGTTTCTCTTCACACTCTTGCTCCAAAATTATTTCTAATGTTTCTATAGTGCATTACTAACTTGATTAGACATTTTTGGATATGGTTTGTATCTTTAGCATGCCTTTAAATATGTTTTTATGAAATATATGTGGCTTTTGACAGCTGCTCTGTCGGTCGAGTTTGCCCTATTGAAACTTGACCGATAGGCACCAAGAGTGTTGCCAACACCTGTCATCGGTCGAGTTGTCAATGCACATAACTCGACCGATAGCACTGTGCACATAATATACAGTTGGCTTATTGAGTGAGAATTTCCCTCTCAACTAGATTTTCTCAACCAATAGCCTTATTCTTTGGCACTCTCATTTGGTACCTCTATATATGCATACTGCCATGTTCTAAATTGCCTATCTTGCTTACAACTCTATCTCTCTAATTGCTCTAAGTTGGTATATCTATATCTTGCAATTACTTGCTTTGAGTTGTTTTGCAGGTTTTGAGGATGATCTCTTTGGATCTCTTGGTTGTGTCTAAAAATTGCTTCCGTTGTACTCTAACTTGCTACATATCTATAGGTGTATATCTTGTTTTGATACAACCTTGAGGTTCATAGGGGTAATCATCTTATGGTAAGGATGCATATCTAGTGAGCTATATCCTTTCATGCTTCTAAAATTGCATATCTCTTTGTTTGGATATATCTCTACATCTACTCATAGCTTGCTCTTTAACTTGTGTATCTTTTGGTATTTCTTGCTATGATCTAGATCCTACTAGTAGTCCTAACTTGTGATATCATCTACTAGTAGTTCATATACATGTAGTTCTAACCCTGTTTATAATTTGGCATCTTTGCTCATCTATATGCTATGCTTATACATGCTCAAGCTTGTTCCTTAAATTGAATATCTACTATCTTGAGTTGCTTGCATAACATTGTGATGCAGGGTACATAGATCTACATTATATGTAGAAATTGGAGAATTTTTGGATTTTATGCAGATTTTGCTCCAGTTTCAATTTTTGGTGCAAGACTAGTGTTTTACAAACAGAAACAACCTTCTGAGAAAGACTTATCACTTCGCCATGAGCTCCGATGGTTTTTGATCAAATTCCATCATCTTAAGGGTCAAAATTGCACTTTATTATTTTTCTGCAGTACTTTATCTTGCATTTTGGGGTGTTCAAGTATAATGCTTTAACTTGCTTTTCTTTCTATGCTTGGACAAGCCCCTATCTGTGCTCTTCTACTCTCCTCATATATATTTTGTGTTATCTCCTTTCTCTTTAACAAGTGATGTTTCTTTTTTCTTCATAACCCCCACCTTTTTGAAATGACAAAGGGGGAGAAAGGTTATGTCTTCTTTTAAAAAGAGGAAGAAGGCATGTCTTACATGAAGAGGAGAAGAATGTCCATGTAAAGGGGAGAAGGTAAAGGGGAGGAGACATATATGTGTAGACATATATGAGTAGAAGACATAGTTTCTATAAATGTTATGAAAGCTAACCATGCAGGAGAAATAGCATCAATTGAGGGGGAGTATGAAAACTCCATACGCATCAATTGAGGGGGAGCATATGAACTCAATTCTATTGAAACCTCTAGGTTTCTCCATAGGTATGAATTTACTTTAAAGCTTTCAATACATGAGTGTTATCACTTGAGAAGCATGGCTGGACCACTGTTAGAGTTTCTTGACATCTTGATAAATGTCAAAGCCCATACGAAGATGGACAAATCTGTGATGGTGATGAGCCAAGTTGAGTCCAAGGACAAAGGCAAAGCCAACAAGTGATTTTTGGCTAAGGTAAAGTCCAAACCTTCTACACTCAAAGTTATGATAAGGATAAAGGAACCCAAGAAGATGAATCAAGGGATAGAGATCTCTACTTTTGGAGTATATGTTATTGATATTAACTTCACTACTTCTTCATCATGGGTACTTGATACCAGATGTGGATCACTTATTTGCTCAAATGTGAAGCATCTAAAAAGAAGTAGATATTTATAGAAAGGTGTGGCTGAACTGCGTGTTGGGAATGGCATAAGAGTTGCGACCAGCGCAGTTGCAACCTATGAGTTAACTCTACAAACTTGAATTATAATAGATTAAGAGAACTGCTATTACATACATGCCATTAATAGGAGCATCATATATGTATCTTGTTTAGACTGGAAAGGATTCAAATTTCTTATAAAGAATGGAATATGTTCTATTAGTAAATATGGGATCTTTTGTGGAAGTGCCTTAATGTCTTGTGGTCCATACTTTAGAGATCTAGAGATAGGATTATATAACATGAATACCAAAAGGCAAAAACTAAATGGCTCAAACAAAACATACATTTGGCATTGTCGTCTAGGGCACATAAATGAGAATTGCATATCGGGACTAAATAAAGATGGTTATTTGGGCTTTTTTGATTTCAAATCATTAGAGACATGTGAATCATGTTAGTTGGTTTAGATGGCTAAGACCTCTTTCACTAGAAACAATGAGAGGGGTAGTGATTTATTAGGACTCATACATATCAATGTGTGTGGATCTTTCAGAACAAACACTAGAGGTGGGTATCAATACTTCATTACTTTCACTGATGACTTCAGTAGGTATGGCTATGCTTATTTGATGAAACATAAGTCATAAGATCTTGACAAGTTCAAGGAGTTTATGAAAGAAGTACATAACCAACTTGGTAAAAGTATTAAGGCACTTCTTGTAATTGAGGTGGAGAATACTTAAACTAGGAGTTTGAGGACCTTTTAAGAGCCCATGCGATTGTATCCCAATGGACCCCTCTTGGAATACCTCAGCATAATATTGTGTCAGAAAGAATGAATCACACATTATTGGATATGGTGTGATCAATGATAAGTTTATATTAGCTTCAAATAACCTTCTGGGGGTATGGTCTAAAAATCATTAGTCTTACACTAAATTGAGTACCATCTAAATTGGTTCGAAAGACACCATATGAGATATGGACTGGGAAGCGACCCAAGGGAATGGTTTGTCATCATCAAAAAGGGGGAAAATGTTGACTCAAGGTCAATTAGGTCAATGTTGACTCATGTCTAAATTGACTAAACCCATGTTTTGATGATGACTAACCATTCCACATATTGGTGTCTAATGCTTCTACTTGAGTGATTTCATATTAGGTATAGACACACTCCAATTGCCCTAACTTGTGCATCTCAAATTAGAGAAAAGACAAGTCAAAGTCATACAAGTGCACGTTTTTGTAATATGATGTATATCCATTAGAATCATGTTGTAAATCACTTTTAATGATTGTATGACTTGTAATTATGCTTAGAAAATTATCAGGAACACTTAGATCGAATATTAGAGCACTTTTAATGCAACTTTGAAAATCAATTACAGGCACTTGTTCGGTCGAGTTTCCCACCCTGAAACTCAACCGATCAACCTTGATCGATTTTCTGAAGATTGTATCGGTCGAGTTGTGCACTCACAGAACTCGACCGATTGGGTAGTAGGCCATTTCCAGTTGAAATGGTCGGTCGAGTTTCCTCAGGACAAACTCGACCGATCCTTTGAACATCGGTTTGCCTGCTACTTGATCGGTCGAGTTACACCCATAGAAACTCGACCGATTGCACTGTACAGAAAAGTGCAGAAAAGTGTTTCTAGCCGTTGTGGAGTTGAAACAAGTGAAAATAGATCCGTTGCAAGCCACAAAACGGCTAGTTTTCGTTCTTAAGTGTTCCCAAAGGCTAAGAGGCATCCCCATCTATAAATAGGACCCCTTGGGCTTCATTCCAAGGTTGAGCATTCATTGCAAACTCTTTGTGAGGTTCCTATTCTATAGTTGAGTGCTTCCTACAGCCTCCTCTCTCTCTCTCTCTAAGCTTAATCACTTGCTACATCCATTAGAGTGAGTAGGAGATTTGTAAGAGAGCTAGTTTCTACTTGTATATCTTGTGAGGCTCTCACTTCCACCACCTCCCCATCTCTCATTTGCTATCTTGAAGATGAAGGTTCTCTCTCTTGTCCAAGAGAGGTGAAGAAGAACAAGGGAAGGAGTCCCTTGGTGAAGATCAAGGCCGAAGACTTGGAGCTAGAGTGGGTAAGCCCTTGGAGAAGGCAAAAGACTCAATCTCAAGTGGGTAAGTCCTTGGTGGAAAGCTTCTCCGAGTGAAGGTGAAGTCAAAGGCGGAAGATCCAAGAAGAGTGGGTAATTCCTACAAGGCTGAAGACTTGTGCTAGAGTGGGTAAGTCCTTGGAGAAGGCCGAAGACTCTTGCAAAGTGGGTAAGTCCTTGGTAAGGTTGAAGACTCTTTGTATTGGATAGGTAAGTCCTTTGTTGGTCATGTATTGTATGTCTTATTAATGAATATAAGAGTGCAATTGTTTGAAGTCCTAGAGGTTGAACTCTCTAGGTAAGTGGACTGACACACTTCTAGTTTGAAGTGTGGAACCACTCTAAATAGCTTGTCTAATTGGTGCATGTTCAATCTCTCTTATCCTTGCTATGCATGATTGAATTGCACTCAAATTACCTATTTAGCAACCTTATCTTGTCATATATTTTGAAGGTTTAATGAATTTTGTGTAAGTGCTTTCAGGTCTATTCACCCCCTCCCCTCTAGAGCATCTAATCACCCATCTAGGATCCAACAAGTGGTATCAGAGCGGGTCTTCTCCAAGCATACTTCAACAAGTAGGAGAAGATGGGTGACTACCTAAGAGGGAGACTATCAACCAGCCTTCCAATCTTTGATGGGAGGAATTTCCTCTATTGGAGAAGAAGACTTCAATTCTTCATCCAAGGATCAAGTCTCGAGATGTGGCAAATGGTGAACATCCCATACATTCTACCAAAGACAAACATTGAAGAATGGGATGAAGCCACCTTGATGAAAGAAACCTTGAATGCTAGAGCCATGCACATCCTATATGCCTCCATGACCCCCACTGAGTTCAACTGGATTTCCTCTTGTCAGACGGCCTATGAGGTATGGAGAAAGCTTTGCATCACTTATGAAGGGACAGATCAAGTGAAGGAAAGCAAAGTCTACATGCTCAAAGGGTTGCTTGAGAACTTCAAGATGGGAAAGGAGGAGAGCATAGCCAACATGTACTCAAGGCTCAACACCATCTTGAATGGTCTTGCTGTTCTAGGACATCCTATGTCTAGTGGAGAGATCAACTCAAAGATCCTTAGAATTCTCCCCAAGAGGTGGGAATCCAAGGTGACTTCTATTGAAGAAGCAAGGTCTCTTAGGGATATTCCTATTGAAGAGCTCTTTGGAAATCTACAAGCACATGAAGCCACACTTGACAAGAGGGAGGAATTAGAAAGACAAGAGAAGAAAGAGCTAAAGAGAATGAAGAAGGCTGAACTAAAGGCTCAAATTGAAGCTATCATGGAACAAGTCTCTCCATCCTCTCAAGCTAAAGAAGATGCCATGTACTCCAAGGGTAAACCCTACAAAGGCAAGTACTCCTCCATCCGGTGCTTCACATGTGGAAAGAAGGGTCACTACAAGGAAGATTGTCCACAAGGCAAAAAGACCCATCTTCACAAGAAGAAATGGCAATCAAGCTCAAGTGGCTCCTCCAACTCAAGCTCAAGTGAAGATTCAAGTGAAGGATCAAGCTCAAGCTCAAGTGATGAAGGAGAATGCCATTTTGCTCTTATAGCATCAACAAGTGAAGACTCAAGTGAGGTAAATCTAGACTCTTTAGATAAAGAATCTTTAATTTCTATTATTCATGACATTTATGCCTCTTATAAGTCTTCTAAAAAGAAAAAGAAAAAGCTTGCTACAATTGTTGATAATTTGCATATAGAACTAGATGATCTTGAATATGCTAATTCTTGCTTGCTTATTGATAAAAATAATTTTCTTATCCAAGTAGACTCTCTTAAACTTGAAAATGCTAGTTTACTTGATAAGATTAAATTTCTAGAAGCTCAACCTCTCATGCCTAGTTCTAATGAAGATCATACTTTAATTATTGATTCTCTCATGCATGACATTGATGTTCTTAAATCTGAAAACAAGGACAAAAATTTTGTTTTGCATGAATTAGAAATAGAAAATGCCTCCTTGCTTGCTAAAATCAATGGGCATAAATCTTGTTCTAGTTCTACAAATAGAGAGAATGATGTTGCTGCTCTTCATATTGATAGAGATTCTCTTTCAACTAAATCTCTTTGCTTAGAAAATGATCTTTTGCATGCTAGAGATAATATTAATCAATTGTCTTCGACTATTGCTTCTCTTAAGCATGATAATGACAGTTTGAGATCTTCTTTGCAAAGATTATTAGTTGGTAGAAAGAGTCTTAATGACATCCTACACCATACTACTAAACAAATTGGTAGACATGGTTTAGGGTATAATAGTAGTCAAGGGAACAACAAAGATAAAGGACCTCCAATATTCCATGGACAATCCTTTAGTTCCAAGACTATGGGCACATGCAACTATTGCAATGAATTTGGTCATTATTCTACTTGTTGTCCTTTTAGGAAAGCACCCAAGAGCAATAGGACTTGGGTTGCTAAGCTAACCCCTCTGGACCCAAAAACATGATTGGGGACCATTTCATCTTTCTTCTTGTAGGTATTTGCAAATGGATTGACTTGAGCCACTAAATTGCAAATTGACTTCTCAATCCACATGAAAGAAGAGAGGTGAGATGTGTAGAGGGTGACAACAAGTGGAAAAAGCAATGCTAAGCACAAAGGTAAATGGTTTTCTTTCTTATAAACAATTCTAACTTGTTTTTGTCAAGTTAGTGTGCACTATACATATGGTTTTTGAGTCAAAAGTGGCATCTTGTGTTTCTCTTCACACTCTTGCTCAAAAACTATTTCTAATGCTTCTATAGTGCATTACTAACTTGATTAGACATGTTTGGATATGGTTTGTATCTTTAGCATGCCTTTAAATATGTTTTTATGAAATATATGTGCCTTTTGACAGCTGCTCTATCGGTCGAGTTTGCCCTATTGAAACTTGACCGATAGGCACCAAGAGTGTTGCCAACAGCTGTCATCGGTCGAGTTGTCAATGCACAAAACTCGACCGATAGCATTGTGCACAGAATATACAGTTGGCTTATTGAGTGAGAATTTCCCTCTCAACTAGATTTTCTTAACCAATAGCCTTATTCTTTGGCACTCACATTTGGTACCTCTATATATGCATACTGCCATGTTCTAAATTGCCTATCTTGCTTACAACTCTATCTCTCTAATTGCTCTAAATTGGTATATCAATATCTTGCAATTACTTGCTTTGAGTTGTTTTGCAGGTTTTGAGGATGATCTCTTTGGATCTCCTGGTTGTGTCTAAAAATTGCTTCCGTTGTACTCTAACTTGCTACATCTCTATAGGTGTATATCTTGTTTTGATACAACCTTGATGTTCATAGGGGTAATCATCTTATGGTAAGGATGCATATCTAGTGAGCTATATCCTTTCATGCTTCTAAAATTGCATATCTCTTTGTTTGGATATATCTCTACATCTACTCATAGCTTGCTCTTTAACTTGTGTATCTTTTGGTATCTCTTGCTATGATCTAGATCCTACTAGTAGTCCTAACTTGTGATATCATCTACTAGTAGTTCATATACATGTAGTTCTAACCCTGTTTATAATTTGGCATCTTTGCTCATCTATATGCTATGCTTATACATGCTCAAGCTTGTTCCTTAAATTGAATATCTACTATCTTGAGTTGCTTGCATAACATTGTGATGCAGGGTACATAGATCTACATTATATGTAGAAATTGGAGTGTTTTTGGATTTTATGCAGATTTTGCTCCAGTTTCAATTTTTGGTGCAAGACTAGTGTTTTTCATGCAGAAACAACCTTCTGAGCAAGACTCATCGCTTTGCCATGAGCTCCGATGGTTTTTGATCAAATTCCATCATCTTGAGGGTCAAAATTGCACTTTATTATTTTTCTACAGTACTTTATCTTGCATTTTGGGGTGTTCAAGTATATGCTTTAACTTGCTTTTCTTTCTATGCTTGGACAAGCCCCTATCTGTGCTCTTCTACTCTCCTCATATATATTTTATGTTATCTCCTTTCTCTTTAACAAGTGATGTTTCTTTTTTCTTCATAACCCCCACCTTTTTGAAATGACAAAGGGGGAGAAAGGTAATGTCTTCTTTTAAAAAGAAGAAGAAGGCATGTCTTACATGAAGAGGAGAAGAATGTCCATGTAAAGGGGAGAAGGTAAAGGGGAGGAGACATATATGTGTAGACATATATGAGTAGAAGACATAGTTTCTATAAATGTTATGAAAGCTAACCATGCAAGAGAAATAGCATCAATTGAGGGGGAGTATGAAAACTCCATACACATCAATTGAGGGGGAGTATATGAACTCAATTCTATTGAAACCCTTAGGTTTCTCCAAAGGTATGAATTTACTTTAAAGCTTTCAATACATTTATGGAATGGTTTGTCATCTTCAAAAAGGGGGAGAATGTTGACTCAAGGTCAATTAGGTCAATGTTGACTCACGTCTAAATTGACTAAACCCATGTTTTGATGATTACTAACCATTCCACATATTGGTGTCTAATGCTTCTACTTGAGTGATTTCAGATTAGGTATAGACACACTCCAATTGCCCTAACTTGCGCATCTCAAATTGGAGAAAAGACAAGTCAAAGTCATACAAGTGCACGTTTTTGTAATATGATGTATATCCATTAGAATCATGTTGTAAATCACTTGTAATGATTGTATGACTTGTAATTAAGCTTAGAAA
Organism: Alisma plantago-aquatica; assembly: GCA_963693085.1. Lineage (NCBI taxonomy): Eukaryota > Viridiplantae > Streptophyta > Magnoliopsida > Alismatales > Alismataceae > Alisma > Alisma plantago-aquatica. Next base: position 860,890,804 of record OY856410.1, on the reverse strand, counting down.
ATTATCAGGAACACTTAGATCGAATATTAGAGCACTTTTAATGCAACTTTGAAAATCAATTACAGGCACTTGTTCGGTCGAGTTTCCCACCCTGAAACTCGATCGATCAACCTTGATCGATTTTTCTGAAGATTGCATCGGTCGAGTTGTGCACTCACAGAACTTGACCGATTGGGTAGTAGGCCATTTCCAGTTGAAATGGTCGGTCGAGTTTCCTCAGGACAAACTCGACCGATCCTTTGAACATCGGTTTGCCTACTACTTGATCGGTCGAGTTACACCCATAGAAACTCGACTGATTTCACTGTACGGAAAAGTGCAGAAAAGTGTTTCTAGCCGTTGTGGAGTAGCAACAAGTGAAAATAGATCTGCTGCAAGCCAAAAAACGGCTAGTTTTCGTTCTTAAGTGTTCCCAAAGGCTAAGAGGCATCCCCAGCTATAAATAGGACCCCTTGGGCTTCATTCCAAGGTTGAGCATTCATTGCAAACTCTTTGTGAGGTTCCTATTCTATAGTTGAGTGCTTCCTACAGCCTCCTCTCTCTCTCTAAGCTTAATCACTTGCTACATCCATTAGAGTGAGTAGGAGATTTGTAAGAGAGCTAGTTTCTACTTGTATATCTTGTGAGGCTCTCACTTCCACCACCTCCCCATCTCTCATTTGCTATCTTGAAGATGAAGGTTCTCTCTCTTGTCCAAGAGAGGTGAAGAAGAACAAGGGAAGGAGTCCCTTGGTGAAGATCAAGGCCGAAGACTTGGAGCTAGAGTGGGTAAGCCCTTGGAGAAGGCAAAAGACTCAAGCTCAAGTGGGTAAGTCCTTGGTGGAAAGCTTCTCCGAGTGAAGGTGAAGTCAAAGGCGGAAGATCCAAGAAGAGTGGGTAATTCCTACAAGGCTGAAGACTTGTGCTAGAGTGGGTAAGTCCTTGGAGAAGGCCGAAGAATCTTGCAAAGTGGGTAAGTCCTTGGTAAGGTTGAAGACTCTTTGTATTGGATAGGTAAGTCCTTTGTTGGTCATGTTATTGTATGTCTTATTAATGAATATAAGAGTGCAATTGTTTGAAGTCCTAGAGGTTGACCTCTCTAGGCAAGTGGACTGACACACTTCTAGTTTGAAGTGTGGAACCACTCTAAATAGCTTGTCTAATTGGTGCATGTTCAATCTCTCTTATCCTTGCTATGCATGATTTAGTTGCACTCAAATTACCTATTTAGCAACCTTATCTTGTCATATATTTTGAAGGTTTAATGAATTTTGTGTAAGTGCTTTCAGGTCTATTCACCCCCTCCCCTCTAGAGCATCTAATCACCCATCTAGGATCCAACAAGTGGTATCAGAGCGGGTCTTCTCCAAGCATACTTCAACAAGTAGGAGAAGATGGGTGACTACCTAGGAGGGAGACTCTCGACCAGCCTTCCAATCTTTGATGGGAGCAATTTCCTCTATTGGAGAAGAAGACTTCAATTCTTCATCCAAGGATCAAGTCTCGAGATGTGGCAAATGGTGAACATCCCATACATTCTACCAAAGACAAACATTGAAAAATGGGATGAAGCCACCTTGATGAAAGCAACCTTGAATGCTAGAGCCATGCACATCCTATATGCCTCCATGACCCCCACCGAGTTCAACCAGATTTCCTCTTGTGAGACAGCCTATGAGGTATGGAGAAAGCTTTGCATCACTTATGAAGGGACAGATCAAGTGAAGGAAAGCAAAGTCTAAATGCTCAAAGGGTTGCTTGAGAACTTCAAGATGGGAAAGGAGGAGAGCATAGCCAACATGTACTCAAGGCTCAACACCATCTTGAATGGTCTTGCTGTTCTAGGACATCCTATGTCTAGTGGAGAGATCAACTCAAAGATCCTTAGAATTCTCCCTAAGAGGTGGGAATCCAAGGTGACTTCTATTGAAGAAGCAAGGTCTCTTAGGGATATTCCTATTGAAGAGCTCATTGAAATCTACAAGCACATGAAGCCACACTTGACAAGAGGGAGGAATTAGAAAGACAAGAGAAGAAAGAGCTAAAGAGAATGAAGAAGGCTGAACTAAAGGCTCAAATTGAAGCTATCATGGAACAAGTCTCTCCATCCTCTCAAGCTAAAGAAGATGCCATGTACTCCAAGGGTAAACCCTACAAAGGCAAGTCCTCCTCCATCCGGTGCTTCACATGTGGAAAGAAGGGTCACTACAAGGAAGATTGTTCACAAGGCAAAAAGACCCATCTTCACAAGAAGAAATGGCAATCAAGCTCAAGTGGCTCCTCCAACTCAAGATCAAGTGAAGATTCAAGTGAAGGATCAAGCTCAAGCTCAAGTGATGAAGGAGAATGCCATTTTGCTCTTATAGCATCAACAAGTGAAGACTCAAGTGAGGTAAATCTAGACTCTTTAGATAAAGAATCTTTAATTGCTATTATTCATGACATTTGTGCCTCTTATAAGTATTCTAAAAAGAAAAAGAAAAAGCTTGCTACAATTGTTGATAATTTGCATATAGAACTAGATGATCTTGAATATGCTAATTCTTGCTTGCTTATTGATAAAAATAATTTTCTTAGCCAAGTAGACTCTCTTAAACTTGAAAATGCTAGTTTACTTGATAAGATTAAATTTATAGAAGCTCAACCTCTCATGCCTAGTTCTAATGAAGAGCATACTTTAATTATTGATTCTCTCATGCATGACATTGATGTTCTTAAATCTAAAAACAAGGACAAAGATTTTGTTTTGCATGAATTAGAAATAGAAAATGCCTCCTTGCTTGCTAAAATCAATGGGCATGAATCTTGTTCTAGTTCTACAAATAGAGAGAATGATGTTGCGGCTCTTCATATTGATAGAGATTCTCTTTCAACTAAATCTCTTTGCTTAGAAAATGATCTTTTGCATGCTAGAGATAATATTAATCAATTATCTTCGACTATTTCTTCTCTTAAGCATGATAATGACAGTTTGAGATCTTCTTTGCAAAGATTCTTAGTTGGTAAAAAGAGTCTTAATGACATCCTACACCATACTACTAAACAAATTGGTAGACATGGTTTAGGGTATAATAGTAGTCAAGGGAACAACAAAGATAAAGGACCTCCAATATTCCATGGAGAATCCTCTAGTTCCAAGAATATGGGCACATGCAACTATTGCAATGAATTTGGTCATTATTCTACTTGTTGTCCTTTTAGGAAAGCACCCAAGAGCAATAGGACTTGGGTTGCTAAGCTAACCCCTCTGGACCCAAAAACATGATTGGGGACCATTTCATCTTTCTTCTTGTAGGTACTTGCAAATGGATTGACTTGAGCCACTAAATTGCAAATTGACTTCTCAATCCACATGAAAGAAGAAAGGTGAGATGTGTAGAGGGTGACAACAAGTGGAAAAAGCAATGGTAAGCACAAAGGTAAATGGTTTTCTTGCTTATAAACATTTCTAACTTGTTTTTGTCAAGTTAGTGTGCACTATACATATGGTTTTTGAGTCAAAAGTGGCATCTTGTGTTTCTCTTCACACTCTTGCTCAAAAACTATTTCTAATGCTTATATAGTGCATTACTAAATTGATTAGACATGTTTGGGTATGGTTTGTATCTTTAGCATGCCTTTAAATATGTTTTTATGAAATATACATGCCTTTTGACTACTGCTCTGTCGGTCGAGTTTGCCCTATTGAAACTCGACCGATAGGCACCAAGAGTGTTGCCAACAGCTGTCATCTGTCGAGTTGTCAATGCACAGAACTCGACCGATAGCACTGTGCACAGAATATACAGTTGGCTTATTGAGTGAGAATTTCCCTCTCAACTAGATTTTCTCAACCAATAGCCTTATTCTTTGGCACTCTCATTTGGTACCTCTATATATGCATACTGCCATGTTCGAAATTGCCTATCTTGCTTACAACTCTATCGCTCAAATTGCTCTAAATTGGTATATCTATATCTTGCAATTACTTGCTTTGAGTTGTTTTGCAGGTTTTGATGATGATCTCTTTGGATCTCTTGGTTGTGTCTAAAAATTGCTTCCGTTGTACTCTAACTTGCTACATCTCTATAGGTGTATATCTTTGTTTTGATACAACCTTGAGGTTCATAAGGGTAATCATCTTATGGTAAGGATGCATATCTAGTGAGCTATATCCTTTCATGCTTCTAAAATTGCATATCTCTTTGTTTGGATATATCTCTACATCTACTCATAGCTTGCTTTTTAACTTGTGTATCTTTTGGTATCTCTTGCTATGATCTAGATCCTACTAGTAGTCCCAACTTATGATATCATCTACTAGTAGTTCATATACATGTAGTTCTAACCCTGTTTATAATTTGGCATCTTTGCTCATCTATATGCTATGCTTATACATGCTCAAGCTTGTTCCTTAAATTGAATATCTACTATCTTGAGTTGCTTGCATAACATTGTGATGCAGGGTACATAGATCTACATTATATGTAGAAATTGGAGTATTTTTGGATTTTATGCAGATTTTGCTCCAGTTTCAATTTTTGGTGCAAGACTAGTGTTTTTCATGCAGAAACAACCTTCTGAGCAAGACTCATCGCTTTGCCATGAGCTCCGATGGTTTTTGATCAAATTCCATCATCTTGAGGGTCAAAATTGCACTTTATTATTTTTCTACAGTACTTTATCTTGCATTTTGGGGTGTTCAAGTATATGCTTTAACTTGCTTTTCTTTCTATGCTTGGACAACCCCCTATCTGTGCTCTTCTACTCTCCTCATATATATTTTGTGTTATCTCCTTTCTCTTTAACAAGTGATGTTTCTTTTTTCTTCATAACCCCCACCTTTTTGAAATGACAAAGGGGGAGAAAGGTAATGTCTTCTTTTAAAAAGAGGAAGAAGGCATGTCTTACATGAAGAGGAGAAGAATGTCCATGTAAAGGGGAGAAGGTAAAGGGGAGGAGACATATATGTGTAGACATATATGAGTAGAAGACATAGTTTCTATAAATGTTATGAAAGCTAACCATGCAGGAGAAATAGCATCAATTGAGGGGGAGTATGAAAACTCCATACGCATCAATTGAGGGGGAGCATATGAACTCAATTATATTGAAACCCCTAGGTTTCTCCAAAGGTATGAATTTACTTTAAAGCTTTCAATACATTTATGGAATGGTTTGTCATCTTCAAAAAGGGGGAGAATGTTGACTCAAGGTCAATTAGGTCAATGTTGACTCACGTCTAAATTGACTAAACCCATGTTTTGATGATGACTAACCATTCCACATATTGGTGTCTAATGCTTCTACTTGAGTGATTTCAGATTAGGTGTAGACACACTCCAATTACCCTAACTTGCGCATCTCAAATTGGAGAAAAGACAAGTCAAAGTCATACAAGTGCACATTTTTGTAATATGATGTATATCCATTAGAATCATGTTGTAAATCACTTGTAATGATTGTATGACTTGTAATTAAGCTTAGAAAATTATCAGGAACACTTAGATCGAATATTAGAGCACTTTTAATGCAACTTTGAAAATCAATTACAGGCACTTGTTCGGTCGAGTTTCCCACCCTGAAACTCGACCGATCAACCTTGATCGATTTTCTAAAGATTGCATCGGTCGAGTTGTGCACTCACAGAACTCGACCGATTGGGTAGTAGGCCATTTCCAGTTGAAATGGTCGGTCGAGTTTCCTCAGGACAAACTCAACCGATCCTTTGAACATCAGTTTGCCTGCTACTTGATCGGTCGAGTTACACCCATAGAAACTCGACCGATTGCACTGTACGGAAAAGTACAGAAAAGTGTTTCTAGCCATTGTGGAGTTGCAAGAAGTGAAAATAGATCTGTTGCAAGCCACAAAACGGCTAATTTTCGTTCTTAAGTGTTCCCAAAGGCTAAGAGACATCCCCAGCTATAAATAGGACCCCTTGGGCTTCATTCCAAGGTTGAGCATTCATTGCAAACTCTTTGTGAGGTTCCTATTCTATAGTTGAGTGCTTCCTACAGCCTCCTCTCTCTCTCTCTCTAAGCTTAATCACTTGCTACATCCATTAGAGTGAGTAGGAGATTTGTAAGAGAGCTAGTTTCTACTTGTATATCTTGTGAGGCTCTCACTTCCACCACCTCCCCATCTCTCATTTGCTATCTTGAAGATGAAGTTTCTCTCTCTTATCCAAGAGAGGTGAAGAAGAACAAGGGAAGGAGTCCCTTGGTGAAGATCAAGGCCGACGACTTGGAGCTAGAGTGGGTAAGCCCTTGGAGAAGGCAAAAGACTCAAGCTCAAGTGGGTAAGTCCTTGGTGGAAAGCTTCTCCGAGTGAAGGTGAAGTCAAAGGCAGAAGATCCAAGAAGAGTGGGTAATTCCTACAAGGCTGAAGACTTGTGCTAGAGTGGGTAAGTCCTTGGAGAAGGCCGAAGACTCTTGCAAAGTGGGTAAGTCCTTGGTAAGGTTGAAGACTCTTTGTATTGGATAGGTAAGTCCTTTGTTGGTCATGTATTGTTTGTCTTATTAATGAATATAAGAGTGCAATTGTTTGAAGTCCTAGAGGTTGACCTCTCTAGGAAAGTGGACTGACACACTTCTAGTTTGAAGTGTGGAAACACTCTAAATAGCTTGTCTAATTGGTGCATGTTCAATCTCTCTTATCCTTTCTATGCATGATTTAGTTGCACTCAAATTACCTATTTAGCAACCTTATCTTGTCATATATTTTGAAGGTTTAATGAATTTTGTGTAATTGCTTTCAGGTCTATTCACCCCCCCTCTAGAGCATCTAATCACCCATCTAGGATCCAACAGTATATGGTAAGGGGATTATGGAAAGTAAAGAAGGGTTTGAAACATAATGGAGTAATATAGATTATAAAAGAAAGAGGTTGCGAGGTTCAAGAAAGTGCTAATTAGTCAAGTATACTTGTTAATAATTAATTAAACCTACATATGAGAAATGTATTATTGAATGTTTGAAGATACGAATTCTAAGTCTCAAAATCATCTTCTCTTTCATATCTTCCTTAATGAGAGCAATGTGGAAATGAAGTGACAAGAAAATGAATCATATATGATGCATAACCACCGTGCTAGAGAAATATAGTGCATGTAATAATGACACACAATATGATGATGAAACCCTAGCAGGGTAATTGAGAATGTAATCTATCTGAATAGGTCAAGTAAGAGAAAGAAAATTCAATTGATAAGATAAGAAAGACCTTAGTAAAACTTGTGAGATCCAAAGTTTGAATTTCAAATTAAGGGAGCAATGTTACATCACAATAACATCATGCTACTGATAAGAACCAAACCCTAGAATGTTTAGAGTTGTAGTAGTTCAAGGGATGTCACTAGTGATTTGACTTTGAATACTAGCATCTCTATAAAACAAGATCATGAGATTTGCACTATGAGAAATGAACTAGCACTGATAGTAATCCATGGTTTAAAGATAGCTAATATGAAAGGTAGATAAACAATATGGAAATGATTCCGAGTAAAGAGTAAGATACAAATTTGAAATGTAACAAGTGTGTTTTGAACAAAAGGAGAAATACAATATGAGTGAAGTGTGATATGAGATAAATTCTTACAGTGATAGAAAGAATGATGAATAATCTATTTGTACCTTGTATGTTTCAATTTTAGGAATGTTTAATCTACATGATTAAAATGAGAAGGATAAGTAGCAAAAAGTAAGTAGTAGTGAATGAGGAGAGAGATAAGAGAAAACAACGACTTTTAGTAATATGTGAATTTGTTTTTAGAAGTATAATTTATTGAAGGTATATTAAGGGATGTAAATTGGTTCTACGTATGATTTCAGTGTAAATCAGCAAGTAATATGTTAATTAAAGGTGTCTGATAGTTTAAGTCATTCATACCAGTAATCCATCTTAGTATTGTACAATTGTGATATGGTGATATGGGTTGAATGATGATGGAACAAATGAAGGGTTACCCTGAATAAGGTAGTCTTACCTATTCACTCATATGAATAGAAGGGATGATAATCATATTATATTGATATGTAACCCTAATGAGGTATAGCTTGTTATACCTAGCTTTAATATAACTAAGTGATGGTAATTGGGTATGAATAGTCCTTGAATGACTAATACAATCATGGAGTACTTTGTTACTGTTGTTGAAACCCTAGTATGCTATAACCCGATGGTTACACCTTGAATTATGTGTGGGTTCATACTTGAGAATAATATGGAATGTGATGGTAATGCTTCACCTTATGCATCCATGATGCAATGGGGATGCCGTAAGTAGTATTGTATAATTATTGTTGAATCTAGTCTTCCAACTCAAGACTATTTTGCTATTTGAGTAGCACAATAGTAAAATTCAGAAGAACATGGTGAACTCTCTTGTGTGACTTAGAGGTAATACATAACAATAGTACATATTGAGCCGTATGAATTGAGATAGTTGGATTAGATTATCAATATTGAGGTAACACCTCAAGAGTATAAAAAAATATTGAAATTGTTGTTTCTCTCTCTCTCTACTATGATTGATTGTGGCATAGAGAATTTGTTTGTTATCATTGAGAACTATTTTAACATGTTGTGATTAGAAAAGAAATAAAGGACTTAACGTTGAAAGCTACATTCAAGTATAAAATACAAGAATGTAATGACATGTAAGATTTCAAAAGCTTAAAATAAAGTTTGAATATACTTTGTTTGCATTTTTATGTTTCGGGGATGAAACTTTTTAAGGGGGTGAGAATTGTAATGACCACATTTGTGCTTAATTGGTAAACTAGGGTTTACCTGAATGATTACATGCTTGATTAGATTGAACATCATTTATACTTGATTAATGATAGTAGATCAATTGTGATGTTTCAAACCTAAGAATAAACTCTAACTATGATTTTAGTTTGAAAAATTAGGGTTTGAGAAATGTAAACCCTAATCGGCAAAAATTAGGGTTTTGATAGTACATGAATATGGAATTTAATCAGGATAGAAGTGTGGTAAATGATTTTTCATATTTTCTAAAAATTTTGATTTTAATTTAATTTTGGATATTATATGGATAACTCAATCATGAATATTGGAGAAAAAATTCAGAATATTTGAGTGTTCTTTGAATGTGGTTCTTGGTCGAACTATACTTCAACTAAAATGCTAACAGAGTGCTTTTTAGCAGTGTATTGTTTTATTTTTAGTTATTTATTGCCAAATGATCTGAAACTTTAACTGGGGATATTAAACTCAGTCATAAACAACATGTAAAATTTTCATAATTTTTGGATTCGTTTAGGCCTTATCAATAGACGTATTATAGTAATATGTTTATGACAGAAAATTCAGCTGAAATAAGAGAAAGTATAGTGAGGGGTCAATGTGCAATTGACCCAAGCAGATCAATTGCTCTATATGGTGAACCTAATACACAAGGAGCTCTCATAATTTGTGATTCAATACAGAGAAATGAAATCCTAGAGAGAGAGAGAGGGAGAGTTAGGGTTTGAGAGGAGAAAGTGATGGAGATGCTGACCTAGGGTTTTACGGTCTGAGGAATGATGACATCATGTAAGTTTAGCCTCTTTGGATATAGTTTTATGGTGAATCTTCTCTCACATGTCAAGATTCCATCACTCCTATGATTTGATCCAAAATGGTGTCAAAATTTCCCCTTTTCTCACTCTTTCTTCATAATCCCTCATTTTTAGGGTTTCTGAGTTGAAAGGAAGAAGAATCGAGTGAATTGCTAGGGACTTGATATGAGATTGAGATTTTCAAGGATGAGCTGCATTTTTAAGGTGTTTTCACACCTTAGGGTGAGTGAGAACTTCCTTTAAACAATATATTGCATGAAAATTGGTTAAATCATCCATAATCTTTAATTTCTTAGTATGCGACTACAAACCCTGAATTGTCTGTTTGATCTAAGTTGTTGCAAAATGATATGAAATGGATTCTTCCTCTGTTTGGATGAATTTTAGATGATAAAATCATATTAGAAATGTATAAATAAATCCTAATGAGAATTCCCTAAGTATTCACAAAGGTTATAAGAGTAAACTGAAATATAGAGAATTTGTCTATGACTAAAATTGCTATATAATTAAATAGAGAAATTTGTTTATCTGGATCCCCTTGGTTATGGATGATTGTTTAACTGAATTCATAGTACATATATGTCAGATACCATCTTGTATTTCATTTAAGGTGAATAGTGTTTATTTGATATCTCAGTAAAGAGGGTGAAAACCTAGATGCGAGGAAAGTTGGATATTTGCGAATAGATATCGTGAAACCCATTTGAACGGATTTTCTTGACATGATTGGCTTTATTTATTCAATTTTATTATTGATGCATGTTATTTCAGTGAATTACATGGAAACCCAAATCCAGCTCAGTTCCAAGGTTTCATATATATATATATATGTATTGATTTTATATGATTTGTTGATAGTAGTCTTTATTCAGTGAATGTTTATGTCGCATGAAATCCTTATGAGAGCCATGTGGTAAGTCAATGAGGTAAATGAAACCCTAAGGATAGGGTGTTCAATGAATCAAGTATTTTGATATCAATGTTCTCAATATGAGATGTGGGGATGCACAACTCAAGATTTAGGTTGAGGTGCACGTTTTCCAAGAAAGCACAAATAATTTATAGGTGCAAATGATGATTACTCATATGTCAAGTTGTGACAAATTTTTTAACCCATCAATCTGATCTTGATTCCCAATTATACTAGGTACCATGATGATAATGTAGAAATTGATGATGACTTGGATAATGATAATAAAACTAGGGTTTACACATATTATCCTAGAAAACCTAAGTAGGTCATCCACACTTGAAATATTCTTAACACTTGAATAATGTTAGACATATTGATATAATATGAATCATAAGTGGATGACCTAACCCTAAGGTTGACCTAAGAAAGTGTAACCATAATCTCGAATATTGAAACATGATGTCCAAATATCTTGATCTTGACCCTTGATCCAAATATTGTGTTTTAGGATCTAACTCGAAGGGTCAACCTATTACTAGTTGATCTATACTCGAAATCCTCGGTGAAAGGTATGCTATTATTTAACTCCTCCTTGGTTGTATTGAAGATACTTTTATGTATCTCTTGACTGTATACTTGGCTATTTACTTGGATGAGCTACTGTTCCCTATGATTAGTCTTCTATTTTTCTATACTATATTTTGAAAAACATGAAAACATAAATTGCATGCCCATTTTGAATTCCCATATATTGATAATGATGATGATATTGATAATGTTGATAATGTTGATATTGAGTGCAACAATCCCCTTATTTAGAGGTGGGACTTGTACATTGGCCTCCTATGTTCCTATGGTGAGAAGGAGCCTAGTGGCCTTCCCCATCGTGTTGGGGTAATAGAGTCACACAAAATATATAAGCATGCTTATTTGATTACAACATAATGAGAACTTGTAGTAAAAAAATGAATCTTTGAATAACAAACATTTTGTCTAATGATATTGGTTTTGGAAATCATTTATTATTCTTTCGAATATAAGTCCTACCAAGTATACTCTTTTGTTATAAACCGTTTTACTTGATTTTGATAGTGTATCGTACAATTGCATGATTGTGTCTTGATTTTCTTGATTTTAGGCTATACAAATGGAATATTGAAAAAGATCGCTTCCACACTCTACATACTATGATGACAAAGATAAATTGGATATATCTCCATATTGGGTTATTTGTTCTTTAATTATACAGTTTTTGAGTTATTATTTATTATTGTATATGCAGTGTGATAGATCCTATCAGGACACTAAGGGACGAGCACTTCAATCCCTTTACCATTGTCTAGGCAGTGAGATTGGGATTGGGGTAAAAATGGTTCCATGACAGTTGGTATCAGAGCTTACACACTCCCATATACTTTAAGTAAATAATTTCTCAAATATCTTACACCCAAGAAATCCTAAAGTCCATAATGGTGAAAATTGAGGTGTCGAAGGTCGGGGTCCTGACATAATTTCTCCTATCCGTCTTCATGGTGTCTGAGATCCCCTGCTCTACCTGGCCTCAATTGATCTAGAACTGGACCGAAAGGTTCTCTTATAAAACCCTAGAGAGTCTTCTAGCATCTCATATCTTCTTTAAGGACTATCCTAAGCCACCCATGTAGATGAAGATTAGGTAGTCTTCTCATCTCCTCATGTGGTCCTTTTCTTATTACCTTTTTCCACACGATGTCTTGATTATGGGTAGCTTATGCATGGGAAAAATGAATATCACTAAATTTTTAAAGTTGATTCCATGATCTGACCTTAGTTTGAAACTTGATTTTGATCAATTAATTTTGAAACCAAATACTCATGTATGACCTCTAATATCACGAACACTCAATCTTGACTATATGCTTCCTACGTTTGAGGTAAATCTTGATTTGGTGAAGTAAGGATGACTTATACCTTATATCTCATTATTGATAAGGTCCCTATTTGATTAAGCCCATGTTTCCCTATTATTGATTAAACCTCAAACATAGTTTTGCAACTTGTATCCTATGTTATACACATCTTGACTATGCTATCAAGTGACTAAGCCTAAGACTCACAAAATCATGATGTAAGACCTACTATGCAAAAAGCAATTTTCCTATTGACCATTGATGCCTTTTACAATATCAATTTTGATATGATAATGACGGGCCTAGATTTTGCACTATTTTTCTCTAAATCCTTGAATGCCAAATTCAAACCCTCTATTTTATCACTTACTTGATCATGAAAGGAAAGGATTGCAAATCTCGACATTATTACCTATTATTGTTAATTTTGATCGTATGACCTTGTGGGTTATGATTTGACCATCAATGGTCTCCCTATTTGAATAAGCGCAATGGATCATAACTAATGTTGGTAATGTACCAGATTAGGGTGGTAGTTGACTCATGACTCCCCTAACCCGCGCCACATCCCTATTATGACTACCTCTAAGTTTTCATCCTATTGATTATTTAGAGTTTGGAAAGGTATTCCCTTCCACCCTATTTTGACTAGTTGACATAAGCCGAATAGGTTAAACCCATGGTTGATACTCGATCTTGAATATTGATTTGATAATGATCTTGATATATGACAATATTGACTATAGCTTGTGGTTGACTTCCTAGATAGACCTAGGTGTAGATCATTCATCAACATTGGATACAATGATAATGAAATCTTGATATGTTGCTCGAATATTGCTTGAATATTGTTGCTCAAAATTGAATATAGATGAGTGATCTCCCCTAAGGTCTAAATAGGAATCTAAACCCTAGCTTCAAAATTTTGGACCTATAACTTTTGATGCTTAAAATCTCGACTCTTGATATTGATTAATGGACTTGTGACTCATGATTATCAATTTCAATAATGATACAAATCCTATGATCACACTATTTGGACCTTGAGATATATGACTAATGACTTCAAAATCCCAAATCTTAAATTTTTTTAAATGACGACTATATTGACACTCTCGATTTATGAATTAGGGTTTAGCTCTCATTAGGACTAGGGTGGGACCTTCCCATTGATTTTGATCTTGAAATAATGACATTGAAAGTATGATGTTGTCTCAAAATGTTGAAATATGAAATCTCAAATCATGGATGTATAACCCCACCTAGGCCAATGTAGAAGCTAGGACCCTGAGATTTTGGGATTGAAAGTCACCTTGTACACTTGAACTATATTTGTTTGACCTAAAATATGATCCCTCCAAATTTGTGATCAATAGAATTCTCTCCATATTTTTGACTCATATGATGACTTTAAACAATATATGCAATGACCTTGATACTCAATTGCTCAATGATGAAGTAGTGTTAGATATATGCATTGATACTCAGTTTCTTGATGATGAAATGACGTTGGTACCAAGTTAGTTATGATATAAAACATGGAATCCCAAACATGATGATTGTACTACTTGAACTTTTAGGATATAATTTTGATTATATAGTTGAGAACGTTCTAATATTTTAGGATATGATTTGGACTTAGGTAGTCCCAATTTTGAGTATGTTTTTGAATTTTGGGGACAAAATTCCTTTTAAGGAGGGAAGGATGTGACAAAGTGGAATTTTGCATAAGTTTGGACTAATTCCAATTTAACCCTCTTTATACCCACTCATGCTCCCAAATTATTTCTCTTGGCTTCATAACCAATTTTTATACTCAAATCCAAAATATGGTGATCAATGTGAATTTTATACACTTTGGAACACCACATATTTAATTAATTCATCACTTTGTCAAAAGAAGCAAATTTATCAATACAATTTCATTATTTGGTTCTCAAACTTTTTCTAGGTATTCTTCACATTTTGCTGAAGCTATGGTCCAAAATTCAGCTCAATTGGACATTCCTACGATTTACTATGAATTCTTGAAGTTTATGTATTGATAACCTTTTTCCCCCTTTTATTTGTGCTTTTTCTTAGATTTGCCATGTCAGCGATCCATACAAGGGATCTGGGGTGACTATTGGCCCTTGGATATGCCTCTCGTGGATCCAGGCCTGATCCAGTGGTCACGAGGTCATCATCAACCTCCCGCAATCAGTGGGGAGGTGTCTTTATGGCCGAGACTTGCAATCTCGCGCCCTTGACCTCGATTCACAATTCCAAGCGAATCGAAACGACCGTCTCACCATTGCGAACTGATCTAGCCCTACTTTGACTGGGTTTCTCACGTTTTTATGCTTCCAAAATGATCCCTTTTCCTAGCCATCTCACTCTGACGGCCATGGCTAAGAGTAAGATTCGTTTGCCCTAAAATCAACCCCCAATGCTATAAAAAGGGTCCGTCTTGCTTGAAATCTCCACACCAAGCTATGAGACTCTGTCTTGCTCTTCCTTTCAGCCTTAGGAATCCTATCTTGCATCCTCAACATTCCTCTACTATGCAGCGCCGTCGAGTAGCCCAGTTTGGGCGTCCTCCCTTCTCAACCACTCTCCCCATTTCAACACCCAGTGTTGCTTCGCGAGAGAGAAACAAGAACGGGCGGTACCTTTCCTACTTGTGCAAACTCCTCTAGCTCCCGACCCCCTTAGCTCTGGCGGCACCTCCACTGTGGCCTTACCTGCTCGTGGGAACTATGTGAGGGAGATAAGTCCCCAGACCGGCTAGTCCAGAGCAGACAGGACCCGGTCCAAGGAACCAACGAACCAACATTTGAACCAGTAAACCAAGGACTGAACCATACCTTTGAGAAAGTGAGCCACCTAGCTCATATGGCTTGATCAGGACCATCCTTTTAGCATCCAATGGTTCCTCATTTTTCCATATTAAGGTAAATATTCTCATCTTTGCTTGAATATTCATATAAATGTTCAGATCTTGTTTTAATTGTAGAAAATACATCCTAGCTCCAAATATGATGAACAAATAGTCAATCTTGATCAGAAAAATCCAATGAATCGTTTAAAAATACTTATGAAGTATGATACACCTAAATATTCATCTCTTGCTTATGTAATTGGTCTAAATGACTCTATTTGTGGTTAATCTTGACTAAAATGCTGAAAACCCTAGATTTGGACTCTAATGATTATCTTGTAACCTAGATCTAATATATTTGAATCATCTACTCTCAAAAATGAATCATTAGTGATCTAAATCTTTTTACTGGATTCAATCTTGGTTATAATCTTTATAATGAGTAATCTTGATCCTAATCTTGCAAAACACTTGATGTAGTTTTGACCCATCAATCTGATCTTGATTCCCAATTATACTAGGTACCATGATGATAATCTAGAAATTGATGATGACTTGGATAATGATAATAAAACTATGGTTTACACATATTATCCTAGAAAACCTAAGTAGGTCATCCACACTTGAAATATTCTTGACACTTGGAAAATGTTAGCCATATTGATATAGTATGAATTATAAGTGGATTACCTAACCCTAAGGTTGACCTAAGAAAGTGTAACCCTAATCTTGAATATTGAAACATGATGTCCAAATATCTTGATCTCGACCCTTGATCCAAATATTGTGTTTTAGGATCTAACTCGAAGAGTCAACCTATTACTAGTTGATCTATACTCGAAATACTTAGTGAAAGGTACGCTATTATATAAATCCTCCTTGGTTGTATTGAAGATACTTTTATGTATCTCTTAACTATATACTTAGCTGTTTACTTGGATGAGATACTGTTCCCTATGATTAGTCTTCTAATTTTGTTTACTATATTTTGAAAAACATGAAAACTAATCATAGGGAACAGTAGCTCATCCAAGTAAATAGCCAAGTATACAGTCAAGAGATACATAAAAGTATCTTCAATACAACCAAGGAGGAGTTATATAATAGCATACCTTTCACCGAGGATTTCGAGTATAGATCAACTAGTAATAGGTCGACCCTTCGAGCTAGATCCTAAAACACAATATTTGGATCAAGGGTCAAGATCAAGATATTTGGACATCATGTTTCAATATTCGAGATTAGGGTTACACTTTCTTAGGTCAACCTTAGGGTTAGGTCATCCACTTATGATTCATACTATATCAATATGGCTAACATTATTCAAATGTCAAGAATATTTCAAGTGTGGATGACCTACTTAAGTTTTCTAGGATAATATGTGTAAACCCTAGTTTTATTATCATTATCCAAGTCATCATCAATTTCTAGATTATCATCATGGTACCTAGTATAATTGGGAATCAAGATCATATTGATGGGTCAAAACTAGATCAAGTGTTTTGCAAGATTAGGATCAAGATTACTCATTATAAAGATTATAACCAAGATTGAATCTAGTAAAAAAATTAGATCACTAATGATTCATTTTCCAGAGTAGATATTTCAAATATATTAGATCTAGGTTACAAGATAATCATCAGAGTCCAAATCTAGGGTTTTCAGCATTTAGTCAAGATTAACCACAAATAGAATTATTTAGACCAATTACATAAGCAAGAGATCAAGATTTAGGTGTATCCGTGAGAATCGTTTAGAATCAGGCTTCATAAGTATTTTTAAACGATTCATTGGATTTTTCTTATCAAGATTGACTATTTGCTCATCATATTTGGAGCTAGGATGTATTTTCTAGAATTAAAACAAGATCTGAACATTTATATGAATATTCGAGCAAAGATGAGAATATTTACCTTAACATGGAAAAATGAGGAACCGTTGGATGCTAAAAGGATGATCATGATCAAGCCATGTGAGCTAGGTGGCTCACTTGCTCAAAGGTCTAGTTCATTCCTTGGTTTACTAGTTCAAATGTTGGTTCATTGGTTCCTTGGACCGTGTCCTATCTGCTCTGGACCAGCCGGTCTGGGGACTTATCTCCCTCACATAGGTTCCCACAAGTAGGCAAGGCCATAGAGAAGGTGCCACCAAAGCTAAGGGGGTCGAGAGCTAGAGGCATTCACACAGGGAGGAAAGGTGTCGCCCGTGATTGTTTATCTCTCGCGAAGCAACATGGGGTGTTGAAATGGGGAGAGTGGTTAAGAAGGGAGGACACCCAAACTGGGTTGCTCGATGGCGCCGCACATCAGAGGAATGTCGGGGATGCAATATAGGATGCCTAAGGCTGAAAGGAAGAGCAAGACAGAGTCCCGTAGCTTGGTGTGGAGATTGCAAGCAAGACATACCCTTTTTATAGAACTGGGGGGGTAGATTTTAGGGAAAACGAATCTTACTCTTAGCCATGGCCTCCAGAGTGAGATGGCTAGGCAAAGGGATCATTTTGGCGGCATAAAAAGGTGAGAAACCCAGTCAAAGTAGGGCTAGATCAATTCAAAATGGTGACACAGTCGTTTCTATTCGCTTGGAATTTTGAATCGAAGTCCTGGGCGCGAGATTGCAAGTCTTGGCCATAAAGACACCTCCCCGCTAATTGCGGGAGGTTGATGATGACCTCGTGGCCACGAGATCAGGCCTGGATCCACAAGAGGTAGATACAAGGGCCAACGATCACCCCATATCCCTTGTATGGATCGCTGACATGGCAAAGCTAAGAAAAAGCACAAATAAAAGGGGAAAAAAGGTTTTCAATACATAAACTTCAAGAATTCATAGTAAATCGTTGGAATGTCCAATTGAGATGAAATTTGGATCATAGCTTCACCAAAATGTGGAGAATATCTAGAAAAAGTTTGATAACAAAATAATGAAATTTGATGGATCAATTTTCTTATTTTGACAAAGTGATGAATTAATCAAATATGTGGTCTCCCAAAGTGTATAAAATTCACATTGATCACCATATTTTGGATTTGAGTATAAAAATTGGTTATGAATCCAAGAAAAATAATTTGGGAGCATGAGTGGGTATAAAGAGGGTGAAATTGGAATTAGTCCAAACTTATGCAAAATTCCACTTTGTCACACAAGTAATTAACTCTTATCAGTGTATTATGAAGTTCAATTGCATGATTCTAGTGTATAAAGTATCAAGTGGACATGTGTTCTATTATTTAAGAATTTTAGTCTGCCTATTGGTATAAAATGTTGATTTCTTAGTATATTATAGTGTTTTGAGTATATTACTCTGCCAAGTTTAGAATGATATACATGTTGTGTTATAAACTTCAAATAAATAGACACAATACCATAGAGATACCAGAGTCAAGTATAAGTAAGGGAAAAGATACAATATAGTAAGAACTTTCCAAGAATAATAAAATAATAGACTTTAGAGCCATGAACACCATAGATTCCCTATAAGAGGTCTGTGCCATAGGGATGAAACAACCTAACCCTTGCAGTGTCCAGTATACGGGGGTCGGAACATACTAACAGGTGGTACGGGGGATGAAGCCCTAGTGGAAGTCTCCTTAATATACAACATGTAGTGTCCAACATCAACCATAGGTCCTGGTGGCACTAGAGTATAGAAAATCCAATAGGTGGCTTGACTCTCCGCCTGTGTGCTCAGGTTAGAGGAGTCCAGTTTTTACGGCATAATAGGTGTGCTGAGGCCAGAGAGTCATTTTCCTGTTGTAGATCAGTGACGTAGTTAGGCTTAGCATTCCCGGGTGTGTCAGCTAAGTCTTGTATGGTGAGATCGTAGTTCGCTATGAGTCTTCATATGTAGAGTGCACTGCATATGATCAGGGCATAAGTTAAAATATGATCATACATGTTTAAAGAGTTTCTTATAAGTAAGAAAGGCTAAGAAAGATTCGAGTATAGTTTTCCCAACAACTATTCTTTATATGTTTTTGAATTATTAGTTCTCTTTGAAATTTATCAAGCATGCTCATATATTGATTTGCTCTTGTTGATATCTAGAGTATCCTGCCATATTTATGATTGTCAATGATCAATCTCTTTAAAGCTTACTAATGTTATAATTGATATCAATTGCTCAAAAGTATATCTATAATTATATTAGTGCTTTAGACTATTTCTTTGAAGTACTCATTGACTGAGAGAGTAGGCTCACCCCTCTACTCACAATTTTTTTAGGGTTATCACATGGACTTGAAAAAGGTCATTGCAACAGAGTAGATCTGCCATAAGAGTTAAGTCTGAGCATAGTTAAGTTCAGTCAGTCCTTGTCACTCTAGGTCCTTGTAAAGAAATAAGAGAGAGTTGTAAATGATGATGTATAACATTATTCCTCTTTTAGCAATATATGCGAATCAACAAGTCTTATGTGCTTAAAAGTATGAGAAACATAATGAATGTTCATACATGCATTTTTATTGTTGAAATCATATATGAGAAATCAATATTTAGATTCCCTTGTAAAGTTAGTTTATGTGGTTCAATGTGAGAAAACAAAGAGTTTGAAAAAGAAGAAAAAATTTAGGGTGATCTTTGTATTACATTAAATCCTCAAAATTATGCCCTAATCTCATGATTAATGGTAATTGTGAGATCGAGGTGTGACAAAGACGTCGAAATCACATCTCTAGTATTTTAAAAGACATCAATTTTGGCGGTCTGTAAAATGATCGTGCAATATGCAGTGAACTACCAGGCTACGAACTACCGAAATTTGACAATTACAAATGTGATTATCTGAACGGCATAATTCTGACCGCAGAAATTAGAATACAAGAACCAACTACAATACCACAGTGAATTACAACATCCAAACGGCCCCCTAATGTCATGCATCAATCACCTGTGACAACATATACACATCAAGTGGGGTCACTCAAAGCATCGTCCTCGATGCATTGACTAGACAAGGTCATTGTCCATCACCTCAAAGAATGTGTCATGTTGCTTGCGGCACATGAATGTGATTTCACAAAGAGCACAAGGAAAGACCTAGTAACCCTAATTAGTTCTTATAAATAATAACCCAACTTCCAAACAAGGCATATCATTATTGAGACTTTTAGGGAAGTGATTCTTCTCACATGTCCATGTTGAGAGGAAATTCATCAATTCCTCTCCTAAATTCACCTTACCCTCACTGTTTCCAAGCTTCCGCGGCCTATCCTTGAGATGGGAAAAGCCAATGAAGACCCTTATTCATCATTTGAATGACGTTCCTTTATCCATACACTCACCTACAAACTTCTTCTTGACCTTGGGTCATACCCAAGGAAGGAGAAGGATGAAGAAGAAGTACCACAATAAAAACCATCTAGGTTGTCAAATTGGTTCAATATCATATCAACCTTGTCTCTGGGCATGAAAAAAATCTTTGTAGACTATGAATGCACCTCTTCACCCTCTAGTGATGATGGGTTTATTCTTATCTGGGCCTATTGATCTTGACCCAACCATGAGAACTGACTAGTCCCCTCACTAGGGTGATGGGAGTAGTCTTGTTTCCCATTATTAGTATATACACTCTATGTGTTATCTTGTGTTGTGTGTTTTGTTATACGTTATGTTATGTTGTGTGTTTTTTATGTTCTTTAGATTTGTCTAATATTTAGATTTTCTTTCATCCCATATTGACTAGTTCTGTTTCTCCCTTACCTCCTTGCCTAATAAAAGAGAATGTATTGTAATTATTTTGAATATATGAAAGAAAGGATTTCTTATTTTATATGGAACCGGATATGTTCAACCCCCTTAAGCCAACCCATTTACCCCCTTCCATAGATCTATACCACCTCCACCTTTCCACCATCTCCACCACCCCCACTACCTATTCACCATTTACCTACAACACCTTCACGTTCACTACCTTCATCAACCATCGACCACCACCACCACCACCACCTCCTCCTCTGCCCATCGACCTCAACCACCCATCAACCTCGACCATCCCATTGACATTTGATCAACTCTTCAACATTTATCAACCCATTTCTCTCCCATCACCCATAAACTTCCAAACCCATCGACCTCCACATCATCAATATACCAGCACCCATCGACCTTCATTCCTCATCGGTCTTCACCCTTAGTACACCCCCACTGAACTCCACCATCCCATTGACCTTCACCCTCATTACACCCCATATACCTTCACCCCATATGCATCTACCCCTCACCAAACCTCACCTTCATCGACCTCCACCCCATCAATCTCCACCCCATTGACTTCCACCCCATCGACCTCCACCCTCCATCCCATCGATCCCTCTTCAACCTAATCTAAAAATAACTCCTTTTTCTGCCTACACCACATGGTGGAGTGAATGTCACATCATAGAGGTGTAGGTCTTTCCTTCTCTCTACTTCCCCATGAGGGTCTCTCGGATCTATTACTGCTATCTACTACCCTTGTGTGGGTTTCTTAGATCTATTTTGATATGTTTCCGCTTTCTCCTACCTGTGTAGGTTTCTCAAATCTGCTGATATGCTATCTACTACCCCAGTGAGGGTTTCTTTGAGCTGTTGATCTAGATTTTCTATTTCTACTACTATTTTTCCAACTTCTCTATATACTTTGGATTCCATGGAGACTATAGATCCTCCTCAGTCTTTATGTGTGATAACTGTAAAACTTGATGGATCAAACTACCACCTTTGGTTGGCATCATTTAAACTATATGTTAAAGCCCAAGGGTGTTGTTCCCAAATTTCTATTGATGCTATGATCCCTCTTGCTGCTATTTTGGCATTATGACATAGAAGGTGAACAATGTCAAACCAAAGATCATCCAATCTCTCCTTTGCCTTCAAAATGTCAAAGGTATGTGGAACCATCTATTCCTTATGTATTCTCATCAGTAAAACCTAAAGAAGGTCTTCAAGATCTTCAAGACTCTAGAAAAAAAGAAGTATTCCACCGATGGATCTGTCAGATACTACTACAACCAATGTTCGATACTCTAGGATGAACACAAAGTATATTGTCCCCTCTCTTCCAACATCAAAGAAGTTTAGAGGCAACACAACAAACTTTAGTTAGTTCAATTATTGGTTGGTTTCCCTTCAACCTTATATGGTGTTGTTGACCAGATCTTATCTAGTGATCCCTTACCTACAATAAGGTGTCTTCTCAAGTGAGTTCAACACTTTCCTTCCATGTATTCCCTATCTTCTACTTCTTATGATCATTTGATTCTTGTTGTCCTCTCCTATGACTAGGGTCAAGGACATGGATGTGGTCACGGTCATGGTGGTCGTGCTTCTAGTACCCCTAAACATGGTCCTCCTTCTGAACCTAGACAAGGCCAACATAAACTTCTCACTGATAATCACTTCTACAACTTCTATGGGTTCTCAAACCACACTGAAGACCATTACTAGAAAAAGCATGACGAACCTGCCTGGGCAAACCAGGTCTTCTAATGCCTTTGAGAGTTTGATAGTTTCTACCTCCACTTCAACCCAAACCACGGTTGACTGGGTCCACTGGGAGTTTGAGAAACTACTCATGGTTTGTCTATCATCACCAACTACTACCCCTGAAGGATGTTCTTCTTCTTTACTTGCATTGCCTGCTATATATAGTAAAACTAAATGGGTCATCGACTTAGGTGCATCTGATCATATTTCTAGTTGTTATGATCTTTCTATTGCCTTATCTAAGACTACCGATGTCCCACCTATGCCCATTGCTGATGGGACTCAATTGGTTGTCTATGGGATTAGAACTTTATATCTATGGAAAAATCTACCCTTAAAATCTATCTTATATGTTCCAAGATTCCCTCTTAATTTTCTATCTATCAGTAAAACTGTTAAGAGCCTTCATTGCTTAATCACTTTTGGTTTTGAGGGTTGTGTGTTTTAGGATCTATAAATGAGGATGAGGATTGGTTCGAGCCATGAAGGAACAAATGAACTGTATTACCTTGATGCGCCACAATCTGCTATAGCTCTACTATCTACTTCTATGACTGGTCTACAATGGAACTTTCGCATGGGGTACCCTTTTGCTACAAAACTGCACTATTTATTTCCTGATATTTCTAAAAGACATTTTATTTGTGAATCTTTCTAGTTTGGCAAGCAAATTCAGATTTTTTTTTTCATAAAAAGAATGAAATTGGTTCTAAAAATCTATTTGATATTGTTCGTGCTGATATTTGGGATCCCTTCTCTATTCCAAGATTGTTTTTCTATCACTATTTTATGAACTTTATTGATGATTATTCTAGAGCTACTTGGTTGGATATCCTAAAGGACCAAACTACTATTTTGCAAACTATGACCACCTATTTTTACTATGATCCAAACCCAATTCCAAACTAATGTTAAAATGTTGCGAACTAATAATGCCTTCTAGTTTATGCAAAAACATGTGGATCTACCTTGTAGTTATTGGGGTACCATTCACTAGTCTTCCTGCTCTTACACACCAGAATAAAATGGTGTGTTAGAAAAGAAGAATCGTCATTTTCTTAAAGTACACACACAATTCTCCTACACTATCATGTTCTTAAACATTTCTGGCCTAAAGTTGTTTCTATATCATGCTTCTTAATTAACCGTATGTCTTCTTATGTGTTTCATAATCAAGTCCCTATCCCTCTTTTGTATTATGATGCATATTTGTTTTCTAGTTCCACCATGCATCTTTGACAACACATATTTTGTTAAGAATATCTGCACTGGGATATGTAAACTTGACCCCTGCTCCACAAAGTGTGTCTTTCTGGGATATTCATGAACTCAAATAGGATATCAATGTTATGATCATGTCAATCAACAATGGTTTCTGAGTGTGTATGTTGTCTTTTTAAACACATGTCATACTACTCTGACGAGGGGCCTGCCTTATCTAGTGATATTTTGGGTTCTACTCTTCCTAAGGTGGCAGAACATAATCACACCAATGAAACTGAAGAGGTGTCTATGAGAAGGCCCACAGTTATAGTCCCCTCTCTATCTCCTCAACAACCAATTCCTTCCTTGTCGGTAGATTAAAACACCTCCTTGGTACTCTGATCTACATCTTCCTATTATTCAAAGGAAAGGTATTCGTTCCTACACTCGGGATCTGATTAGTAATTTTTGCTCTTTCACTAATAGTAGTGCTATCTTTGCATGTATTACTACTTATCTTTCTATTATCTCTATACCAAAGAATACTACACAAGCTCTTCAACTTCCTGTCTAGGTCAAGCTATGGAAATTGAAATGACTACCCTTCAAGATCACAAGACCTAGATCTTGTTGATCACCCTAAAAATTGTTCTACTGTTGGATGTTATCAGATTATTGCTGTCAAATATCATCCAACTAATTTGGTTGAATGGATGAAGGTCCAACTAGTAGAAAAAGGTTACACCCAAACCTATGATATTGACTACTTTGAAGCTTTTTCTCCTATTTCTAGACTTAATTATGTAAGAGATATGTTGATGTGAATAAGTATTGGCCCCTTTCTCAACTTGATGTTAAAAATACCTTCCCATATGGTGACTTACATGACAAAGTATACATGGAGCAACCATTTGGTTTTATTAGTCAGGGGGAGTGTTCCAAAGTCTGCAAACTCAGGAAGGCGATCTATGGCTAAAACAAAACCCACATACATTGTTTGATAAATTGAGTCAAATACTTTTCAAATTCCAATTTCAATGTTTACATTTGGATCATTCCTTTTTTATTAAAAAAACCAGTTATGGGCTTTCTATTCTTATTGTTTATGTGGATGATATAATTATGTCTAGTAGTGATTCTGAAGGTATTTATTCTACCAAAAGATGTCTACAACAACACTTTATTACTAAAGATCTTGGTAAACTCTGGTACTTCTTGGGAACTAAAACTTTCATATCTTCTTCTGGTGTCTATCTGTCACAATGCAAATATGTTCTAGATCTACTCATGTACATGAATACTTGGCACTAAACCTGCTAGTACTCCATGGATCCCAATACCAATTGGGATGATGAATCTTCACCACCTTATCTTGATAGCTACCAATACATAAGATTGGATGGTAAGATTATCTATCATACTATGACTAGAGCTGATATTACTACTGTTGTTGGACTTGTTAGTAGGTATCGGGATAAACCTCAACAATGTCATTGGGATGTTGTCTACCATATCCTTAAATATCGAAAAACTTCTCTAGGGAAAGCATTACTTTTTCAAAGACATGGGCATTGTAGACTCATTGGATATTCTGTAGTATATGTGATAGGAATTCTACCTCTGGATATTGTACCTTTTTGGGGAAATCTATTACATGGCATAGTAAGAAACAAACCATAGTTGATTGGTCTAGTGTTGAAGAAGATAAAGATCTATGGCTCATACTTCTTGTGAATTAATGTGGGCCCAATGACTACTCAAAGAATTTGATATCTCTGATTTTTGCCCCTATTTTAATGCATTGTGAAAATAATGCCTCTATTTTAATTACCAACAATCCAATGTTTCATGAGTGCACCAAGCATATAGAGGTGGACTGACATTTTGTTTGTGAATCTATTCTCTCTAGACGTATCCATACTCCTTAGATCTAGACATAAGATCACGTTCCTGACATCTTTACCAAGATACTTCCCAAGGCTCACTTTTCTACACTAGTCGACAAGTTGGGCATGTTTGACATCAATGCTCCATCTTGAGGGGTAGTATTAATATGCATACTTAATACAATACCTTGTGTTGTGTGTTTTGTTATGCATCATGGAGTGTTATGTGCTTTATACTTGTCTTAACTTTAGCTTTTCTTTTAACCCATATTGCCTAGATCTGTTTCTCCCTTACTCTCTTATCCTATAAAAGAGAGTGCATTGCAATTTTTTCAAATATATCAAAGAAAGATTTTCTTGTTTTATATCCATATTTTTTCTTTTCATTGGATACCCAGATTATGAATAATATTTATATCTTGAACCAATCAATTAATTCTTGCAATCTTCTTTGGCCAACATATTTGCATGTTTATCATATATTGGTTGTATAGAACTTTGAACCCTAGATCTAGGGTATTGTTTCATTCATGTTAATTCCCCAAAAAGAACTTCAAACTAGTGATTTTTGAGGTACTGGATATGTGATATGTAGGTGTCATGACAATGAGATTAAGTGATATATATCTATGTAAAATCCTCATTCTAAAAGAGTTAGACTATACACTTCCTCGATGGTTGTTTGTTCATTTTTGAGGTTATGTAGTGAGAGAGTGAACCAAGATAGTGGAAGTAAAACCCATTTTCCCGAGTAATTTTGTCATTTTATATTCAAACTTCATCCATAAATTTTCATCTTGCAACTATTTTATTCAATAAAATCCAACTTTTGTGATAAATACTATCCCCAAATCATACTGACTATATAATTCTTAAAGAAGTTATCCTTTGGGATTCTATACTGACTATACTATGTTCATATATGTCTACTTTTGGGTGATCTATCATAAAATTTAGTTAAATTAAGACTAACATTTCTAATTTAGTGAATATGATGTATGATAAAAGTCACATCAGGTTGTGTGTTCCATTTCTAGGGACAACAAAGTCAATTAATCTTTTAACATGATTGGATTTAGTTAGGACTTTTTTTCACCATCAAAATCATTCAAAATCTTTTTACTTAATCCTCTTAGCCATCTGACGAGGTTTTTTATTTCTCCTAGGTGACATATCTAGTTCACGTGACACTATGTTGATAGTAGACCTTGATCATGAGATCAACATGACCTACCAAAGATTACTATGTGGGAACATACCTACAATGGTAGAAGAGGAAATGCAAATTTTAGATAGAAGTTGCACTGAATGCATAGAGATATAGATAGACTCTTTCAAAAGTTAGAGCCACAATTACAAGTGGAAATATAGGTAGCATACAAGGAAGAACAACATAGAGAGCTTTGATGGTTCACCTAAAAGGAGGAGATATTCAACACTAGCTTGTCCATCCAACCATTGTAGCACTAAAGTATGACATTAAGACACGGTGGGTGCATATCATAAAGAACAACACTTTGTCCAGTAGAGTTGGGGACATTAATGTGCATGACCACTTGGAGGTGTTATTCAACCATTTTTCTATGAGCAACCATGATGGAGTGATTGAAGATGTCGCTAAACTATATCCTTGTACTATTCCCTAAATTAGAAGTCTTGAGTGTGGTACACCTCTTTGTAATTGACAAAACCACCCCATAGAAGGAGCTTCAAAGAAAGTTCCTAGAAAAAATTATCTCACTTATTAAGTATGAGGGAGGATACATCAGTTCATCCAACTACTAAGTGAATATAAAAAGAGTAGTGTACTCAAAGTTCAAATTACTCATGGAGGTGGAGTACAAAAAGGCCTATAAAAACTAGGTCCATCCTCCGTACTCGGGTCATGGAACCTATCACTAGGGTAAAAAATGCACATCATCATATCACATCACATATCACATGAGTTGTGTCCTCAACCACACTCACACATATCTCATATTAGGACCTTGGTGAAAATGAGTGCTTTGGTCTTCTGTGTATACCTAAAGCTGCACAACTAAGAGAACCCTTTCACCATCCCCAAGTGATACAAGGATAGCCATTTCAAATTCCACCTTTCAAACACTAGAATAGCTCCTATGGTCACATGACACTACATGATGAGGGTTTCATTTGATTAGTTAGGTTAATTAATTATTTGTCATGAGTCAACCATAGTACAAACAAAATACAATGATGATTTATGACCTAATTTAAATATGAACAACTTCATAAGATATAAAATGTATCATAACTTGTATCAAGTTACCAAATAATGGTGCAATTTACAATTTCTGGCTGTACTAAGGACCAATTCATCAATATAGGCCACATCCATGCAAAACCCACATAGGGATTCCATGTCCACCTACAAGTATGCATCTATATTCACATGGAAGCAGAATAACTCCATTTAAAATTTCATAGTATAACTCACACGTATGAAGAAGTTACACTAAGAGTGAAATTAGGAATAAAAGACCATTTTAAGCACACATGAGCTACTTTAGATATACAATCATAAAAGATATAAAATATTCATAATATGGCATAATCAATACACAAGGAGCTCCAAAATAGTTCCTAAAAAATTCTTTCTTCTCTCACTTATTATATCCTATGGTAGATAAATTAGTTCACCCAACTACCAAGTGACTCCTTATAAGTCACAAGAAAGATATAAGGAACTTTTCAAAAATTTCCTCCCATGACATCATCTCCATTGTTGACTTTTGAGAAGGAGTCACAATGAAACAATAATAAAATCTTCCCTTTATACCCTAGCTGTTGGTGGTCTCTATAAAATGTTGGTGAACAAAAGACATAAGAAGGGATAAATGATATACCTTTGCACATACTAATTGTCCAACAACTAAACATGTCTTTCGTAAGTGAAGAACTTAATCTTACAAATTTACATTTGAATTATCCACTAAGAAATCTAGATAGATCAATAAGAGATATGTATTGTTAGCCAAGATGTTGTAAGGTTGTCTTCTTCACAACATCTTGTTTTCACCTCGTGGAACAACTTCTCCAAGCCTCCACATATGTGTCTTGGCCTATACTTCCTCCACAAGTATGAGGGAGAATGTGTTTGTTGGTATATATGCCCATAGATCCATCCCAAACGATTGCATGGAGTCGGATATTAATTAATCAATTAATGTGATTGTTTGGTTAATTAATGAATTCTAGAATCTTCTAATTAATCCACGAACATTTTAATTAACACAGTGTTTCTGTTTACTGATGGGTTTAGGAAACCCTATTTCCCTTCATCTCCTATTTAAAGGAGCTTGACGACCCATATCTATATAAGATATTGAGAGAGGCTTTTCAGTTTACGCTTACGTACGTAAACCCTAGCCGTCACAGTCCTCAGGAGAGAAAGGAGAGCACTATGATGCTAGCATGTCGCCGCACAGAGACGACTCCTTCCCGCCAGATTAGGAAGCGTGATGTGGAGTTCCAGTCCATCTGCGTGGATGAAGTAGAGACACATCCACTGAGACGCTTGCGTACAGAGGGCATCTACGACTGTCCGTACGCGTTACGAGCGGCGTACATCACCGTACGAAAGGAGCACCACTGGATCTTCTTGTGACACACTTAGCGAATGAGAGAGAAGTTCCGTCCATATAGGCCAGCATCGTTGCACACCATTATGCAGTGGGACATCGCCGGACTTTCTCCGCGATAAGGTATATCCCGCAAATACTCTTTCTGAATATGTTGTTGTCGACGAGATCCTATTTTGGGTTGCGTGGAATTTTTGTTGCTTCCGCTACGCATGTTTTCTCTACAAAACCCAATAGTGGTATCAGAGCAGCGTCGATCTACAACGTATTTGGATTCGTTTCAATATGATCGAATTGATGTATACTGTTTTCTATGTTGCATACGAGATGAACTAAAACTGCTAATGTGCAAATCTAAACCTAATTCCACATACGCCACATGCTTCTATTTTTGACGTTTTAGATGGGGTCGACTATGGAAAATACTTATTTTCCTAAGTGCACGGAAGTAAAGTTCCATAGACCTTTGAGGGGCTCTATCCCTGAGACCCCATGAGGGGCGGCCTCCCCTAGACCTTTCAGTGGGATCCCCGTACAGGGGCGCTGCCCTTATGTACCCCACATAGTCTGCGTGGGAGTCAAAATTTTATTTAATGGGGAATATCTCACATTAAAGTACTACAATTTTAATATACATATATGTATATGTAGATATACCTATGATAACATACACGTCGCCATTAAAATTTTGTTTTATGTGGTGAATGCATGCATGGTTATGGCCTAGTATCCCCTTTTTGTGAATGTTGTGCATGAATGTGGATGTCAATATTATGGATATGTTTGTTTGAGAATGCTATGGATGTATAATGGTTGCATATGGATCCTTTGTATAAAGTATTTGGCTTGCATGCCAAGCCTCATCTCTTATTTCAAAGAGTAATGAATTCTTTCCCTTTATATTTGTACTCATATGATGTAATAGAGATAGGATTAGTTTTAGTCTTTGTAAACTTGATGTAAGGAGGTCACTTGAAGATCCAACTCCAAGGAGCGTCCATGGAGAAGCACCATGAATATCTAATTCCAAGAAGCAACCTGAAGATCCAACTCCAAGGAGCATCCATGGAGAAGAAACAAGAAGATCCAATTCCAAGAAGCACCTTGAAGTTCCAACCTCACGAAGCAATAATGAAGTTGTTCATTGGAATGTTGATCCTTACATGCTTACATGTTGATTCACAGGTGTTGCATGAGATGCATAAGACCATAGGTGGACCGTAATCCTTTTTCTCTCCAAAGGATTACAATAGTATGGCCATAACTGATGTATTTGTGTTTGTGATTGCATGTCTATCGTTTGTGGTTGTGAATATAGTAGTATATGATACATACTATAAGTATGTGGTGTTTGGATATGCATATGTACTAATAAAACCCCTCAATTAATAATATTAAGTTTTAGTTTCCTTCCATAAAACAACACACATGAAAATCTTGATCGACTATGTGTGGGAACGCCTCCGCGTGGTACACTGTCTATCTCGTGGAAGGGTGAGGGTGGGTGTGGATCTACCTCCGCAGGGTGCACACTCATCGTGTTGGCTTATGGGTTGGACTTAACTAGGGAACCTTTATAGGATCAAGTACCTAGAGGCACACAGATGCATCATGGAATGGAGTTGTGCATGATCATCTATCCAAGAGTTGCATATGATGCAATTGGCAAAAGTTGTCTACCTTAGTATTTGGTCTTTGACACCGGCATTGGCTGGGCATTGATCTAATTATTTTGGATCTTGGCTCACTAGAAGGTTGTACGTTGCAATCTTCTGAGTTGATAGTGAGGGCTATCAATTTGAATAAAATAGTGGGAGAATAATTAATTAAAGGCCTAATTAATTTCATTTATCAAATCTTTACAAGTCAAAATGTTTTGGACTAAATGCAAAATTTTCTTTTGTAGAAATCAAATGGCAAACAACACTCACACTTTCTCATTACGGTCGGTCCTTGAGAATGACAAATTTACCGGAACCCACTTTCAAAACTGGTTTAGGATGCTGAGAATTGTTCTCATACATGAGCGTAAGCTCTGTGTCCTTAAAACACCAGATCCAGCAGAACCCACCACAAATGCACCCAAGGCTGAAAAGGATGCTTAGAAGAAGCACCTTGATGATGTTGTGGATGTCAAGTGTCTGATGTTGTGATCAGTGAACTATGAGTTGCAAGAGAAACCTGAGAACATGAATGTCATGGAGATGGTAACACATCTCAAGAACATGTATCAACATAAAGCAAGATAGGAGTGATATGATGTCTCCAAGGCTTTGTTCATGAGCAAGATGAAAGAGGGAGACTCAGTTGGCACCCATATACTCACTTTGATTGGGTATGTGGTCAAGAGTTGGCCACTAATGTGATTCTACAATTGTTGCCTGAATCATATATTCATTTTGTCATGAACTACAACATGAAAATTCTTTACAAGCCGTTGTCAGAATTGTTGGGCATGTTGAGGACAGCTGAAGCACAGATGAACAAAGACAAGCCCAAGTTTGTGATGATGATCAACAAGACAAAGGGAAAGTCAAAAGGCAAAGGCAAGGCTAAGAAAGGTTCTAAATCTGGGCAGAAGCCAAAGTCATCCACGCTCAAAGCTAAAGGTGGGATCTCCAAAGAAGGCAGTTGTCACCATTGTCACCAAGCTAGACATTGGAAAAGAATCTGTCCTCTCTACCTAGAGGAACTGAGGAAGAAGAAGTAGGGGATAGAGATCTCCACTTCAGGTATATACATTATTGAGATAAACTTAAATACTTATTCATCATGGGTACTAGATACCGGATGTGGATCTCACATATGTTCTAATATGCAGGATCTAATAAGAAGTAAGCCTTTACAAAAAGGCCAAGTCGAGTTGCGGGTCATTAATGGAGCAAGAGTTGCTGCCACCGCAGTTGGAGTTATTAGTTTATCTTTTCCTACGGGCCTTGTAATAGAATTAGAGAATTGCTATTATGTACATTCCATTAATAGAAATATTATTTCTGTATCTTGTATGGACAAGAGTGGATTTGAATTTCATATTAAGAATGGAATTATTTCTATTTCTAAAGATGATATCTTTTATGGAAATGCCCCTATGTCTTATGGTATCTACTTGTTATAACTTGAGACTAGCATATACAACATAAATACTAAAAGGTTAAAACTTGACAACTCAAACAAAACATACTTATGGCATTGTCGTCTTGGGCACATAAACGAGAAGCGCATATCTAGACTCCATAAGGATGGTTATCTAGACTCTTTTGATTTTGAATCATTAGAGACATGTGAGGCATGTTTATTAGGGAAGATGACCAAGAATCCTTTCACTGGACATACTGAGAGAGCCAGTGATCTGCTAGGGCTCATACATACTGATGTATGTGGACCTTTTAGATCAAATGCTAGAGGAGGATATCAATACTTCATTACCTTCATTGATGACCTCAGTAGGTATGGCTATGTATATCTTATGAAATACAAGTCAGAAACTCTTGAAATGTTCAAGACTTTCATGAATGAAGTAGAGAAGCAACTTGGTAAGAGTATTAAAGAACTTCATTCAGATCAAGGTGGCGAATACTTAAGCCAAGAGTTTTAGGACCTTCTGAGAGACTGTGGTATTGTATCACAATGGACTCTACTTGTTACACCACAACATAATGGTGTGTCAGAAAGAATGAATCATACATTATTAGACATGGTACGATCAATAATGAGTTCATCCGAACTTCCAATATCATTATGGGGATATGCTCTTGAAACTACAATGTTTACACTTAACCGTGTACCTTCCAAATCGATTCAAAAGACACCATATGAGATATGGAATGGGAATCATCCCAATTTGTCTATGTTAAATATTTGGGGATGTGAAGCTTATGTTAGGAAATAATTTCTTGAAAATATTAGACCCAAATCAAAAAAAATCTATTTTGTTGGATACCCCAAGGAAACTCAGGGATACTACTTCTACACACCATCTGACAACAAAGTGTTTGTTGCTAGGACTACTTTATTTCTTGAAAAGGAATTTATTTCCAAAGGAATTAGTGGGAGGAATGTAGAGCTTGAAGAAGTTTGAGACCAACAAGAAAGTAAAGAACCTGAGGAGGCACATAAGGAACATGAAGACTCAAAAATTGTTGTGGAATTTCAAGTTCCAAATGTAACACAGGAACCTCATAGGTCTAGTAGGACACGACTTGAGCCTGAGAGATTTGGATTTCTTGTGACTCAAGACAGTGACAAATAGGGCATAGAAGATGAGCCAACTTCCTATCTAGAAGCTACTAAGGAACCAGAATATGAGAAATGGCTCAAAGCCATGAGATCTAAGATGGAATCCATGTACACCAACAAGGTATGGACCTTGGTGGATCCACCCAAAGGGGTAAAACCCATAGGGTGGAAGTGGGTCTTCAAGAAGAAGACTGACATGGATGGAAATGTTCAAACCTATAAAGGTAGATTGGTTGCAAAAGGATTCTGTCAAATTCAAGGTGTTGATTATGACGAGACCTTCTCACCAGTTTCCATGGTTAAATCCATCAGGATCATGCTTGCCATTATAGCTTATCATGACTATGAGATTTGGCAGATGGATGTTAAAAACATTCCTTAATGAGAATTTTCTTGAGGATGTGTACATGACACAACTTGAGGGTTTTATCGATCCAAAGGAAGCCAATAAAGTCTGTAATATACAAAGGTCAATCTATGGATTGAAGCAAGCATCTCGGAGCTGGAATCTACATTTTGATGAAGTAGTCAAAAAGTTTGGCTTTAGTCAAAATGAAGATGAACCTTGTGTTTACAAAAGGGTTAGTGGGAGCACAATTGTATTTCTCATATTGTATGTGGATGACATACTATTGATGGGAAATGACATCCCTACTCTTCAGACAGTAAAAGGTTGGTTAGGGAAGACCTTCTCTATGAAGGATTTAGGCGAAGCATCCTATATACTAGGTATCAAGATCTATAGAGATAGATCTAGAAGGCTTCTAGGCCTAAGCCAGAGCACATACATTGACAAGGTGCTAAAGAGGTTTAGCATGGAGGGTTCTAAGAGAGGTAACTTGCCCATGTCCCATGGGGTTACGATCTCTAAAGCCCAATGTCCTAGTTCATGTTATTAATGGGCATGCATGAGTAAGATTCCATATGCATCAACAATTAGAACTATCTTGTATGCAATGTTATGTACTCATCCCGATGTGTCGTATGCTTTGAGCATGACGAGCGGGTATCAGTCAGATCTAGGTGAATGTCACTGGACAATCGTAAAAAACATCCTAAATTACTTGAGAAGGACTAAGGATCAATTCTTGGTATACGGTGGTGAGGAAGAGCTTGTGGTAAGGGGTTACACTGATGCTAGATTCCAAACTGACAAAGATGACTACAGATCGCAATCTGGATTTGTGTTTTACCTGAACAACGGAGCTGTGAGCTGGAAGAGTTCCAAGCAAGAGATGGTTGCGGATTCTACAACAGAGGCCGAATATATTGCCACATCTAATGCTGCAAAGGAAGTTGTGTTGATCAAGAAGTTCATTTCTGAACTTGGAGTGGTTCCAAGCACTGGTGATGCAATTGAGTTGTTTTGTGACAACAACGGAGCAATTGCACATGCTAAAGAACCCAGATCGCACCAATGTTCCAAACATATTCTATGGCGGTTCCATCTCATACGAGAGATCGTACAATGAGGAGATGTGAAGATTTGTAGAGTACCTACAGAAAGCAATGTGGCTGACCCATTCACAAAAGCACTTTCACAATAGAAACATGACTGACATGTTCGATCACTTGGATTGAGATTCATGAGTGATTGGGTATAAGTGCAAGTGGGAATTTGTTGGTATGTCTGCCCATAGAGACTATCATTTGATGATTGTAATGGGATACTATGTAAACAATTTGTAATACTACATTGATCATATCAATAAAGGCAAGTTTCCAATCTATATGTTTGTGTTTTATATTGTGAGATGACCATAAAACTTATAGATATCTATAGAATAATATACTCAATGACATATGTCTTCGGGTTGATTACCTGAATAGTGAGATCATATGTATGCTAAGAGTATGTATTCTTGTTTTGTCCCTAATCGGTTGTTATTGTGGAAATATCCATAGACATCAATAACACATAAGATTAGAATGTATGTTGGTTGATGGAAGAATCTCATTATCCATGATATGGAGATATCAAACCAAATACATAGATACTTGTTAGATAATAATATATCAGATAGACCCACCTTGAGAGTGACACATGGATACCATGATTGGTAGTTAGAGTCACATCTCATAATGATGGTGGTGATTGTCGTTCTTAGACATGAAGTCACTATACTTATCACATGTCATTCAGTGTACTTTGACATCATCCATAGTGGTCCTGAATAAGGATTGCCATAAAGATGGTGCTTGGGTGCACTATGACACATGGGGATGACTATGAGTGATGTAGATGGAATTTGTCCTTCCTACGGGAGTTTGCTATTCCGACCACTTGATAAGCGAGACTGAGAAATGCATGGCCATGTTGATGTGAGTCAATATGTGATATTGAGCTTACATATATCTCAGACAATCTACTCTAGTTCAAGGAACATCGATTGAACGTTGAAGAGGATAATAATTCCATGACTCAAGCTCAATCCGGATATCAACGAAAACTATACAATCACTGTAACACCAGTCATGAATGATAGGTTAAGTTTTTCTCCAACTTCTCCAATTACTTGGGTGGCAATGAAGTCTTGCTAGATACCAATCATTACTTGTGAAATCATAATATGATTATGGATATCACTACCAACATAATTTGGAGCCTACCGGGTCACACACATAGGATGTGTTGTAATAGGAGTATAATTGTGGATTTGATTGGAATTGCTTCGAATCACATTGATTACTAAAATGTTTATGTAATCAATTAGAATAATATTGGAATGACTGGCTCTAAGTACAAGTGGGATTCTGTTGGTATATATGCCCATAGAGCCATCCCAAGTGATTGCATGGAGTTGGATATTAATTAGTCAATTAATGTGATTATTTGGTTAATTAATGAATTCTAGAATATTCTAATTAATCCATGAGCATTTTAATTAATGCATTGTTTCTATTTACCGATGGGTTTAGGAAACCCTACTTCCCTTCGTATCCTATTTAAAGGATCTTGACGGTCGATATCTATATAAGATATTGAGAGAGGTTTTTCAGTTTACACTCACATACATAAACCCTAGCTGTCACCATCCTCAGGAGAGAAAGGAGAGCACCGCGATGCTAGCACGCCACCGCACAGAGATGACTCCTTCCTGTCGGCTTAGAAAGCACAACGTGGAGTTCCAGTCCATCCGCGTGGATGAAGTAGAGACGCAGACGCTGAGATGCCTGTGTTCAGAGGACATATATGACCATCCGTAAACGCTACGAGCAGTGTACATCACTGCGTGAAAGGAGCACCATCAGATCAATCTGTGATTCACTTAATGAACATGAGAGAAGTTTCGTCTGTGTAGGCCAGCATCGTTGCACACCATCATGCAACGAGATATTGTCGGACTTGCTCCGTGATAAGGTATATCCCACAAATCCTCTTTCTGAATATGTTTTTGTCGACGAGATCCTATTTTGGGTTGTGTGGAATTTTTGTTGCTTCTGTCGTGCATGTTTTCTCCACAAAACCCAATAGTGTTGCAACACCTTAACCACTAAGTCAAAGAGGAAGATGAGTTGTTGATGTTCTAGTCATCGTAAACTCCCTTTCTTCTCCTATCTCAGACATCAACCCTTTGGGTTTCTTCCTCTCTCTAAGAGAGAAGATTAGCAACCAACTTGTCTCACAAGTTGTCTCAAAGATATGACAATGATATATCCAACCCTTTGGGACATGCTCCATTTATATAGGAGAGTCATGGGCTTGGAAAATCCTAATTTCGATCCCTTTCCTAATTGCAATCCCACAAATAGTCTTAATGTTGAAAACTTAGACTTCAATTTTGATCGACCGATCACATAACTTGACAGATCAATCAGGGTCTAGAAAGCATTCTGAATGGCCAATCATGTTAGTTGATTGTCCAATCAGATTAGTTAAGATTCATGTCTGAATTGCATTCCAATTTGAGACTTTCCCTGTTGCATTTTGATCGACCAATCAGGTCAGTGCAGTGGAAAACTCAGTTTACCAATTGACAATCAATTGATCCATTGACTAAATTGATCCATTGACTAAATTAATCTGATCACTGATCAGATTTACATGTTTCTAGATAAGATAGGAAATCATCCTATTAATAATTCCAAACTATTCTTATCATTTGTTTGATTGTGAACATCAATTCCCTTATGAAACCTAATGCATGTAACCATGTAGGTTCCTAATTATGTTTGTAGTGATGTTTAAATCAACACAAACAAAGATTGGTATAAATCCACATATCATTTATGACCAAGTAATAGGAATGATTTTGAGAATAACTATAAGGTGTAAAGTGACAATGTTTCCATGGTCGTATAATCCCTTTTTCATAGATAACCAGATTGAAAATTAGGCATGGAATTTGATACTCTTTACATTCAATCTATGTTCCTTGAACTACAAAAGACTATTGTAGATATTGTGAGATCAATATCAAGTGGTTGGGATATATCACTCCTAAAGTAGGGACAAATTCCATCTACATCACTTACAAAATTCCCCATGTGTCATTGTATACTCAATCACCACATTTTTGACAACATGCATTTCATAGAATGTTGGGCTAGTGTCAAAGTACACAGAACAACATGTGTTACTATAATGACTCTAGGTCTAAGGATCATAGTCACCACTGTCACACTGAGATACGATTGTAACATGTCATTACATGACTTCCATGCGTCAATCTTAAGGAGGGTTTGTCCAATACAACTTGTTCTCTAATAAGTACCCATGTATCTAAGTTGATATCCAATATCATGGTTAAAGAGACATCGCTGTCACTCACCATACATTCTAGTCTTGTGTAGTATTGTTGTCCTACAATATCCACAATTATAATTGACTAGGAACACAACAAGAATAGTACACCTATTATACATATGATCTCATTTTCAGATCCTCAAGCCAAGCCTATGTCATTGAGTCTACGCATTCTTAGGACACTATTAGGTTAATTCATTATCTCAATACTAAAATAAACATAATAAGTGGAATTACCTTTTGTTAATAAGCAAGTCAATTACGAAATATCACTTTTACAATCATCATATGATGACTCTCATGATATATAAACAAAATTCATGACATTGAGAACCTCTATGAGGGAGAATAAGATGACATCAATTTTTTTTAATGCTTCTTATAGGGATAACTGTATTCCATAAAGCTTTGATGATGCATGGCGGATTGTGAACCTTGGATTAGAATTTCCATTCTATTTGGGGAAAGTCAGAACAGGGTGGAGTCCTCATCGTTTCCATGGCAGAGGACAAGTTAGAATTGAAGCAACTTGCTACGAAGAAAGAAAATATTCATTATTCATTTTATAAGTATGGGTAGAGGAACTCATTTCAACATCAAGACAAGATGACCTGACAAATTTTCCAAGTTTGAAACACAAAGGGAACACTAGCCTAGAGTGTAATCACTACTAGTAAGCCACATTAAACATGCATCAAACCAAATCTGACAAAAAATGTGTTTCAGAAGTTAATGTCATAAAGTTTGTTCTAGGGCAGGGGCACTACAATCCCAATAGACCAAGGAAACATATTGAGTTTCATCTTGGGAACCCAACATGATCTAAAAACTCTTAGCAATTTAGAGATGTCTAAAATCAAGCTCAAGGTCCTCCATGTTTTTAGGAGAACATGGATAAATAATTTTAATTAAAGCAATATTAGAATAATCAAAATCAGGGAAGTAACTACAATCAAGGACATCAATTCCAAAATCTAAATGAAGGGAAGAACAATCAATAAGGTATCTCCACCTTCAATGATTAAGGTTGTCCATGCGCCATCAAGAAG
Source organism: Alisma plantago-aquatica (assembly GCA_963693085.1). Lineage (NCBI taxonomy): Eukaryota > Viridiplantae > Streptophyta > Magnoliopsida > Alismatales > Alismataceae > Alisma > Alisma plantago-aquatica. The sequence continues at coordinate 860,851,406 of OY856410.1, read as the reverse complement.
ATGTTGGAGAACCGCCAATCATACAATAAATCAATCAAGACACCATTGGCATAGATTGATTCCACATTTCACATCTAGTCTATTCATTTACCGATCAATAAGAAGATAACCCAAAGCACCAAGAAAAATTAAGGTATATGGTCTAGTGTTGCCAAAAACCATAACTCCTATCACAAGTATTGTTATGTTGAAGAAGAGGATGATACTAAATCCTCTAATGTAGAATGATTGTAGATTTAGTGAATGATACTACTAGCAAGGTTGACCATTTGATTCATAAAAAGTAGAGAAATCTACACAAATCATAATCATTCATGTAATTACTCTTTACAAGACATATACTTCTTTCTAGATCCAGCTAGCACTACAAATACATATGAGATTCATGAAGTTCAAGGAAGCAATGAATAAATTACATGTCAGTATCCCCTTCCTTGATGTGTTGGCAAACATCCTTTGTAGGTTGAAGCTTTTCAAGACACCCCTAACTCACAAGTATGCCACTACAAAGTATGAAATCGTGACACTAGACAAAACTCTACTAGATGTTATCTAAAGTAAGATCTCACACAAGCTTAAGGATCTAAGATCCTTTGGTATCTCTTGTTTCATTGGGGTTTCCACATTACAAATAGGTCGTGTTGGATTTGAAGAAAGAATTTACATCATGCCCGACAACCTATGCAAGAGACTCAATTTTACTGATATACTTCCCACTGGGAGGGTAATACAATTTGCAGTGTATTCAATGTATTCTCTTGCCAAAGTTTTAGAGGATTTCCCTATAAAGGTAGTGAAAAATTCTTATATTCCTTGTGGTTTTATTGTGATGGACATCAAGGAGGATTTTTGAAAACCCTCATCTTTAACCGTCGATTCTTTTCTACCTTTAGGGTTAATATCAACAATGAAGCTGGCAAATTTAAATTGAGGCTAGGAATAGAGGCTCTAGAGTTTCAAGTTTTAATAAGTTTTAAAGGACTCACTATTTAAGAGGAAGAATATCTCATAGACTATATAGATAGGATGACACAACATCAACAATAGAAATCTACTTTATTTGATCCTTTAGGAATGACACTCGTTGATCCAAGATCCTTGACTTAGATGATGCATATGTATAACAATTTGTTCTTCACCTAGAATGTGCATAGGAAGATCTTAAAGTGGAATTTAAAGATTCAAAAATTCATCTCTATTGTTGACAACAAAGTCAAATCTCCCACAATGCTTGAAATGAAGATGTTACGTGAAGGGATAAAATGCATCTTTAATATGAGTAGAAAGTCTCTTGTTATCATCAATACAAATCTCACTACTATAAAGGAACTTAGATTATTGATAGATTTGAGAAAGTGGCAGAAGGCACTAGGCTATTAAATGACAATTTTGAGTGAGGTTAGTCTAGTTGTGTGCATCCATTGAATCCATATGTTTTATGAATATAAACCCTCCATTGAGCATCAATGATGTAAAATACTAATATGAAGAAGCTTTTTCATAAATTAAGTGATAAGGCTACTACTACCTTGGATCAATTGTCCCATTTCTAACTCACATTGGGTTAACCATATACAACTTGTTCCCAAGAAAGGAGACACAACTGTTTTCATCAATGAGAAGAAAGAGTTGATATTCACCCAAACTATAACAAGGTGGTGAAAGTTTATTGTTTATCAAAAGCTCAATAAATCCACAAGGAAATAACATTTCCCACTTTTATTTCCTGATGAAGTCTCAGAGAGACTAGAAAACTAGGATTTCTTATGCTACTTATATGGGTATACTCATGCTTTTATCAAATCCCATCCACCTCAATGTTTAGTAAATAACACTTTCACATGCTTGTTTGACACATATGCCTTTTTTCATATGTTGTTCCGATTATGTAGCACGCCAAGTACTTTTTGGTGTTGTCTATAGACTGTCTTTGTTTCTTACATAGAGACTATTATAAAAATATATATGGATGATTTCTTTGTCTGTCGAGACTTTTTCAAGGCATACTTACGCCACCCATCATTGGTTCTTCAAATATGTGAAGAATTAGATATGGTGCTCAACTAGGAAAAATGCCACTTCATGATGAAGGAGGGCATTATTCTAGAACACTATGTAAGCCTAAGGGGTATTAAAGTCAACTAGGTGAATATAGAAGTGATTGTTAAACTGGCACATCCATCTACTATCGAACAAGTTTGGGCATGTCTTTCTCATAGGGGCTTCTATAGAAGGTTCATTCGAGACTTTAGTAAGATTTTCAAGCCACTCACTAATTTGCTTCTAAAAGACACACATTTCATCTTTGACTTTGTCTATATGATGAATTTAACAAGCTTAAAGGAGGATCTTGTTTTTACTCCTATCATCCAAAACCCATATTATCCACCTCCATATAAAATCATGCATAACTTAAGTGACTACGTCGAGGGTGCAGTGTTGGGGAAACACATAGACAATAAGCATCATGCCATTTATTATGCGAACAAGACGTTGGGTGTCACATAAGAGAACCACACGACAAAAAAAGCAATTCTCATGATTTTATACACATTTGAAAAGTTCCACTTCTTTCTGGTAGGCTCACATGGGTAGTATACACCAATCACAGTATTGTCCAATAGCTACCATCAAAGAAGGATGTGAATCCTAGGTTGATCACATGGATTTCACCGCTGTAAGAAGTTGATATAAATGTGAGAACCTATTACACTAAAAAAAATTACTCAAAATATAAAACAAAATCAATCACCAATTAACCACATACCCAAAAATATGGGTAAATTAAAACCGATTTCAACGTTAGCTGCTGCTAAAAAACATTTGCATAAGATCCCAACATCTTTCTTATATCCATACTATGCCAAGAATTTGATACAAATTGTTCTATTGCCTTAGCCACAACATATATACACAGGAGAACAATATTCATATATGCCACACAAACAAGCATTAATATGCTAACAAAAGTTCGATTTGTTTAAAACACCATATACAAATTTTTCTCACCCGAACCTGAGAGTACAAGGATGACTCTAGGACACACTAGACATCTAATCAAAATTTTCAAAGATTCATTACTTTAGCTCCTCTTTGCTGCCACAAGTTTGTTTTGTCACTTCCGATTACCTAAAAAAATGTGGCGAACCACAAGGGTGAGACCCACGTCCCAGCAAGAGATATAACCTCCAACAACGTTTATTGATTCTAACATTTTTAGGTAATGAGACAGTTTAAGCAGTTTAATCTTATACAACAAATAAGCTCAACATCACTGATGATTAACAAAATACATAAAGAAGCAGATAATAGCTATCTTCATTAGCTAGACTATTCACATATCCATATTATAAATATAAGGAGTCTAGCAACATTAGCATCTCTAACATCATGAATAAATCTAGTATCATATGCATAGCTAACAACATCAACATGTCTAATAGGTTGAATATATCAACATCATAAGAAGAGCTACAACATAAGCACAACTATATGGATAAGCATGATTAGAAGTATATGCGTCTCTAGTTACAAAGGTATGACTAGCATGATAAACGTAACTAACAACATGAGATGGCTAGCATCATGATTATAATCAGCAGTAGCAGTATAGTTATCAACACAAGCATAGCTATTGTATGTACACATCTACAATCTTAAGCATGTACACAACCTAAGTATATCTACTATCTCTTAATTGCACTAAGCATAAACTTTATGTAAAGATAATAAACAAGGGTTATCATCCAATGTGAAATGTCGTGTATAACCCTAAACAAATATGCTACACGGCTGTATTATATCTTTTTTTAAGCCATGAGGAGTTTGAGTCATACAACTCAAAGTTTAACTAACCACCACTTGGTCGCAATCAGTTCCATATAGGATCTAGGAAGAGATGGACTCCAAGATTGTGACGACCGTCTCACGAAAACAAGATCAACGAATTTAAACTAATGCGGAAGCGTTTCGTTAACAACGAAATTATTGAAAATCACAAAATTTTAAAACTTTTTGTACAGAGATCTACAAACTGTGAAACTCTTTTATAAAGAAACAAGATAAGTTATTTACAAACTGATTCACCATTACATCTCGAGAGTCACAACATCAACTGCCCTGTTAACTGTACAAGGCAAGATACAAAAAATCTCGAGGCATTACACCAAAATCTCAGATCTATTTAAAATATCTAAAGACTCCTAGGACCTGAGAGTACAAATTCAACACATAGGACATTTCTATCTATAAGACTTGATAGACAGTGTCTCCACCTGAGGATCACTGTTGTCCCTGATGTTGCTGCTATTGATGTTGCTGCTCACCCATTGAAGGGTTCCTTCATCCTCGGCGTCTACCTAAAAAGTCGAATCCCACGGGGGTGAGACAATTGAATAATTGTCCCAGCGAGAGTTATAATTCTTTTCCAGAGGCATTGTTATTGCAAATATTAAAATAACAATGAGTAGAATAACTATAATTATTCAAAAGCAGGAAATTCATTGAATAAGATAAGTAGATCAGTATTCTCTATGCAATCATTTCAATTGTAACTTGATTGAATGACAAGACATATATCAATAAGGAATATGAAGAACATGTATACTAGTTATTCAACTAGAACATTATAAACAATGTATTATCAATCATTGTTTCTCGTAGATCAACCTAAGCAATTATGCTATATGGCTGATTACATTTTTCAAACATATTTATGCCCTGAGGAGATGAGATATACCGCTCATACTCCAACTGACCATTACGAAATCACAATTGGTACCATACATAGGTCATTAGAAGAGCCGGATTCCTATGACCTCATCTTCCTCAGTCAGTGTGAGGTACAACATGCAGGATATCTTGTGTCTCTACTATAATAGCTTTCCAAGGTATTCTGGCAACTTCACTATTAGAGTTACAGTGGCATGCTATACTCTCTTTGCCATCAAGGGATTTCTTGTTTATCTCTCATCGATGTGGCATTCACAACATCATCGGGAGATTAGTGATACATCATCACGGAATAAACATATAATGAAGGATTGAGAGAGTTGATGTTTATCTCACATAAATTCCTCCATTAGGATGTAAGGATATTCACATCCATAACCCCCACATACTCAAAAGTATGCTCTCTAGGATTTCCCTTAGGAAAACCTATTTCACCATCATTTAATTTCTGACAATGATGGATCTATGGTCAGGGCTCTACATTATATCATTATACTTGATTATTTAAGTACATTATGGCATTCTTTTAGCATCAGGCATGTTTTCAAACATAGACCAATAAGACAATTGTTGTGAAGAATGAGTACTACTTGTATCAAGTTTATTTCACATCTTATTAACCTTGGGATATCAATCCCTAACCATCTTATCATTATGATTTAGGATTATGGGTGTTCAAACCCTTAGATCATCAAAACATTTGTTACTAAGTAACATATTGCCATCAAGTCATTTATCAGTATGAATATGATTGTAGCAATGCAGGTATTTCTCATGGCTCATACATCCTATCAATCTCATATGTTACCTCTCACTAGGCAACATAGCATATCATTACTTTCAAAGCTTATAAAGTGCTTTCAATGAATATGGCATCATAACCCTTATATGGTTATGCTCACTTCTTTATAAAGACCTGCATGACTGACATAATTGATAACATGCACATTATATCTGTGTCAGCACAATACAAATTATTTCCAAGTCAAGTATAGAACACCACGGTCGTGCTATCTTGCACGGTCATGCTACAGAAGATTGCCACAACCGTTTTACATCACCACGTATGGTTTCTAAGGTTAGGGTTTCCTATTCAATTCAATTAGGGATTATCCAACCCCTTTAGCTTAAAAAGGCATAGTGATTCCTCATTTCATAATTCAATCATAGAGTTTCATGCTTACAAGCATAACCCAGAATTAGGGTTTACTGATCATATCATCATATTTCCCTAGATTAGGTTTTACTATTCATAATATATCATATTACCTTAGATTAGGGTTTACTATTAAGATCATACCATCATCATGTATGAGGATTACTTCCATTAATGCCCTTAATTAGGGTTAAGATTCATTAGCCATCATAATTAGGGTTTCATGAACTCTCTATCATGAATCATACCCTAATTAGGTATTCATTCATATTGGGAGTCCAATACTTGATTAATATTCATATAAGAAATCTTCTCTCTCCTCTTTCTATAAGTTGATGTTTGCATCACCCTTGATTAGGCTAAGTCAACTCAATACTGACATTATAGGTTATGTCATTACTATTGTGATCATTAAGGCTTACTCATTCAAAGAGTATTAAACACTCTATCCCATCAAGGGTATCTTTGTTATAGTCATCATTGATTACATCGTGTCTTGATCAACTAATTACTTGGTCCTTTAATCACATTAGGTAACCATAAGGTTTAGGTTAATCAACCACTAAACCATCTTAATCACTAAGGCATCGAACGATCTTAACCTTTTTAGACCTCAAACTGTCTTGCATACTAAACTCCCAAACGGTCTTGGACATACCTTGAAACTGTTTGGTGTTGAAGACCGTTTGGTCTTGTTGACTTTTGAAACCGTTTGGTAAAGTGCACACTCAAGACCATTTTCCCAAGATGGGGGTGAAGACCATTTGGTCATGTTGACTTTTGAAATTGTTTGGTAAAGTGCACACTCAAGATCGTTTTCCCAAGATGAGGTGAAGACTGTTTGGTCTTGTTGATCGTTTGGTCAAATTTGACCTTGAAACCGCATGGACACAACCGACCTTGAAACCGCATGAGACTAAACGGTCTTGAGACTATTTGGTCCAAACCACCTCAAAACCGCAAGGACCAAAAAGTGTCTCAACCACTTCAATTGAGTTAGGGTTTCCAATGTTGAACCCCTCAATCAATCATGCACTTGTTAGCCACTCATCAATTGAGTTAATTAGGTCAACCCTCAACTGATTTGACACTCAATTGACCCTCAATTGATCATCAATTAGGGCTTGGATCAATTGGATTAGGGTTTGAAATCGATGACCCTTCAACCTACTTTAATGTGAATCTAAATGAATTGAAACCATTGATCCATCATTCAATTTGATCATGACCTGACCCCAAACAGTCTTGGGATCGTTTGGATACCCTCCAAATGGTCTTGAGACCGTTTGTCCATTATTTTATCAAAAACCAAGTCATTCAATTAGGGTTTGGATATTGGAATTGGTCACCAAAATCAACAATCGATTACTCATCAACTTGATATCATTGGATTCTCAATTGGTCCACTATGATTAACCCTAGACCTCCAAATGGTCTTGGGTGATCACGAAACTGTCTTGAGACCGTTTGGGATCATTTTGAAACCGTTTGGGCCACTCAAACCAAACTTCAACATAATACTATTATTGAAATCAACAAATGATCTGATTAGGGTTTAGATGATTAATGGGCCTTCAATTGGTGATTAACTTGGAATTAATTGATGATTTTTGATAGGTAATTAGTCTACATTATTCACAACAGACCTCCAAATGGTCAACGCCTCCAAACGGTCTTGGACCGTTTGCTTCAATGCGGTTTGGTTGAAACCGTTTGCTCCAAACGGTTTGGCAAACCGTTTGAGTAAAGTTGGAGACCGATTGCTAAAGTAAGATTCTTGGATAAACATTGAAGTTAACGTCACCTTCTTCTACCTCAAGAACAGAGGTTGTTCTTCACAGAATTGCTAGCAAGAACACAAGATTAGCAAAGGAAGAAGAATAACTAACGATTTTTCATGGAGATGAAGATGCATAAACAAAGCTCAAGGTTTAGAGTTATAAAACCCACCTTTAGGTCTGATACAGAGCTCCAAGATTTGTAGCTTTAATGGTGGATGAAGCTCCAGTACTTATCCAAGGTTCGTTCTTCAATTTTTGGATGGAGAAGATGGCTAGAAAGAAGAATCGTATGAAGAAAACCATAAACCAAATTTTGCTTTAGGGTTTTCCCCCCAAGAATCCGAGGTAGAAGATGACCAAGACTTACCTACAGGTTGATCATACTCCCTATACTCCAGAGATCTTCCTTGGTTGGCCAAAGCAAGTTTGAGAAGAAAGGACTAAGGGAAACGATCCGTTGTTGTTGGTAAAGATTGCTTATATATTTATGGGTATTTTCAAGGAAAAGAAAAAGATTGTTATCTATTTTAATTACATCTTGTTTCCACCAAAACTTCCGTCACTCTTTGTATACGTGACCACCTTCTAATCTCATGAAAAAATCCTCGACTATACAAGGTTTAAAGGAAAAGAAACCAAACATCTTACTAAGTTGTATATTAAAGAGCCATTTGCTTAAATCTTGATTATTTTAATATCAAGATTATCTTTCCTTCTTGATCATTCAAATGAGGCACCCCTTTGCTCAACTTTATGACAAGAAACGTGAGAGATCCTCTAGAGGGTATATTTTACATGTTGAACCCTAGGTTTTGGGTAATTTGCACATTACACCAAAACTAGGTTTTAATACACAAGGATTTCTCTACAAGCTATATCTTGGTGCTCAAGCTTGTGGAATCCATACCACCACATCATATTCATTCTTATGATGTCTCAACATCAGAGGAACATCTTAACATGTGCAATTTATAAGTTAACCCCTTAACTTGGGTAATTTGCACTTTAGTCCAAAATTAATAAAACAAAGTTGCAACATTATTCAGAAAGGACTAAAATAGAAATATAGGTTCCTCAAAAGCCTTAATTACATTTCGCAGGATAAACACAAGCATCTAATCACTTAATTAAGCAAAACACCTAGGGTTAGTACATAACCCAGGTCAGGGATGTTACAAAGAGCTTCTCCATAGTCATTACGAGTCTGCATCGCAGTGAAATATAGTCAAACTACAAAATAGAGACATATGGTCCAATAACTAGCCCACCTTGGTACATGTCATGGCGCTAGCATCTAGGGTATTCAAAACCAATCACTGAGGTACAACCGTAGTTTTCCTCTAATCACATCGTGTTATAATCACTGAGACTTGACCAAAGTCGTTCTCAAAAAGTGGGCTAGGTATGACCGCAACCATCCTCCCAAAACACTTGGTGTTAGGATGAAAAGCACCCCGCATACTCAATAGTATGTGCTCCGAGTTTCCCTTAGGAATACTCATTTCACCATCCAGCAAGTTATGACACTAAAGATGGTTCTATGGCACATGGTACTACATGATTATAGTTTTACTTGATTAGTTATCTCCAATTCGGTGAATTAAGGCTGCATCAAACAAGTAGACATACAAACCCTAATTCACTTCTAGAAAGCATATAAGTATCACAACTTCAAAAGATATAAAACGTGTGAAACATAATTTCTCATCTCATCATCACATGGTACTATTCACTTACCATTCATGAGGCTACACTAGTCATCATACTATCACAAGATATAAATCCTTTTCACAATATCACAGGGTATCAACCCTTATCAACACAAGAGGATTACACCTCATTCAGGGCTCAACCATGCCCAAAGGTCAATAAGACCATCATACTATCATAGGATATAAATCCTTTTCACAATATCATAGGGTATCGACTCTTAGCAACATAAGAGGATTACACCTCATTCAGGGCTCAACCATGCCCAAAGGTCATTAAGACCATCATACTATTCCCTTCAAGATCATCATTATCATTCCATGCCTCATAGCAAGGCTCAACAACATCACTTACATATAATACACTAGATGAGCACAATATTTCATTAGTGGGCTTGGAGATCTTCATAAACCATCATAGAAGGGTTATATTAGCATTAAGAATATTACTTTATTACATCAACATGCAAGGAATCTAGATATGATTAACCCTCATCATATTCATAATGCACATGTCTAGCATAAGAAAGTATCAACCATGTGGCTATGATAACCATCAATTAACACATTAAGGTTATGATCATATTTAGGAGGTTATTTCACCATCATGCCATCATATAAGAAGGTTAAACATGAATACTCATATTTATCTATTTGCATTATAGTTAGGTTCTACAAGATAAATTATATTAGTGTTACTAATCAACAATCACACCCAAACCCTAACTCACGACATCCCCATTAGATCATGGATGCATAAGGTGAAGCATCACCATCACATTCCATAGTATTCTCGAGTATGAAGCCACACATAAATCAAGATGAAACCATCAGTTTATAGCATACTAGGGTTTCAATAACAATAAGAGAGTATTCCATGATTGTATTAGTCATTCAAGGACTATTCATACCCAATTACCATCATTTAGTTATATTAAAGCTAGGTATAACAAGTTATACCTCATTAGGGTAACATATCAACACAATATGGTTATAATCCCTTCTATTCATATGAGTGAATAGGTAAGACTACCTTATTAATGGTAACCCTCTATTTGTTCCATCATCATTCAATCCATATCACCATACAACAATGTCACCCATAACCATTAGATGTTTAAAAAAGGTAAGACCATTGGTTGTTTACATTAGTAAACACCTTGGATAAACCACCAATGAAGTCCTTGATTTGTTCTCTAGAAAGAGTCACCATCTAACCCTAGACATCCCTTGATTAACAACACAAAAAGTTCCATTTAGAGTAGGGCAAAACCCACAATCGATTGTTCATTTAAAACAAGCCATTCATTGTCAGCAAGTAAGCTCCTTAAGTTGATTAGATAAAGGAAACCATATAAATCACATTATTAGGACCAACATATTATATTATACATCGTTCCACTTTACTGGAGGAATAAACATTATATCTTGACCATTGGGTCAAGTTCATATGTTAAAACTATAAGTTACAGTATAGGTCTGACCATTGCATCAAGTGACCCAAGAAACCATTGGTCTAAGGCTTAATTGATGCTATAACTATATGATTAACTCACCATAGGTTTTGGAGACCTGATCCACCATCATTAGTGACCATTAAGTCACGATAGGTTGTTATATCAACACTATATTCATTAATCAACATCAAATATTAAGCTAATGTCATCATTAATTGATAACATCAGTAGGGTACTTAATGGTTGATCATTAAACTTCTAATTGATCCAAAACCTGACCTAAGGGGGTGACCATAGGTTGTCACCATAATCTGACACCTTTGATCCCGACCATCAGTTGTCATGAAGACAACACCATAGGATTGTTGCAATGGTACCATCATTGGGTCATGGGTTTATAGAAGAAATCAACTTTAAACTCTAAAATTGACCATTGGTTGATAGGTTCTTAGCACCATAGGTTGTCAAACCAACCTGATCCAAGTAATATTATACCTTAGGAATAATGTACACATGATCAAAGGTTCATCTAGAACTGAAATCAGAATAGGGAACATTATAAAAATCGAAATCCGAGTCAAGCATGGCTTTTTAGTGTATGGATCATCATTTTCAAACAAGAACATGAGCTAGCAAGCTTATGGTAAGCAATAAACATGGAGAAAGTTATAAAACTTGCCTCTAATGAGAAGATGAAATCTCAAATAGAAGAAAACTTGAGCAGTTAGGGTAGAAAATTCAAGTATAAGCTGTGAACTTATCCATCTAGCATCTTTCTTCATCAAATGAGCAAACCCTAAGCATAAGAAGCAAGAAAGGTAGGGTTTTAGAGATTTAGAGAAGTTTCTACCATGGAACAACAAGGTTCCAACCTGGAGAAAAGTAGGAGGAAGGATAACAAAGAAATAAACGGAGGAAAGAAGGGGATTCTTACTCTTTTAGGCCAAGATCACTAGAAGGAAGCTTTTTAAACCCTAAAAAGAAGTCAATTACAACCCTAGATTCTTTTTCCAAGAAGATCCCCTTTTTCTTCTTCCTTGGATAGGAAATTCAAAGCAGCACAGAGGGAGAATGAGGTTTGTAGAAGGATGAAAGTGGTGGAGAGAAAATGGCTTGTTTTGGTGCTTAGGGATAAGTATATGAAACTTTAAGATAAAGAAAAAGAAAAAGTTGAAGTTTTAGAATCTTTCCAACTGTCCATGTCCTTAAACTATTAAGAATAATAAAGCACACACAAGAAGATCCCCCACCAGCCATAGAGACATTCTTATCCTTCGTTTCTTGAATTTCGAAGAAAAACAAATAATTCATTAGTTGATAGCTACTAAAGGTAGCTCATCCATGAAGGGGTAAACCCTAAAATACCCTTACAGAAAACACCTTCAAACTAAGGTTTAACCAGAAGATACAACATCCAACTGAGCCATAGGTCCTCCCTAAGGGATGTTTAGACCACAGAAGCATCACCGCGGGTTAGATGGCTCATCCCTTCACGGATCATACACTTACGACCTCAAGAAATCCCATTCTATTTCTAGTCAGGGAGTCAACCACACTAATCGGAAAGTGAGCAGGTGATTAATCTACAAGCAAACATCGATGATTAACAAATAAGATACAAAATCCAAATAAGGTTGTGGCCCTCCATAAGGGATGTTTAGGCCACAGAATTGTCATCGTAGTCTAGATAGTTCGTCCCCTCATGGATCATACACTTACGACCTCAAGGAATCTCATTCTATTTCTAGTTTGAGAGTCTACCTCATTAATCAACATTCCACCCTACATACAGAAGTTCTCATAACATAGGGAAGAACAAGGTGAAAGCAAGCAGGTAATCAAGCTACAAACATTATCAATTAACAACAAAATGGAAAGTTATATACATTGCCTTTGGAATGTTAAATGAAAAGACATGAAACCATGGGAAGTAGGGCTAGTCCCCGTACCCCAGCGAAAAGTGACTACTCACTCATGATGTGAGAAACAAGAAGAACAATATAGAAGGAAGGTTCCACCATGAGCATGATGTAGAAGGTAGTCGTAGCTCGGTGAAGATGATGTGGTCTTCTACGTCAGTTCTGCCATGAGCATGATATAGAAGGCAGTCGCAGCTCGGTGAAGATGATGCAGTCTTCTACGTCGTGTCGGGGCAGATTTGGACGAGGAGGAAGAACCACTAAGGCAGACCAGGCAGACCTTCTTCTCCACCTTCTTTCTCTTCTCGACCTCCTTGCTCACAGCAAGAGGAGGTGTGGGCGGCTTGAAAATGGCATGAAGATGGTGGAGTGGAAGAGGTGTGGAAGGGAGACCAATCCTTTGCTCTAGTAGCCTCTCAGAGTCCTGGAATCGATGCCCAAATGAGGACCCTATTGGTCCTATTTATAGGCTTGGATGGGGACCTCACATTTTTGCTGTGAATTCTTCTTCAAACGGTTTGGAGTCCAAACGGTTTTGAGTAAGGTACCTCCAACCGGTCTTCATCCAAACAGTCTTAGAGACTATTTGATGGCCGAACCATTTTGGAGACCATTTGACATCCAAACAATCTTGGCTTCTATCGGTCTTTGCCTCTGATCGGTCTTGAGTCTCTGTCCAAACAGTCTTGAAGACCGAATAGATGCAAACAGTCTCGGGCAATCGGTCTGCACTGAGCGGTTTTGGAGACTGATTGGACTGACCAAACGATCATGAAGATCATTTGGACTGATCATACGGTCTTGAGTTCTTTTCTCTATCAGTCTTGTATCTGATCGGTTTTGCGCCCCAACTGGTCTTGCTTCCAAACGGTTTGGAGATGTAAACGGTCTTGAAGACCGATGGGATCCAAACGGTCTTGAGGACCGATGGGCCTCCAAACGGTCTTGGGGCCAAACAGTCTTGCGAGTGACTGGCCTATCGGTCTAGAGACCATATGGTGTGAAACGGTCTTGAAAACCATTTACGCTTGATTGGTCTTGAATCTTTGTTCAAACGGTCTTGATTAATATCCTCCAACCGGTCTTAGAAACCATTTGATGGCCAAACGGTCTTGAGGATCGATGGCCTCCAAATAGTCTTGGGGTCAAACGGTCTTGCGGGTGACTGGCCTATTGGTCTTGAGACCGTATGGTGCCAAACAGTCTTGAAACCATATGGCTCCAAACGGTCTTGAAACCATTTGCTGAGATCATTTGGGGTCGAGAGTGTTTGGTCAAAACTGTTTGGTTAAGACCAAGGATGAGAGGATCTTGAGTGAATTCCATATGATGGTTGAACCTCATCACGACCTACACAAAATCATTATAAATCTAGTCAATAATCTTGATAATTGAATTAGTTAATAATTCTTATATTTTGTGAGATTTAGGAGATGAAATCGAAAGTATTGAATCAAATTGGTTCCAAAAAGGTGAATGAAAATTATGATGAATAGGCATTCATTAGAATTCCCCGAACTTAAACGTTGCTCGTCCTCGAGTAACAAAAAATCTGAAACAGTCACCAAATGAATACTTTCTGATCATGTGATTGCCTCCTCTTCACATCACGATTGTTTCTTTTCTATTGAGTATGACTAAGCATCTCAACTTCTTGAGACCATTGAACACATCTTACCATATCTTCGTTCATGAGTTTGCTTTCCAACTTCACTTCCTCCTCACTTTTTCCAACAACAAGCATTTCAAAGAGTTTCGTAAGAGTCCAGAGATACCCGTAGAACAATGAGTGTGCATCTGATCTGACACTGGTGTATTTCAGGATAGTGGAGACATTCTTGTGCCATTAGGTAGAAAAGGGAGAGAAGGGTGGTATGGAAGGAAGAAATAAATCTCTCTTCTATTCGACTCAAGATTTTTTATTATATTATTTGTAATTTCATTTATTTCACATTTTGTTTTTTGTGTGAATCTCTCCTCTTTTCAACTCGAGATTGCAGTTTTTGTGTGCGCTTTGACATCTTTTCTTGGTGGTACGCCCCTATTGATTTGTGAGGGGTATGGAAGAAGTGGATATAGAGGGAAGTGGTGTGCCACCCCGAACTTAGGGTTTGGCACTGTTTTGTCTATTTTTGTTTCTTTTTGATGGATGGAGGGGTACGAAGATGATAGAAGAAGTGTAGAAGAGAATTCAGACCAAAATACAACTTTATTTACAATTCCGTGCACCGGGTTGTTCTCTTTATTGTACTCTGCTCAAATAATGACTTGATGAGGATCCGGTGGGGATTCCATGTTGTTGTTCCACTAGTCAGTTAGTAAGCACGACGTGTTTGATCCCTATCAGTTTGACATACGCTTGCCATTTTTACATAAAGATCATGATGTTAGGATTCATAAGCTTCGCAAGATGATTTCAATCAAAAGGCTAGTTTTCAGAAGAAGGTCCTTTTGAGGATCTGCTTTGAATAAGGGGGGTATAATGATACAAAATGCATAGAGATTGAAACGAAAAGTGTCAAAACTTCATCCAGTATCTGTTCAAATTTCTTTGGAAAACTTTAAAAATTTTAAAAATTTTGAAAATATTCGTAAGGTGAAAATTTTGGTCAAAAATGCAACGATGAAATCTTAAGTTTGAATTAGATGGGTGAAGGTGGAAAGTAAGATACGTACCACCCACCCTCCACCCCAAACTTAGAAATTTGCTCGTCCTGAGCAAACTCTAAATCTGAGATGGAGGGGAAAGTTCATGCCACTTGGACCACCAGATGTGGTTGT
Organism: Alisma plantago-aquatica; assembly: GCA_963693085.1. Lineage (NCBI taxonomy): Eukaryota > Viridiplantae > Streptophyta > Magnoliopsida > Alismatales > Alismataceae > Alisma > Alisma plantago-aquatica. Next base: position 860,835,872 of record OY856410.1, on the reverse strand, counting down.
GTTCCAATCAGCGTGCGTCCTCCATATGAAAATCTCAAACATAAAGACCATTCAGAACTCAAGATAGCATCTCGCGATGCAATTCTTTTAGGTGCAAAATTATCTAAAAAATAAAAATAAAATTCAAAATTGAAACTAAATACGAATTTATTGATCGGGTTGCCTCCCGACAAGCGCCTTTGTTTTATGTCGATGGCTTGACTTGGTTTCTTCAACTTTCATGGTGGATGCGTTGGATTGGTGAGTTCCAGTATTGCTTTGGTGCTTGTGTTGGCTGAGGTGAAATATCTCTTCATTCGTTGACCATTTGCCATGAATTCACCTAAGTTTTCACTCCATAAAGAAAAAGCACCATGTGGGGAGATGCTCTTGACGATGTAAGGTCCTGACCAATGGGAATGGAGTTTTCCTGGGAATAACCTTATTCTTGAGTTGAACAGAAGAACTTGGTCTCCCACTTGAATGTCCTTCCTCTTGAGATGACCATCGTGCCACAACTTTATGTGTTCTTTATAGTATCTAGCATTCTCATAAGCTGTCATTCGGAGTTCTTCCAGCTCTTGGAGTTGCAGAATCCTGGCTTGTCCTGCTTCTTTCATATCAAAATTCAGTTGTTTTATTGCTCACCATGCCTTGTGTTCCAATTCTATCGGCAGATGGCATGACTTTCCATAGATTAGTCAAAAAGGTGTAGTCCCAAGGGGAGTTTTAAAAGCAGTTCAGTAGGCCCACAAGGCGTCATAGATTTTTAAAGACCAATCTTTTTTATTGCGGCCAACAGTCTTTTCCAAAATAGCCTTGAGTTTACGGTTAAAACCTCTACTTGTCTACTAGTTTGTGGATGGTAGGGTGAGGCTACCTTGTGAGTTACACCATATTTCCTCAGCAATGCTTCAAAGCTTCTTTCTAGGAAATGAGAACCTCCGTCGGAAATCACAGTGTGTGGGACTCCGGATCGGGGGAAAATGATATTTTTAAACATTTTGATGATAGGTTTGGAATCACTAGTGATGGTTGGTATGGCTTCGACCCATTTTGAGACGTAATCCACCGCCACTAGGATGTAGGAAAATCCATGAGAAGATGGGAATGGACCCATGTAGTCCACACCCCAAACATCAAATATCTCAACTTCTTGCCACAAGTTCAATGGCATCTCATCTCTTTTGGTTATGTTACCCGTTCTATGGCACTTGTCACATGATAAAATAAAGTTGTAGGAATCTTTGGATATGGTTGGCCAAAAGAATCCACATTGTAAAACTTTCAAGGCAGTTTTCATAGGGCTCATATGACCTCCAACTGGGCTTGAGTGACATTGCTCCAAATTAAGTTGAGCTTCTTCTTCGGTGATACATCGTCTGTATAGGCCATCATCACAGAGCTTGAAAAGGTACAACTCATCCTAGTGATATTGCTTCACATCATGCAGGAATTTCTTCAGTGCACTTCTGGTGCATTCGGGGTGGATAACACCCGCAACCAGGTAGTTTACATAGTCCACGTACCAAGGGATAGCTTCGGGAACTTTCATAAGCTGGTCGTCTGGAAGAGAATTGTTGATGGGGATCTTCTCAATTTCTAGGGCATGGATACGACTGAGGTGGTCATCCATGACATTCTCTGTACCTTTCTTGTCTCTTATCTCCAAATCAAACTCTTGTAAGAGGAGAATCCATCTAACTCACCTAGGTTTAGCATCTTTCTTTTCCAGGAGGTAATGGATAGCAGCATGATCCATGTAGACAATGACTTTTGAACCAATGAGGTAGGATCTGAACTTGTCAAAGGCATACACGACTATAAGAAATTCTTTCTTGGTGGTTGCATAATCCCTCTAAGCTTTATCGAGGGTTTTCGATGCATAGTAGATCACATAATGTTTCTTTTCTATACATTGGCCCAAGACAACACCCACAACATAACCACTGGCATCACACATAATTTCAAAAGGGTGATCCCAATCATGGGCTCTAATGATGGGAGTTGTTGTAAGTGCATGCTTTAGATGGTTGAAACTTTTAACGCATTCTTTGTCAAAATTGAATTCAGCATCCTTTAGTAGCAAATTTGTCATCAACTTGGTTATCTTTGAGAAATCCTTTATAAACCGTCGGTAAAAGCCCGCATGACCTAGGAATATGTGAACCTCCCTTACATTGATAGGGATAGAGAGTTGGGAAATTACTTTGATCTTGGCCTTGTCTACTTCAATTCCTCGATTACTGACCCTATGGACGAGGACAATGCCTTCCTTTACCATAAAGTGACACTTCTCCCAGTTTAACACAAGATGTGCTTCTTCACACCATTTGAGGACAAGGGAGAGGTTTTTTAGGCATGAGTTGAATGAATCTCTGTATACAGAAAAATCATCCATAAAAACTTCCATGACAGTTTCAGTGAGACCAACGAATATGGCATCCATGCAACGCTAGAAGGTTGCAGGTGCATTATAGAGGCCGAATAGCAATATTCTAAATGCGTATGTTCTGAATGGGTAGGTGAAAGTGGTTTTCTCTTAGTCATCTGGATGTATGGGTATTTGATATAATCCAGAGTAACCATCGAGATAACAGAAATATTCTTGATGAGCCAACCGTTCTAATACTTGATCAAGATAAGGCATTGGGAAATGATCCTTTCGAGTTGCCTTGTTTAACTTTTTGTAATCAATGCACATCCTCCACTGTGTAACTGTTCGAGTGGGGATGAGTTCATCATTTTCATTTCGTATCACAGTAGTTCCACCTTTCTTTGGGACAACATGCACGGGACTCACCCATGGTGAATCTGATATCGTATAGATTATCCCAGCAGTGAGAAGTTTAATGACTTCAAGACATACTATTTCCTTCATATTTGGATTCAATTTGCGTTGATGTTCAATAGTTGGCTTGTGATCTTCCATCATGGGGACTTTGTGCATGCACAACGCTTGACTAACCCCAGTGAGCTCTCTCATCATGTAGCTGATTGCTTTTCTTCTTTCCTTCAATTCCTTCAAAAGTTTGTCTTCCTGTTCCGTCGTTAGATCTGAATTTATGATGACTGGGTAGATCTTGAGTTCATCTATAAACATGTATTTCAATCCTTCTGGTAGGGGATTCATTTTAGGAGCTTGTGGCTTTTCACATGCTTCTTCAGTAACATCCACTGCTTTTAGTTCTTCAATCTTGGCTTCAGGATCTTGTTTAGCAGTATCGAGGTGGAAAACACAACTTTTCACTTGTTGGTCATCTGAACTTTCTGCATTCGGATTGGTGAGGGTCATCCCTAAAGGATCTTCTTGTTCATAATCCTCCTGCGTTAGGAGTGAAATATGCTCTACACACTCAATCAAATAGACTTCCTCTTGCATGCATGCATAGCCTTCGCATGCTGTCAAAAACCTTGAATTCGAGAGTTTCTTTACCTAATCTGAGCAACAAAGTTCCTGCTTCAACGTCGATCAGAGCTCTTGCAGTGGATAGGAAAGGTCATCCAAATATGAGAGGGTATCTAGCATCTTCCTTGATGTCCATGATGATGAAGTCACACGGAACATAGGAATCTTTTCCTACCTTGACAGGTACATCCTCAATGATTCCTAAAGGTAGAGTCACAATGTTATCTGCAAGTTGTATGGTCATGCCAGTCGGGAGAAGTTTAGCAAACCCTAGCCTTTTCCAAAGGCTAAGTGGCATGATGGAGATACTAGATCCAAGATCGGCCAATCCTTTCTTACACGATGAATCACCGATATGGCAAGAGATCCCAAAAGATCCTGGATCTTTCTACTTCTTGGGCATCTTACTCTGGATGATTTTTGAAGTAGTTGTTACTAAAGTGACTGTTTCATATTTTTGAGTTATATATTTCCTGGTGAAAAGTGATTTCAAGTACTTTGTCCAAGCCAGTATCTCATCCAGCGCATCTAGAAAAGGTATATCAACATGAAGCTTTTTCATGGCTTCCTTGAACTTGTTGAATCGAGTGTCAAGCTTGGTCTGCCTCAAACGAGCTGGGAAAGGTATATGAGGCTTGTGCACAGGAATATTAGAATTTGGTGTTGCTTCTTCCTCTTCTGTAGTAGGTTTAACATTTTTTTCTCTGACTTATCATTACTTGGATTCTCCTTCAGAATAGGTTCAGGTTCTTTGTCAACTTGATCATTCACCTGGTCCTGCTAATCTACGACAACCACTGGTGTCTTTGCAGAAGGGTCAGGATATACATGAACAGAACGAGTCATTACAACCTTCAATTGCTCAGGATGTTTAGGTTTGTTCTCCAGTTGACCAGCAAAGGCTCCAATAGGTGGCTTCACGCTAGCTGCAAGTTGAGCTAGTTGAGATTCAATGGCTTTCTGATGTGCTTGCTGGTTAGCTATCAAGGTTTGCTGATTAGCTATCATGGTTTGTTGTGACTGCATCATCTTCTCAATGGTCTCCAGTTTGTCATCAGGATAAATGGGTCCGGTTTGTTGCCCTTGTTGTTGATTTTGGTAAGGGACCTGGTTGGGATTCTGGAATTGTGAGTTGTTCTGATAATTATTGAAGTTCCTGTTTGGGAAGTTACCTCTGAAGTTCCCTTGATTCCCAAAATTTTGTTGTTGATTATACTAGAATCCTGGTGGGCCTCATTGTTGATTGTTTGAACCAAGTTATCATGAGTTTTCTGCTCCTAAAGGATTTCCATATTGAAAACCAAGATGGTTCCTATTATGATTTGGATTGTAATATCCTTGACCAGGGATGGTGCTGACAACATTAAGATTTTCCATTTGACCATTATCTCCTTGGCCACATGCGTTGCTTAGAACGACATCGTAGAGAACATTGCACGCTAAAGTGGAATGATCAGTACCTTTACATGCTTCACAAAACAACGAAGCTGACTTAATATGTTTCTATTGTTGATGGGGTGAACGTCCTCTTTTAAAAGCAGCAAGGGATGATTCAATATGGTCTTGCTTGGCAACTAGGAGTTTGAGGGTTTCAACGATTGACTTGTATTCAAGAATAACTTCAGCCATAGCTACCTTCAACACTTCCTTGCCTACAGATCTACCCTAAATAGCTTGATTTTCTGCTCCAAGGGTGACAACCCTCCATGCGCTATCATAACTTTGTCACATGAAGAGTCTAAAAACCTCTTAATATCATCGTCCACACCCCTATAGATGATTTCGATGAGTTGATTCTTGGGAATGCCATGGTGTGGACACTTTCATAGAAGCTCTTTATATCTTTCCCATGCTTCAGCAAGGGTTTCTCTAGGGGCTTGAGTGAACATTGTTATACAAACCCTAATTTCATAAGTGAGAGAAGGAGGATACAACTTTTCTAGAAAAGCATTTTGAAGTTGTTCCCAAGTAGTGATGGGTTCACATTGCAGGGAGTTGTACCAACTTATGCCTTTATCAACAAGCGAAGACTTGAAGAGTCAGAGTCGAATAGCATCATCAGACACTCCATTTTGCTTCATCATAGCACATAGATCGATGAATCTCAGAAGATGTTCTTGATTATCTTCTCCTTGTTAACCATAGAATGGGTTGTTTTGAAGCAAAGTAATCTAATGTGGTTGTATCTCAAAGTTAGGAGCATGGATGGGAGGAGGTTGGATTGGGTGATGAACATCAATAACTTTAGGGATTGAGAACTCCCTAAGATCCTTTTGCAGTTCTGTTGCTTACGTTGCTGCCTATGCTGCTAAGATTTCTTCTTGAACTGCGGCTCTGGCTTATTTCATGAGACTGTCTCTCTGTGCATTGATGGCTTGAGCCACCCTTCGGGCTATCTTCTCTTCTTGAGCCATTCTTGCTTGGTTTTCTCTATTCTGACGATGAAATTTTATGTCTATTTCAGGATCAAATCTGGCAGTGAGTCTGGGACTGTTCAAACGGTGCATACACCAGTCTTGGGGGTACCTGAAATGAAAAGATCTGAAGTAAGATTGATGGAGTAGAGTGAAATTCAAGCAGATGATCGATTGTATCAAAAAAAAATCCTAGATTAGCCTTAAAAGAACTAGATTTGACTATTCCGTTGTCCCTAGCAACGGTGCCATAATTTGACGTGGAATATTATCACACTACAAACTCACTCGGGGTTGAAATCCCCGAGTTTTTACCAAAACCTCATGTAATAATACCACCCTCAAGCGGACGGGTCTTATCGTTGTATAGTTAAGGATCGAATCCCAAAGGACAATGTTTTTAAGAATCTTTGTCAGTCGAATCTAGCACAAGTAAGACTAATATTTAGAACGATTGATTGGGTTGTGGTTGATTAAACTAATTGCAAGAAAGTGAAAGATCATAATTAAAGTTTGTTCTAGATTAATGATATGGAATCGCTGGGATGGTCTCAGGTTTCACCACCACTACACATATAAACACATCCAAGCATCAAACATCCAGGCAAGAATCTAACTATCCAAATGGAACTACTGCGAACCCTCCCTGAGGGATGTTTAGGCCCGCGTAAGCATCCCCTTAGGCATCAAATTTCTCGTCGCCATCTGGATCATGCACTCACGGTTCCAAAGATACAACATCCAACTGAGGCTGAGGTCCTCCCTAAGGGATGTTTAGAATACAGAAGTGTCACCATGGGCTAGGTGGCTTGTCCCCTCATGGATCATACACTTACGACCTCAAGGAATCCCATTCTATTTCTAGTCAGGGAGTCAACCATGCTAATCGACAAGTGAGCAGGTGATTAATATACAAGCAAACATCGACGATTAACAAAGAAGATACAAAATCCAACTAAGGCTGTGACCCTCCCTAAGCGATGTTTAGGTCACATAAACATCACTGTAGGCTAGATAGCTCGTCCCCTCACAGATTATACACTTACAACCTCAAGGAATCTCATTCTATTTCTAGTTTCAGAGTCTACCTCATTAATCGACATTCCACCCTGCATACAGAAGTTCTCATAACATAGAGAAGAACAAGGTGAAAGCACGCAGGTAATCAAGCTACAAACATTATCAATTAAAAACAAAATGGAAAGTTATATACATTGCCTTGGAATGTTAAATGAAAAGACATGAAAGCATGAGTAGCGGGGCTAGTCCCCGCACCCCATTGAAAAGTGACTATTCTCTCATGATGCGAGAAACAAGAAGAACAAGAGAGAAGGAAGGTTCTGCCATGAGCATGATGTAGAAGGTAGTCACAGGTCGATGAAGATGATGTGGTCTTCTACATCGTATCGGGGCAGATCTGGACGAGGAGGAAGAACCACCAAGGTAGACGGGGCAGACCTTCCTCTCCACCTTCTTTCTCTTCTCGGCCTTCGTGCTCGTAGCAAGAGGAGGTGTGGGAGGCTTGACAATGGCGTGAAGATGGTGGAGTGGAAGTGGTGTGGAAGGGAGACCGATCCTTTGCTCAAGCAGCCTCTCGGCATCCTGGAATCGATGCCCAAATGAGGACCCTACTGGTCCTATTTATAGGCTTGGATGGGGACCTCACATTTTTGCTGTGAATTCTTCTTCAAACAGTTTGGAGTCCAAACGGTTTTGAGTAAGGTACCTCCAACCGATCTTCATCCAAATGGTCTTGGAGACCGTTTGATGGCCGAACGATTTTGGAGACCGTTTGACATCTAAACGGTCTTGGCTTCTATCGATCTCTGCCTCTGATCGGTTTCGAGTCTCTATCCAAATGGTCTTGAAGACCGAACAGATCCAAACAGTCTCTGGCAATCGGTCTACACTGAACGGTTTTGGAGACCGATTGGACTGACCAAATGGTCTTGAAGACCATTTGGACTGATCATATAGTCTTGAGTTCTTTGCTCTATCGGTCTTATATTTGATTTGTTTTGTGCCCTAACCGGTCTTGCTTCCAAACGGTCTGGAGATGTAAACGGTCTTGAAGACTGATGGGATCCAATCGGTCTTGAGGACCGATGGGGCTCCAAACAGTCTTGGGGCCAAACGGTCTTACGGGTGACTAGCCTATCGATCTTGAGATCGTATGGTACCAAACGGTCCTGAAAATCATTTATGATTGATCGGTCTTAAATCTTTGTTCAAACGGTCTTGATTAATATCCTCCAACTGATCTTAGAAACCCTTTGATGGCCAAATTGTCTTGAGGACTGATGGCCTCCAAATGGTCTTGGGGCCAAACGGTCTTGTGGGTGACTAGCCTATCATTCTTGAGACCGTATGGTGCCAAACGGTCTTGAAACCATATGGCTCCAAACGGTCTTGAAATCGTATGCTGAGATCATTTGGGGTCGAGACTGTTTGGTCAAAACTGTTTGGTCAAGACCAAGGATGAGAGGATCTTGGGTGAATTCCATATGATGGTTGAACCTCATAATGACCTACCCAAAATCAATATAAATCTATTCAATAATATTGATAATTGAATTAGTTAAGAATTCTTGTATTTTGTGAGATTTAGGAGATGAAACCGAATGTATTGAATCAAATTGGTCCCAAAAAGGCGATTGAAAATCATGATGAATATGCATTCATCAGCCCCATGGCTCAAAAAGATAAAGAATGATGAGAGAATATACAAGGAACATAATTAAAGTGACAAATTGCAAAGAAAACCTCTTAATTGGGTAAATTGCAGAAAAGTCCAAAATGTGCATAAAATTGCATAACTTGCTCAAACAATGTCCAAATTGGACCAAATTTGAAACTTAAGCTTGTCTTATGATTTCAAAACATATAAAAAGGTTATATTAGGGTTATAAGAATTCAATTATGATAATTAAGCTTATTCAACTCATTAAGTAAGTTTAGGGGCCTTACAATAAAGATCAAGGACAAAGGGGGAACTAAGAACATAGTTTTCAATCACCTCAGTTAGTTACAATTCCAAGACATCAACCCAATTGTAGATCCTTAAATAGCGATCATATGATGAAAATGTTTGCAAACTTTGTTAATTTCTTAGTTGTATGGACTTTTAATGCACATTGCACAAAAATAAAAATAAATTCCATGTCAAACATTGTTCACTATGAGTGGAATGAGCCCCACTTATTGAGATGTTATTCAAATGACATCGCATGTGCATTTCTTTATGAATGTCATTTAGGTCCAATCAGGGCCCACATGAACTCAACCAAGACAATTGACTATCTGATGAAACTAATATGATGAGTGGATAGTTTGATGCTAGTGCATGAAATTTTTGATCCATCATGGATAGATAACTACAATTTGAAATGTCAAGTTTTTATCTTGGAGACCACTACAGTGGCTTTCGAACCATATATCTTAACTTCAAAATGCTTTTGTGTCATGGTCCTATCTATCATGAGAGACATTATTATAACTAGTTTTACAAATAGCTTCAGACGATACATGGGATGTCATGCTTCATGCTATGTACTCAAATGAACATGTATAAACATAACATGTATCAACCATTATTACTATACACATTTTCTTTTGTGAGATACATGTACTACAATCCACATTTCAATCATTAGTTCACTATTACAATAACCAAGGCAACACATTTGTGTTGTTGGCCAGACATCTATTGGGGAATAAGGAAGGTTGTGAATACATCGAAAACAAAAACTTTTGTCCCTATTCCTTGTCAGTAGATTGCGTCAACAATGATGTATCTGAGAAAGGAGGTAGAAAGAGATATACCTGGTCCTAGAGAAAGTCCATCGACTACTCTTACTTGGTGATGTGCACTCTTAATGAGATTGATTCAGCCCTATTTTAGGGTTTAATCTTGTGTCTTTTTGCTATTCAATAACATCTATACCTATTAGATTACATGTTACTTCCCCTAATATGCATATTTGTGTAAAATGCACTTATGGACATTATTTGCATGTTTTTCAGGTACTTGGACCACACTTGGATGGACGAGAGAGATGGAGGGGCCCAAAGAAGGCCCCAGAACTCCCCCAACCTACCCCTAGTGGCCAAAAGTCAAGCTTTAGCAAAGAAGTCCATGGATAACAAAGTTTGAAGCTCAAAGTGCAAGAAAAGCCCCCAGCACGGCCATGGTAACACAGAACGGTCGTGCTGCAAATGAAGAAATCACATGAAAAATCTCAGTTTTGAAGTAGCTGCAGAGCATACTCTACCACGGTCGTGCAACGTAGCATGGTCGTGCTGCGACCACCCACCACGGCCGTGCCACGCAGCACGGCCATGCTACCATCACCCACCACGGCCGTGCCACGCAGCACGGCCGTGCTACCATATCCCACCACGGCCGTGCCACACAGCACGACCATACTACCAGATCCCACCACGGTCGTGCTACGCAGCACAGCCGTGCTACCCTCAACCTACTACGGCCGTGGTGACCACCACGGTCATGGCCTTTTCAGCCCAAATTTGACCACCAACCTGACGTTTATCCATTTTAATTCCCACGACCATGCCCATACACCACGGTCGTGGCCTACCCTACCCACCACGACCGTGGTGACCCACCACGGCCGTGCTACTCACAAAACTCACCTAGTTTTCACTATTTTGCCCATTTTGCCCCTACTTGACCTAGTGCTTCCTCCTCACACCTATATATACCTAGGTGGCGGCTGGGGCACGAGGTTAGCTACCTTCTACCACTTCCTAGCTCCCCAAATCGCCACCCACTCCATTCCACTCCATATCCACCTCAAATCCACTCCATTTCACCATTTCCACCACATAACCCCCCATATCTAAGCCTTCCACCCACTTCCCTCCATCATTCCACACCATTTCATCCAAGGAGAAGAAGGAGGACATCCCTGCAGCTGCTGGAGAGGAGGACTTATTCATCTACACTGAGCTCCATGGCTTCTTCTACCTCTTTCTCCTCTCTTTTTGTATTTTGCTTTGTTATGAGTAGCTAGGCCCCTTGGGTGGGCTGTTTGGGGGAAAATATGTTACTTTGATACCATGTTGGGGGAAAATGACATGTAAAATTTGTAATTTCATTTGTTAATGATTATATTCTATTTGCATCTCTTTCTCCATGGATTACTTGTTGGTTTGTGTGTGAAATCACCTAGGAATTTAGGCAAATTGCTTATATGTGTGAATTTTGGGATTTGCCCCTAGGTCCAATTCTTGGATCCCTAGGTTGCCTCCCATCTTCCTACATCTTAATCAATCTCCCTAAACCTAAGTGAGAGATCTAAGTAGCTAGATTAGATAATTCTAGTGCAATTAGCATGGTGCCTTCTCAAGGCAAGAATGTGGGGGAATTGGGGTCCAAAACGCTAATCTCACCTCCCCATTACTACCCTCGGACCCTAATTGCCCTAGGAATGCCTAATCTAGAAACCTAGACTTGATTAGACTCTAATTGAATTGAACCTAATCCCTAACCCAATTGAGCCTCGTAAGGGTAGTAGGGGGTGTTAGGGACTAGTTCCCCTATACACAACCTAGCATATCCATGGCCAGTTAGTAGCTTAGGATAATCCATTAGACTCTAACTTGTTATTTGGTTTGGATAATCTAAATGGAATCATAATGTTCATATGTCACCCCCCAACTTAAGTGATAAGTTCATACCCCTACAAGGCCCACACATCTCTTTACTGCTTAAAACCCTAGTTCTGTGCTTGCTTAGCTTAGTTAGTTCTTTTCTTGCTTAGTTAGCTTCTTGCCTTGCTCTTGCCTTGTTTATGCTAGTTTAGTTCTTTAATTGCTCTTTTGCTTTTCTCTTGCTTGCCTTAGCATAATTTGTCTTTTCATACCTAGCTTAGTCCTTTCTTTCCTGCTTAGTCTTAATCTAGTCTAGGGTTAACGTAGATTTCATTCCTGCCTTTAACTGCTTTCTTGTTCATCCTTAGTTAACAATCAAATCAACCTTCAAACCCTTAACCGTAGTCTCCGCAGTAGGAACCTAGCCAAACTAACCTAGCTCTAGCGCCCCCTCTTTTCCCTGTGGATCGACCCTATACTTGCCACCTTCCTATACTATGACACGACCTCGTGCGCTTGCGGGTGTAGTTGTTTTATTAGACGTAGGTGTGTTAGTTTGGGTCTTATAAATTTTGAAAGAGAACCCCCATCCACCGTGCATTCCGACCTCGTGGGGCGCATCTATTCAATCGAGTAGTGTGTTAGCACCACTAGCGGAATTGCACCAAGCTTTATGGCGCCGTTGCCGGGGATTAGAGGCGCTCGGCCTAGCTAGTTAGTTTTGCTTTGACTTTTCCTACTTCCCTCATCATTGCTATTCTTTATTCATTTTTCTTTGCATTCTTTGTGTATATTGGTTTTCTAACTTGCTTTCTTTTGTTTGGTTGTGCCTTGTGCATGTGACAAGCCACTCGGAGAAGACAAGATGGAAGGCCAAAATGCACAAACCCATCCATTTCCTCCACCACCCTACCTCCAAGGCTATCCTAAGTCTTACACACCTCCACCACCTCCATTGCCGCAACCTTCCCACCACTTCACTTTCCAACCTGAATTCCCTCCTCCACTACCCTACTTCCAAGGCTATCCTAAGCCTTACGCACTACCACCACCTCCATTGCCACAACCCTCCTACCAATTCACCTTCCAACCTCAATTCATTCTACCACCTCCATCACCACAACCCTCCCACCAATTCACCTTCCAACCTCAATGCCATCCTCCACCTAAAGTCCAAGGGCCATCGACACCGATGTCACCACCACAACTATCACATGATCCCCCTACTTCCCATGAACAAATGGATATGATTGAGACCCCTCTCTTTGGTGCCTATGAAGACCCATTCCTCAAGAGTGAGAAAACCTATGGCATGATATTTCTAAGGGTCTTAAGGCTGATTAAGATCTATGATGATGATCCCCAAGGAGAGAGAATTGCTGAAAAAGACTTACGAACCTCGCATGACCCTTGGGAGGAAGATCAATCAAGGAAAGCATTTGAGAGGATTGCTTATGATGGGGGTGTAAACATTTTGTTTTTGGACCATGGTTGATGGTGAAAGAACAACAAGCCTGGCTGAAGGCATGAAACTTAGCGCTTGTGGGAGGAAACCCACATAGGTTTGGAAATTTTGACCCAACTTTCACTTTTTGATACAATTGCTTTGTTTTTACATTTTCCAAGAACACACACACACTTGTGCTTAATAGTTTTTGTCTAGTTTTAAGATGTGCAGGTGGTTACAGGGTGAAATGAATGAAATTTGAGTACAATTGAGAGAAGGATTCAAAGAAAAATCACTTTGGGTCAAGTTTTTGAGTGTTTGATGTTCCTCATTTTGATAGTAGTAGCTACAGGGACCACCACGGTCGTGGCACATCAATACGACCGTGGTCATTTGCATGAAAAACAAACCAAGTCCCTAGATTCAAAAACAAAATTGAGAAAAGTTGCCAAAGGACTGCACCACGGCCATGCCAGGCAGCACGGCCGTGCAACCTGAAGCCACCACGGTCGTGCTACGCAGCACGGCCGTGTAGCAGACCAATTTCAGCCACTCAAGGCAGATTAGTGGGGCAGCTACTATGCATATCCTCCACCATAGGGAGGAACACCGCCAAAGCCTTGAGAGAGCCACGATCGTCTACCCTATCACCCTAAACTCTAGGATCATGTTGAGGACATCATGATTCAAAAGTTTGGGGTGGTAGGGCAGGTATGCCCTAGTTTCACTTTGCATTTCACCTGCCACATCCACTTTTGTTTTCTTGCTTTTGCTATCTACCTTAGTCATCTTTACTGCTTTGCATACCTGCATGCCATGTCATTTACTTTCTTGTCATTTTTGTGTAATTTTCAAAAATTTTGCTCTTTTTTCCATGCATTGCATATCATGTAGATTTTTAGTAATTCTTGCATGTTATAGCTAGTATTTGCTTGTTTACTGCTTTAAGTTCAATAATATAGAGTTTAGATGTGATTGAAGGCAACTTGGCACTGTTTTGGCCAATTTTGCCCAAATTTGAGATTTCTTGCCTAAAAGTATGTTTTGACCCAATCTCTACTATTTTGAGTAAAAATGATGATCTTTGACAAATGCAAGTGAGATAACATTGTTTGTTGCTAAATGGTATCAATTCTTGACTTTTTACATGTGCATCACCTCTCTTAGGATTGTGATTGAATTGGTTGAATTGTGAAATTGAGCAAGCTTTGAACGCTTAGTGTTTGTGGAATTACTTGTTTGATATATCAATTTCATTTTGTTCATTCATATGGTGTGATATCTTGGATGAAGTGTTGGATTAATTCTCATGCATGATGTCTTATGTGGAAAATCATACCAATGACCCCTCTTTGACCTGATTCTTCTTCCATCATCTTCATACCCCTCCGCCTCATAAAAAGATGCCCTAGTGCACATAATCAGCCTTGGCCACCTCCAAAAGTTTGGGGTGGCCATATCTTCATCTCCCCACTTCACTCCCCTATCTACACCAAGGGTAAGAAAGAAAAGAAGAAAAAAAATAAAAGCAAAAACAAAATAAAAGATGCTCCTATTTAAGAGCATTCAAATAAAGAAAAGATGAGTGTGTAAAAACACTCCAAAAATCTTACCGCAACCCTTTCTTCCACTGTCATGCCCATTGAGCTAGGAAACATCAAACTTAGCTCACTTTTCCCTTTTTCGCAGCCATGTGGGTCATTTGGTATGATTTGAAATATAAGATTGAATGCATGAATGTGAAACAACACTCCTAGTCATTCTTGATTAACACCATCATGAAACGGTTTACCCGGAACTTTATGGAAGTATTGATAACTTGTGTATTCTATGCACTATATTTGAAGTTCATATGCTTTGTGCTCTTTTCATGATTGGTTTGTGAAAGCATGAGAGGAGAGAGGTGAAATGCACGCACGTAGTCATCTTTGATCCCATTCAGCGATAATCATCCTTTGCATTGCGTTTGTCGTTTCTTGCTTGAGAAAATTTTGTAGAGAGATTGAGTTAGAGCATACTTGAGGACAAGTATGTTTTAAGTTTGGGGTGGTGATTCATCCCTATTTTAGGGCTTAATCTTGTGTCTTTTTGCTCTTCAATCACATCTATACCTATTAGATTACATTTTATTTCCCCTAATATGTATATTTGTGTAAAATGCACTTATGGACATTATTTGCATGTTTTTCAGGTACTTGGACCACACTTGGATGGACGAGAGAGATGGAGGGGCCCAAAGAAGGCCCCAGAGCTCCCCCAACCTACCCCTAGTGGCCAAAAGTCAAGCTTTAGCAAAGAAGTCCATGGATAACAAAGTTTGAAGCTCAAAGTGCAAGAAAAGCCCCCAGCACGGCCGTGGTAACACAGAACGGTCGTGCTGCAAATGAAGAAATCACATGAAAAATCTCAGTTTTGAAGTAGCTGCAGAGCATACTCTACCACGGCCATGCCACGCAGCACGGTCGTGCCACGCAGCACGGCCGTGCTACCAGATCCCACCACGTCCGTGCTACGCAGCACTTCCGTACTACCCTCAACCTACCACGGCCGTGGTGACCACCACGGTCGTGGCCTTTTCAGCCCAAATTTGACCACCAACCTGACGTTTAGCCATTTTAATTCCCACGACCGTGCCCATACACCACGGCCGTGGCCTACCCTACCCACCACGATCGTGGTGACCCACCACGGCCGTGCTACTCACAAAACTCACCTAGTTTTCACTGTTTTGCCCATTTTGCCCCTACTTGACCTAGTGCTTCCTCCTCACACCTATATATACCTAGGTGACGGTTGGGGCACGAGGTTAGCTAACTTCTACCCCTTCCTAGCTCCCCAAATCGCCACCCACTCCATTCCACTCCATATCCACCTCAAATCCACTCCATTTCACCATTTCCACCACATAACCCCCCATATCTAAGCCTTCCACCCACTTCCCTCCATCATTCCACACCATTTCATCCAAGGAGAAGAAGGAGGATGTCCCTGCAGCTGCTGGAGAGGAGGACTTCTTCATCTACACCGAGCTCCATGGCTTCTTCTACCTCTTTCTCCTCTCTTTTTGTATTTTGCTTTGTTATGAGTAGCTAGGCCCCTTGGGTGGGCTGTTTGGGGGAAAATATGTTACTTTGATACCATGTTGGGGGAAAATGACATGTAAACTTTGTAATTTCATTTTTTAATGATTATATTCTATTTTCATCTCTTTCTCCATGGATTACTTGTTGGTTTGTGTGTGAAATCACCTAGGAATTTAGGCAAATTGCTTATATGTGTGAATTTTGGGATTTGCCCCTAGGTCCAATTCTTGGATCCCTAGGTTGCCTCCCATCTTCCTACATCTTAATCAATCTCCCTAAACCTAAGTGAGAGATCTAAGTAGCTAGATTAGATAATTCTAGTGCAATTAGCACGGTGCCTTCTCAAGGCTAGAATGTGGGGGAATTGAGGTCCAAAACCCTAATCTCACCTCCCCATTACTACCCTCGGCCCCTAATTGCCCTAGGAATGCCTAATCTAGAAACCTAGACTTGATTAGACTCTAATTGAATTGAACCTAATCCCTAACCCAATTGAGCCTCGTAAGGGTAGTAGGGGGTGTTAGGGACTAGTTCCCCTATACACAACCTAGCATATCCATGGCCAGTTAGTAGCTTAGGTTAATCCATTAGACTCTAACTTGTTGTTTGGTTTGGATAATCTAAATGGAATCATAATGTTCATATGTCACCCCCCAACTTAAGTGATAAGTTCATACCCCTAAAAAGCCCACACATCTCTTTACTGCTTAAAACCCTAGTTCTGTGCTTGCTTAGCTTAGTTAGTTCTTTTCTTGCTTAGTTAGCTTCTTGCCTTGCTCTTGCCTTGTTTATGCTAGTTTAGTTCTTTAATTGCTCTTTTGCTTTTCTCTTTCTTGCCTTAGCATAATTTGTCTTTTCATACCTAGCTTAGTCCTTTCTTTCCTGCTTAGTCTTAATCTAGTCTAGGGTTAACGTAGATTTCATTCCTACCTTTAACTGCTTTCTTGTTCATCCTTAGTTAACAATCAAATCAACCTTCAAACCCTTAACCCTAGTCTCCGCAGTAGGAACCTAGCCAAACTAACCTAGCTCTAGCGCCCCCTCTTTTCCCTGTGGATCGACCCTATACTTGCCACCTTCCTATACTACGACACGACCCCGTGCGCTTGCGGGTGTAGTTGTTTTTGTAGACGTAGGTGTGTTAGTTTAGGTCTTATAAATTTCGAAAGCAAACCCCCATCCACCGTGCATTCCGACCTCGTGGGGTGCATCTATTCAATCGAGTAGTGTGTTAGCACCACTAGAGGAATTGCACCAGAGATGCACACAGACAACTATCAGGGATGGTCTCCTGGTGTAGAACCACAAATGGTAGTGGTTGTCCTCCTCCTAGCATAGTAGCAACAACATCCACACCTCTATGTAGTCCACGTGGACTATCAGGAACTCCACATTGTGCTACCAGAGCCAACATGAAGGAGTTGTCCCTTTGATGTCAACGTGCTAGCGTTGATTATTCTCCCTTGTTGTCTCTCCCTAGCTGTCTCTCCCTTTCACATGTAAGACTTGCTTGGGCTCTCACATTACCACAACTATGAGAGGACAAAAATTGTCAGACCTTATTTTTTTGTCTTCTAAAAGCCTTGACTACACCCCTTATTTATAGGACAGCCATGGGCAAGGTTCCCAAATCAATTGGGAGTCGAAGGGACAACTTTGTATGAATTTGTGGTTGTTGCAAATCACAAATCGATCGGTTCACTTCTAAATTGGTCAGTGCATTTCCGAACCCATTGATTCATTTATGAACTGGTCATTTCACATGTGAAACGACCAATTCAACACTTGAATCGGTCAGTTTACTATATTTCCTATTAGAAACCATCTTGGCTTTCAATGTGACAGTTAATGCACAACATGACGTCAACATGAATCCTTGATCCAGTCTTACAGATCACTCAACCAACCGATTCACAATTTGAACCAGTCAACTCACATTTTGAAACGGTCCCTTCACTTCTGAATTGGGCAATTTATATTTTGAACCAGGCGGTTCATTTCTAAACTTGGTCGATTTAGATTCCAGTATAACCAATTTTTAACCAATGTTGTTTAAATTGAATACCTAAACACTTTAGTAATAAAGTTAAATCATATTCATGAATAAACGCCTTTTTTAGGTGCATCCTATGTGTGTGACCTTATAAGTCCGAAGTTACGGTGGCAGTGAATGTCCATAACTAATTTATGACATCACAAACAATGAGTGATATCTAGAAACACATCATTGATACTCGAGTAACTAGAAAGTTGGAGAACAACATCAACCTATAATCTGTTATCAATGTTACAGATATCATTTAGTTCCTTTGTCTCTGATATTCGAATTGAACTCAAGGCACAAAATCATCATCCTTTCAATGTTCAATCCATGTTCCTTGAACTATAGAAGGCTATATGAGATGTTTGTGAGCTCACATATCACATATTGAGTCATATAAGTATGGCCATGCATTTTTCAATCACTCTTATCAAGTGTCTAGGACATCAATCTCCTATAGGATGGACACATCCCATCTACATCATTCACACTCAATCCTCATGTGTCACAATGTACTCGAACATCACCTTTATGACAACCCTTATTCAATGTCACATTGGATGGTGTCAAAATACATTGAACAACATGTGATGAGTGTAGTGACTTCAGATCTAAGCACCAATTAAATCAATATCACTATGGAGAGTTGATTTTGACTACTATTCCATGGTCTCCATGTATCACTCCCAAGGTGGGTCTGTTTGATACACCGTTCTCTAACATGTATCTATGTATTTGACTTGATATCCCATATCATGAGTAATGAGACTCTGTCATCAGTCAACACACACTCAAGTCTTATGTATTACTATTGTCTATTATTCTTCTACAATAATATCTGACTAGGGACATAACAAGAATGTGTGTACTCTTATCATACATATGATCTCATTATTTAGGTCCTCAACTTGAAGGCATATGTCATCGGGTTGCATCATTCTTTGAGACATCTATCATGTCTGTTTCATCATCTCATGAGTGATACAAACATAATAGATGAAACTACCTTCATAATTATCAAATAAGATATTTAATGCCCCATTACAATCATTTTATGATTGGCTCTCTGTGCATACATACCAACAAATTCCCACTTAAACTTAGATCCAATCACACACAAATTTTATTCTAAGTGATCTTAACATGTTCATCATGCTTCTTCTATACAAGTGCTTATGTAGAGGGCTAGCAACATTTGCTTCTAGTCATTATTTTGCAAGTATTCACATCTCCACGTCGAATGATTTCTTGTATGATATGGAAATGTTGTAGTATGCTATTTGAGATTCCTTGCCTGTCCAGTAGCTCAATTGTTGTCATAGTATTTCTAGTGTGCCATCAATGGTTGGAATATCCCACAAGTTCATCTACAGGAACTTCATTATCCATACATTATCCTCTACTATATATAAAACAACAAGGTATCCAACTTATTTTCTATAATTAACAATTGTCTCTTGCTTAGAAACTTTCCAACTTATAGTTATGATATAAGGTCAAGCAAAAATTTAGATTGTGATCGTTACTTTTCTTTGCATTTTAAAGCTTTCATCGGTGTAATCCTTTACACCCAACTCTTCTTTATTACTATAAATAAGGAACTGATCCTTAGTTCTTCTCAACTACCCAAGGATGTTATTTATAATAGTCCAATGACCTTCATTGGAATTCAACTGATATCTACTCATCATTTCCAATACGTATGAGACACGATATGAGTACATAATATTGCATTTATGAAGATCCAATTGCAAATGTATATGGAATCTTATTCATGTGTTTCCATTCTTCACAAGAACTAGGACATTAGGCTCCTAAGAGACTTTTTTTTGAAGTTAAACAAACAAATTTCATTATGGAGGAGCCATATGACATCTACATGAGGAGAAAAACAAACTAAAAGACCATACAAAGATCAAGAATAGATACAAACCACCACAAAAACTCATATCTGAATCTGATAAGGACAATGATGTATAGATCCCTCTTCTCCTTCACTGGCTAAGGTAGATTTCTGTGAGGAATACCTTCAACCTGAGTATGTATATGTGGTAGAGTACCTGCACCAAATCGGTGTTCCAAAAGGATATTTTCCCCGCACTTTTTGCCATGCAAACTCCACAACAAAATTGACCGAGAAAGAAAAATCTACCACGAGAAGAGAAAGCAGTGTTGATTAATAGCGAGATAGACAAAATAAGAGAACAATCTAAATAGAAATCCAGTAAAAGAGAAAAAGGATAGGAAACTCGTCGCAGTCGGGCTCAACAATAGGGAGGAAGAAGACTGCTACCTCCAAAGACATCACGCCCACACACCTCCTGAAGAAGAGACCCTACTAATGATGAGCGAGAAGAGGTCGAGGGGGAGCGGGGCACTGCTTTGCGGTGGCCAAACCCCCTCCCCCCAGCCAACCACCTATGGAGGAAGAAAACCAAGCAGCGCTAGGGTGAGAGAGTGGGGAGATTTTTTTTCTTTATCCTTCCATGGATTATGGACAAATTTTCTCTCATTGAATGTTGCATGATGAAACCCTTTAACATCTTGCCAATGTATTGCTCTTACTTAGGTCAAGAAGCTTTACAGATCTATCTCCATAGATCTGATTTCCTAAGATATAGGATACTACGCCTAAACCTTCATAGAGAAGGTATTCTATTGCCAGGTTTTAACATTTGTAGGATAAGGACATTATTCCCCATCATTATGTGGAATATAAATATGCTCCCACTAAGTTTTTGTAATCACATATTTCATCTTCATTTTGACTAAAGTCAAACTCTTTGACTGTCTCGTCAAATAGAACATTCCAACCCTGAGATTCTTGCTTCATTCCATAAATTGACCTTTTTAGCTTATAGATTTACTTCTAATAAGTAGATTAAAAATAAATTCAAGTTGTATCATCACACATTCTCATAACTATTTCTTTTAAGGAATACGATTTTAACATCCATATGTAAAATCTCATAGTCATACTAATTTGTAGTGGCAAGCATGATCCTGACATATTTAGCCATGGCAACTGGGTAAAAGATTTCATCATATTCAACATCTTGAACATGTTTGAAACTCTTTGCAACCAATCTACTTTATAGGTTTGTTCATTATCATCCATTATGGTCTTCTTATTGAAACTTCAACTGCATCCTATGGGTTTTACCTCTTCAAGTGGATCTACCAAGGTCATACCTTGTTGGTGTACATGGAGTCCATCCTTGATCCCATGGCCCTTAAGCCATTTCTTATATTTTAGTTTCTCAATAATATCTATGTAAGTTAAGTTGTCAGAGCATATTCAATGACCAACTTACCACCTTCTTCGGCCATAAGATATCATAATATTTCAAAATCAAGGTGTGTCCTATTAGATCTATAAGGTTTAGTATTACATAAGGAACTTGAGATTCCACAACAATTTGTGATTCTCCTAGTGTTCCTACTCTACCTCTTTAGGTTCAATATTTTCTTATTGGTCTCAAACTTTTTGAGTTCTACTTTTCTTCCACTGATACCTTTGGAATTAAATTCCATTTAGGAATATAGTCATCTTGGCAACAAGCACTTTTGTTGTCAAATTGCAATATAAAAGTCATATTCAACAAAATAATATTTATGTGATTTGTGGATAAAGATTTTCAAGAAACTATTTTCTTATATAAACTTTCATTCCTAATCCTCATAATAGACATATCGAGATACTTTCCATGTCATATCTCATATGGTGTCTTTTGAACCATTTTAGATGGTCATTGTATAGTGTAAAGCATGAGTCAAAAGGAAATTGGAAGATCAACTAGATTTATTGATGCTTATAGTATGACGAACAAGGAGTGATTCCTTCTTTCTGATACATATTATATTTCAAGTGGAGTTCATTGTGATACATTATCATGGTCTCCCAGAAGGTCCTCAAACTCTTGACTTAAATGTTTTCCACATTGATCATATCAAAATGTTTAAATACTTATACTAAACTAGTTATGTATTTATTCATGATCTCCTTGAACACTTCACAAGGTTATGACTTGTATTTCATTAAGTACAAGCTGCAATATCTAATGAGACCATCAGTAAATATAATGAGGCATTGGTAACCACTTTTAGCATCTACTCTAAAAGGTCTATATACATCATTATGTATGAGGCCCAATAAAATACTTGCTCTCCCACTATTTACAGAGAAAGATGCTTTTGTTCATATTGCTCAACAAATAAGATTTGCATGTCTCTATTGGTTCAATAGCCAAAAGAGTCTAGACATCCATTGATATGGATTCTAGAAATACAATTTTCATTTATGTGCTCTAGATGACAGTGTTATAAGTATTCATTGTTTGAGTCATCAAGTCATTCAGTGTATTTGTAATACATACGTGTATCCACAACTATCAAGTATAGATTTTGAGACATAGGTCACTTCCATATAATATCTTATTTTTAAAGCAAAAACATCAATTATTCATAATACTCTTTTCAATACAAGATACATTATGTTTTTCATAAACGACATGTACATAATAGAAATTCACTAATTCTATTACATGGCCATGAATAATAGATTCCAACTGTAGTGGCAGCAACCCTTGATCTGCACAGTTCTAGCTTACTTCTTCTTGAGTCTTGAAGTGGAGATTTATATCTCCTTCTTCTTCTTGAGTTCCTCTATATCAAGAGGACAGTTCCTTTTCCAGTGTCTAGGCCGGTGGTAGTGGTGGCACTTTCCTTCCTTATTCACTCCTCTCTTAGCTTTCAATGCAGAAGACTTTAGTTTCTAACTAACTTTAATACTCTTCTTAGCTTTGCCTTTTCCCATAGACTTCCCTCTGTTGATCATCAACACAAATTTGGATTAGTTCTTCTTCATATGTGCTTCAGCTATCCTCAACATTCCAAGTAATTATGACAACGACTTATCAAAACTATTCATGTTGTAGTTCATGACAAACTATTCTGATTCCGATAGTGACTGTAGAATAACATATATGGACAACTCTTGACTTAAGGGAAATCTCATTCTAGCAAAGTTCTCGACTATCCAATCAACTTGAGTGTATGGGACCTACTAGATCTCCTTTTGTCATGTTTCCCTTGTACAACCTCTCAGATACATCATATTTCTCTTGTCTTACTTGATTTTAGTATATATTCTTAAGATGTGTTACCATCCCGATAAAATCCACATTCTTATGATTTCATTATAACTCATAGTTCACTAAGAATAGCATCGAACACTTGACATATACGACATCTTTAGAGTGCTTCTTGTAAGCATCACTACCATCCTTATGCAAGGTAGGAGCGGGTTCATTTGGCTTTGGTGTCTCCAGGACATAGAACTTGCATTCTTGAGTGAGAATGATTCTCAACGTCATGAACCAGTCATGGAAGTTGTTCATGTTCATATTATCCTTCTCAAGGACCGATTACAAACAAAAGATATTTGTGTTTGCCATTAGATTCTACAAAAGAAATTTTGCAATTTTTGTCAAAAAATTTTGATTTGATTTGATAGCATTAATGATATAAATTAGGGCTTTAATTGATTATCTCTCCTACTATTTTGTTCAAATTGATAGCCCACACTACAAATTTGGAAGATTCCAACAGACAATCTTCCAGTGAGACAAGATCCAAAAAAATTCAATTGATACCTGATAACACCCAAATCTACACATATTATCTATGCATTTATCTATAGTTTCGTGTCACTTTAATCTTACTTTGCCTTAAATAAATCATGTTTTTTATCTCCTTATAATTTATGCCCTTTTCTAAATAAAGACCGCTCAACTAGCCAATTTTGGGACTTGCAGGCACCAGACCTGAGAAGACATCTTTACTCCATGATTTCTCCCCAAGTCCACATGTTTTTGTAGAATTAAATTCCACATTGCGAATGCGGTCCTCACCATCACCACAGCCGCGACCGCGGTCCACATGGCCTCAACTGCGACCGCGACCACGATCGAGGTTTACACCTCAACCGTGGTTCCCAGCCCCAGCCAAGGTGATCAGCCAGCCTCAACCGTGACTGTGGAAGGCACCTAGGCCGCATAACCATGACCAGAGGTCCTCGCCGCAATCGCGGTAGTTGAAGCCGCGATCTAGTTTGGAGTCGCGGTCACACCGCTTATAAATACCCATCCCTCTCCACCTGAAGAAGGGTTCGGATCTGGTGGTGTTTTTCCTACAATTGGTCTCGAGCCAGTGAGGTTCCCGGAGAACTTTGGGAGAGCTTGGACGTACGAAGGGGCCGAAGTGCTCATTCTACGCCCGCCTCTTTAGCATGCTTTCATCTTCCACCACTTTTCCACCTTCACCCACCGACCGAGCTACTATTTGGGGAGGATCTAGAGAGGAAGGAGGCCATGGTGTTCAGATGACCAAGGAGGGTCTGAAAGACAAGATCCGACCTATATGGAGGCTAAGGAGCGAGAGTCACCTCTCCTCTATGGGCTTAATCTCTTCTTCTTCCTCCTTATTTCTTCTGTTCCCCTTGGTGTCTTATACAACGATGTTCTTCCATCTTTGTTCGGGGCCAACTATGCTTGTCCATGGCTAGTTGGGCTCCTTCTTGGTTATGTAGCCCGTTTTGGGCATGTTTATGTTCTTTTATCTAAGGAAAGTAGTTTTATTCCATGTTCATAGTACGTTGCTTGTTTTGACTTCTCTCTTTGGTTATGATTGCTAGATTGGTTGATCTCTTTCTAGTTTGAACTGCTATTTCTTCCTGTGTCGAGAGATCCATTGTAGGGATAGATGAGAGATGTTAGTTTGGATCTGAACCCGAGAGGAGGAAGATCTAGGGTACTCTGTTCCTAATATCTTCGGATGTCCTAAGACCCGAGATGGAACTTAGTATTTTTTGAGGTATCGATATGTCATCCTCGAGAGAGGACTCGATGACATATCATTGATGGTTTTAGTCATGCATCGTAAGAGCGAGTGGGACGACCCACAGGAATAGATATGACAGTATGTACTACTTTTGGACATAGATGCTTGCTTAGGTATTCGAGGGTTGTTTACGCCTGAGAACAGGTGCGTAGACTACCCAGATTGCGATTACATAGCCAGGAGCTCCTTTTCTCTTGATAAGTAGAACCCCACAAACTCTGTTTTGTTTTGTTTTCTTTTCTTTTCTTTGTTTTGTTTTAAATCATTACAACCCACTAGACTAGTTCCAGTGCTTTCTTTTATCGACTATCACTTTTGGCTTATCTGACCCAAGAACAAAATCTCTAGCGTCTTAAACGTCACCACGTCCCTGTCTTCGACCCCGTATATCTACTTCGACCCTGTAATAAAAGTTGTGGGCGTCCTAGAAGGTTTCAGGTTTATAAATGTAAAATCTTGATTCCTTCCCTTATCCTACGTTCACATCCAGACACAAGAAAAAGGAGGACCATAAATACCCAGACAACACTGGCGCTCATAACTAATTATTAACGTAGGCAACATTAATCAATTGCATCTCATGCATATTCTTAGATAGATAGTATGCACAACTCCTTACCATAGTCCATCTATATGCTTTTAGGAACTTAATCCTATTAAGGTCACCTCTTTAAGCCTAACCCAAAAATATGCATTCTGCGAAGACAGATCCACATATCTCCCATCACACTTCCATGAGATAGATAGCACACCATACTAGGTCATACCCACCCTTAATCGATCAAGCTTTTCATGTGTGTCACTTATGGGAAGTATATTAGACTTAATATTTATTGAGGGATTTTATATATAAATATATATACATATCTAATGACCACAAACTTATTTATCATATATATGTTATATCCACAAACGAAAAATATGTGATCAGAAACATACAAGCGATGGTTATGGACATACTAATGCAATTCTTTAGATCCACAAAGAATTCCCACCACCTAAGATCATACATATCCTGTAGCAACCTGTGTTGTGCAGCTGGGACAGGATGGTCAATCGGCTGGGCCCTTTAGTCGATCAGTTGGACTCCTGATTGGTCAATTGGCTTACATAGGTCGGTCGACTGGCTCTGTCTCATGTGGTTGATTGAACTCCTCCAGTCGATGTTGTCCCTCCATTTGATCGGTTGTGTCCTCCTATCGGTTGGTCTCCTTAGTCTTTTGGTCGATCTACTCAACTCCTCAGTTGATCAACTGCTGGACATCTTCTTTGTTAAAACAAAACTTAAAAGTATCTTATTTCATATTACATTGTAAAAAGGAAAACTTTGAGTTACATTCGAGTGGAATATAGGAAGAAGGGCATTGATTTACATTTAGAAAGGAGCAGAGAGGCTCAGTATGCAAATTGAGTAACAAGAGGAAATAAACCAAACAACATGCACACACATCCACAAGGGTTTTGCCCATAACCACACAAATATACGCCATCAAAATTCTTAGGGCGACGCATATATATATATTGCATATATATATATATATATATATATATAGGGATTGTATGTAGTATATAATCTGATATGCACATTAATAATTTCAATATTCACATCGTATGTAATAAATTAAATTTGATCATATTGATTTAAATCCAGTTACATTGTAAATTGACATGGCTCTGATACCACTGTTGGGGAGTAGGGACGGTAGAGAAGGTAGCATAAACACAATTTGTTGTCCCTATTCCTTGTCAACAGATCATGTCAACAATGATATATCTAGGAAAAGAGGTAGCAAGATGTATACCTGGTCCTAGAGCAAGTCCAACGACTACTCTTGTTTGGGGATGTACATTCTTCACAAGATGCACACAGACAACTATAGGGGGCGACCTCCCGGGGAGCACCACTGATGGTGGTGATTGTTGTCCTCCTAGTGTGGCGTCAAGGACCTCCAAACCTCTAGGTAATCCACACGGACCACCGAAAACTCCACATTGCTCTATCAGAGTCAAAGTGAAGGATTTGTCCCTTCGATGTCATTGTACTAGCCTTAATTGCTCTCCCTTGTTGCTCTCCTTTGTTGTCTTTCCCTTTTATGGGTAAGACTTGCTCAGTCTCTCACATTACCACAACTATAAGAGGACTACAATTGTCAAAGTTTATTATTGTGTCTTCTGGAAGTCTTGACTACACCCCTATTTTTAGGATGGTCATGGTCAAGGTTCCCAGATCAATTGGGAGTCAAAGAGATGAATTTTTTATAAATTTTTTGTTGTTGTGAATCACGAATCAGTAGGTTCATTCCTAAACCGGTCAGTTCATTTCAAACTGGTCGTTTCTCATGTGAATTGGCCAATTCAACACTTGAATCAGTAGGTTCACTATATTTCCTATTTGCAAACATATTGGCTTTCAATGTGACTATGCACAACATGACACCGACATCAATCCTTAATTCAGTCTTACTGATTGTTCAACCAATCAATTCATCGACTCACATTTCGAAACATTCATTTCATCTCTGAACCAGGCGATTCATGTGATGAACCGAGCGGTAATGAACTGAACCTGGTCGATTTATATTTATCCAATTTCAGTGAATGTTGTTAAATTGAATATCAAAACACTCTAATAATCAAGTTGAAATATATTCATGAGTAAACTTCTTTTCCAGGTGCATCCTATGTGTGTGACCCTACAGGTCCCAAGTTACATTGACGGTAAATGTCCATAACCGATTTATGACATCACAAGCAATAAGTGGTATCTAGCACACATCATTGCTACCCAAGTAATTGGAAATTTGAACAACTTCAACGTACAATTCATGACCAGTGTTACTGTGATTGTATAGTTCCTTTATCTCTGATATCCAAAATTGTACTCCAAACACAGAATCCACATCCTCTCAACATTCAATCCATGTTCCTTGAACTAGAGCTGACTATATGAGATGCAAGTGAGCTCACATATCATATATTGAGTCACGAGTAATTTCATACATTTGTCAATCTCACTTATCAAGTGACCAGGATATCAATCTCCTGTAGGATGGACAGATCATATCTACATCACTCACACTCAATCCTTATGTCTCACAATGTACCCAAGCATCACTTATATGAAAACCCTTAGTCAAGGTCGCGTTGGATGGTGTCAAAATACATGAACGACATGTGATAGGTGTAGTAACTTCAGGTCTAAGAATCTCAATCATCACTATCACTGTGAGAGATGATTCTGACTACCAATCCATGATCTTCGTGTATTACTATCAAGGTGGCTCTGTTAGATACACTGTTCTCTAACATGTATCTATGTGTTTGACTTGATATGTGATATCATAATCAATGACTTTGTCATCAGTCAACACACTCTAGTTTGTCTATTTTGTTTACACAGAACTATCTCACTATGGACATGACAAGAATGCATGTACTCTTATCATACATATGATCTCATTGTTTAGGTCCTCGACCTGAAAACGTATTTCACTGAGTTGTATCATTTTTTAGACATCTACCATGTATGTGTATGCGATCAAATATCTATTACACCATTACAATCATCATATGAATGACTCTCTGGACATACATAACAACAACATCCATACCTCGTGTGTACTCGAGAACAATTATCACATAATAGACGGAATTTCCTTCTACCTTGCCATTACTTAGATGGACAATATAAAAGGTCCCTAACTTACCATGGGTCACATGGATCTCACATTTAGCTCATTCTTACTTGTTGATGTACTCTAGAACAATTATCATATAGAAGACAATTCGTGTTTATTGTGATATTATGATTCCGTTTCTTCTTCTTCGGAACAACATATATGAAATGGGTGAACATAAGGAACTAGTCATTGTGCCCCCACCACATTTTGATTAATATAAAGCAGTGAAGGCATGAACCATCTTGATGTATGATTTAATGTGTCATGTGATCGTCCATTGGTGACTGGTGAGTTCGCATGGACGTACCGTAAAACTGTCCATCTAAAAAATTTGAACCAGCCTCATTGACCTCTCTATATTATTATTAATCAGAAAAAATACACAGCTTTACGTCGTACACTAGTACGTTTACATCGACTATAAGTCGTATGCTGGTATGTTTACATCGATTACAATGGCATACTATCTCTATTGCCTATACATCTTTCGAAAAAAATGACCCTTTTATGACAAATAACGTATCAACCAAAATTTACGGAAACTACATTTGAGGTCTTGTCTGGACCACGATGATTTTCCCGCCCTTCACAACCCCTTCTATGTCCTGGGGTGATCCGTACAACTCTTCTATCACGCTTCCTGCACGGGCAATGGCGGAAAGAATCGTCTTGCGGAAATTGGCATCCACGATTAACGGGTCGGATGCATAGTCCAACACCACCTCGTCCTCCTCGTCCATGGGAACACTGCAACCAGAATTTATTTCATGTTTTCACCAGTTCCAAGTCGAAACAAGCTTTTTAACGCAGTAAGGGTACTTACCTATCATACAGCCCGGCGCCTGCATAGCCCTCAAGATCTTCTCCATTAGAATCAGAGCGGAATATCAGCGACGGTCTAATAAACAGGCCAATGGGCTTGCTAGGATAACCGGTCACCTGAAGAGAAGAATCATATTGTCAGAATATCGTATGATACGAGCAGACAAAAAAAAATAGCAACAAGATTTTGCTATCTGGAAGATAATTTTACCTTGGGCGAGTTGAGATCATTCTTTTTACAAATAAAACTAAGAGCACGACCAGGATACGCTCCAACAAGTGTTTCACCGAGGCCTTTAACTACCTGAAAATTGCAAAAAAGATGATCGATGGGAAAATTCAAAATCCCAAACCAAAAGAATATAAAGCAGATATAGCCACCCTTTAGGCACCTCAGCGTATATCTCTGATGCATCTCCTGACGAAGGGTTGGTCGTGTGAATGACGAATGCATAGTCAGCACTAATGATTTCCTGTACTAAAACAGCCATACAGAGATAATCGTGATCTAGCTTCACTTTTTTAGTGCTGAAATACGCCCTCTCGTTCCACTTTGAAGCCCAAACCTATATACAAAACAAGAATGCCCGAAATATCATTAAAGAGACGAGGAAAGCTGCTAAAACATAATTGTTAAAAGATTCTGATAAGTTTAGAATCTGACTTGACTGAAACGAGTTGGAATTTCCCATTCGGGTCAAATCAACGACTCTTCATCCAGTTGTATACATAAAAATATGTACCAAAACTTGTTTTATAGTATCGTAAGAGGTAGATTGTAAATAACAAAACTGTTGGTATGCTTCAGAAGGAACAATTTTAAACCGCATCATTATCTCAATGCTTGAACAACGACACCCGTCACACCCGAACAAAGTAGTGGCCCGACAATATCCAAGTAATAAATCCAGTCTGCAAAACGTCTTTATGCGATGATAAAGAGAGCTGTTTTCCACCCTCAAGTTTATATTCCAATCCCTCACCTCAAACACACACGCCACCTCTGCAAACACTGAGCTCCTCACACATCTCCTGAGGCGGTCGAGAAAATTTTATGTGTGTGCATGAGAACGGGTTTTGTATCTGTACAATTCGGGCAAAATCAAGACACAACTCTATATAAAACGGATCCTTGATTTAATTACATATGATTATAAAAGAGAACGTGGTGTTGGCATGCGGTAAATAATATAGAAAGTTACTGCAATTTTTTTTTTATTCTTTCGCCTTTTACTGCAAAATATTCTATTTAACTGATAATAACTACATACTGATGCTTGTGGATTAAGAAGCTATATGACGATATCAATTTCAGTTTTGCAGCAAAATTATTTCTTTTAAGCGACTGATACTGCCCTGACGAAATAATGAACAAAAACACAAGCTACTGTCATTTGCCATTTTCCATATTCTTTGGAATATGTTTGGAACAAGAGAAAAACAAAGAATGACCTCACCTTCTTTATAGCTAACCACGCCTGCTCCCATCTCCTCTCTCCTTCATCACCTGGCCAAGGCATCCCTGATTCTTTCATCTTCTCCTTCAGTTCAAGCACCTAAAGTAGATTCAAAAGCAACTGTAAGCCTTATCCTTTTGATATATACAGGCCAAACACCATATATTTAAGATATTTTACAACCAAATACCAGTTGAGAAGGTGCCCTTAGCTGCAAAACTTCTCTGCGAATATCAGGTAATGCCCCAAAGTCTCCTTCATTAACTCTCGTCTTGAGGGTTTCCAATTCCTTTGCTACTTCCTGTTAAAAAGCAAAGTAAAAATTGGAAAGTTACAAACAGAATAAGCAAAAATCTGTACCTTTACTCTACTCTAAAAACACAATATAGATCCATATAGTTTATCTTTTTATTGATAGTAACAAAAAGTATCATAGATATTTTTGCTTTAAATGTGTGATGTAGATATTCTAAATAAGGATTGCAAATGCCAATCACCAATTATTAAACTATCCAATAACAGACGACCTTTATAATAGTACCTTGTTTGAATCGTCTGATAAGACCTTTTCGAAAACTCCAAATGGGATGGCAACTGATGTTGGTATTACTAACCATGAGGGAACCTTTCCTTTGAGAAGCCCAATGTTGCGTGATTTTGCCCCCACCTGGAGAAAAGAAGATAACTTGGGATAAGTTGGAAATTACCTAAGAAACAACTCATCTCATTCCCTCTTCAAATTGAAATAGGTTTTTGAAAGAAGAAAAAAAACTAAAACTGTAACATTCCAAATTTTTTCTCTTTTAATTAAAAAAAAAATCTCTGTATAACATCAGATGGAAAGCAACAAACCAGATCCCCGTCAAAATCCTGAAGAGATATTGCATATCTGCCACTAAACTGCTTCTTAGACAAAGAGAGGGAGGGTGCCGATTCATCTTTCAGACTTCCGTTTCCGTTGGAAAGTTCACTTTCCTTTATTTCACTGCACCAAGAGATAATACCAATTATGTCACATGCTTGGAGTTGATAACATCATATATTTAATTGTCGCTCTGCTAGAAATGCAATGCAAGCTGGAGAAAAGAATTGTCCACTCAAATATGGACTTACCCATATGTAACGTCAGCAGAAGTAGGTTTCAGACGGAAGAGCTTTCCTTCGTTCTTTTGCAAGTCCTTTAATATGTTTGGATCAAAGCAGGTGGCGAAACATACCTGCAAACATGAAAGCCTAGCGTTTAGTATATAATAAACTGAAAATTATGCTAGTGCTTCAGTATATAAATCTCACTAGATAAAGAGACATTAGCTATATGGAATTAGCTTGGACACCATGGCTAATGAACTAGTAGGCTAGTAGCCTAATCTCATAGGCACGTACTAAGAGACTACACAACATGTTAACGCTAGTTGCCTCTAGAGCTCTCGAGCATGTGTGAAGCACATCCAACTTGAACACACAAGGCTTAAAGACCATCGACAAAGAAAGCCCATACAAGTACGTCAAGCTCCCTAAAACATGAATCCCAAAATAAACTCAGGGACCCACTTTTAAACAAGCAATCTGTGCAAGCAGGAAACGATGGAACTTCGGGATGGGCCAGAACAATGACTACGATGACTAACTAGAGAGCAAAACATGCTGGATGATACGACATCACGAAGAATTCTAACAACCATTGAAACACACACTACAGCGTACGAATATAAAGCATAATGAGAATAGCACATCACCGGCACACCAGAAAGGCACGGTGTTGGTATAGAGACTTGAGATGCCTCAGACGTTGCCTAATAGAGCTGGCCCACTAGGAGATGCACAGATAGCCAGCCCAAGAACAAGGACAGATAGCCAGCCCACGAACAAGGTCAACAGATTTGTAGCTCACAGACAACTGTCTACTGATGCTATAGATACATGAAGATCATCAGCTAGTGAATATATAACGGTAAAGTCCTGGATTAGTAGCACCACACAAATGTTAAAAAAACAGAACTCCACCACACGATAAAACTCTAAAGACGGAATCATCCAAGAAAAAACACAAATACTTATACAATTCATGGATACATGCATAAGGGAGATGGGTTGGAAATATGGATAGAACATAGTAGGACGTTGGAGTGAAAGGACACAAATAAAAATTGGAACATAAAATATCGCAATCACACTGCCGAAAATGGAGAGAGAGGTGGCACAATTGGATTGTCAAATGAGGGCCAGAGTGTTCGTACAATTAGCGTCAGGAACCCATACGATGGATCGAGAAACCAGGGGGCAAAACGCTTCTTGCAGAAAAAAAAATGTATGTTGTAAAATGACCCAAATTGGCCTTGGACCTGATGTGCAGAAGATGGGTGGGATTATGACTCGTAATATAAGAACTGATAGGACTGGAGTGGACAGGTTCGGAAGTTGACTTAACATGAAGCATGCAATTACTTAAGCTCCATTACCTAAAGAGAGTAAATCGTCGAAAGAAGAACTCAGCCCATAACAAGCTCACCCATGAGAGAGACGCTCAGCGTCAGCCACTAGTGCGCAAGAAGGAAGAAAACTGCTAGCGACGACGCCACGATATGACGAGGATTCGCGGAACCGGAACGATGTGTAGTTGCTGCACAATCAGCAACATACGTAGATGGTTTATACGTAGATGGAGCCTAAAATATCGCAAATCGAGGCGGATGGCTCTTTCCCTACTTCTAGTGTGTGTCTCCACTCCACATGCCATTGAATGACTGCAGGGAGAGGCACACAGGTTTACGAGTATTTTCTAGAAAGTGCCCGTTGGTAGCCAAAGGAAAGGGATGAATTGACCGCCCATTGGCCATGGGATTCATGTAGCTGTGACCTCTCGCACTTCTCAGTTAATGGTTTAGTGCTCAGATTGACCAATTAACTTAGCTCTTAACTCTTGACCCGGGGGATGGGAGTACATGGATCGTGCTTGTAATCCTCTTGAACCCGGGCCAAAATGTAAGATACCGCTGAATTGTAAACTAATACTAAGTTGAGATTATAGCTACGAAACCAGACAGAGTACTGAGTCCGCAAAAATCTTCAGATGGAAGCTATTATGATCTCTTCTTATCACAAAGGGAGCTGATTTAAAATTTACCAGCAGGAAAGCAACGCACCTTGCTATTTCTTGCTCTGACTGATACATGTGATAGAACATCAGGCATGTCAGGCGTAAGCACAGCTACTGTACCATCGGGTATCTCTTCCTCTCCTTTCACACTTTTCGCTATCAATATTGTTGGTCTCTCGTACAACTTGTCTTGGACTGTGATTAATTCATCTACCGTTTCAATATAACCAGCAACTTCAACTGGACTTATCACTTGCCAACTGTGCCAGGTAACCAGAAATTACTTAGTAAGAAGTTAGATGTACCTTAATACTGAAAATATTAGTAGTTGATATAGTTGTTGAAGGATGAATGCAGTAAATCAAAGAGGTTCACTAAACATATTCTCTGAATTATACAATATGACGTAATCTAAAATAGTGTTGCTTAAGAAACATCACAATGCAGGTAGATACTAATAACTAACCTTCCTAGATTAGCCACCTTGCGAAGAGTGGGATCAAGCCTGTTGAGAAGTCCAGATAATGATGCAGCAGATCCCGCACGAATTATTTCTTCTGTGAATATGTCTATCTGCGGAATCATAGCATTGTTGTTATAATTGTTACACACACAATACCATAGATTTGATAGGTATAGATAGAGACTTACAGCCCACGGTTCTACATTAAGCTGTGATCCCAGGTACTCTGCAGAAGGTTGTAAAACTGTGGTATAGAGCTCAGACTTGCTTGCAAGTGCAAGTCTTGTTCTATCAAGACAGGATTTTGCAAACAATGCCCATTGATCATCATTACGCCTGACCATATCTCTTGCATAGTTCCAACCCTTCTCAGAAAAATAATTTGTCAGTAGTTTCAACAACAAAAACTGATTTGTTCATCTAAACTATATTACTGTACTCCCACAGAAATATTGATTGAAAAAGAAAATTCTGACACAAACCAGTCTGGAGAACTGCTAATTTTAGAAGACTGTTAAATTTCGGTTATCGGATTATCTTTCACATCTTTCGATGTTTAAATAAAAGTACTGACTAAACTGTGACTAAGATCTACCACCACTATTTCCTTCTCTGTCAAATGCAATCATATTGTGGGGAAATATTTATTAATATGTTTCATGTAATTTCTAGCGAAAAATCTGCTAACTACAATGAGTAACCCATCAATATGGTTATCCAGCAGAAATCTAGATTTTATCCTAGGTTTATCTGAGGTCAAAATTCAATCTTGCAGCACGACATGGCTCCAGGGAGTATTGGTCTTCATTGGGCTGGAATGGAATACCTCTTGGGAATATCTTAAAAAAAAGAAGCTAATATATGAACTAGAGTCAAATTTTAGGATTAGATGATGGACAACACCATGACTAATACACACACACAACCCTCCAACACTGCACATAAAAATTAACAACCCTTCGAAATTCTGCAAGCGCATGTTGAGCTATGTCACCTGGATGTCTAGAGGAAAAACACATATACCAATCAATGAAATCCGACCTTACACATATAAGGGGAGCAGGTATTTCGTACTAGGACACCACCAAAAATAGAAAGACATGTGATCTACCCTAATAAGGAGATACATGAGTATATAAATAAGATAAGGGACACTGAATTACAATTCCCAAACATGGCTAATACTATCAAAGGACTTCTGTAAAGCACCCCTGTATGAACACACAAGTCGGGTCTACTATTAGAAAAACCAGAACAAGCTTCAATCACTGAATTGTAATTCCAAAAACCAGGAAATACGTAAATATCAGGTTTTGGATATCTACCTTTAAGCAGTAAAGAAGATCCTCATTATCGTCTGTTGAAAGCGCTAAATTTTCAAGAACTAGGGTTATGAAGTACATTATTTTCTGCAAGAAAACAGGAAATTAACAATCAATACATCATACAACTCTGTAACAAGGAGAATGACATGTCGGAGATTAAGTACAGGGCTTATGAATCTAATCAACATGCCATATGTGACTCATGTAACACAGTTGGGATTTAATGTAGAACAAAAAGCTCTTATGCTTCTCTGGTATCATACGTGAAGATTACAAAATAACAAAAAAGCCAAGATGACCAAAATGCAAGGGTAGCAATCCTAAGGAATTTGTTTGGTGTCTCGGAGTTGTCATATTTCTCTTAATGATTGTGACAGCTTTTATATGATACAAGGGAGATATAAGATTGATGTATGGGCAGAAGTATAAGCTCTGAAACCCGTTTTCATGATTCAAAATGTGGGTTTAAATAATTTCAGTCTTCCAATCTACATCCTAAAGCAAAAGAGATCATAAAAGAAGGATCATTCTGTTTACAGACCTCTGGACTTGCGTTATGAAGCTGCTCATATCCCCTTTCGATGGCTGTCCTTACTGTAGAGTCAAGGGCAATGTCTAAAAAGAGTAGATCCTTCAAACGCTCATGAGGCTGAAGAAGAAGGGGTCGCAACTCCTCTCGGGCTTCCAGCAAACCCTGTGTGATTTGCAAATTGAAAATTAATGCAAATATTATTAATATTTTTCCACACAAAGGACACATTTTAGAGTAATCAGTAGTCACTTACCTCAAGTAGACCCTCTACCTCTGCATCTTCGACGTGAACAAGAACAAATTTCAACAGTCCCTATAAAAGGAACAAAGGATAAGAATGTTCTCATTATAATTGCCCATTTTGTGTTAAATAAAAATAGCATACATACTGGAAATCCAGATGGCAAGCCTCTAATTGGATTTATCTGAACTCCAACCATGAACCCTTGGCCCTAATAAACAATATTACATTAAGGTCAACCAAGAAATGAAGATAAAATATAGCCAATCTTAACTAGTTCATATTAGGTGATAGTGTAGCACATTACCTCAGATTGGTATCCCAAGGAAGTTGCAATTGCAGACTCGAGATCGGCTCCTGAGTGAACTGCCTGAAAGTTACAGGACTGTGGTTATCTAAAAGATATCAACGTCACTCTGTGTTGTAGGTATAAATACATCCTCAAGTAATTGTAATGTTCAAAGCATTGTTCTCTACTCTAGTTGCATTTGATGTTCCAGAAAATGTATGCAAGTATTATCTATTAATCAGAGATACTGACAACCACAAACCCTCCAAAAGGATGCCCAAAAGAAACTGTAGAGCTTTCTGATCTACTTGAAACATAGTCTATCGAGCGCCAGTTATGATGAGAGATGTCTAACCTTAAGTGTCCTCATGTAGTGTCCCAGGTCACGTAAAAGACCTTCCTTCTGGTCATGTCTGAAATTAGGCTCTGAGTGAATAGCCCGGTCATAGCTTAGTAGCCGTTCCTTCGTTATTCCATTTGATTTCAAAGTATTCCAATAAACATTGATATCAAAGCCATTTTTTATGTAATCCATAAGTGCCTGTATGAAAATAACCCAAGGAGAAGAACAATTAATATTGGCAATTGATGTTTAAAAAATAAATATCTTTTTTAATACCTGACAGATCACAACATCATCGGGGCTGGTATTGTTATGCAGCTTCTGGTGCCACTCTTCCATCATTCCCCCCTTACAATCGTTATTTCTCTGCATTGACCCGATAATAGATTTATCATAAATACCCATCTCTCATCATTTTGCTCATGAAAATTAACAATTAGAGCATCAAGGGAACCAACTTGAATAACCAGGATTTCATCCCGAATTCTTTGGCCAACATCTCCTTCTCCACCACGACCAACGCATGCCATGATCAACCTTAACATCTCTCTATACTGTGGCAACTTTGCATATGTGTCCTGAAGCAGGTCTGTGAGCCTATCTTGTGCTTTACTAATCTCACTACAAATAACATAAAAAAAAGGTCAACTTCAAAAATAGCATGATGTATATTTAATCTCATTACATCATTAAAGGCAACATGGTAAACGATTTTCAATTTGAAATTACCGTGGTTTAACATTGTAATTTTTGTTCCATACTAGTTGCCTAGTAGACATGAACCTCAACCATACAAGTAGTCCAGCAACACCCAAAATTCCATGATCTTTGGCTTTTCCCATGAGGTCAGCAGCAATGTTGAACCTGAGGCACAAATTTTTTTACTGAAAACCTAGAACCAGAAATTACTACTACTATGCAAGTGCTTCTTTCATAGAATCTCTTGACAGGATTAATATCCAGTTACAAACATCTGCCAAATCTTCAGAATGAAGCATTGAAAAGTAAATACAGACATAATGTGAGAAATTTATGCATCTCCAAAGATGAAACTATAATTGATTGCCTTCTGACCATGCTGAACTCTAACACTACTTTAATGAATACAGAGGCATTTTCAACCCAAGCCCTTTAACTTTCTGATAATAAAACATGGATAAAAAATTGGTGGAACTCCTCAAGTAAATCATGGTAATATCATGATCAAACTAGTCACATATGATAAAGATCAAAAGTTAGCTTACATACTTTTAGTAACTGTACTACATACCTATGCATAAGGGACCGTTGTGCATCATCCTCAGATTGTGCTATGACGTCCAAGAACGCCTTTGCTGTCCCTTTGCCATCATGGACAACCTGACGAAGATGCCTCAAGATAGTTTAATATGTCTAAACAAATAATTAGCAGTAATCAAAAGTAGCTGGAAAACCTTTCTCGTATCTTCAGTTTTGAGGGAAAGATCAACATAGAAGTCAAACCCATTATTCTTTATCCAGTTCTGGCCTTCTCGTATTACAAAAGGCATTCCTCTAAACTCCTTTTCATTGATCTCTATTTCAACTGCTGCTACCTAAAAGGTTTGCAATCAAATGCCAAAAATAATCAGGGTAGTGTACTGGATATATTCAATTAATTGACTTCCAAGTGTAAGACAGATACAAAATCCACCTTATAGTGAGGTTCTTCTGTGGTCTTAGATGTAAATGGAGTTTCACATGCTAATTCTAGAAACGTTGAGTTAGGTGGTGCTGTAGATGGAGGGGGTGCCTGTTCATGTATCCAATACAAATAAATCGGCGGTTTCTCTGAGTAGTAAGATTTAGGTGATAAAAAGAAATGTTCCTTGCAAGAAAATTCAAATTAGCAAAAAAAATTGTTCTAACCATCCATTCTTTTCCCTTCTTTGATAATGCCCAATGTAGTATATAAGGTCCACTTTGGTCTAGCGCCACATAAATCTTAGTCTTGCCAAGAGAAGTTGTAGCAAGCGCCTTCAAAAGATACAACAATTATATAACAAACCATAAACAGAAGTGTCAAAATATTCATAGTAATTTGAAGTTGGTCTCACCAATATTTCCTTGTTATCCAATTTATAAATTTTCTTGTTTAGAACAACCCCACCATCCTTCTCTACTACAGCCTCTGCGAAGAGCTCTAAATGTGTTGATGCCTTCACAGAAGGAGGAGGTCTTGTTTCATCACCGAACACAATGGGATACTTATTCAAAAATTGTTTAAGATCCCTGTTTTTCCGTTGAATCCTTTCCCCGGAAAAATGCTTCTTAGTCTGCAACTGCTGAGTAACCTTCGCTTGGACATCCCCTTTCTGTTCATTGCCATTGTCTGAAGGCTTTGTTAGCTTTGCTCGGAGCTCTTCTATCGATTTCCCCCTAGCAATCTCCTCTAAAAGCTCAGTTCTAGCAGCTTCATACTCGATCTGAGGATTAACAGAACATCAGATTACAGTTTGCATTCACTGCCATAATTAAAATAAAATAAATTGAAAAAACAAAATGCTTGTTTGGTTCACTGTTATTATCACACCAAAAAAACAATGGAATCTTCCACTTATCCAATGGAATGCTTCTCAATTTGGTCACAGGAATAGAAGGGTTGCATAAAGTTTAACGAGTAAAAACCTTACAATACTTGGCCATCAACAAAATGAGCATATTCTGCTTCTTACAGTAACAAGAGGGGCATATTATCTATAAATCCTCCTGACCTTACATCATGAATCATTTACCATTTCTTACAGTTACTCCAGCCTTCCTGGCAATCAAATTACTGTTAGTCTGTTAATCAAACTCTGAATACACACACATGAATGGCAACATGTAATGATTATCTGCTTTGTAGGACAATTTCTACCCTCAAAGTGACAGGTATTGGTGATTGTCGATTGCAGAGAAGCACCAAATTTGGCCAACATACAATAGGTGATAAACAGCACCATACTCCACATTTGCATCGCAATTACCCCCGTTAGATGCATCATGAATTCATGACAAGGGGATAAAGCAGATACAACTAGAAACTAGAAGTGGTAACTTGTTTACCAGCTGTGCTTTGAAGCCTCAATGTGCAAGCTTCTTCAATCCCTTCTCTCCCCCACCACCACCACCTCCCCCCCCCCAACACACAATAAACCATTTGGGCTTAAGAAAGGTTAAAATTACATAAAACCCCAAAACTTCTCTCAACAGTAAGTTACATGACCCTCCCTTTGATGCCCAATTCTAGTTATATCCCTCGCCACAAGAGTAGCATATCACACCAACCCATGGGTTTAGACACATTATCCCAAATGGTTAGGCCATCAGATTATGAGCAAAACTTTTTTTAGTATCAAAAAGAATGACGTGGGATTTCACCTACAAAATGCATATCAAGAATACCCTGACAGGGAAAATGTATAAGAAAAGAGGCCAGATTATCAATATGCACAAACAGACAAATAATTGGTATGGTTCTCATTCAGGGAGATTATTAGCTGCACATAAAAGAAGCAGATCATCAATTTTGATTCTGATACGAGAGCATGTACACTAAATTTAGGGTCGTGGCATCAAATAAAGCACTGAAATGAATGATTTTAGTGAGCTAACCTTTTCCTGGTCCGGTGTATAATTCTGTTTCCCCCTTCGTTCCCACCTTAAATATGCTTGAATCTGTACAAGATCTTCCGGAAGAGAAACGTTCTTATTTCTTTCTACCGGAGGAACCGCTGCTGATTTGAGTTTTCTTGGCAAAGCCAGCCTAAAGTTTTGTCCATTATCTTTAAACCTATTGACAGAAAAGAAAAAAATTACATTGCAGAAAGGAACCGAACTGATAAAAATTGACTGATCAGTGTTCTCGAGACAGATCTACCAACCATCTATTTTGAGATTCATCAACAACAAGAAATTCCATTGCTTCAATGCCAGGCTCATCAATCTCTATTTGAAGATTAGCGTTGGGGCCAGACTACAGAAACAAGCATACCGGCTCATCACAAAGACTAAAACAGCTGATAAAATAACGAACGGAAAAACTGATGGTTTCCAGTGTAGATAAATATCCATAGCTCCGACTTACTGTCACGAAGGGTGTTCGAAGAGCCTTGTTCTTGTACAGTTGAGTTCCATTTGGACGCCGAGAAGGAAGTCTCCAGTCCCTAGACATGAACGTGATAGGAAGGTCATTGTTATAAACAGCTGAAAAAAAAAACAATATTTAAGGATGGAAACATGGCACAGTTCGAGAACTAGGAAGTTATTTCTTACTTTTCTCCTTCACGGATAATACCCCAATGAAGAACCAAGCGGCCACTAGTATTCGCAACACTGAGATTAATTTGCATAAGACCCGGATTCGAAGCATTGATAGTGATCTACACGTGAAAGATAAGGGTTCAAAACAACCACATGGTAGGAATGTTGAACAAATACCCCAACTTTAAACTTGCATGCCTGGAGTTCGGATTGCCCATCAAGTCTTAATTTTGTGGACACCTGTGTAAATCAAGGAAAAACATGTAAAAAGTAACTAAGTATGCCTTCATACTCCATAGAAAATGTAATAATCGTAAAGAGAGTTCATAACATATTTTCACTTACAGTCCCAACACTCTAGACACAAATTACTGCATAGCCAGTGTACCATGACATCAGGAATTAAGTGGCCAGTGAGAGCGGCGGGCCTATGAACAAATAACACATGGCGTACCAAAGGTGCAGTATTAAGTTCGGTGTTGTAGTAAATTCCTTTTTAAGACTAAGGTCATAATAAGAAAAGCAATCCCAAATTTCTCAGTAGACTCGGGGCAATCATGTTTGAACAGGGAACTTGTGATTGCCCATTGTTGACCTGCCCACCATGCATCGGGTGATGCTGGGGATGTGGGGTCGTGGAAGTCATCCCCACCTTGTGCCACCTCTACCTATCACCTCATAAGAGAAGTCTTCATTTCACGATGATATGAGCAGACGAGAGATAGATAGCATATAGCTGTGACATTGCAAAAGTGCTC
Source organism: Alisma plantago-aquatica (assembly GCA_963693085.1). Lineage (NCBI taxonomy): Eukaryota > Viridiplantae > Streptophyta > Magnoliopsida > Alismatales > Alismataceae > Alisma > Alisma plantago-aquatica. Next base: position 860,793,716 of record OY856410.1, on the reverse strand, counting down.
AATAGATAAAAATTCATGTCGGACAGAAGCTCCAGCTAGATGTTGGGATATTTTGTTATCAATTTCAGGTACTTGTTATTGACCTATTAGTTAGTGTCAGGGACTTGATTGTAAGTTCCAAGTTTTTATAGGTTCGTAAATTTGTTATTTTTCCCAGTCAATAGTGAGCTCTCCTTCTTCCGCATCTATGCGTGCCTATCATTTAGGAATCACTTAACCCAGAGAAAACTGAACCTGATTTTTTATTAGTAGTGCAAAAAGAAAAATACAACATTTTGCAAATTAGTAGGATTCCGAAATAACTCCTCATTGGCCCCTCAAAACACAGATCAACCGAGCAATCTTCAGACCCAATTACAATAGGACTACGACAACATTTCAAGTCAGGTGTAAACACCTACATTCTGTTTATCTCTAGTAGCACTCTCTTAGCCTCTGAGCTTGACACTCCTAACCCTTCTTTATATTGTCAGAATACAATTCGAACGCAAGAAAGATGCAGATGATCGGTAATTAGGAGAAGATAAAAAAGCAGATCAAATAGATAACCCACCTCAGAGGCAGGGTCAGCCGCCAAAACGGCACGAGGAGCCATCACAGAAGCACCTCTGCGCTGGCCAGGAAACTGAGCAGCAGCTGATCTGTGAACCAAAGCCTTCCCAATGAACTTGTTCACCAGCACTAGCCGCCTTCTATGATACACCAAGCGATGATCTCCTCTTGGCCCGGATCCAACCCTCACGAGGGTACTCCTCGACGGTCGCGTGAACGACTTGCTATGGGTGTCTCCAGGTGATGCCTGGGAGCAGAACGCCTTGTGGACCAACCCGTTGGCTACGGTACTGCTCATGTTCCCAGCTCATGCACCACCGGATCAACTGGATACTGGAAGCTGCGATGTATATGACACATGATTATCTTGGGGATCGAGATCAAGCCTAGAAAGGAGGATAGGAATATGAAAAACGGCCGTCGGATGTCATCGTTGGGGAAAAAACAGGGGAGGTAGGAGAAGAAGGCGGGTGAAAGACGTTGGAAAGGGACCACTTACGATGTAGACATTATTCACACGCACTCGATGCTTTTGGTTATTTGTTTGGTATGATCTGGATAGTCACTAAGATCATAGGCGAAGCATCTAGGAAGATACGTGCTTCCGGTATGCAAAACTCAGGGGAAGCGAGGATGAAACTGAGAGAGGCCAATTCGGATGAACGGGGGAATAGCGCAAAAACAGATGACAAATCCCGAGTAACCATGTAAACAAAGAAGCTCAAAAGCTGAACGAACACTGACAAAAGATCCGAAGCGTAGCGTGCAGTTAAGCCATTTCCAGAATCGGAAAGGGTGGACCATAAAAGAAACAGATTCGGTAGAAAACCGATAACAGATTCACGCTTTCGTTGCCAAGCCCACATCAATCTCTAGAACGAAGCTTACCAGCCATCAAGAGAACTTTCAAAAACTCTGTCCGGTGCTACACACTTGGAAACGAAACATCAGTGCATAACACAGGCCGGAGTGTGGAAAGCCACCGGAAGAAGAGCGCGCACCAAAACAAGAGCAGAACAAAGGCGAGAAAAAAAAGAGAGCAAAGGATAAGAGAGATCCACGAAGCTTATCTATCACTTGGCCGAATTCCACATCGTCGAATATTATAAAATTGTTTACCGGGACCGTCGGCGACCACACAGAGGAAAGACCCCGGCGAGATCCGTCTCCCGCCCTGACGATTCAGTCCAAAAGTGCCGCCCTTGTTCCTATGGGGCAGGGTCGTTGTCTGGTTTTGATGATCCTCCTCGGGAGTGAGAAAACTGACGAAGCAGCAGTTCCTTCCCCCGTTGTTCGTTCGTCCGAAGTCCGGACCACGGTGTGTGTTGTGGTGTGTGCGTGTGATTTGGCCGTTTGAGAAAGATGTGTTAGAGAGGCGGTGGGAACGGTGAGATAGCGTCATTTATAGCTCGGTGGCATTTTGCTCAGAGGTACCACATCTTACGCGCTCTTGTGGAAACCAACTTGGGTTCTTCACATGTAATGAAGCACATGGGCCACGTTTAAGTCTCCTTTCCTCCAGCTCCTTATTTAGAATATCCATACTTTATTTAACGTCGGTAAGCAATCAGATGTTTAATATGAGAAGAAGTAAATAATTTACGTATATGCATTGAATTTTTTTTTACAAACTCATGTTCACATTTCCTTTTCAGCAATTTTTTTACTAATAAATAAAACTTAAAGGATTAAGATGTTGCTAAGACTAGTTCGTTTTGTATTCATGTTTTATACTATATTATGTCCTCCACGAAACATAGATATAAACATATAATAACTGGTTTAATTAATGGTAATTGAAGTCATTAACGGAAAATTTAAGTAGCTCTAGTCATGGTAGTGTAGTTAGTTTTATGTTGGTTGGTTAAACAAATGAGTTTCAATCCAAGTAATGGATAGTTTACTCAACTTAACCAAACTCCGCAAATATACGGAGGTAGTATAGTCAAGGTCGAACACAAGGAGCTGAGATAATTTAATTGAACGCAACAGTACTAAAGTTCAACAATCTAGACCGATTTTAAAGAGTAGAAGAGATTTGTTCTAAAAGTATAAGAATTTGGTTTTAACTACAAGAATTTCAGATTTTAATTAACAAACAAGGATTACAAAGAAAGTTCGATTTCAGAAAGTTAATGAATCTTGGACAGTAGGATTTCACTCACATACCATAGCAATCAAAAGAACAAGATAGTTTAAACATACATAAGATCACGTTTCAAGGAAACGTTGTGTTACATTTCACCTCCTGGTGTAAATGTAACGATCACAACTCAAAACAACACTCTCGTGCTTGAATTGCGTTATGATCACAAACAGTCCCTCAACTCATTCCTCTCTACTCTTGTAGAAGAAGAAGAGTTGCCAAGAAAAGCGCCTCCATACATTCCTACTTGTCTTCTCAAACTAAGCAAGAAAGCAGAAAATATGCATATAAGGTGGCCAACAAAACATGTAAGGAAAAAGTAAACCGGCACTCTCAAGGTAAAGAAACAAGAATCAAATGCATTTAGTACGAAATCACTTGTTCATTACATGCTATGACATGGGAGTTACTCTCCCATGCCCTAGAAAAAGAGGTCTACTCGTCCATAACAATATACAGCAGATTTGCTACAGAATTTTTAGTGCTGGACATGGTTTAGAGAAGAAAAGACAAGGAGAACTGAAGATGTAACCACAAGAAGCAAGAATTCTGACTTTAGGACAAAATTCCCCTCCTTTAGTTGCTCCAAGTCAGGCTAACTCCTCTCTCAAGAAGTTGCTCGGAGTTGGGGACGCTTGGCTGCACCTTGAAGAAGACAATGGAGAAGTGGAGAAGAAGAAGAAGTCCCCTTATGCAAGAAACCACCTTAGATTCCTCCAAAATCGTCTTCCTCTGCTCTCCTCTGGCTTTGGGATAAGAGAAACTCTCCAAATGGTCGAACGTAACTGTCCCTTGGCTTCCCTCTTTCTTTTAAAATTGTATTCTGAAATTTCGGATTTCCGAAACTGCCAGGTGCACGCCGTGCATTTTGGGTGCACGCCGTGTACCTGCAGTGCAGTTGACATCCGGCTGATCCGTGCACGACGTGCATTTTGTAATTGCACGCCGTGTGAATTTCCAGAACTTTCTTCAGCAGTCTGCGTTCCAGGTGCACGCCGTGCATTTTGAAAATGCACGTCGTGTCTTCGTCTTCTGTACATTCTGGAATCTCACACGCCGTGCGTTCTCATCGTGCACACCGTGCATTCTGTTGTCTGAACAGACCAAATTTTCTCTGGAATGTTGCACGTCGTGCATTCTAAATTGCACGTCGTGCACTTTACTGCTTCCGCGAACCAGTCTTTTTTCTGGAATGGTGCACGCCGTGCGTTTGAGTTTGCACGCCGTGCATTCTTCTGTTTCTGTAGAAATAACATCCGAATTTAGTCCTTTTTGTGGCAAATTTGCAATACAAGTTATGGGACACATAGAACAACAAAAAGATGGCAAAACTAATATGAAAGAGACTGAATTATACTAGAAAGAATCAAATTTGTGTGTGATAACATGTGAAAAGATGATATACAAATCACACAACAAATCCCCCTAAGCTTAAACCATTGCTTGTCCTCAAGCAAAAAGAGCATGGAAATATAAATGAAGAATTGTCAAGAACATGAATAGATCAAATGAAATGAAAGATGTGTATAAAACCAAACCAACCATGATCAACATGTTTATGCTCATAGCCATCAATTCAACTCAAACACCCAAGAAAAAGATTTTTAGTTCAGCAGGGGTGGCATCGATTTAATGAATCAATCAATAAAACAACACTAGGTAGAATTTGGATGACCAAGTCAAACAATCAGTGGATGTGCAACTCAAACTCTCAACTATTAAGGATTACAAAAGATGAAATCTTAGTTAAAAATTGACAATTTTTGCTATACTCTCCTTTTCCCAGAAATGATATGACAAAGGATTATGGGTTCCGACACTCGGCTGCTAATGTAGGCTTATGCACACATGGAGTGTCGGTTGGGGTATTTTACCCTCTTTTAAGACATACCACCTAACTATCGTGGCCAGATCGTTCTTACACTAGGCTAGCATGATATGTCTGTAGATTAGCCATCTTTATTGGGTATAAGAGTTATTTAATTTTTTCCAAAACATGGGAGAGTCAACTAAATTGCAACATCAACTAGATTTCATTCATCTGTTTTGAAAATTTTTCATTGAAAGAGTGTTTACAAATGCACTAAGAGCTTGGCAATGTCATCCCATATTCTAAATGATGTTGTAGGTTGATTTACTCACAAAAACTGAAACCATTACAAGTTTTAAGCAATCAAGGATGTGAAAGAATGAATGTTCAGGCTAGAAGCATAAACCAAAGTTAAGCACAAGTTGATGGTCAAAAGGTTTCATTTGATTACTGCATGCTTTTTACAACTTCTTCAAATGATATTTCTCATCAATAGAGGACAAACAGTTAAGCATAGGAATTCTTTCCACATATAAAGGATGAATCTCATAACATACTAGACTTGCTATCTGAAAAGAAGAACTGAAAACAACAACTGAAAAATAAAAACAAAACAAAAGCAAATGACAAGAAGCAAATAACATGAAAGGCAAAAACTAAAAGAACTAGGATACCAATACCGTCTGGTTGCTCCCCCCTAAGCTTGAAATCAGCAGTGTCCTCACTGCATCAATCGAACTTTAGGAGTTCACAACCGGATACCTGTCATGAATAAGTCAGAAGAATGATCCGCCGCCTCCCTGCTCAGGGAAGAAGTGACTAATGATGTCAGGAATGTCCATTGGCGTTGCAGATGATTTTGGCTACTGCTGTTGGTGGTCCTGGGGCTACTGTGGAACGTCTGGAGTTGTGGTCCCCTGGTGGGAGGGGGACTGGAATGACTGCAGTGTTGGGTAGTGGCCTTGCGAGATGTGCCACGCATCCATCCAGTTGACCATGTCGTACATAGTTGAGGACTGTGCACTCAGATGGTCAAACCTGGTGTCATACTGCGCGCCCATCTGGTCTAGGCAGGTGTCCAAATGATCAAATCGCTGCTGCACATAGCCGTAAAGGTGTTGAACATCTGGCATTGTCCAGCCGTACTCAGTCTGAGTACCAGTGGACGGTGGCAGAGGGGTAGGGGATCCTGGTGTAGGCCCTGGAGTAGAGTTGCTGGCACCCCTAGTGGGTGTCTCCTCATCAGTTTCTGGTTGTAGCTCTACTTTCCAAGTGGCCTTGTTCTTTATGTCATTCCGACTTGCATCGGGGATTGTGATGAACTATTTCTTTGTGATAAAAACCTTGAACTTTGACGTGTTGCTGCCATGTCTGGAGATCAGACCGCATGAAATGAGATAGTTTATATCCACAAGGTTCTTCCCCGGTGCAGGTTCTAGGGAACCCACATCCAAACCCAGCTGCATAGCAAGGATGCTAATTAACCCGCCACACATGATGTCGCCCGCCTCTCTTTTCTTTTGCTTCTTAGTACCGAGCAGCTTGTGTACAATGTAATATCCAGAACTTATTTGCTCATTTTTCACCAAACACCGTAAGAAGAAAAGATCAGTTTTTCCCACAACACCCTGAGTTTCGTTCTTTGCAAAAGGTCCTGTGCTAAGAAGGTGATGAATAACTCGGAAAACAGGATTGTGGATGCTAGAAGCCCGAGCATTCCTTGCTCTATGCACTGTATCAGAAGTAATTTCAGACCAAAACAGATCGCTTTTGAAAGCTGGAGGGTAATCAGTGTAACCGCCATATTTGCATTTAAGTAAAGTGCAAAACCGCTCAAGATTCATGGAAAACGGTTTGTCCAACAGGCGGAAACTGATATTCTGATAAGGTATTTGACGGCGTTGTGGGTCACTCTCAGCTTTAAAGGTAGTGAGAAACTCGTACACAAGACGGGGGTAGGTCTTAGCAACCCGAGTGCAGATATAGTGCAATCCCAAGAAAGTTAAGTGATTTACTACCTCATCTTTGAAACCCAACTTGGTGACGGCTTCCTCGCACATGTACCGTGAAGGCAAGACACGCCTTGTGATGAGAAATTGGTAGTCGACGTCTTCTTCAGGCTTTACTCTAAACTGTGTGGATGGTACAAAAGATTGCGGTGTTGGTGCGGAGGATCCTGCTTCACCTGTAACGTAATATCCTGGGCGGCTACCGGACTTCCGCTTGATTGGTGCCATCAGTCTGTAGGGGTGCACGTTGTGTCTTTAGGATGCACGACGTGCAGATGGATTGGTCGTCTGCTTCAGATAGGTAGACGCATGGCGTGCAGTTTCAGTGCACGGCGTGCACCTACAGATTTGGGGCAAAATTCAGGATCTGCACAGACGACAGCTAGGATGCCCAATGTGGGTGCTGGTGCGCTCAGCAGAGTGGATGTTGAAGGATTTCGGCTTGCTTGGTCGACTGAGAAGCTTGCTGTGGTGGCGGGGCGACATGCCAGCGGCTCTGCGGCTGCTTGACGATGGCGATGCTCTGTTGTTGTGCTGAGAAAAGAAATAGAGGGTGGCGGTGTGTCGGCGGCGACGATATGGTGCAGTGGTGCTGGAGGTTGCGACGGCAGGTCGGCGGCGGCTGCACGCGGAGGCAGAGCGGCGTTGTTCACGGCCGAAGAAGACAACACTGCTGTGAGGGCGGCGACGCTGTTTGTGGCGGAGTTGCTGGGCGGAGGAGCTGTTGGTGCGCGGAGAAGGACAGTGGCGGCTCGAATGGAGAAGGGGGGGCGAGCTGCGCATGGCTGCGGTCGCTGGCGCACGGCTGCGGTCGGAGGTGGAGCGGCGCACGGCTGGCGTTGGAGGTGCACGGCTGGCGGATGGCTGCTAGGGTTTGGTTTCTAGGGTCGGGGTGCACGGCTCTAGGTTAGAGTGATTAGGTCGTGCACTCTGGCCCTTTTTGTCTAGACTTTACTAAAAAGTGCACGGCGTGCATTTTGAATGCACGACGTGCGCTTCTGTAAAGCCCAGATTCAAACTAATTTTTTGCATCCAGATGCACGGCGTGCGTTTCAGTGGTGCACGATGTGCATGATTCCAAAACTTTTACAGATTTCCATCACCCAGGTGCACGGCGTGCGTTTGGTCGTTGCACGCCGTGCATGTTTCCAGAATGTTGCCAAACTCTTTACTTCCCAGGTGCACGTCATGCATGTTGAATGTGCGTGGCGTGTTAGTTTCCAGAAAGTTTCCAGACCACCAAAACTCCAGCTACACGACGTGCATTTTTGCGGTACATGGCGTGAATGTTTCCAGAAAGTTTCCTGTAGATATCGCATACTAGGTGCACGGCGTGCAACTTGAAAATGCACGCCGTGTCAGTTTCCAGAATGTTTACTGTTGTATTTTGTATTGAAGTGCACGCCGTGCATTCTGATTTGCACACTGTGCACTTTGTTATTTCTGCAAAAAATTGCAGTAAGTCAGCAGTAAACTATGACGGATTGAGTAGAAATTAAGTCTAAATTATTACATTCATCCATGACAGGCTTATTAGCGAAATTAAAGAGTGTTTTTTATTTGAAAAACTTAAAAGAAATCTATCCTAATGTGGGGTCAACTCCCACGAGGTCCTCCATTTAGAGTCCGGAGTAAGACTTCTTCTAAAACTTCAGGCATCTTGTAGGGAGCAAGAAGCTCCTTTCTCTACATCTTCTCCACTTGAGTAGTGTTTGCAGCGTTGTCCATTGACTTTGAAAGTTTCATCTTTGCCTTGGAGTTCTACAGCTCCATATGGAAAAATCTTGAGTACTAGGAACGGGCCGGACCACTTGGATTTAAACTTTCCTGGAAAAAGCTTCAATCTGGAGTTGAATAACAATACTTTATCTCCTTCTTGGAAGTCCTTCCTACAAATTCTTTTGTCATGTCAAGCTTTTGTTCTTTCTTTATACAACTTTGCATTCTCATGTGCATCAAGACGAAGTTCTTCAAGCTCCTACAGCTGCAACATACGCTTTTCTCCTACTCTTTTCATGTCGAAGTTTAAGAACTTTATTGCCCATAAAGCGCGGTGCTCCAATTCGAGCGGAAGGTGACATGATTTGCCATAGATTAGCTTGAATGGAGTAGTCCCAATGATGGTTTTGTAGGCTGTGCGATATGCCCATAATGAATCATAAATCTTTAGTGCCCAATCTTTCCTTGAACTAGAGACAGTCTTTTCAAGAATAGTCTTCAGTTGCCTGTTTGAAATCTCTACTTGCCCAGATGTTTGGGGATGATAGGGTGTAGAGATTTTATGGGTTACACCATACTTTGAGAGAAGATTGTTGAATTGTTTTTCAGCAAAGTGTGTGCCTCCATCAGAAATAACTGCACGTGGAACTCCAAGCCGAGGGAATATAATCTTTTGGAAAAGCTTAACTACATATTTGGCGTCCGGTGCTTGGGTTGGAATGGCTTCAACCCATTTAGAAACGTATTCACAGGCAACAAGAATATATTGATATCCGCAGGAAGATGGGAATGGTCCCATGTAGTCCACTCCCCATACATCAAACACCTCAACTTCTAGAATAGAGTTGAGTGGCATGTCATCTTGGCGGGATATGCCTCCTGTTCTTTGGCACCTATCACAAGATTTGACGAATAGATTGACATCTTTAAATAATGTAGGCCAATAGAAACCAGCTTGAAGTATTTTTGCAGCGGTCTTTTCTTCTCCAAAATGGCCTCCATAAGGAGAGGCATGTCAATCAGCAATGATACTTGGGACTTCCTCTTCAACAACACATCTCCGGATTAGCCCATCGCTTCCATGCTTGAATGGCAATGGGTCATCCCAGTAATAGAACTTTACGTCATGAAAGAATTTCTTCTTTTTTTGATATGTTAAACCCGGAGGTAGCTGTCCAGTAGCAAGAAAATTAGCAATGTCTGCAAACCATGGTGCTTGGATAGACGATAATGCGTAAAGTTTCTCAATAGGCAAATGATCTTGAATTGGCAATAAATCTCTAGCGTCCATGGTCAATCTAGAGAGGTGATCAGCAACACTATTCTCGGTACCCTTTTTGTCTCAGATTTCAAGATCAAATTCTTACAGGAGAAGTATCCAATGAATGAGGCGTGGTTTGGCATCTTTCTTATTCAGCAAATACTTGATGGCAGCATGATCAGTGTACACAATCACTTTTGATCCTACTAAGTACTGTCGAAACTTGTCGAAAGCATATACGATCGCAAGAATTTATTTCTCTGTGGTCGTATAATTGATTTTTGCTTCATCAAGAGTTTTGCTGGCATAATAGATGTAATGAATCTTCTTATCTCTCCGCTGTCCCAAAACAGCTCCCACTGCATAATCACTTGCATCGCACATGAGTTCAAAGGGAGAATCCCAATCTGGAGGCTGGATAATTGGGGCTGAAATGAGAGCCTCTTTGAGTTTGGAAAAGGCTGCTTGGCAATCGTCATCAAATACAAATTATGTGTCTTTTGCAAGAAGAGAACATAGCGGATTTGCAATTTTCGAAAAGTCTTTAATGAATCTTCTGTAAAAACCCGCATGTCCTAAAAAGCTGTGAATGTCTTTTACCGAAGATGGAGTAGACATCTTCTCAATTGCTTCTACTTTTGCCATGTCCACTTCAATACCCTTGTTAGATACCACATGTCCTAGTACTACACCAGATTGTACCATAAAATGGCACTTCTCCCAGTTTAGTACTAGGTTGACCTTTTTACAGTGGGCTAAGATAAGAGACAGATTTAATAAGCATTGATCAAAAGAATTGTCGTACATGCTGAAATCATCCATAAAAATCTCCATTATATTTTCAATAAAATCGGAGAATATAGCCATCATGCATCGCTGAAAAGTAGCGGGAGCATTACAAAGACCAAACGGCATACGGCGATAAGCATATGTTCCATAAGTGCATGTGAAAGTGGTCTTTTCTTGGTCGGGGGGATATATGGGAATCTGAAAAAAAAACCTGAATATCTATCCAAGTAACAGAAATACGAATGTTTGGCAAGACGTTCAAGCATCAAATCAATAAAAGGCAAGGGGAAATGATCTTTGTGGGTTGCTTTATTCAAACGCCTATAGTCAATACACATGCACCAGCCGGTAACCATGCGTTTTTGTATTAACTCATCATTATCTCCTTTTATGACAGTTGCACCCCTTTCTTAGGTACCACATGAATGGCACTAACCCAAGGGCTGTCACTTATTGGATATATGATTCCAGCGTCAATTAACTTGAAAATTTCTTTCTTTACCACCTCAAGCATATTTTGATTTAAACATCTAGGTGGTTCAACAGTTGGTTTAACATCATCTTCCATATTTATTCTGTGCATACAAATGGAAGGATGAATGCCTTTTAAATCCTCTATGGAGTAACCAATGACATCTTTGTACAAACGCAATTCGGCAAGCAATTTATTTTCTTGATCATTGGTTAGTTCACTATTTATTATGACAGGAGATGTAGAATTTGGGTCAAGAAATGCATACCTTAGCCCGGGCGGAAGGGCTTTTAATTCTACCTTTTTGCCTGTCGTACTTTCATCAATTTTATTTTCAACAAGTGGAGCATCTTCATCAATTTCTATTGCTTTAGAAATAGAAAGCGCTCTAGAAATTTCAGAATTATTGAATTCAGTTGCTTCATCATCATAAAGATTAACCATCAAATCAACATCATCTTCACTATCATTTTCAATAGGATCAACAATATCAAGCAAGCATATTTCTTCAACATGTATGGGTGCTTTCATAGCTTCATAAATAGAGAATTCCATAGCCTCTTCCCCAACACGTAAAGTGATCTTCCCTTCCCGGACATCAACAAGACATCCGACAGTTCTCAAGAAAGGCCTCCCAAAAAGAACAGGGTTGGTAGGAACTTCTTCCATGTCAAGAACAATAAAATCACAAGGTATATATAATTTCCCGATTTGTACAAGAACATCTTCCACCATACCTTTTGGATATTTAATAGAGTGATCAGCTAATTCAATAGTCATCCTTGTGGGCTTCAAATCCCCAAGATCTAATTCTTTCCATAAGGTAAATGGAATGAGGCTGATACTCACACTGAGATCTACTAAACCTTTGTCAAAAGTGGTGTCATTAATCTTGCAAGGCAGTGTGAATGCTCCCAAATCATCAAGCTTTTGAGGGAGACAGTTTTGAATGATAGAACTTACTCATTCAGAAAGCATTACTATTTCTACTTGATCAACCTTTCTTCTTTTCGTCAGAATGTCTTTTAAGAATTTTGCATAAGAAGGCATTTCGGCAATAACTTCAGTAAAAGGAAGGTTTACATGCAATTTTTTGATTATGTCCACAAATTTTTTTGAATTTTTGGTCTTCCTTCTTATTGGCTAATCTTTGAGGAAAAGGTGCAGTTGCTTTGAAAGAAGGTGGTATTTCAGCTTTACCTTTCTCCTCACTGCGATTTGGAGTGTTGGCCTCTTCTTCTACAGTTTGCTTCATGTTCTTCTCCTCAGATGGATAAGGTCTTTCAATTTCAGTTCCGCTTCTTAAGATAATAGCATGGGCTTGCTGCCTTGGGTTTACTTCCGGCTGACTTGGAAGAGAACCGGATTGTGGAGTCCTTTTTTGATTCAAAGCTTGTTGTGCTATCTGATTTTCCAACATCTTGGTGTGGGTGGAAATTCCATCCACTTTTGCAGAGAGTTGCATAATAGCATCTTTTAAAATCTTATCATTTCCTCAAAGTTCCTCATTTTGTTGCATCTGTGTTGATATGAACTTCTCCATCATAGCTTCCAAAGAAGAGCCTTGGGGTTGTTGTTGCTGTTGAAAACCCCTGTTATTAAAACCCGACGGATTTCCTTGACGGTTTACATGTTGCTATTGTTGCTGCCCTTGCTGGAAATTTTGGGTGTTGCTTGCATTCCGGTAAGAGAAATTAGGGTGATCTCTCCATACCGGATTATATTGGTTGGAATAAGGGTTGTATTGTTTGTTTCCTTGTATCCCAACTGCATTAACATGTTCGAAATTTCCTTCCATGGCATTAGGGGCAAAACAAGAAGAAGAATTATGTCCTATATTACTGCAAGCTTCACACGTTGCTTCAGCAGATTGAATTGGCAGAGTGGTCATCTTCTCAAATTTTTGTGTAAGTACATCTAGCTTTACAACAATTAGATCAACGACATCAATAGTATGCTTTCCTCCTTGCTTCCCGGAAGAAGAGCTTTTTGTAGAGGTGGATTTAGCTCCTCTATCTCCTCCCCATTGGCAGTGATTGAGTGATATATCTTCAATGATATCATAGGCCACTCTATAGGACTTGGTCATTAGTGCTCCGCCAACTGCGACATCTAGAGTCAACCGAGTATTGTAAAACAGTCCATTATAGAAGGTTTGCAGCAAGAGCCAATTTGTCAAATCATGGTGCGGGCAAAGGCGTTGAAGATCCTTGAACCGTTCCCATGTATCATATAAGGTTTCTCCTTCACTTTGGGAGAAATTTGTAGGCTGGTTCCTCAAGTGAGTTGTCTTGCTTGGCGTAAAGTACTTAGCAAGGAAAGCATTAAGTAGTTGGTCCCAACTTCTAATAGACTTCTTGGGAAGAGACAAAAGCCACGCATTGGCTCGATCTCTTAGAGTGAAGGGAAATAACATTAGCCTGATTCCATCAGTGGACACTCCATTAATCTTAAAAGTATTCAGATATTCCAGAAATTCTGCAATATGAAGACTTGGGTCTTCATTGGCTGTACCCCCGAAACGATTTTGCTGAATCATTTGCATCATGGAAGGGGCAATTGAAAAGTTATTTGCTTCCACAGCAGGTAGGTCGATGGATCCACAAATATTTGTGGCAACCGACATAGCAAAATCTTTTAGAGGGCGATCGTCCTCCATGGTTGAAATACTTGGAGTAGCTACTACAGAAGATGAAGAAGATGGTGGTGGTGATGATGGCGGTGGTGACGGTGAAGTACCTCCAAATAGTGGTTGTTCTACTCTTCTTGTTCTCCTCAAACTTGAAAGAGTTCGTTCTATTTCAAGGTCTAGCAAAGCGGATGTTTGGAGACCTCGTTGTGAACGACGCATACAACCTGAAAAATAACAAGAGAAATTAAGAACACACTAAGAGGTATATGGAAATTCAAAAATGATGAATGATGGTCTAGTCTCTAATACTAAATAGTACTTTTTACTCCAATTAAATTACCATAGCTCCCCGGCAACGGTGCCAAAAACTTGTTGGTTGGTTACACAAACAAGTTTCAATCCAAGTAATGTATAGTTTACTCAACTTAACCAAACTCTGCAAGTATACAGAGGTAGTATAGTCAAGGTCGAACACAAGGAGCAGAGCTAATTTAATTGAATGCAACAGTACTAAAGTTCAACAATCTAGACCGATTTTAAAGAGTAGAAGAGATTTGTTCTAAAAGCATAAGAATTTGGTTTTAACTACAAGAATTTCAGATTTTAATTAACAAGCAAGGATTACAAAGAAAGTTTGATTTCAGAATGTTAATGAATCTTGGACAGTAGGATTTCACTCACATACCATAGCAATCAAGAGAACAAGATAATTTAAACATACATAAGATCATGTTTCAAGGAAAAGTTGTGTTACACTTCACCTCCCGGTGTAAATGTAACGATCACAACTCAAAACAACACTCTCGTGCTTAAATTGTGTTATGATCACAAACAGTCCCTCAACTCATTCCTCTCTACTCTCGTAGAAGAAGAAGAGTTGCCAAGAAAAGTGCCTCCATACATTCCTACTTGTCTTCTCAAACTAAGCAAGAAAGCAGAAAATATGCATATAAGGTGGCCAACAAAACATGCAAGGAAAACGTAAATCGGCACTCTCAAGGTAAAGAAACAAGAATCAAATGCATTTAGTACGAAATCACTTGTTCATTACATGCTATGACATGGGAGTTACTCTCCCATGCCCAAGAAAAAGAGGTCTACTTGTCCATAACAATATACAGCAGATTTGCTACAGAATTTTTAGTGTTGGACATGGTTTAGAGAAGAAAAGACAAGGAGAACTCAAGATGTAACCACAAGAAGCAAGAATTCCGGCTTTAGGACGAAATTCCCCTCCTTTAGCTGCTCCAAGTCGGGCTAACTCCTCTCTCAAGAAGTTGCTCGGAGTTGGGGACGCTTGGCTGCACCTTGAAGAAGACAATGGAGAAGTGGAGAAGAAGAAGAAGTCCCCTTATGCAAGAAACTACCTTAGATTCCTCCCAAATCATCTTCCTCTGCTCTCCTCTGGCTTTGGGATAAGAGAAACTCTCCAAATGGCCGAACGTAACTGTCCCTTGGCTTCCCTCTTTCTTTTACAATTGTATTCTGAAATTTCAGATTTCTGAAACTGCCAGGTGCACGCCGTGCATTTTGGGTGCACGCCGTGCACCTGCAGTGCAGTTGACATCCGGTTGATCTGTGCACGGCGTGCATTTTGTAATTGCACGTCGTGTGACTTTCCAAAACTTTCTTCAGCAGTCTGCGCTCCAGGTGCACGCCGTGCATTTTGGAAATGCACGTCGTGTCTTCGTCTTCTATATATTCTGGAATCGCGCACGCCGTGCGTTCTCATCGTGCACGCCGTGCATTCTGTTGTCTGAACTGACCATATTTTCTCTGGAATATTGCACACCGTGCATTCTGAATTGCACGCCGTGCACTTTACTGCTTCAGCGAACCAGTCTTTTTTCTGGAATGGTGCACACCGTGCGTCTGAGTTTGCACGCCGTGCATTCTTCTGTTTTTGTAGGAATAACATCCAAATTTAGTCCTTTTTGTGGCAAATTTGCAATACAAGTTATGGGACACATAGAACAACAAAAAGATGGCAAAACTAATATGAAAGAGACTGAATTATACTAGAAAGAACCAAATTTGTGTGTGATAACATGTGAAAAGATGATATACAAATCACACAACATTTTACAATGGGGATCTTAACAACATAATAGTGGGCATGAATTGACATCAATAAATAAGTATGTAAGTGAACAAATGAAAGTACATATAGAATATATCTTTGTTTAAACCACAATGAAATGAAGAAGAGAAAAAATACAAATTAAATGTAAGTTATACCAAAAAGTGTTTCGTCTTTTTGTCTTTTTTTTTTGGATCCAGTCTTCTCTCTGTTTGATAGTTTGCCTAATACATCTATAGTAGGACTTGTGTATTTTTTATTCTCATGCATATTACTAAAACTTTCATAGTAGTACCAAATATATAAAAACAACACCAAAGAATAATACTTTTCTTTTTCTCTACTTCAAACTAGGTTAAAAATCCGCAGACACCCATGGGTCGACCTGTGTAAGTCAGGTTTGGGTGATGAAATGTTTCACCTACTGGAAGTTACCCAAATCCTTACCTACCCATTTATTTAACGAGTTTTGTGGGTGGCCCACGAGCACATTGGGGTGGCCCGCTTAACTAAATTACTTATATAAAAATAAATATAATGATACATTAGTACTTGAAATAAATAAGAGGATCTACTACTAACCATTAATTGTTAAGGAGCTCTAGTCCAAACTCAGACTTACTCAACAAGATTTGATATGAGAGAGAGATATTGGGGAAAATAAATCCAATTCTATTACATCATCTAATTTTTCTATCAAACTTGATCTAGAGTCATAGTACAAGTTACCAATTCTGGTTTATTAATCATAATTATACATTAGAAGATTTTAATTGTACATAAAAGAATTTTACTTAAAAATACCTATGTACTTGATTGGTTGTAAAAATGTAACATACTTTTTATTTAATAGTGACAATGTATAATAGTTGGGTTTTTTTGCGCTATATTTCAAATAAAAGCACTAATGAATGGTCTTCTTTTACCATTAAAGTAGCAACTTAAACAGTAGTTGTTTATTGAACACATATTATATGGGAACCCACGGGTGACCCGCAACTTGCTGAGTCAGGATTTGGATTTGTCTTTCTTTCACCTTATTTAGACTTTCTTCTTTTTGACCCCCACCAACAAGACTCAAACCTACAACGACACAACCCAAACCCAACTCACTCACCCATTTGACATATCTACCTATGTAATGCCCCTATTTTTCCAAAATATGCACAATACTAAACGGAATCATAAATCTCATTGGGATGATACAAAAATGATAATCATTGCATAAAAATATAATTACATTCAACCAACTCAGGAAAATAATTTCAAATCTCACATATCAAGTTCCACAACATAAAACTTAAATTTTGAACTAAACTAAGCTAGTACACAGTCTTCATACTAATTGGAAAACTAAAGTAAATTATATATGATAGTTGACACCCCCATCAGGGCTAAAGTCTTAATATGTCCTAGAGATGTATGCTTCTTGCTTAAGATCCTCCCTTATTAATTCTTCATGTGGATATCACGTCCCCAGACATGCATTCAAAATAGAAAAACACGTTAGAGTAAGCGGCATTGAGTGTTGTTATATCAAAATATTAACTTAGCAATGAGAAAATATGAAATTAATTGAATAGTAAATTTGGATTCCCTTAATATGCTCTTAGTGGTTGATTATAATGTCATCTACTCTTATGCACCGATTGTGCTCATAAGCCCAATACGCTCAACTGATGTTCCACTTGAACTCATGATTTGCACATAAGTGTCATTAACTATGGTCCACTTGAGCTCATGATTTGCACCTGAGTGCCATTAACTATGCTCCACTTGAGTTCATGATTGCACATACATTTCACTATGCTCCATTTGAACTCATAAGGCCCAAGGGATCAACATTAACATGACGAGAAAAAAATAATGTAACCAATTATATGATTCATCATTAACTTAGAATAATTAATATTAACTTGAATTTCACATAAACATCACATTATTTTTGAAATAGAACTTGAAATCATAAGCATCATATAATAACTTTTGGGAAATATTACTTCAAGAATTTCTAAAAATTGAATACATAGATATCACATAATTTAACTTGATCATCATGATACAATAATCTTAAAGTGATTAAAACTATTACTTATTACTCAAAGTGCATGGACCCGCTTACCTTGAAGATAGTAAAATCCTATGATAGTTTCTCTATCCCAGAGTAGATCCTAAGTCTCCTGAAATTACATGATTTATATTATCTCGGTGAGATAGCGTCATTTATAGCTCGGTGGCATTTTGCTTAAAGGTACCACATTTTACGCGCTCGTGTGGAAACCAACTTGGGTTCTTCACATGTAATGAAGCACATGGGCCACGTTTAAGTCTCCTTTCCTCCAGCTCCTTATTTAGAATATCCATACTTTATTTAACATCGGTAAGCAATCAGATGTTTAATATGAGAAGAAGTAAATAATTTACGTGTATGCATTGAATTTTTTTTTTACAAACTCATGTTCACATTTCCTTTTCAGCAATTTTTTTACTAATAAATAAAACTTGAAGGATTAAGATGTTGCTAAGACTAGTTCGTTTTGTATTCATGTTTTATATTGTATTATGTCCTCCACGAAACATAGATATAAACATATAATAAGTGGTTTAATTAATGGTAATTGAAGTCATTAACGGAAGCAGGTCTAGTAATGGTAGTGTAGTTAGTTTTACAATGGGGGTCTTAATAGTAGGCATGAATTGACATCAATAAATAAGTATGTAAGTGAACAAATGAAAGTACATATAGAATATATCTTTGTTTAGACCACAATGAAATGAAGAAGAGAAAAAATACAAATTAAATGTAAGTTATACCAAAAAGTGTTTCGTCTTTTTGTCTTTTTTTGGATCCAGTCTTCTCTCTGTTTGATAGTTTGCCTAATACATATATAGTAGGACTTGTGTATTTTTTATTCTCATGCATATTACTAAAACTTTCATAGTAGTACTAAATATATAAAAACAACATCAAAGAATAATACTTTCATTTTTCTCTACTTCAAACTAGGTTAAAAATCCACATGCACCCATGGGTCGACCTATGTAAGTCGGGTTTGGGTGATGAAATGTTTCACCTACTGGAAGTTACCCAAATCCTTACCTATCCGTTTATTTAACGGGTTTTATGGGTGGCCCGTGAGCACATTGGGGTGACCCACTTAACTAAATTACTTATATAAAAATAAATATAATGATACACTAGTACTTGGAATAAATAAGAGGATCTACTACTAACCATTAATTATTAAGGAGCTCTAGTCCAAACTCAGACTTACTCAACAAGATTTGATATGAGAGAGAAATATTGGGGAAAATAAATCCAACTCTATTACATCATCTAATTTTTCTATTAAACTTAATCTAGAGTCATAGTACAAGTTACCAACTCTGGTTTATTAATCATAATTATGCATTAGAGGATTTTAATTGTACATAAGAGAATTTTACTTAAAAATACCTATGTGCTTGAATGGTTGTAAAAATGTAACATACTTTTTATTTAATAGTGACAATGTATAATAGTTGGGTTTTTTTGCGCTATATTTCAAATAAAAGCACTAGCGAATGGTCTTCTTTTACCATTACAGTAGCAACATAAAAAGTAGTTGTTTATTGAACACATATTATATGGGCACCCATGGGTGATCCGCAACCTGCTGAGTCAGATTTGGATTTGTCTTTCTTTCACCCTATTTAGACTTTCTTCTTTTTGACCCCCACCCGTGAGACTCAAACCTGCAACGACACAACCTAAACCCAACTCACTCACCCATTTGACATATCTACCTATGCAACACCCCTATTTTTCCAAAATATGCACAATACTATACGGAAGCATAAATCTCATTGGGTTGTCACAAAAATGATAATCATTGCATAAAAATATAATTACATTCAACCAACTCAGGAAAATAATTTCAAATCTCACATCTCAAGTTCTACAGCATAAAACTTAAATTTTGAACTAAACTAAACTAGTACACAATCTTCATACTAATTGGAAAACTAAAGTAAATTATATACGATAGTTGACACCCCATCAGGGCTAAGTAAGCGACATTGAGTGTTGTTATATCAAAACTAGTCATCGTGAAATATTAACTTGAGTGTTGTTAATATGAGAAGAAGTAAATAATTTAAGTGTATGCATGCATTAATATTTTTCTTGACATGCAAAACTCTTGAGGATAATCTAGGGATGGATTTTCGTCCATTACTTATCCCTTTGAATAAAATATATCAACAAAATCACCACTTTATTCACAACCTGATACAACTTTTCTAAGGAAGTTGTAAACCGATACACTTCCCCTCCTTGAGGTGCTTTGCATGTCATGGGCTTTTCCAAGAGTCCACAAAATTATATGAGACTCCCCCTTTGGCTCCTTGGCCGATAGGCACTCATATATAAGCTTTTCAACTTGATACAACCCAAGTTAGGGTTTCATATTCAACCCTTTTCCTTGGTCATTTCACCATCAAGATCACAATCACTCACAATAGATTCAAACATGGTGTCTCCTTCTTTCTCTATCCTCTACATGATACTAGGAGGGAGTAGGGACACTATAAGTGACATCATGCTATCATACAAACAACGAGACGTCACGCAAAAACGTGCGGAACTACTATAAATCACATATTACCAAAAACATGGGTTAATTAAAACCGATTGTGGAAAGCATATGAAAGAGAACTATTACATCCATATCCTCATCCTGCAAGGAAACATGATATACAAACATTTACAAGTCTGGATATATGTCCACAACCTATAGGAACCAGCTGTCTTGTCAACACAAGAGTTCAACACCTATTTATACATACATGACGGGCCACGTAAGGCCAGTAGCAGGATATATAAAATTACAACAGCTAGTCATCGTGAAATGTCGTCAAAACACCTCTGAGGACCTGAGAGTACATGGATGACTCTAGGACTCTACTACAAAACCACCAAAACAGCATCATATCCATCACTTACCTTCTACTACTCTTCTTGCTGCTCGGTCGCAACCTCTCGACCACCAACACGTCTAGTGCAATCACCTAAAAAGGTTGTAAACCAGCGGTGTGAGACACACAGTCCCAGCAAGAAATATAACTCCCCGCCGAAACTATAAAACCTCAGGAGGTTTAAAGAAGATAAAGCAGATAGTTGGTAAAGAAATATAATAAGAGCAGCACACTGAGCAAGACTATTACTACCATCAATCTTACCAAGATATCCAGGAGACATATAACCAAGTATTTCTTTATGGAACATGATTGACAAGATAAGTTTTATAAGAACTTATCACAAAATATAAGGATCATACACACAACTGCAAGTCCTCAACCAATGTTCTGTGTTTTTCTCTAAGCAGTATATACTATTCGGCTGGATTATGTTTTATTATGCCCTGAGGAAGTGAGTTGTCCCTGCTCAAATCCAACCTTCAGCTGTGAAGCCCAAAACCGGTGCCATACAAGGTCAATGGGAGAGCCGGACTCCAAGACCCCACCTCCTCGTGGTCAGTGCACAAAACCCAAAGTAGGACCGCAGTCTCATGCTTATATGGCCTCAGCCTCAGGGTCAGCTCTACAAGCTACCCATATCTCTATCTCACCTTGACACAGGTGCTAGTATACTTTTTGAGCCACGGGCTTGATCACCTTGCTCTTGAGCCATGAACACATTCATGCTCTAACTCATTGAGTCATGGGCCTGTTCACCATGCTCTTTACCATACACAGTCTACAACCGCATTGTACTCTAATCCTCCTATTTTTGGCTAGGAGAAACCCCACATATTCAACAATATGCGCTCCAGGTAATCCCGTAGGATAAACCTATTTCACCATCATAAAATTATGACGATGATGGATCTATGGCCAGGGCAAACTATATGATATGTTCCACTATAATTAATTAGTATATTTTAAGTGAGTTGTTGAGGCAACCAAGTTGTAAAACATAAACAACATTGAGTTACATTAATACTGTCATTGTCACATCATCATGGAACTGTTGGGTTTTAGGGGAGATAGAGAAGGCAGCGAAAATAAAAAAAATTTCTCCCCCAACCCATACCGAGGAAACGCGTCAACGTCTATATAATAGGAAAGGATGGTTTGTGGAATCATACCTTGTCCCGAGGCTTGCTCGGCGACAATACCTCGCGCAATGCGCGGTCTTCAACTCCGGTCTTGGACGGTGTCTGTGCAGCTCCTGGTCGCACCGGGACTGACGACTCCTCCTCCTACCGGACTGTCGGATGATAGTTGTCCTCCTGAGCAGCAGTGTCCTCCCGCCTCTGTAGTAGTCCACACGGACCACCTGGAACTCCACTCTCCTTGTCCCACAAGGAAGTGGAAGGAGTCGCACCCTCCTGTTGACGTACTAGTCGCCAACACACTCTCCTGCTATCAGTTGCAACTGCAGTTGTCCTTCCCTTGCTGCACCTCCCTTTTGCGGGAAGCACTTGCTCGGGATCTCTCATGGTTACCAAAACCAGAGAGAACGACAACTTCGCAAAGCAACCGGCTTGCATTGAGTTGTACTTTGAGAAGCCCCCAATACCCCTATATATATAGGCGGGTCATGGGACAGGGTTCTCTGTGCCCGACAATACGGGACTAAAGCAGGAGTAGAAGGGTTCGAGAATTTTTCACAAAAAGCAACTGGTTCGCAACTTGAAATGATCGGTTCACAACTGAACCGATCGGTTCGGCCATTGAGCCGATCGGTTGGACCTGAGCCGATCGTTTGGGGCATTCCAACCGATCGGTTGGTGCCCTAAACTGATCGGTTCATGGTCCTAATCCGGCTCAAAAAGACTTTCCTTGTTTCGTTCTTAATTGGTATCGTATACCAATGTTATTCCCAATCGAATTGGGCAATTTGAAACCAAAGGAAAATTCTTGCCGACATGACTTTCCCAACTGGTCAGTTGCACCAGTTGAGCCGATCGGTTCAACTCTTGAACCGGTCATTTCAACCTGGGCATGAGCCGATCGGCCTGGACACTCCAGCCGACCGGTTCAGCACCTCAGCCGACCGGTTCATCACATGAGCCGACCGGTTGGGAACACAAGTTGGGCAAAATCAGTCAATTGCGATTTCAATCAATCTGATACTCCAATCAATGCGTCCAACACCTTGAACCATATGATATTGAGCTATCAACTGATTGAGTGTTTAATTGAACTGCTAAACTCCTTTAGTAATCAATCTAAACATTGCTTTGTGGACAAAACTCCTCTTCCAGGTTAAATCCTATGTGTGTGACCCTGCAGGTCCATTTCACGTTGGCAGTGAAAGTCCATAACACTTATGACTTCACAAGCAAAGAGCGGTGCCTAGTCACACATCAGTGCTACCCAAGTGAAAATAGAAAGTTGGAGAACAACTTTCATCCTACAATCCGTGAATGGTGTTACAGTGAATGTATAATTCCTTTGTCACTGATATCCCGAATGAACTCAAGGCATGGAATAGTCATCCTGTCAACGTTCATTCACTTTCTTGATCTCAGAGCATATTGAACGAGATATGTATGACATCAATATCACATACTGATTCACACATGCGTGCGCACGCCTATCTCAATCCTACTCATCAAGTGGCCTTGGATATCAAACTCCCTCAGGAGGGACAAATCCCATATCTATCACTCACCCCTCAAAAGCCCCATGTGTCAAAGCCACCCAATCATCACCTTTATAACAACCCATGTTTCAGGACTGCGTTTGATGATGTCAAAGTGTGCCCAACGACATGTGTTGAGTGTAGTGATTTCAGGTCAAAGAATCACACTCACCACCATCACTGTGAGTACTGACTGTGACTACCATCTCATGGTTCCATGTGTCAAACTCACGGTGGGTCTGTCCGGTACCTTGTTCTCTAACAAGTACCTATGTGTTTGGTTTGTTATCTCTATATCATGACTAATGAGATTCTGTCATCAACCAACACCACAATCTAGTCTTGTGTGTCATTGCTGTCTATCTACCTTCCACAATGACATCCGACTAGGGACATAACAAGAATGTACAAACTCTTAGCATCCGTATGATCTCATCGTTCAGGTCCTTAACCTGAAAGCATACGTCATTGAGTACTGTCATTCTCTAGACATTCAATCTGTTCTATCACTATCTCATATGACTGAACCAGAAAGAATTGGAAGCTTGCCTTTGATGTTTATCAAATCAATCTTAATGTGTCCCACCAATCATCCCATGATTGGCTCTCAGGGCATACATACCAACAGACTCCCACTTGCACTGCGAGCCAATCACCCTTGAATCATATTCATAGTGATCTTCAAACATGTCCCACATGTTACTGTGCTCTAGTGCCATCATAGTGAGTAATGACAACACCTTGCCAAAGTCTGTACAAATTGCATGTCTCTCACCTCTTCGTTGTACATTATACGTATGAGATGGAGTTGCCGTAATATGCGATCTTGTATTCCATTTGCTAACCTTTAGCCACATTGCATGATCAAGGATTCCAGACTTGTCATCAATGAGTGGAATATAAGTTCATCTCATGAACCTTCAGATCCATATAGTATCCACTGTTGTTCACTAACACATAGATACTCGGCATTTCCTTTTAAATGGTTTTATTGGAACACTTCCAATTATCAACAAACTTTCACTTTTATACATCCTATGTATATTTTGCGATTAATCTTCTGTCCTTTCGGAAGTTCGCATCAATGTAACTCTTTACATCGAACTCTTCCTTATCTCCATAGAACTAGTACTTCCCAAGTACTTATCAAGTTCTTATGGTATTCCAGTAACCCTTACTGGAATCAGACAGACATCCACTCGTCATGTCCCACATACGAGTTATCAGGATGAGCACATCATATTGTCATGTCCTACATACAACATGATGAATGCATTTTGTTCTTGCCATGTCGATACATGCAAGATAATGGGATGATTACATACATGATAGATCCATATCTATTCTTAGTGTTCCCATTCTTCATAAGAATTGAACAGTTGGCCTTGGGATACTAACTCCATGTAACATGGACAAGTTTTCTCCCACTGAATCTGTGTACACTGAACCCTTCAGTACAGATTGCCAATGTATGCTTTCTCTTTTCAGGTCAAGAGGTTTTCGAGAACTATCTCTATAGATCTCTATTCCTATCACATAGGAAACATCTCTATCTTCCTTAAAGATAATTTCCACTTTTGGATTTCCATTCAAGAACATTTCCATTTCACATCAACATGTGGAATGTGAACACGCTCCCACTAAATCACAGATCCCTTCTTTATCTTTGACATGTCAGTCAAACCCTTTGACTATATCATCAAAGTAAAGATCCAATTCTGAGTTGCTTGTACTCAATCAATCACATTGATTAGTCCATTGTAACTTATAGACTTCATTTGCATTAGTGGATTCATAAACCTTATAGGTTGTGTCACGTACACATCCTTGTTTTATTCCTCATAGGAATGCGGTTTAAGTATCCATATGCCAAATGTCTCAGTCATTAAGTTGCAATCAACAAGCATCATCCTTCTCAAAATGTTATCCATGTGTCTTAACACTTAAGACTCATTTGCACTTATGGATATGATCCAATGAGTGCTACCATCAAGGTCATACCTTATGGTTCACATGGATGTCATTTAGGATGTAATGGTCTTATACCATAACTCAAAATCTGATTCCTCATATTCATCTAGATAGTTGACTCATCCTATGAACAACTCATCACATAGATGATTGAGGTGTGTCTGTTAAGGATATAAGAACTCACAACCCTTGTGATTCTTAATTTCCTTTATTAGTGTGGGGTATTCTTTTATTAAGAAGAATTCAGTTATTTGATAATCATTATCTAACTCCTTCGAGTATGATTCCTTCTTGATTCAGACATCACCATGCCTTAATCATGAGTTCACTATGATACACTATCATAATCACTCATAAGGATCTCAAACATTTGGTTCAAGTATTTCATTCATTGATCTCATCAAGAATTAACACTTTACCAAATTTGTACTTCATCTATGATAATCTTGAACACTTCAAGATATTCATATTGGTATTTCTCTAAACACCATTTGAAGTATTTAGCATTTGTTCCAATAGGTATGTAAATACATCACATGTATTATACCTAATAGGATAATCATTCTCCCACTATCATTAGTGAAGATTGATTAATCATGTACAAGAGATTCATGTCTCTTACTGGTTCTCTAACCAAAAGAGTCTAGATTTATCCATCATATGGAAACTAGAAATGAATTTCTCATGATTGATGCTAATTTGATTGTTTGAGTTATCAATAACTTTAGGTATCATTTTATCTTATACATACCATGTATTACAAGATAAACAAGGCATTGCCACAAAGATCATATCCTTAAGATTGAAACATCAACTTTATTAATTGCCATCATTGTCATACAATATGCAAAAATAAAGTGTTTCTATCTATTGGCAATATATGAAATAGCAGTTATCAACTCTATTTCGTGCCCTTTAGGCTGAAATAAACTGAAAGATACTCCTATCTATGGCAGCAACACTTGCTCCAATGATGGGTATTTCCTTCTTGGTCCTTTCACAAAGGCCATCACTTCTTTGTGGATATTGCATATCATATACGACATATCCATATCTTGGTATCATATACCTCAGATAAAGAAGCGGTTCATTTCATGATACCTTAGGTGGAGATCTCCATCCCCTCCTTCATCTTCTTTTGTTCTTCTAGATATAGAGGGCAATCCCTCATACACCCTTTCCCCATGTGCCTTGAGGCTGAAGACGGCTTGGATTTCTGGCTAGCATCAGAACACTTCTTAGCTTTGCCCTTGTCCTTGCCCTTAAGATTACCTTTTCTGTCATCATATCAAAGACTGTGGTTTGTCTTTCTTCATCTTTGCCTCTACTATCCTCAACATGTCCAACAACTCTGTCAACGCTTGTCAAAGTTGTTCATGTTGTAGCTTATCATGAATTGTATGATTCTCACAACATTTGCAGTATCATACCAATAGCCAACTCTTGGCTCATAGGGAATCCTTCTTAATCAGGTTTTCCACATACCCAATCACATTGAGTGTGTGAATACCTTACTGGAGCTCCTTCTGTCATGACATACTAGGACAGTATCTTGGAGACATCATATGTCTCATGTTTTCTCTGCAACTCACAGTTCAGAGAACACAACATCAAGCACTCCTCATCAATGTCATCCTTGGTATGTTTCCATAAGCATACTTTCAGCCATTGATGTGGTGGGATTGAGTTCATCTGGTTCTGGTATAACTAGGACTTAGAGCTTTCACTCTTTGATTGAGAACACTTCTCATCGTCCTAACCAATCGTGGAATTATTCCCATTTAATTTATTGGTCTCAAAGACCCATCGCAAATAAAGTGATTTGTTGATTAACCATTTATTTTAACAAAAGCAAATATGCGCAATTTTAGTCCAAAAACTCATTTTTTGACTTGTTTGATTGATTTGAAAAGTTGACGATAAAATTAGGCCTTTAATTAATTATCGCTCCCACTATTTTAGTTCAAATTGATAGCCCTCACCATCAATTCGGAAGATTGCAGCGTACAATCTTCTAGTGGGCAAGATCCTGAAATCCTCTAAGTCATGGACCAGCTTGGGCTGTCACCCACAACATAGATCTCTCAGGTAGGCAACTTTTGCCAATTGCATCATATGCAACTCTTGATAAGATGTCATCTACAACTCCTTGCAATGATCATCTCCATGCCTCAAGGCGCTAGATCCTATATAGGTCACCTTGTTAAGTTCGACCCAAAGCAAACACGATGAACATGCACCCTGCTTGGGCAGACCCACACGTTCATCCTTCACGCTTCCACGAGATAGACGGTGCACCACGCTTGGGCGTGCCCACACTTGGTCGATCAAGATTTTCATGTGTGTTGCATTTGGAAGGCATCTAAAACTTAATATATTAATGAGGGATTTGGTTTTATATACATATACATATCCAATCACCACAATACATTGTACGTATCATATACATGCTATATCCCACAGAAAACATGCACAAACGATAAAAAGCGATGATTATGGCCATCCTAATGTGATTCCTCGAGCCAAGAGGAATCACGGTCATCTAGGTCTACATCACATGCAACCTGTACAAGATGAACTTTTGTGCCTTGCCTTCCGATTTGATCAACTCATCACATGAATGATCTGTACTCTCCAGCCGGTCGTCTGGGTGCCACCAGCCGATCGGTTGGCTCCTCCAACCGATCGGTTCGCCTG
Organism: Alisma plantago-aquatica; assembly: GCA_963693085.1. NCBI lineage: Eukaryota > Viridiplantae > Streptophyta > Magnoliopsida > Alismatales > Alismataceae > Alisma > Alisma plantago-aquatica. The sequence continues at coordinate 860,765,948 of OY856410.1, read as the reverse complement.
GTCATCGTGCATCTCGTCATGTCCGCCACCCGCTCGTCTCGCTCCTCGAACCGGTTATCAACCAATCGGTTCACTCCTTGAACCGACCGTTTGGAAGGTCAACCGATCGGTTCACTCCTTGAACCGACCGTCTGAGCAGTCGTCTTGATGTCCGCCGGTCTTTGACATAACAGGAAATAAAAATCTATCCTATTATTACATTGCTTAAAAGAAGAAAACCCTGAGTTACATTCGGGGGGAGCAAAGGTAGGAAAGAATCTCGAATTATTTCGAGTTACATCAGGAATAAGAGAGGGAAGATCGGTGCGCAGACCGAGATGCAAGCAACCACAAACAACCACACACATATAGGGGTTTATAGGCCATAATCATGCTACACACATCCACCACAAAACTCGTTTAAGGGCGACGCGTATCGAGTGCATTAATATTACATATCATATATGTAATTAGAGATTTGTGGATTTAGGATTGGACATGCATAAAGCCGATATTATTCGCATCGTATGCAATAAATAAAGGCGACAAACCAAATCGATCATATCGATATTCCTAAAATATAGAACAGTTGACCTGGCTCTGATACCACTGTTGGGTTTTAGGGGAGACAGAGAAGGCAGCGGAAATAAAAAATTTTCTCCCCCAACCCATACCGAGGAAACGCGTCAACGTCTATATAATAGGAAAGGATGGTTTGTGGAATCATACCTTGTCCCGAGGCTTGCTCGGCGACAATACCTCGCGCAATGCGCGGTCTTCAACTCCGGTCTTGGACGGTGTCTGTGCAGCTCCTGGTCGCACCGGGACTAACGACTCCTCCTCCTACCGGACTGTCGGATGACAGTTGTCCTCCTGAGCGGCAGTGTCCTCCCGCCTCTGTAGTAGTCCACACGGACCACCTGGAACTCCACTCTCCTTGTCCCACAAGGAAGTGGAAGGAGTCGCACCCTCCTGTTGACGTACTAGTCTCCAACACACTCTCCTGCTACCAGTTGCAACTGCAGTTGTCCTTCCCTTGCTGCACCTCCCTTTTGCGGGAAGTACTTGCTCGGGATCTCTCATGGTTACCAAAACCAGAGAGAACGACAACTTCGCAAAGCAACCGGCTTGCATTGAGTTGTACTTTGAGAAGCCCCCAATACCCCTATATATATAGGCGGGTCATGGGACAGGGTTCTCTGTGCCCGGCAATACGGGACTAAAGCAGGAGTAGAAGGGATCGAGAATTTTTCACAAAAAGCAACTGGTTCGCAACTTGAAATGATCGGTTCACAACTGAACCGATCGGTTTGGCCATTGAGCCGGTCGGTTGGACCTGAGTCGATCGTTTGGGACACTCCAACCGATCGGTTGGTGCCCTAAACTGATCGGTTCATGGTCCTAATCCGGCTCAAAAAGACTTTCCTTGTTTCGTTCTTAATTGGTATCGTATACCAATGTTATTCCCAATCGAATTGGGCAATTTGAAACCAAAGGAAAATTCTTGCCGACATGACTTTCCCAACTGGTCGGTTGCACCAGTTGAGCCAATCGGTTCAACTCTTGAACCGGTCATTTCAACCTAGGCATGAGCCGATCGGCCTGGACACTCCAGCCGACCGGTTCAGCACCTCAGCTGACCGGTTCATCACATGAGCCGATCGGTTGGGAGCACAAGTTGGGCAAAATCAGTCAATTGTGATTTCAATCAATCCGATACTCCAATCAATGCGTCCAACACCTTGAACCATATGATATTGAGCTATCAACTGATTGAGTGTTTAATTGAACTACTAAACTCCTTTAGTAATCAATCTAAACATTGCTTTGTGGACAAAACTCCTCTTCCAGGTTAAATCCTATGTGTGTGACCCTGCAGGTCCATTTCACGTTGGCAGTGAAAGTCCATAACACTTATGACTTCACAAGCAAAGAGCGGTGCCTAGTCACACATCAGTGCTACCCAAGTGAAAATAGAAAGTTGGAGAACAACTTTCATCCTACAATCCGTGAATGGTGTTACAGTGAATGTATAATTCCTTTGTCACTGATATCCCGAATGAACTCAAGGCATGGAACAGTCATCCTGTCAACGTTCATTCACTTTCTTGATCTCAGAGCAGATTGAACGAGATATGTATGACATCAATATCACATACTGATTCACACATGCGTGCGCACACCTATCTCAATCCTACTCATCAAGTGGCCTTGGATATCAAACTCCCTCAGGAGGGACAAATCCCATATCTATCACTCACCCCTCAAAAGCCGCATGTGTCAAAGCCACCCAATCATCACCTTTATAACAACCCATGTTTCAGGACTGCGTTTGATGATGTCAAAGTGTGCCCAACGACATGTGTTGAGTGTAGTGATTTCAGGTCAAAGAATCACACTCACCACCATCACTGTGAGTACTGACTGTGACTACCATCTCATGGTTCCATGTGTCAAACTCACGGTGGGTCTGTCCGCTACCTTGTTCTCTAACAAGTACCTATGTGTTTGGTTTGATATCTCTATATCATGACTAATGAGATTCTGTCATCAACCAACACCACAATCTAGTCTTGTGTGTCATTGCTGTCTATCTACCTTCCACAATGACATCCGACTAGGGACATAACAAGAATGTACAAACTCTTAGCATCCGTATGATCTCATCGTTCAGGTCCTTAACCTGAAAGCATACGTCATTGAGTACTGTCATTCTCTAGACATTCAATCTGTTCTATCACTATCTCATATGACTGAACCAGAAAGAATTGGAAGCTTGCCTTTGATGTTTATCAAATCAATCTTAATGTGTCCCACCAATCATCCCATGATTGGCTCTCAAGGCATACATACCAACAGGAACATCAATCCCTCCTCACAAATTGCTACTGCCTCTCAAGGCATCAACATCCTGGGATAGCAATACCTTATCTCATCATCAGAGGATAACACCTCAACTAGGCACTCAGTCTTTATTAGGTCCTCAGACCTATCTCATCATACTGGTGGTCTGTTATCTCATCAACAAGGATTATTATCATTTAGTGTTATTCAAAGCACATATACCTCATAGCTCTTACCTGGATATGAATCCATTTAATACACCTGCATGGTTAGTATGCATATCAAGAGAGATAACTTAAATCACTGAACATAGATCTTTATGATTATCATGCTATCATGTTTGGAACAACATCCCTGAGTATATGAAGCATAAGTTGTATCAATCATATTATTGTTATCAAATCATGAGCATACCATATGCCCTATTCTTGTGTACATAACCATGTATCTTATCATCTTATGTAGTAGCATCTTAGATTCCCAACATACCCCGGTTTACAACCTACCATCATATCCCATTACTAACGTAGATGCAGGTTCAAGGTGATTAATCCATTTATTAGGAATTCTGGGTTAAACATAACCTTCACCAAAGATTCCAACTTCCCTCACTATAAGTGTGGCGGGTAACGCCACCCTCACCAAAAGAAAAATGGGCAAGATCTTATCCCTCATCATAGCACTTATGTCACCATATCGTCCATCAACACTTCACCCTATCGTTCACTAGAGAGCAACCAACATTGAGTTGTGTCATGCAGCTTGAACTAGAGGTGTGTATTGTGAACAAGGAGCTAGAGTATCATAACTCATCCTATCGACAAAGAACCCTATCGTGCACTAGGGTTAGGGTTTCTATCGGCCAACCCTCTCAACAAGGATCGTATCGACCAGGAGCATGGTGCCCAAGACACCCTATTGCCCAACCATCAAACCATGTCGTCTAAGGGACACTCATGTCGGCCAAGGCACTCTATCGCCCAAAGCATCATGTCATCCATGGGCAAGGTGGCCACTAAGGCATCATATCGGCTAACTCAACTTAGGGTGTGTTATGCAAACAAAAACCCCAAGCCCGACACAAAGTTTACCCATCTTACTCATATCGTTCAAGGAAGAGGCTAGGGTGTCGCCCACCTATAACAAACAATACTAAGGTGCCACAAGAAGGCCTATCATCCATCTAGGTCAAGCACCTTATATCGGCCGCCACTAAGGCACCTATTAGGGTTTCACCATGCAAACACCATATCGGGCAACTCAAGACCAAACCATGTCACCCAAAATAGAGATAACAACTAAGCACCATATCGGCCAAGGGGATAATACCTACTAGGAGAAAGGGTCATCTCAGTCAAGGCATATCGCCCAAGGATACTAACAAGGTGAAAGGGGTCATATCGGGCACAAAGTCAACAGGGCTCAACTGAACATATCATCCAAGCTAAAACCCACAAAAGGGTGTATCGTGCAAGGGCACAAGAACCTCACCAAGATGGTCATCTTCAACCTCAAACTCTTTAGCAACAAACCCTAATTGATCAAGATAGTTGGCTCACCTCTCAACAACTAAGTGAGAGGGGTTTTGCACAACCTCCATCACAAATCGGGCAACATGATGGATCATCTCCAACTTAGGTCATCACTCATCCAAAGGATCACCTCTCAAATCCATGGTGAGAGGAGGGTGTTTCCCAAGCAACTAGATCATAGACTCACCTCTCAACGACTAAGGAAGAGAGGGGTTTTGCCTACACCACTAGAGCTCAAACTCACTTCTCAAAACTAAGGAGAGAAAGGGGTATTTCCCCAAAGGAAACCCTAATCTATGGGTTTGGCCAACTAGGTCCAAAGGTACATGCTATAGCAAGAAACATATCTAACAACATGCACGGTCGATCATGATTATATATGAACATGCAACATAAAAGAAGGTAGTATAGTTAGGGTTAGAAGTTATGTAACCCACCTTAAGCAAGCTCCTAAAGCTCCAAAGCTCCATGCTTTAAGCTCCTAGATCCAAGGCACACCACCTATGGTTCGGCCACCAAGCTAGAGGAAGAAGAAGAGAACTTCTTCAAAGGGATCGGCCACCAAGCACACCAAGGGAAGGTGTATCGTGCACCAAGGAAGAGGGAGGCAACAAAGAACTAAAGGGATCCTAAGCAAGTGAAAGGGAAGGTATATATAGAAGAGGATGAAGGGGGAACCAAGGCAAGGTGTCATCCCACTTAGGGACACTTGTCCATGGGCAATGCCACCTCCTTATCTCGCCCCATACACATGTCTAAGGCAATTGCCACATGCAAGCATCATGCACCAAGTGTCCATAAGGGGGTGACACAAATGATGCTAAGAGTCAAAGATGGTCATAGGCCGATACATACTCTTGGAAGATACACTCACGCCCAACACAAGCCATGTCCGACACACACTAGGCTGACACAAGCACCCAAACACACCATTGCCCGATACAAGGCCCATCAAGGCAAGGCAAAGCCCAAAACAAGGCAAAACAAGGCTCAACAAAGCCCAACTATATAGCACCTCAAGGCTACTCAAGCAACGAGCGCAACCCATCCTCTCAACTCTAGAGGATGCAAGGAGAGAGAGAGAAACATCTCTCAAGGTGACAAACTTGCTCATCAACCCTAAAACTTGGGTTATTTGCATGTAGCACCTCCAACCCTCAACAAAGCACAAACAAACCCTAATCACCACTTGAGGTGATTAGCAAGCAACTAAACACCAGGGTTAGGCAAAACAAATAGGATAATCTTAAAATGGAGGTCAGGGTCCTTACACTATAGAGGTGGTAATTTGCATATCAATCCTATATTTTGGGTAAATTACAATTTGTACCAAAATTGGTGCACAAGGTACTAACATTATTCAAATAAGTTCAAACTTGGCATTTAGGCTTTCCACAAGCCACCACTTAGCATCATTATCTCTATTATGATGCTAAAACACTTAATGCATGTTCAAAAAGTGACATTTTGCAATATAGCCCCTCATCTTGGGTAAATTGCACTTTGGTCGAAAATAAAGGAACATTGCTCAAACAACATTCAATCATGACCAAAATTGGGACATAAGTGTGTCACATAATAGCAAAACACCTTAGAGAATTATATTAAAATTTTAAGGAACTTACTTAGCCAAAACAAACATGGTTACCTCATAACCCAGGTCAGGGTCCTTAAAATAGTAATTTCTACAAACTATCTAAGGTTGGATAAAATCAACCAATCAGAAGTGGGAAAATCACTAAAGAAACCACTGAAATCTCAGCCCAAAAACAAAGGCAAAATTGAATTTTCCAGTGAATTCATTTCCCTACTATGGGCATGACAGGGGGACAGTCCAAAAACCAAGTGACATATCAAATTGTGATTATCTAGACTAACTTAGGCGGAAGGAGCTAAATCTAATGTATAAATTATATATTTAGGTCAAACATTGTTTAAACATTTCCTTTTATTTTTAAATTTAATTAGGATAGTTATGCTTATTTAAATCCAACCAAAAATTAACCATAGTGTTTTAGAGAGTGTTTTGCACTATGCATTTGGAGAGGTCATCTTATAGATTATATGCGGTATGCGGGAGTATATATGGAAGTATTTGTGGTTTTAGATTTTTTTCCTTTCTATTTATTAATTATTTAATTATATAAATATATGTTGATCATGCATTTACATATTTAGTTTGTACAATTATGTGTCTAATTAGTATAATTATAAGAATAATGGATGCAATCATGAATATGCAATCATCACAACTTAAATAAATACAAATATGCAACTATGATCTAAATCTAAACAAACATAGATGAATGAAACTATAAAAATAAGAAATGGAAATATGTACATCAATTGGGGATTAATCGGCCTTGTATACGGCTGTGTGGCCTTGTTTGTGGCCCTAGTTCACTTTGTATATGATTTGTTGTATACGGAGCAGCAGGGGGTACAAACCTTGTAAGATTGTATATTTTCCAAACTTTACAATTTGACACAACTTCTTATCGTCTGAGAATATTCCAAGTTTGAAATCAAATATACTTCTATATTTTGAGGTATCATCAAAACTAGGCATATTGTATTACCCTTGATACTCTGAATTATTCTCCATTGCATTAATTGTAAGATATATATGGAATCTCTCTCAAATTGATTTAATGTGTCATCATAAAAAATAAGCCTAACTATATTAAAACTTCACATTCTAAAAATATGATCCCTAATAAAATTTGCATAAAAGAACGTCAAGTTCTCAACTTTTCTTTGAAGTGCATATTTTAAACAAAATATGAGTCAAGCTCCTTCTAATAATTTTTTTTGGAAAGGTACACATCCTTCAAATAATATTTTTTGGAAAGTTACACATGTCTTCGCATACTAATTTTTGACAACATGGAAATAATACATTTATTGTACGATATGCATATTTTTTTATTAATACTAAAAATCTTAACATGGAAGCAACCATGGGCAAGCATGGCCATGACCCCTCCCCCCAAAAGAAATAATTATATATATGAAAATAGCTTAACTACTTTCATAATAAATATTACAGAAAACAAGTAAAAAACACAACACTGTGATAGTAAAATGGCTTACTCCTAGTTCCTCTGATTGGAGGTCGCATGTTATTTTATACTATACAAGTGATACACATTGTGAAACTAGTTTAGTGGTGCACGTTCATGTTGGTGGCGGTGCGAAATGCGAGTGCGAAATCTTGAGCAACATAGCTCAAAAATAGTGCGAAATGCGAGTGCGAAAAAAAAGCCATGTGGATAAGTCTTCCCGACCAATCTTAGAGCAAAATAGCTGGACAAAGGTGAGCAAAATGCGAGTGCGAAATCTTGAGTTCATGCAGGACGGAAAGAGCAAAAAAACTGTAAAAGTGTGGATTCGCGTCGAGAGGTGGATCTGATGATACGTGGGCATGGGGCCAATTGAAGAAGGCACCGGAATCAAGGCGGATAAGGAGGGGCCGTCTCGTGGGTGCGGAACCGAACAATTGAGGTAAGGGTGGGCGAGAGGGGTTGTGGGCAGTTTGGTTACGGAACAATTGACGGTGGGTGGGCTCGTGTCTTCACTCTCTCTCTCTCGTCATCCCCGACCCCGTGTGTCCAAGCCCATTTCACGGGAACCCCACACCACACCGCGATTTCGTGACGTGTCGGGATGCCTCTTCCTTTTGGCCGGGCATGGATGGTGGGACCCAAGGGTTGTTCCGTCTTGCCCGCTTTCTGGTATCGTCCTATGGGCCCGCTCGTATATTCATTCATCGTCATCGGGACTGACACCGGATCGGGCGGGCGGGACCCACGACATGCCCACTCCTGAGTCCTGAGAAAAAAATCAGTAGCACGGTCGTCGATCTGGCCACATATATAATCGCAGCTAAGTCCGTCGCTAATCGCTACTACCGCCGGCGAAGGAGTTGCTATTGATCGGTGCGTGGGAGCCGGCAGCTGCCACCCATCCTCCAAAAAAAAGATTATCAGCGATATTTTTGCAAAATTCAAATAGGCGGCAACGAATGGCCGGAGTGAGGCGGAAACTTGAGCCCGGAGATCTTTTCTTCCTCCCTCATGTTCAAATTCAAATAGTTAATTAGATATTTCCCTAGCTACCTTTTTTTCCGGTCTCTTTAATTTCTTCCTTCCCAAGATATTTCCGAAACTTCACTATTATATACTTTACTCTCCTGTCGTTTTTACATAAACGAGAGGATCTCGTGATACGCTAGACGGCCTTGACGTCGACCCTTGCTCGCCGGCGACGACGACCACTCACTCCCTCGTCGTCGCGCTGGCCCACGCATCTTTGATTCCCCGGCCTACTTTGTGTGCTTTTTATAAAAAAAAAAAGCCTGGGATATTTTATCTCCAGCTCTCTCTCTTTCCCTCGAATCCCTCCTCACCGCAAGTGGCAACACCCGATTACTCTGTTCAACCTGGGTGTTCCTGACAACAAAGGCCCGTTGTATCCGGAACATTTCGACCCGATTGACCACGCGGTTCAGAAAAATATCAAGATACGATAATTATTGCTTCAAGTCGGTGTCCCTCTTCCTGGTTGCCATGTTCTCACTGTCATCGGTCTTGTGGCCTAAGTTACATACAGCTAGGTGGCGAAACAAGTGAAGAAACAGCCCCATATTTTTTTGAGACACACACACATACACACATGCTTGAATGAATCTATCATCGTTATCCCCTTGAATCTTCGCTCCCCATTCTCCACCGTTGAGTCACCACAAAATAAATTACGCCCGTTCCTCTCGTACAACAAGTATTCTACCAACTCGTGCTGTGCTGGCAGCGGCCTCTATTGGATTTGGCTGACATTAAGCCTCTTTTTGATTCGGGACTGAGTCGAGATTTGGCGTTGTCTTTTTATACCACATCAACATAATCCAGTCCGGGTTGAGTTGAATTGGTATTTGGTTGGCAATGGAATAATAGCCTCCGTTTTGGATTCTGTAACCCCAAAAACCGGACTACGTCAGTCCCACTCTGAGCAGGATTTGGATTTTCAATCTAGTTTACGGTTGTTCTCTCCTCCCGTGACCCGACACCTCTCCCAATAAACTGACACCCCTCTTCGCTTCTCTCCCCCCGACTCCTCTCTTCGCTTCTCTCCTCACGACTGTGCCAGATAATCTGTAACCCTCTCCGTCTACTCATGCACCTCCAACGGTCTTTCAAATCTTCAATTCTGCTCGTCAACCAGATCTTTCCCTCTTGCATTTTCTGCCGCTCTTCCAATCTCGTTGTCCTGGGCTGGGAATACCTAATTTTAATTGTTCGTTGTCACTTGCATAGGGACATAAATGATCTGGTCAGTTTATGGGGTTGCCACTTGCTGCTTGTAACTAATTGAATGGGTGACGCAGTGAACCTATTTGACGAAATGCCAAGGTCATTCAGGTTATTATTTTATCGTGGTCTACAGTTTTAGTACTCATACAATGCATTACTCGTTGTTTGCTGTTGACAAGCATGTGTACATGGTTGCATACACAAATACATTGCATTCAAATTTTTTTCTCAAGCTTACACAAAATTATTATAATTAAATACACAACATCCTTTGATGCTGAGGCCGAAACATAATAGAAATGAACCATCCCAACAGTCGCACATATATTGCTCAACAGTCGCACATATAATTAAATACACAACATCCTTTGATGCTGAGGCCGAAACAATATATATATATATATGAAAGTACGCATGCATGATAACGACGTATATTGCTCAACAGTCGCACATATACTCGTATATTCATTGAATATTCCATAACTCATTCTTGGTATGTTATCTTGGGTGTAATCATTGTCCATCCTTGAACTTATGTGTATTAATCATTATTAAACGTAAACTCATAATTCAGACTCACATAGTTTACTTTACGTAATACTCATATTGCCATTATAATTGAGCAACAAGGAACAAAAAACATCCAATAGTTTATTTCATCAAACTTTGAGAATTCATCGGCACACTTCAAAATTTGATAATGTGACTTTTTATAAGACAACCACATACTACAATCTAAAACCATGCAGTATACTTCAAGTACTTTGAGAAAACATGTATGCAAACATTCAAGCAATCAACATAATCAACCAACATTATCTGCATATATGTACAACACAAGGGTCAGACCCATGTCCCAATAAGAGATATAACCTCCAACAACATTTATTGATTCCAACATTTTTAGGTAATGAGACAGTTTAAGCAGTTTAATCATATGTAACAAATAAGCTCAACAACAGTGATGATTAATAAAATACATAAAGGAACATATAATAACTATCTTCATTAGCCAGACTATTCTCATATCCCTATTAATAGTATAAGGAGTCTAGCAGCATGATCATCTCTAACATCATGAATAAGTCTAGTATCATATGCATAGCTAACAACATCAACATATCTAACATGTTGAACATATCAATGTCATAAGAAGAGCTGCAACATAAGCACAACTATCTGGATAAGCATGATTAGCAGTATATGCATCTCTAGTTACAAAGGCTTGGTTAGCATGCTAAACATAACTAACAACATGAGATAGCTAGCATCATGATTATAATCAGCAATAGCAGTATAGTTATTAGCATAAGCATAGCTACTGTATGTACGCATCTACAATCTTAAACATATCCACAACCTAAGTATATCTACTATCTCTTAATTACAGAAATGATTTGGTCAGTTTATGGGGTTGCCACTTGCTTCTTGTAACTAATTGAATGGGTGACGCAGTGAACCTATTTGACGAAATGCCAAGGTCATTCATGTTATTATTTTATCGTGGTCTACAGTTTTAGTACTCATACAATGCATTACTCGTTGTTTGCTGTTGACAAGCATGAGTACATGGTTGCACACACAAATACATTGCATTCAAATTTTTTTCTCAAGCTTACACAAAATTATTATAATTAAATACACAACATCCTTTGATGTTGAGGCCGAAATAGAATAGAAATGAACCATCCCAAGAATTGGTGCAAACTGGATTAATCCAAGGAGGTTGCAGCTCGGTGACTATGGACATGCTTTACTAAATACAGCTCAGTTACAAATTATTGGATCGAATAGGAATAACTATATACATAAATACAAGATGCCACACAAGACAAGACAATTGTATATTATTTATTTAAAATAAACATATGAAAAGAGCATACTCATCTTATATCCATACCACTAAACAACAAACAATATCATCTACATTGTGTATGGACAATTGTTTTTTCAAAATTTTTACTTGTATTGTATTGTAGTGCCATCACAGCTTCATATATTGTGTAGATGTTAAGCCATTTTTGTTAGAAGCAGACAGAATACACATATCCTGACTAGGTTGCCAAACAAAATCAGACCGCATCCAGACTGATAACCAAATAGAATCAGACTGAAACCAGACTCAAACCAGATCAGCTGACCATAATCAGACTGGGTTACCAAACAAAATCAGACTGGATCCAGACTACACCAATCCAGATCTACTGACTAACCCCACCCAGTCTAGTCCAGACTACGGAATCTCAGTCCCGAACCAAACAGGGGCTAAGGTGTGGGAGAAAGAGGAGGTCATAGATGGGAGAGGGTCAAGTTCGATGTGTACATATGCGACACCCATATCCGACACCTGGTGCCTTGATCGGCCGTGTGCATATACCATCTTTCTCATTTTTTTTCTTTCTTCATTATATCCACTTTCTCATATATATATATATATATATATGAAAGTACACATGCATGATAACGACATATATTGCTCAACAATCGCACATATACTCATATATTCATTGAATATTCTATAACTCATTCTTGGTATGTTATCTTGGGTGTAATCATTGTCTGTCCTTGAACTTATGTGCATTAATCCTTGTTAAACATAAACTCACAATTCAGACTGACATAGTTTACTTTATGTAATACTCATATTGCCATTATAATTGAGCAATAAGGAACAAAAAACATCCAATAGTTTATTTCATCAAACTTTGAGAATTCATCGGCACACTTCAAAATTTGATAATGTGACTTTTCATAAGACAACCACATACTACAATCTAAAACCATGCAGTATACTTCAAGTAATTTGAGCAAACATGTATGCAAACATTCAAGCAATCAACATAATCAACCAACATTATCTGCATATATGTACAACACAAGGGTCAGACCCATGTCCCAATAAGAGATATAACCTCCAACAACATTTATTGATTTCAACATTTTTAGGTAATGAGACAGTTTAAGCAGTTTAATCATATGTAACAAATAAGCTCAACAACAGTGATGATTAATAAAATACATAAAGGAACATATAATAACTATCTTCATTAGCCAGACTATTCTCATATCCCTATTAACAATATAAGGAGTCTAGCAGCATGATCATCTCTAACATCATGAATAAGTCTAGTATAATATGCATAGCTAACAACATCAACATGTCTAACATGTTGAACATATCAATGTCATAAGAAGAGCTTCAACATAAGCACAACTATCTGGATAAGCATGATTAGCAGTATATGCATCTCTAGTTATAAAGGCTTGGTTAGCATGCTAAACATAACTAACAACATGAGATAGCTAGCATCATGATTATAATCAGCAGTAGCAGTATAGTTATTAGCATAAGCATAGCTACTGTATGTACGCATCTACAATCTTAAACATATCCACAACCTAAGTATATCTACTATCTCTTAATTGCACTAAGCATCATCTTTATGTAAAGATAATAAAAAAGGGTTATCATCCAATGTCAAACGGTGTGTATAACCCTAAACAAATATGCTACACGGCTGTATTACATATTTTATTATGCCCTGGGGAGTTTGAGTCATACCACTCAAAGTCCAACTGACCACCGCTTGGTCGCAATAAGTTCCATATAGGATCTAGGAAGAGTCAGACTCCAAGATCTTCTCCATACTCGGTCAGTATGAGTCTACACCGCAGTGACATATTGTGAAACTGCAAAGTAGGGACATATAGTCCTGTAACTAGCCCACCTTGGTACAGGTCACGGTGCTAGCATCTAGGGTATTCAAACCCAATACAATCCCAGTTGACCTCTAATCACACCATGTTATAATTACTGAGACCCGACCAAATTAATTCTCAAAAAGTGGACTAGGTATGACCGCAACCATCCTCCCGAAACACTTGGTGTCAGGATGACAAGCACCCTGCATACTCAATAGTATACGCTCCGAGTTTCCCTTAGGAATACTCATTTTACCATCCATCAAGTTCTGACACTGAAGATGGTTCTATGGCACAAGGCACTACATGATTAGAGTTTCACTTGATTAGTTATCACCAATTGGGTGAATTAAGGCAACATCAATTAAGTGGACATACAAACCCTAATTTACTTCTAGCAAGCATATAAGTATCACTACTTCAAAAGATATAAAATGTGTGAAACATAATTTCTCATGTCATCATCACATGGTACTATTCACTTGCCATTCATGAGACTACACTAGCCATCATACTATCACAAGATATAAATCGTTTTCACAATATCACAGGGTATCATCCCTTATCAACACAAGAGGATTACACCTCATTCAGGGATCAACCATGCCCAAAGGTCATTAAGACCATCATACTATTCCCTACAAGATCATCATTATCACTCCATGCCTTATAGCAAGGCTTAACAACATCACTTACATATAATACACTATATCAACACAATATTGCATTAATGAGATAGGAGATATTCATAAAACATCATACAAGGGTTATATTAACATTAAGAATATTCCTTTATTACATCAACATGCAAGGAATCTAGATATGATTAACCCTCATCATATTTATAATGCACATATTTAGCATAAGAAAGTATCAACCATGTGGCTATGATAACCACCAATTAACACATTAAGGTTATGATCATATTAAGGAGGTTTTTTCACCATCATGCCATCATATAATAAGGTCAAATATGAATACTCATCTTTATCTATTTGCATTAGAGTTAGGTTCAACAAGATAAATTATATTAATGTTACTGATGCGATGATTTTGAGTCACATTTATAGACTTATTTTACTCGTATTTTATGCGTTTATTGGTCATTTTGGTGGTTAATATTGCATAATTCACTTACTTTAGTCTATAATCCTTCTCAGTATCAAATCTCTCTTATTTTATTGTTTTGAGCATAAATGATTACAATAATATGTTTTATTTCGGCTTATGTGGTTTTGTGTTGCAATTTCAGGAAAAAACACATATCTGCAGCTATCGATACCATCGACACAACCACAGGTTTCCAGCCGCAAGGAGCAACATAGAGTCGATACCATCAACTTTGGAGTCGATGGTAGCAACATTTCATCAGGTTGCTGGTGACCTGTCCGTCGATACTATCGATACAAGAAGATTCAACGACGGAAAAGGGATAAAACTGACGCCTAAGGGTGTCGATACCATCGACCCTCATCGATGGTATCGAGTCAGCATCAGGCGCAACAAAGAAAAGAAAAGAAGACTTTCTAATATCGCGTAGTTTCGATACCATCGACCCGCGTCGTTGGTATCGACACCATCAGATCAGAATTTGTTTCAGATCGGCTCTAATCCAACGGTTGTGATATTTTTGCAACCTAACTCGGTGATTATACCTAATGACGGCGGCCAAGAGCAGGGCATCACGTCATTAGCCACTGCACACATCCCGAGAAGGTGTGGAGAGAAGAACAGATCCCAGAAGCACGCCCCAACCATTCTAGAAGCCGAAGAAGATGTTTTCCACCGCCGAAAGGTTGTAGATTGCACTATCTATGCCGAGGAACGCTTGGATCTTCTCCGTTCAAGGGTTTCATTACTTTTTCATGTTTTTCTCCTTGTTTCCCCTTTTCTCAACCATGTTTTGCTCTAAGATGAACATGCGGAGCTAATCCCCTTTGTCTTTAGGACCGGGAGTAGCCCGGGGAAGCATTGTATGACATTTTTATCATAGTAATTCATAATTTATCTCTTAAATCCGTGGTATGATTTCATGTTCTCAATTATATTGTTATGCTTGATCACCATAATGATAATCTAATGCCTTTAATTGCTTTGAAAGAAGAATTAACGGTTGAAAAGAGACGAAATTCACATTAATTAACAAATCCCTTGAACAAGGTGATGTAAGGTTAATGGTGGAAACCCAGAGGTTATTTCTAAAGCACCTAGTTTAGGGTATATGTTACTACGATGGTGGAACCGACCTAGACATAGGTAGTGAATTGTATCACGACAGTGGGCAATTCTGACTACAGGCCACTACCCGGATTGAGAGATGAACCTGAGTAACTATATGGAAAATTCATAGAATGGAAACCCGTGGTGAAACCGCAATCCTAAAGATTTCCACTTGAATTGATTAAACTAAACCTTTAATCGATTGCTTTGTTTTATTTTATTTTCTTTTATTTTTAAAACGACTCTCAGAACCTTTTAATTGGCCTAGCTGATTGTGAGTAGTTAGTAGTAGTCTACCGATAATTCAGTGTCCCTGAGTTCGACTCGGGCCTCACAAGGGCCTATACTACATTGGCGTATGCACTTGCGTTCGACGCACGGTAAAATTGTGTCAAGTTTTTGGCGTCACTGCTGGGGATACGACAATTGTCGGCACTACGAGTGCTGCAAGCGGCCATTCAAGGCCACATTTTTATTTTATTATTTTATTCTCATTTTTTTTTAAATTCATAGTTTATCATTCATATTTAGAAATCGTCTACTAAAGGTACTGAACTGAGATTTTCCTCTTACATGTAATGGTGCATGGTGAAGACGCGTAGTACCGACTACACGCTGCAATCACCAGAGGTTCCACTACCGGGACCAGACGAGGAGCAGAACTCTATTCAAGACCAACCTGACGAAATAGATTCCGATTCAGAACCAGAAGCCATGGCAGAAGAGAAGACGATATGGAAGAAGATAAAGGCTTCTTCCTCATCCGCTTCAAAGGGGCCAATAACGAAGAAAGCGGTCAACATTCTGACTTACAAGATTGATCATGCATTAATAAATATGGTCAAATCAAATGCATTTCATGGGCTCAAAAATGAAGACCCGGTGACTCACATTAGCTACTTTGTGGAGAACTGCGACATGATCAAGATAGACATGTTTCCACAGGAGACATTGTACTTGAAGCTGTTCCCCAGCTCTCTGGCGGGAAATGCACAAGAATGGCTATATAATCTTGATGATGAGTATGTGGAATCATGGAACCACATGGTGGAAGTGTTCATTGAAAGGTTATTTCTGTCTGAGAAGACAAATGATATGATCAGAAAAATTCATAATTTTAGTCAGAAGGTAGGAGAGACTTACTCCGAGACCTGGGAACGGTTCCAGATCATGCTAAGGAGGTGCCCGCATCATGGATTTGACAAGGATACGCAGGTCAAAATCTTTTATTTTGCTCTTTCCGAGCATGATAGAAGTAACCTAGATTCCGCAGGTTCAGGGTTCTTCTTAAACAACACAGACACGAGGTGTTGGGAAATTTTGAAGAACATGGCTAAGAAGCAATCTTGGGGTGACAGAGACGCCGTAGAGCATGTTCGGGCTATAGGGGAGTCAAAGGCCATCAAAGAACTAAATGAGAAGATGGACCTTCTAGCAAAGAAACTGCTTGCAAAAGAAGACGCAGAATCAGATGATGAGGCTCAAGTAAAATTCATGCGCGAGCAGCAGGGGTACAGAAACAACGATTACTCGTGGAGGAAAGACAAGAAATTTTTCTGGAAGGACCCAAATAATTTCTTGCAAGACCCAGACGCAAAACCCCAATCGTCACCAGAGGATAAGAGCAATGAGTTGCTCAATCAAGTAATAAAGTAGAATCAAGAACTAATGAACACTTTTGGCTAGCAGATCAAGCAACAAGGTGAATTCATAAATCAGTTTGGGCAGACCTTACAAAGTCACGGGGCTCAGATGAGGACTATAAAAACATCCTTGGCGCAGATGGCAACTGAGATAGAAAATCTGAAGAAGCCAGCGCAGCAAGGCTTTCCGGGTAATACAAACATTCCAGGAGGAAACCAACAGGCTAAGGAAATCTTGCTAAGGAGCGGTAAGAAGATTTTAAACCCCAGCGTCGATGAACCAAGCAAACCCCAGTCAGAAAACAAAGGAGAGGCCACAGAGGAGGTTCCGATCCCAAGCACCGAGCCGGTAGATGATGTGGTAGAGGTTGTTGCAACAGAACCTGCCAATGTTGAGGAGGAGACACAGAAGAGGACGCCATATGTGCTGCCACATCAAAGGGCACAGACTATCCCAGTCCCATACCCAAATAGTGCAAAGGCCAAGAAAGTGGATGCTCAGTTCAAGAAGTTTCTAGATAGCTTTAGAAAACTGTCTGTCAACATTCCTCTTTTGGAAGCAATAGAGCAAATCCCCTCTTACGGGAAGTTTTTGAAAGACATCATCACAAAGAAAAGGAAAATTCCTGATACTGAGGTTGTGGTTCTCAAGGAGCAGGTGAGTACGTTCATCATGGGCACATTGCCACCTAAGAGGCAGGATCTGGGCTGCTTCAACATTTCATGCTATATTGGGAAAGTGAAATTCGGCGAAGCACTGTGTGATTCAGGGGCAAGTATAAACCTGATGCCTCTCTCTATGTTCAAGAAATTGGGATTAAAATAATCAAGGCTGAGCAATATGACAATACAGTTGGCAGATAATTCCGTGGTGAAGCCATACGACATATGTGAGGACGTGTTGGTGAAAGTAGATCAGTTTTTTTTCCCAATAGACTTTGTTGTAATGGAAATGCAAGACGAACAGGGTAATGAGTTACTCCTTTGACGACCTTTCCAAGCCACGACTAACATGATACTAGAGATGGGGAGAGGTCGTTTGACCTTGGGTATCTCTGATGATCGGTTTGAAATGGTCATGCCCTCAAGAACTACACAATCTAAAGTAAAGGAGCAATGCCGCATTATGAAGCACTTTGATCAGAATATTTCTTTCTGTCTAGGGAAGCCATTTCTAGATATGGCTCATGTAATGACTAAAGTAGAAAAAGGGACACTGGATGTAGACATCATGGAGCAGACCAAGGTTGTGTCTCTTAGCAAGGTTGTGGGTTTTCCCAATGATGAAGAGGAGGACATTCCGCCTTCTACTGAAGATGAGGCCATAGTAAGTTCTATCTTTAATGCATATCCAGAACTGCCTCTTGAAGCCTGCCTAGTTAACATAACACATGATTGGATGAGAAGCAAGTCACTACAAGAGTGTGCCAAGATGCTTCAGGTGCTGCCGTGTTTCTACGCTAGGTACTATGAAGACCTTGGAGAACTCCCACCACCGCTTCAGTCATCCTTAATCAGCCCGCCATAATTAGAATTGAAGCCATTACCACCGCACTTGAAATATGCATTTCTAGCTGAAGGTGAAAAGCTTCCAGTGATTATTTTGGCATATCTGAGTGCCGAAGAGGAGGATCAACTATTGATCGTGTTGAAGAACCACCGAGGTGCATTCGGGTGGTCAGTTGCGGACATCAAGGGGATTTCCCCTACATGGTGCCGGCACAAGATCCGACTCGAGGATGGAGCCAACCTGTAATTCAGCCACAGTGCAGATTAAATCCTAGCATGATGGAGGTCGTCAAGAAGGAGGTGATCAAGCTCCTTTCTACAGGTATCATCTATGCTATATCCGACTCGACGTGGGTGAGTCCTACATAGGTAGTCCCTAAAAAGGAGGGAATTACTGTTACACATAACTTGTTGAATGAGCCAGTCACGACCCGTCTGGTAACCGGGTGGCGTGTATGTATAGACTACTGTAGATTGAATGCTGCTATGCTTAAAGATCATTTTCCTCTCCCATTCATTGATCATATTTTAGAGCGATTAGCAGGTCAATCTCATTTTTGTTTTCTCGATGGTTATTTGGGCTACAATCAGATTTCCATTGATCCTAAGGACCAAGAGAAGTCCACCTTCACTTGTCCTTATGGAACCTTTGCATACCGCCGTATGCCCTTTGGTTTGTGTAACGCACCGGAAACCTTTCAACGTTGCATCCTAGCCATTTTTTATGATATGGTTGAACGCTGTTTGGAAGTCTTTATGGATGATTTCTCCGTCTATGGTGCGTCTTTTGACGAATGTTTATGCAATTTGGACAAAGTTTTGCAACGATGTGAGGACACGCATTTGGTTCTCAATTGGGAAAAATGTCATATGATGGTTAGCGAAGGGATCGTGCTTGGACATAAAGTGTCTAGCAAGGGGTTGGAGGTAGATCCGGTGAAGATTGAAGTTATTTCCAAATTGCCCCCACCGAATTCGGTAAAAGGAGTAAGGAGTTTTCTAGGTCACGCTAGGTTTTATCGCCAATTTATTAAAGATTTCTCAAAAATCGCCAAACCATTATCTGAGCTGCTGGAGAAGGATGATGTGTTTGATTTTATCGAAAAGTGTTTAAATGCGTTTAATGTGCTTAAAGAAAAATTGATTTCTGCTCCAGTTGTGCAAACACCGGATTGGACAAAGCCGTTCAAACTGATGTGTGATGCATCAGATTTCACAGTGGGGGCAGTTTTGGGACAATGTGTGGACAATAAACCCGCTGTGATTTTCTATGTGTCCAAAACCTTAAATGAAGCACAACTGAATTACACGACAACCGAAAAAGAACTTCTCACCGTTGTTTTTGCTTTTGAAAAATTCCGGCAATATCTTGTAGGATCTAAAGTCGTGGTATGGACGGACCACGCCGCCATTAAGTACTTGATGGAGAAAAAGGATGCCAAACCTAGACTAATTAGACCGATCCTACTGTTACAAGAATTTGATATTGAAATCAAAGATAAGGCGGGAATAGAAAATGTGGTTTCAGACCACTTGTCTAGGTTGGAAAGGGTAGATGAGAAGGACGTGCATATACCCATTACCGAGACATTTCCTGATGAACAACTTCTATCTGTAAAATCTAAAGATCCTTGGTTTTCTTACATTGTTAATTATCTTGCCTGCAAAATTATCCCAGATGATTGGACATACCAAGAGAAAAAGAAAAATTTCCATTCTTTGCGTTATTATTTCTGGGATGACCCTATTCTGTTGAAGCAGTGCAGGGATGGTGTGCTGCACAGGTGTGTACCGGAGGTGGAATATGAAAGTGTCCTTCGTCATTGCCATACTCTACCGATTGGTGGCCACCAGTTCTCGAACTGCGGCCAAGGTACTTAAGAGTGGCCTTTACTGGCCTACTTTATTCAGGGACGCATATGACTATGTACGACAATGTGATTCCTGCCAATAGGCAGGTAACATTTCAAAAAGACAGGAGATGCCCCTCAATGTATTTCAAGAGGTCGAGGTGTTCGATCTGTGGGGTATTGATT
Organism: Alisma plantago-aquatica; assembly: GCA_963693085.1. NCBI lineage: Eukaryota > Viridiplantae > Streptophyta > Magnoliopsida > Alismatales > Alismataceae > Alisma > Alisma plantago-aquatica. The sequence goes on along the minus strand of OY856410.1, from coordinate 860,745,174 downwards.
TTATGGGACCCTTTGTGTCCTCCAAAACTAACTTGTACATTCTATTAGCTGTTGACTATGTATCGAAGTGGGTAGAGGCAATACCCACTAGGACTAATGATGCCGTTGTAGTGTGCAGGTTTGTCAAAGAATACATTTTCTGTAGGTTTGGTGTACCAAGAATGATTATTAGTGATGGAGTTACACATTTCCGAAATCAAAAGTTTGCGACATTGTTGCGAAAGTACGGGGTGAAGTACAACATTGGTACCCCATACCACCCGTAGACACAGGGGCAAGTGGAAGTCTCCAATAGGGAAATTAAGAAGATCTTGGAGCGAACTGTGGCTTCGACGAGAAAAAAATGGAGCACCTTGCTGCCGGACGCTTTGTGGGCGTATAGGACGGCGTTTAAGACACCTATAGGCACTACACCTTTTAGGTTTTACGATCAGGCCTTCCATTTTCCGGTGGAATTGGAGCATAAGGTGCACTGGGCGTTGAGGAAGTTGAATTTGAGCTATGATGAAGCAGGAAAGAAACGTATGTTAGAGCTAAATGAACTTGACGAGATGAGGATGAATGCCTTTGAAAACTCACGGATCTATAAGGAGCGAACAAAGCTTATTCACGATCGACATATTCAGATGCGTGTCTTCAAAAAGGGAGATCGTGTACTCTTGTTCAACTCCAGGTTGAAGATGCATCCCGGGAAATTGAAATCCCGATGGAGTAGACCTTTCACTGTAGAGGAGGTCAGGCCACATGGCGCAATCATGGTGCGTGATGGCGAGACAACATTCTTGGTTAATGGGAAGCGATTGAAGTTATATTTCGATGAGGATTACACAAGGAAAGTGAATGAGGTCAAACTCATTGCGCTTCCGGATGTATGAGGAGCTTGATTTCGTCTAGCCTAAGATGTTAAATAAGGGCGCTTATTGGGAGGCAACCCGGCCATTGGTAGTTTCGGTTAGTTTCTTTCACATTTGTAAGTTAGTTTGATTTGATTTTGTTTTTAGTGTAAAAATGATACCTTGATCGTTTGTTCAGTTTGCAGGACTGAGGCAGGGTCGATACCATCGACCATTGTGTCGATGGTATCGAGATAGGCACAGTTAGGCGGCTGCAAAAATTTCTCTGAGTCAATACTATCGACGGCCCCGTAGATGGTATCGACACACCATCAGGTTGATCGCAAAAATGAGGTCGATAGTATCGACATAGGTGTCGATACTCACGAGATCTCTAGAGATATTCAGACAAATTTGTCTCAGTGAAGTCGATACCATCGACGGGCCTGTCGATGGTATCGACCCAGTTACAGGAAGAAAGCGACGGTTGGGCCTCGCGAGGGTGTTTGCCCTAAGCAGAAGTCGATACTATCGATTTGCGTCGATAGTATCGACGCAACACGTCACCGATTCGTGAGAGGAAATCAATGACGATCGCTACATCAAGAGAGTCAATCCGTGGGATGGGTCGATACCATCGACACCCATCGATGATATCGACGCGTCATCGATTCGGGCCCCCACATCGGGCTATCGACAGCCGTCGATACTAGCGAAAGACCGGATTGCACCACATGAGTCAATACCATCGACTCGCGTCGATGGTATCGATGGGTGCACAGTAGCGACGGCCTCAGCTATAAAAGGGAGGGATTGTTGTCATATGACGTCACACCTTCAGAGCTTTAGCCCTCCACTTGTGCCGTGCGTATTGCTGTGCAACCGGAGCCCAGCTACGAGCATCCAAGGAGCGAGTTCTTCCCCGAGCCTTCACCGAGCGGAGATTGTCTTCTCTGATCTTCACCGAGCTCTGTCTTCTATTCCTTCTTTCTCGTCGACGATGGTGCGTACAACCGATGCATCCTCTTCATGGGCGAATCCTTTGGAGATCCCCGAGTTCATTCCTCCACCCACTACATCTATTCCGTGCCCGCAGATCGTCCATCCTTCCACGGAGGTCCGGAAGGTCTACGAGGAACTTATGAAGAGAAAGATCGAGCCCACACGCTATGTTGATCAGACAATGGTCCGTGATCTGGGGTTCGAGTCCAATCTTGCCTACGTTCTCAAGGGGCAGGCAAGGCATATGGGTAGGAGGCCCGATGAGATGGAATTCCACATCGAAGGTCAGCCATTCTTCGGTGAATGGCCGACATACAAGGAGCTAGTGGTGGAGTTCATGGCATCACTGGACATATGCGTCGTGCCAAATGACGTTATGGCCACTGATCAGGAATGGATCAAGAGACGCATTTCTTTCTGGCTTTACAACAACGATTACACTCTCACCCTCAGGCAGTTCAATTCCATCTACAAATGGAATCATGGGAGAGACCAGTACCAGAGGCCAGACAACCGGACGAACTATGATGCTATTTTTGCTGAGCTAGTGACTACGCCTCCTGACAAATCCGTGAGCTACCACAATGCTGCAGTGGCAGATTTTGAGCATCCGTTTGTGTGGGTTCTTCACCGCATGCTCTGCACCATGTTGTTCGCTCGTGGTGACCTGTCTCTCAGCAAGTTTCAAGAGACAAACTTGTTCTTCCTGCACAAATTGCTGAAGCGCGAGGAGTGCAATTGGGGCACATTTTTCTTAATGCGCGTGTTGGCTATAAAGAGGAGTACGCAGAAGGCTCCCATCCACTTTGGAGGACTCATCACACCGCTGGCCCACTATCTTGGGTTAAATTTCTCCCAGCTTACTCCCCTCTCCAATAGGAGCAAGGTCAACCTGCAACATCTGCAGTGCTCCAACCTCATCCTGCTTCGTGATGGCCTGGCATATGCACATTGCCATGTTAATCACGCATATCAAGAGTGTTCACTTCCAGACCCCGTCTTCCACATCCAGGGCGCTCAGCATTTCAGATGGCCTGTCATAGCCATTGAAGACTCGGATGAAGATGACGACAATGATGACAATGACAATGACGACGACGCGCCTGAAGAGGAAGAGGAGGCTTTCACTCCTCTTTGCGCATGAGTAGCACCCCGGAAGCACCCCCACATGCATCCGGGTGCATCTTCATCTTCACAGCCTCCGCCACCACAACCCTCTTATCAAGGAGAGGATGCCTACTCCATGCAAGGGATGTATACAATGCTACAGAAGATTCATCAGACACAGCAGTAGCATACAACTTCATACGCCGGTATTCAGGATACAACGAACCGGTTGTTAGACAATCAGAGGGTCATTTTTGAGAATGAGCGCCTCCTCCTCGACAACCAACAGCACATCCACGATAGGTTGTATAGGATGGAGATGCAACAACAACCCTTCTACGATCATTATTGGAGCCAGAATCATTTTGGGGGTTATCCACAACATCCACCAATGCCCCAGTATGATCCGAGCTTTCAGGGGCAGTACCCATCTTGGGACCCCACGGCTCCGCAGTACCCGCCTCCTCCGGAAGAATGATCGGTATCACTGTTCCACCTTTTAAGGTTGTTTTTTACTATGAGGCCATAGTCAAATTCAAGCTTAGGGGGGAAGTTGGAACATCTCTATCCTTTAGTTTTCTCAGTTTTTGTTTTTATTGTTTTGTCTTTTATCATTTATTTCTTGTAGTTCTTAGTTGTTTGTAGGATCCACACTCTATCTAGTATTGTGGATGTCTTAAGTCATGTGTCATCTCGTTGCTTGTACATGGGAATTAGGGGCAAATTTGAAAATTTTTAGTGTTTTTGCAAGCTTGTGTTGTTTAACTTTGAGCACATCACTTAAGGAGATCATTGGGTTTGTCAACTCTAAAATAGGAAATCACAACTGTCTATTCCTATGATTCATGAAAAGTGGACAAAACTGGTTATTTGAGCCTAAACCGATCAAATGATAATGAGACTTTAATTTGAAATAAGAGAGAAAAACCTCTTAATTACTACACAGGTCAGTAAGGAGGGTCACATAATAATTTTCAAAGGTTCAGTCAATTAGTCTTGTGATCTATCCACCCCATTGCTTTCATAATCCACCTTAAGAACTGGAAGTACATTACGGTTTTAATCTCTTTGATTTCATTCCATGTAGTTAGGTCTTGCATTACAACTATTTTCTCATATTTTTGAATGAAAAGAAAGAAAAAAATAGAATAGATATACATGCACATTATCCTTAGGTGTGTGTCATTTAGTTGCATAATTATCATTTTGTAGCTGCATTCACATTTTTGTGCATATAGTACATCATGCATCTTATGTCTTCTGAAACATAAAAGGTGATGAACTTGTTCCATACCTTCTGAATGCTTCAAATGTATAAGTTATGTAGCATTAAGTGAGCCCGACAAACAATTCGTTGTCAACTATGAAAATAAGGCCTTAAAAAACAAAGAGAAGTTTTGAAAAAAAAAGAGAAAAAAAAAAGAAAAGAGAATTGAGAAGTAGTAATGAGAGGGAGAAAGGAACATGTTCTCACTACATACTAAGAAGAATAAGTACACGATGTAGTTCTCCTTAGATATTCCATCTCACCTTGAGATGGAATGAAAGTGCATGCATCATTCCACCCAAATGTAGGCATTAGGGCATTTTCACTTGCATATGCATCATTTAGGTCATTAATGTTTTGTGCATGTTAAAATCGTATAATGTTTCCATTTCTTCCATGAGCCACCCATTCCATCCACCCGTTGCTCGAATTGGTAGGCCACCGTGATTTTCTCATCACTCGTTAATACCAGGAGAGCTGCTTTCATGTAGATGGTAGTTAGGGCGAGCAACGTAGAATAGAAGATCACAAGATGCACTGAGTCTGGACCGGAGAATTTTATTATGTTAACTGCCTTATGTGATAGTGTTCATCAATTTTGAGGTAGATATCTTTTATGGATGATTACTGTCGCCTTTAGGGTAATTATCATTCTGTGGTTAGTGAGGGCCGGAATGTGAATGTCCGACGGGGATCATGTGGTGATGTTTGTTGTGACAATCTGTTCTTTAGTTGACTCTCACAATTTTATTCTAAAGTTTTGTTGCTCGAGGATGAGCATTGTTCAAGCTTAGGGGAGTTTGATGCGATGATTTTGAGTCGCATTTATAGACTTGTTTTACTCGTGTTTTATGCGTTTATTGGTCATTTTGGTGGTTAATATTGCATAATTCACTTACTTTAGTCTATGATCCTTCTCAGTATCAAATCTCTCTTATTTTATTGTTTTGAGCATAAATGATTACAATAATATGTTTTATTTCGGCTTATGTGGTTTTGTGTTGCAATTTTAGGAAAAACACATATCTGCAACTATCGATACCATCGACGGCTGTCGATACCATCGACACAACCATAGGTTGCCAGCCGCAAGGAGCAGCACAGAGTGGATACCATTGACTTTGGAGTCGATGGTAGTGACATTCATCAGGTTGCTGGCGACCAGTCTGTCGATACTATCGACCCTAAAGTCGATACTATCGACACAAGAAGATTCAGCGATGGAAAAGGGAAAAAACTGACGCCTAAGGGTGTCGGTACCATCGACCCTCGTCGATGGTATCAAGTTAGCATCAGGCGCAACGAAGAAAATAAAAGAAGACTTGCCGATATCGCACAGTGTCAATACCATCGACCCGCGTCGATGGTATCGACACCGTCAGATCAGAGTTTGTTTCAGATTGGCTCTAATCCAACGGTTCTGATATTTTTGCAACCTAACTCAGTGATTATACCTAATGATGGTGGCCAAGAGCAGGGCATCACGTCATTAGCCACTGCACACATCCCGAGAAGGTGTGGAGAGAAGAACGGAGCCCAGAAGCACGCCCCAACCATTCCAGAAGCCGAAGAAGACGTTTTCCACCGCCGAAAGGCTGTAGATCGCACATTCTACGCCGAGGAATGCTTGGATCTTCTCAGTTCAGGGGTTTCATTACTTTTTCATGTTTTTCTCCATGTTTCCCCTTTTCTCAACCATGTTTTGCTCTAAGATGAACATGCATGGCTAATCCCCTTTGTCTTTAGGACCAGGAGTAGCTCGGGGAAGCATTGTATGACATTTTTATCATAGTCATTCATAATTTATCTCTTAAATCCATGGTATGATTTCGTTTTCTCAATTATATTGTTATTCTTGATCACCATAATGATAATCTAATACCTTTAATTGCTTTGAAAGAAGAATTAACGGTTGAAAAGAGACAAAATTCACATTAATTAACAAATCCCTTGAACAAGGTGATGTAAGGTTAATGGTGGAAACCCAGAGGTCATTTCTAAAGAATCTAGTTTAGGGTATAGGTTACTACGACAGTGGAACCGACCTAGACATAGGTAGTGAATTGTACCACGACAGTGGGCAATTCTGACTACAGGCCACTACCCGGATTGAGAGATGAACTTGAGTAACTATATGGAAAATTCATACAATGGAAACCCGCGGTGAAACCACAATCCTAAAGATTTCCACTTGAATTGATTAAACTAAACCTTTAATCGATTGCTTTATTTTATTTTATTTTCTTTTATTTTTTAAACGACTCTCAGAACCTTTTAATTGGCCTAGCTGATTGCGAATAGTTAGTAGTAGTCTATTGATAATTCAGTGTCCCTGAGTTCGACTCGGGCCTCACAAGGACCTATACTACATTGACGCCTGCACTTGAATTCGACGCACGGTAAAATCGCGTCAGTTACTAATCAACACTCATACCCAAACCCTAACTCACGTCATCCCCATTGGATCATAGATGCATAAGGTGAAGCATCACCATCACATTCCATACTATTCTCAAGTATGAACCCACACATAAATCAAGGTGTAACTATCAGGTTATAGCATACTATGGTTTCAACAACAATAAGAGAGTAATCCATGATTGTATTAGTCATTCAAGGACTATTCATACCCAATTACCATCATTTCATTATATTAAAGCTGGGTATAACAAGCTATACCTCATTAGGGTTACCCATTAATTCATTATGGTGATTATAAATCATTATCATATGAGGGCAAGGGTAAGACAACAAGTTTAAGGCATTGAACCATAAAACTATCATCATTAGAATCATAAAATTACATTACATGTTTCACCCAAAACAATGGGAATATTGAGGCATCAACTTCTAACCATTAAATGTTGAAAAGGTAAAGCCATTGGTCATTTACATAAGTAAACATATTGAACAAAACACCTATGAAGTCAAGAGAGTCACCATTTAATCCTAGACATCCCTTTATTAACAACATAAAAATTCCCATTGAGAGTAGGGTAAAACCCACAAGCGTTTGTTTATTTAAAACAAGCCATCAATAAATGAGCTTCTTAAGTTGATCTCATAAAGTAGACCATATAAATCACTTTATTAGGACCAAAAATATTACATTATGTATCATTCTAATTTATTGTATGAAGAATCATTAGATCTTAACCATTGGGTGATGTTCATATATTAAAACCATCAATTGGAGTATAGGTCCAACCATTGCATAAAATGACCCAAGAAACCATTGAATTAAGGCTTAATTGATGATACATCTACATGATTAACTCATCATAGGTTGTGGGGACCTGATCTACCATCACTAGTGGCCATTAAGTCACCATAGGTTGTTAGATAAGCACTATATTCATTAATCACCATCGGATATCAAACTAATGTCACCATTGATTGATAGCATCATTAGGGTACTTATTTGTTGATCATTAAGCTTATAATTTGTCCAACACCTTACCTAAGGGGTGAACATCAGTTGACACCCTTGGTCACCCCCATCAATTGTCATGAGGACAACACCGTCATTTGTTGCAATGGTACCACCATTGAGTCATGTGTTTCTAAAAGAAATCAGCTTTAAACCCTAAAATTGACTGTTGGTTGATATGTGCTTAGAACCATATGTTGTCAAACAACCTGATCCAAGTCATATTATACCTTAGAAAGAATGTACACATCAATACATGTTCATCTAGAATTGAAATAAAAAAGGGAGCATTATAAAAATCGAAATCCAAGTCAAGCATAGCTTTTTAGTGCATGGATCATCATTGTCAGGCAATAACATGAACTAGCAAGATTATGGTAAGCAATAAAAATGGATAAAGTTATAAAAATTTCCTCTAATTAGAAGATAAACTGCCAAATAGAAGAAAACATGATCATGTAGGATAGTAAATGTAAGGCCCTGAACTTGCTTAATGAGTTGAATAAGCTTAATTACCATAATTAAATTCTTAGAACCCTAATATAACCTTGTGATATGCTTTGAAATCATAAGACAAGCTTAAGTTTTAAATTTGGTCCAATTTGGACACTGTTTGACAAGTTATGCAATTTTATGCACATTTTGGACTTTTCTGCAGTTTACCCAATTCAGAGATTTTATTTGAAATTTATCACTTGCATTATATTCCTTGGATATTATCTCATCATTATTGAGATTTTTAAGCTATGGGAAACCTATTTAATCTTTGGTGTGAAGATGTTTTCTCTAAGGGTATTTTAGGATTTACTCCTTCACAGATGAGCTACCTTTAGTAGCTATCAACTAATGAATTATGTGATTGGCTGGGAAATTCGATAAAGGAAAGCTAAGCAGGTCTATAAGGACGGTGGGGGAGCTGCTTGTGTGTGTGCTTGTATATTCTTAATAGTTTAAGGCCGTAGATACATGGGGAAGCTACTTTTACACATCATGCTTGCTCCCATCCTTATCCATGGGCTATATTTACCTCTTCCTTGCCCAAGTACGAAAATTTGCTTTCTTTCTCTTTCCTCTAACCTAGAGAAACGACTCCATTCTGTTTTTCTGCAGAACCAAGTGCTCTAAGGTATAATACAACCTCTTTTTGGAGAAGAAGGTCTCCTAGAGCTCCATTTAGCCCTACCTAGGGTTTCCAAAGGTCATCTTCTAGGGATTTCGACCAAGGCAAGTTATTTTCTTCCTTCCTTCTATATTTCTCTTACTCTTCACCTTCCTTAGACCTTCCTCCAGGTTGGAACCTTGCTGTTCCATGGTAGAAATTTCTCTAAAGATCTAAAACCCTACCTTTCTTGCTCCTTATGCTTAGGGTTTGCTCATTTGATGAAGAAAGGTGCTAGATGGACGAGTTCATAGATTATGCTTGGATTTTATACCCTACCTGCTCGAGATTTCTTCTATGTGGGGTTTCATATTCTCATTATAGGTAAGTTTTATAACTTGCTCCACATTTATTGCTACCATAAGCTTTCTAGATCATGTTCTTTCTTGAAAATGATGATCCATGCACTAAAAAGCTATGCTTGACTTGGATTTCGATTTTTATAATGTTCCCTATTCTGATTTCAGTTATAGATGAACCTGTGATCATTTGTAAATTACTCCTAAGGTATAATATGACTTGGATCAGGTTGGTTTGAAAACCTATGGTGCTAAGCACCTATCAACCAATGGTCAATTTTAGGATTTTAAGCTGATTTCTTCTATAAACCCATGACCCGATGATGGTACCATTACAAAAACCCTATGATGTTGTCTTCATGACAATAGATGGTGGTAACCAAGGGTGTCAACTGACTTTCACCTCCTTAGGTTATGTTTTGGCCTAATTAGAATCCTAGTGATTAACAACTAAGTACCCTAATGATGCTATCAATCAATGGTGACATTAGTTTGATATTTGATGCTGATTAACGAATTTAGTGCTGATCTAACAACCTATAGTGACTTAATGGTCACTAATGATGGTGGATCAGGTCTCCAAAACCTATGGTGAGTTAATTATATAGTTGTATCATCAATTAAGCCTTAAACCAATGGTTTCTTTGGTAACTTGATGCAATGGTCAGACTTATACTGTAATTGATGGTTTTAATATATGAACTTGACCCAATGGTCAAGATATAATGTTTATTCCTCCAATAAAGTGGAATGATGGATAATGTAATTTGTTGGTCCTAATAATGTTATTTATATGGTTTCCTTTATATGATCAACTTAAGGAGCTTACTTGTTGACAATGGATGGTCTGTTTTAAATGAACAGTCGATTGTGGGTTTTACCCTACTCTCAGTGGAACTTTTTGTGCTGTTAATCAAGAGATGTCTAGGGTTAGATGGTGAATATTTATAGAGCACAAATCAAAGACTTCATAGGTGGTTTATCCAAGGTTTTTACTTATGTAAACAACCAATGGTCTTACCTTTTAAACATCCATTGGTTCTGGGTGACATTGTGGTATGGTGATATGGGTTGAATGATGATGGAACAAATGGAGGGTTACCCTTAATAAGGTAGTATTACCTATTCACTCATATGAATAGAAGGAATGATAATCATATTGTGTTGATATGTAACCCTAATGAGGTATAGCTTGTTATACCTAGCTTTAATATAACTAAATGATGGTAATTGGGTATGAATAGTCCTTGAATGACTAATACAATCATGAAGTACTATGTTAATGTTGTTGAAACCCTAGTATGCTATAACCCAATGGTTACACCTTGATTTATGTGTGGGTTCATACTTGAGAATAGTATGGAATGTGATGGTGATTCTTCACCTTATGCATCCATGATCCAATGAGGATGCCGTGAGTTTGGGTTTGGGTATAAGTGTCGATTAGTAACATTGATGTGATTTATCATGTTGAACCTAAATCTAATGCAAATAGATAAAGATGAGTATTCATGGTTAACATTCTTATATGATGGAATGATGGTGGAATAACCTCCTTAACATGATCATAACCTTAATGTGTTAATTGGTGGTTATCATAGCCACATGGTTGATACTTTCTTATGTTAAACATGTGCATTATGAATATGATGAGTGCTAATCATATCTAGATTCCTTGCATGTTGATGTAATAAAGGAATGTTCTTAATGTTAATATAACCCTGCTAGAATTGTTTATGAATATCTCCTATCTCATTAATGTAATATTGTTCTGATCCAGTGTATTATATGCAAGTGATGTTGTTGAGCCTTGTTATAAGGCATGCAAAGATAATGATGATCTTGTAGGGAATAGTATGATGGTCTTAATGAGCTTTGTTCATGGTTGAGCCCTGAATGAGGTGTAATCCTATTATGTTGATAAGGGTTGATACCCTGTGATATTGTAAAAATGATTTATATCTTGTGATAGTATGATGACTAGTCTGGTCTCATGAATGGCAAGTGAATAGTACCATGTGATGATGAGATGATAAATTATGTTTCACACATTTTATATCTTTTCAAAGTTGTGATATTTATATGCTTGATAGAAGTGAATTAGGGTTTGTATATCTACTTATTTGATGTAGCCTTAATTCACCCAATTGGCATAACTAATCAAGTGCAACTCTAATCATGTAGTGCCCTGTTCCATAGAACCATCTTCAGTGTCAGAACTTGTTGGATGGTGAAATGAGTATTCCTAAAGGAAACTCGAAGCACATACTATTGAGTATGTGGGGGTGGTAGGTTGAGGATATATCCATGTCATCCACAATGTAGATTGTAGAGGTTTGCTATGGTCATGCCTCATACATCTGATGTGATTGAGAACGACTGTGGTCATGTCTCAGTGATTATAACATGATGTGATTAGAGGACAACTGCGGTTATACCTCAGTGATTGGGTTTGTATACCCAGATTTCTAGTGTCGTGACCTATACTAAGGGCGGACTAGTGGTTAACAGCTTGATTATATGTCACTGTGGTGGCAGCTTTGACTGATATGTCACTGCCTTTTTACTTATACTGACCGAGGGGAAGAGATCTTAGGATACTGACACTCCTAGATCTTGTACGGAACCAAATAGCCCTTCACAGGGGTCAGTTGGACTTTGAATGGTATGATTCAAATTCCCTAGGGCATAATAAAAGATGTAATACAACCATATAACATATCTGTTTATGATTATACATGACGCTTCACATTGGATGATAACCTTGGTTTGTTCTCTTTACATAAAGATGATGCTTAGTGCAATTAAGAGATAGTAATTATACTTATGTTGTGGATATGCATAAGATTGTAAATGTGTACATATAGTAGTCATGCTTATGTTGATATCTATACTGCTACTGCTAATTATAATTAGGATGCTAGCTATTTCATGTTGTTAGTTATGTTTAGCATGCTAGCCATGCCTCTATAATTAGAAATGCATATACTGCTAATCATGCTTATGCAAATACTCGTGCTTATGTTGATAGCTCTAATTATGATATTGATCTGTTCAAACTGTTATACATGCTAATATTTTTAGATATGCTTATGATGCTAGACCTATTCGTGTTAATAGAGATAATATGCTACTAGACTTGCTTATGCTAATTATGCATATGCTATTGAATCTCTTATATGGTTAATAAGGAAAATAATGATAGTCAGCTTGATGATGATAATTGTTATCAACTCCTTTATGTATTTTGTTAATCATCAGTGATGCTGAGCCTATTTGTTATATATGATTAAACTTCTTAAATTGTCTCATTATCTAAAATATTGTAATCAATAAGCGTTATTGGAGGTTATATCACTTGCTGGGACATGGGTCTCACCCTTGTGATTCACCACATCTTTTTAGGCAATTGGCAGTGATGATAATAGAATCATGGAAGTAAAGAGGAGGTATAGTAATGAATCTTTGAGAAAGTTGATTAGATGTCTAGTGTGTCCTAGAGTCATCCCTGCACTCTCAGGTCCGGGCGAGAAAAAGTTTGTGTATGGTGTTTCAAACGAATCAGACTTTTATTAGCGTATTAATGCTTGTTTGTGTGGCATATACAAATATTGTTCTCCTCTATATATATGTGGTGGCTAAGGTGATAGAATAATTTGTATCAAATTCTTGACATAGTATGGATATAAGAAAGATGTTGGGCTCTTATGTAAATATTTCTGTGCGGGTGCTGACGTTGAAATCAGTTTTATTTTACCCATATTTTTGAGTATGTGATTAATTCGTGATTGATTATGTTTTATGATTTGAGTAATATCATTTAGTGTAACGGGTTCTCATAGTAAATACAAGAATAAGTTGTAAACTCATCCATCTAGCGCCATTCTTCATCAAATGAGCAAACCCTAAGCATAAGGAGCAAGAAAGGTAGGGTTTTAGAGCCTTAGAGTAATTTCTACCATTGAACAACAAGGTTCCGACCTGGAGAAAGGTAGGAGGAAGTATAAAAAAGAAATAAACAAAGGAAAGAAGGATATTCTTACTCTTTTAGGTCAATATCACTAGAAGGAAGCTTTTTAAACCCTAAAAGGAAGTCAATTGCAACCCTAGAGATTTTTCCCCAAGAAGATCCCCACTTTCTTCTTCCTTGGATAGGAACTTCACATTAGCACAGAGGGAGAACGAGGTCCATAAAAGGAGGGAAGTGGTAGAGAGAAAATAGTTTGTTTGGGTGCGTAGGGATAAGTATATAAAACTTTAAGATAAAGAAAAAAATTGAAGTTCTAGTATCTTTCCAAGTGTCCATGGCCTTAAACTATTAAGAATATACAAGCACACACACAAAAAGCTCCCCCACTGTCCATATAGACCTTCTTAGATCTCCTTTATTGAATTTCCAATCCAATCAAATAATTCATTAGTTGATAGCTACTAAAGGTAGCTCATCCATGATGGGGTAAACCCTAAAATACCCTTGGAGAAAACACCTTCAAACCAAGGTTTAACCAGGAGCCCCATGGTTCAAAAAGATAAAGAATTATAAGATAACATCTAAGAAACATAATTCATGTGAAAAATTGCAAAGAAAACCCCTCAATTGGGTAAATTGTAGTAAAGTCCAAAATGTACATAAAATTGCATAACTTGCTCAAATAGTGTCCAAAATTAGATCAAATTTGAAACTTATGATTGTCTTATGATTTCAAAGCATATCACAATGTTATATTAGGGTTATAAGAATTCAATTATGATAATTAAGCTTGTTCAACACTTTAAGCAAGGTTAGAGTCTCAAAGAGGTAGTTTTGTCTCTAGTGCAAATGGGAAAGAAGTTTTATCCCACATTGCTCACTCCTAGACCTTTTGTGGTTCTTAAATGTGTATCACTTGGGATACTAGTATCCAAGGGTCCTAGGAGGAGGGTATTCTCACCTCCTTGGTGGGTATGGTGACCACAACACACACACACACGCATACAGGCGCGCCATGCCACTCCTCCCCGGCCGGGCCTGGCCCCAGCACGGGCATGGGCACGGGCACGGGCACGAGCACATGCATGGGCAAGGGCTTGTGGATTGTAGAGAATGTCTTCCATATTCTTTTTGCACTATGATACAACTACATAATTAATTATTGATTTAATTAATTTTTTCTTTCATATTCCTAATTGGAAAGTGTCTCTTTTCTTTACGAACACACAACCATCATCTGTTCGAGTGTGTGTTTGCAAACCCTAAAGTCAGAGTCTTCCACCGTCGTTCCATGGTGTTACATGGATATCTTTCTCCTGGACATAGAAATATTATTCCTCCTCTTCCTTTAAAGGTGCAACTTATCAGGCGGTGGTTCCCACAGTTGCTGAGCTGCACTAGTAGTGCAACTTGTTTGTCTGCATCGTTCATCGTCAACATGACCGAGACGTCTCTTCTTCAGGTTCGTGACCGGGTCAAATAGGAGAATGACACATGTCTAGAAGGATTACAAGATGCTAATTTCTTTAAGTATATCATGTTCGTTTCTCAACAAATGACCTAGTTTGATCCTGACTTTATTTACTTTTGTTCTCCTGCATTGGTTCATTCTATGTTTTCTTATCTAGATCGGCATGAACTGTTAACTTAATTGCACCTGTCACTATTGCATTGCATATAACGAAGTAATTCAAAACTAACAACAATCTTAAAGAAATCATTATCTATCATTAGTTAACTGTGGCTAGATCTGAAAAATTTACTAGAACTTATTTTGCTCGTTGGCAAAGTAGGATGCAAATCTGGCTTAACATGGTAGGGTATGATCAGTAATTAGAAGAATATGGACCCAAAGTAGATGAAAATGTTCCTGATAATGCTAATATAATTGCAACATGGAAGAAGGGTGACAAGACATGCCGGTGGTTGATTCTGTTTGCGTTAAACAACAAACTATATGACTCATACTCTAAGCCACCTATTACTACACCTAAGGATCTATGGAAAGTATTAGAAAAGAAATACAATACTGAGAATCAGGGTACTAAAAAATATTGTGTCTCTAAATTTCTTAAGTTTCATATGTCTGAGGGAAAGTCTATTTCTGATCAAACACACGATTTTCAACTCTTAGTGCAAGAGCTCGCTGATACGGGCATGACACTTCCTGAAAAATTTCTTGCTATGTCAATTATTAAGAAATTCCCAAAATCTTGGGAGTCATTTGGCATGAATCTTAAGCACCACAAAGGAGACATGTCAATGAACGATCTCATGATGGACATCAATATTCTAGCAGAATATTTGAAAGAGAAGACTATCATAGTACCAACTAATGTTAATATGACTATTAATTTTACTACTACTAAGAACAAGGATAAGAAATCTAAGAATTCACTTAAACCTAAGGTCAAGATCCAGAAGAAAATAAAGAACAAACCTTGTTGGACTTGTGGATAGGTTGGCCACTGGAATAAGGATTGTCCTTCAAAGAAGGCCAAGAAAGTTGTCGCATCTGCAACTGAGGAGGCTGTGGTCAACACGATGACTGCATCCTTGAACCTCAATGATGGGTATGTATCTATAAAACCTGAAGTTCTTTGTAACACCCCTGACCTTGGTTATGTCTTATACTTAGAAGTTTTGCTTAAGAAAGTTACTTACAAACTTGTTCTAATCTTTTGATAAGTAATTAAGGCTTCTTGTGAAGTCTACTTTCAAGTTTGAAATTAATTGTAAACTATCTATGCATTATATGATAGCCTAAGTGAAAAAGTGTAATTTGCCCAAGATGAGGGGTTATATTGCAAATGTTACATGTTGAATGTATTATAGGTGTAATTAAACATCATGAGAGAGAATGATGCTAAGTGGTGGCTTTTGGAAAGCCTGAATTCTAAGTGAGAACTTGTTTGAATAATGTTAAGTGCTTTGTGTAAAAATTTTGAAATTATCTAAAATGGAGGGTTAATATGTAAATTACCACTTCTAGTGTATCCCTACTCCCTCTATATATCATTTATAGGAGAGATAAAGAAGGGGGTGCCATGATTGAACCATCTTTGAGGGATGGTACTCTTAGTGATGAAAAGACTAAGAAAGAATTAAAGGTGAAGCCCTTACTTGAGTTAAACTGAGTTGTAGACTTAGAATGGGAGTCCCTATCGGCCAAGGGGCCATGGAGGGAGTCTCCTATCGGTTTGTTGAGATTTCTCCTTGCCCATGATGGGAAAAATACTTCAAATAAGTGATATGTACCGGCTTGCAACTTGTCTTAGAAAAAGATGGAGTTGAATATTAAATAATAAAGTGAGTAGAAGAAGACTTGTCCTAGAAGATAACCAAAGGAGCCCGACCCTTATCCTTTGCATTATCCTCAAGCTCTTATTTTTGCATGGAAAGATAATGATGGGATGCATGTAAATAATATGTGTTGGCCATGCATGGCTAGGTGGCATGTAGTAGCTTAAGATGATGACACCTCTTACACTCCTCTCCATAAAACTCAAGTATGAATACCTTTCCCTTCACTTGTTAGTAGAATTTTCAAAATGTTGTTAGCATCCTTCTCTTACATATCATGCATAATCCTCTTGTATCGTGCATGAGTAAGAGTAGTTGAGTAGAAAGCTTGGTATCGGCCAAAGACAAAAGATATCGGCCAAATAGGTCATAGCAACCAAGTAAGGTGATATCAGCCTTTGGGATTGGAGGTATCATGCAAAAAGTTAGGAGCTCAAGTCTTGGATCTTGGAGAAGCTCATCTTCAACCTTGGGAACTTGAAGAGTTGGAGTTTGAAGCTTGGAAGTTGATTTAGAGGCGGGTTATATAACTTGAACCCATCCATATTATTATCTATTTCTTTTCAATATTATTCAACTTGCCGGTGGGGCGTAGCTCAGGTGGTGCGGCTCGCAAGGCCTCTGCGAGAGGTCACAGGTTCGACTCCTAGCTATGCCCCAGAAGTGAATTTGTCATAGCGTCGGCCGGCCAACGATGCTACAAGTTGGAAACCCACTCATGCGGCTGAGTGGGCCCCCGGGTTTACCCTTCCAGGGGGGGTCACAAAAGTGGCACTTTCTGAGGGGGGGTTCCCAGTCATCAAAAAAAAATATTGTTCAACTTGTTGATTATTTTCAAATTCGGATTACCTTTTATTAATTGATATATTTATGAGTTCCAATAAGTAGTTAGGACTGTTATCCATGGTTTTGAATAGCAAAAACAAAGGTTTTAAGGTTGATGATGATGACATCATCATGAAACAACCTGATATGGGTTGAAGAACCTTGAAATTCGATATGGAACCCAAGATGGTGGTTCACCCAATATCAAAGTAGGTGATATCCCATACGCATTATAAGACATGTCCTATGGATGATATGGAGGAACCTATTTGTACCTGATACACGATACAAGGTTAAAGTTAGAGCTCTTACACTATATGGGCAAAACCCTACGTGGAAAAAAGTGGAAACTCGATATGCTTTGAAATCTGATTGCCTTTGAAACCCGATATAACCTACTACCTTGTGATGAGTTGATGAGTAACCAAGTGTCTTATCTTGTTGTGTATTTATAGTGAAAGAACTGAACCTTGAAAGTATAAAAAGGGTTACGAGTTCAAAGATTTATATGTTATACATAAACCGATATGATACCCAAGATAAGGAAACTGATATGATATTCAACACATACACCAATATGATATCCAACACATAAACCGATATGATATCCAACACATAAACCGATATGATATCCAACACATAAATCGATATGATATGCAACATATAAACTGATATGATATCCAATATGGGATCATGATATGGAAAATCCAATATGGGAACATGATATGGTAAATCCAAGACAAGAAACCTGTATGGTGTTATTTGTATACATTTAAATAATACATAGTGAAGCAACTCATACTATGCCCGATATGTCACATCCTTGTCCATGATATATGTGGAAACACATCCCACTATCACACAGACAGTGAGGTGTTACGCGAAAACGTGCAGAGAACCCCATAAACCACTATTTACCGAAAACACGAGTTAATTAAAACCGATTGCAAAAAGTAGATAAACCAAGAACTATTACATTTAGGTCCTCATCCTGCAAGGAAACATGTTATATAAACATGTACAAGCCTTGATACGTGTCCACATCTTAGGAGATCAGCTGTCTAGTCATTACATGAGTTCATCACCAGTTATACATACATAACGTCCCATATCTGGCCAGCAGCAGGATATACAAAGGATCAACAACTATACATCGTGAAGCAACATCAAAATGCTCCCAAGGACCTGAGA
Source organism: Alisma plantago-aquatica (assembly GCA_963693085.1). Lineage (NCBI taxonomy): Eukaryota > Viridiplantae > Streptophyta > Magnoliopsida > Alismatales > Alismataceae > Alisma > Alisma plantago-aquatica. Next base: position 860,726,788 of record OY856410.1, on the reverse strand, counting down.
GTACAGGGATGACTCTAGAATCTACTACAAAACAACCAAAACAACAGCATGTCCATCTCTTGCCTTCTACTGCTCTTCTTGCTGCTCGGCCACAACTCCGTGACCACCACCACGTCTAGCCTGAACACCTAAAAAGGGTGTAAACCAGCGGGGTGAGACACACAGTCCCCGCAAGAAACATAACTCCCCGCCGAAACCACAAACCTCAGAAAGATAAAGCAACAACAGAAGATTACTGATAAAAGGTACAACAAGAGAAGTCTATATAGCAAAGCTTATCCATACCATCAAGCTTACCAGATGTACGAAAGGCATACCACCGACTATCTCTTTATGGAACATGATTGACAAGATAAGATTTATAAGATCTTATTACATAACACGAGGAACGTATAAGCAACTGTGATGTATAACAAAATTAACTACACAAGCAAGGCCTCAACCAATGTTCCATGTTTTGCCTTAAGCAGTAAATACTATTCGGATGGATTACATATTATTATGCCCTGAGGAAGTGAGCCGTACCGCTCAGATCCAACCTTTGGTTGCGAAACCCAAGCTGGTGCCATACAAGGTTAATGGAAGAGTCGGACTCCACGACCTCCCACATCGTGGTCAGTGCATGAGTACAACACAAGTAGGACTGCAGTCTCATGCTTAAGTGGCCTCAGCCACAGGGTCAGCTCCCGCAGGCTACCCTCTGCCTAGCCTGCCTCGGTACAGGTCTCGACGCTAGTGAAATTGAGCCACATGCCTGTTCACCGTGCTCTGAGCCATGAACGCATTCATGCTCCCGTATCACATATCTTGAGCCATGGGCATGTTCACCATGCTCTATACATATCCCGAGTCTGCAACTGCAGCTGCACTCGAATCCTCACTATTTTAGGCTAGGAGAAACCTCACATATTCAACAATATGTGCTCTGGGTTAACCCATTTCACCATCACCAGCTTCTGACGATGATGGATCTATGGCCAGGGCAAACTACATGATATGTTCCACTGTGATTAGTTAGTATATTTTAAGTGGATTATTGAGGCAATCAAGTTGTATATCATGTAGACTATATCAAGAATAAACAACATGGAACTCTCAACATCATCCTGATCCATCACAAGGATCCAACATTACTTTGCCCTGTGATCTCAATCCCTCATCACATAGTGTCATTGCCTCTCAAGGCTTACATCATCACCATGGGATCATCATACGAGGATAACACCTCATCAAGGCACTTTAGCTAAACTCAGGTCCTCGGACCAACACATCATGCATATCATCTCATCATCAAGAGTAACCATCAAAACAATGTTACTCAAATATATATACCTCATATCCCTTTACCTGGCTATGCGTCCGTATGAAACCCGCATGGTTAGTACACACAAACATCATGGATTAACAGAAGGATCATATTATCCAACATAAGGTGACATTGATGCTTATATACTTATCATTCATGCCACAACCTGTGACCATAGACATATGTCATATCATTAAGCAAAGCATCTTATATACTTACCATTTCCTCAGCATCATACAGATAATTCAAGGTAATTATAAACACCGGTAATGTCTTGTCAAGATACTTAGATGTGATCTACTATAATGATTACCAGCAAGCACATCAGGATCATCACATGTGACAGCATGTACAAGATCTAACATATCAGTTTCCATACAAGGAACAAGACCCTCACTAAAAGTGTCTGCTACCCTCACAAGAAGTGTGACGGGTAGGGCACCCTCACTAGAGATAGCATCGGGCAGGGTACTCTCCCATCTCGCCCAACACTACAAACACATAACGGTCAAGTGGACCAGTAAGGGTGTCAAGCTACCTTCCCAAGCTGTATCGAGCAATAAGGAACCAAGCCATCCCGTGTACCAGCATAACGTGCAACGCGTGTCGTGCATCTAAATGTATCGGACAACCCAGACATAACGACCACCAGCATATCGTGCAGCTAGGCCCAAAGGGCGTGCCATGCAACGCTGTGTCGTGCAACACAGGGACAATGACCACAAAACCTGCTAGGAAGCTAAGCCTATGGCCGTGCCGTGCAACCAACTGCTAATGGGAAACCAGGGCGTACATATCAGCCAAAGAGGCATATCGTGCAACTGTGTGTCGTGCACAAGGTACATCAAGCAGCACACACCACAAGGCATAATGCCCAAGGGATGCCACTCTAACGGGAGACAAGGAAATCATAATGTCTAACTGATCTCATGCTATCGGCCATCACACAGAGGGTTAAGGCCAAGGGGTAATGCCCATAACAGAACTAGCTAGCAACGCTTCTACAACATCAATGTATCGCGACACCAAGCCACTTCCTAGGTTAAGGGTGTCGGGCAGGGTACTCAACATAGTGTGACGCCCGGCACACAAAAGATCAAGGACCAGGGGTGTGACGCCCGTTACAACATCACAACCTGTCGGCCAGGACTCTAGGCTAAAGAAAGGATAACGGGAAACATCACCTCCAAGACCATATCGGTCAAGAAGCAACCCACAACAAGGTCATCATCAACCTCAAGCACAAGGGCACCAAAACCCTAAAGGATCAAGAAGATGGCTCACCTCTCAACAACTTAGAGAGAGGGGTCTTGCACACCTCTTATCACCAATCGAGCAACACAAGGAACAACCACAACCAAGGTCCACAACCACCACAAAGCTCACCTGTCGAATCCATGGTGAGAGAAGGGTGTTGCTTAAGCCACTAGAACACAAGCTCACCTCTCAACTCAAACGAGAGAGGAGTATTGCTCATCTTACTAGAGTTCAAGCTCACTTCTCTAGACCAAGGAGGGAGAGGGGTGTTGCTCAATAAGAAACCCTAGAATAAGGTTCGGCCAACAAGGAGCAACTAAGCAAGAAACCAAACTAGCTACATACATAGCCGATATGATCATAAGAAGAATACAAGAACATAGAAGATGGTAATGTAGTTAGGGTTAGGAGTTATGTAACCCACCTTAAGCAAGCTCCAAGCTCCTAGCTAGGGCTGTAAACGGTGCGGGTACGGTGCGGGTATGACCATACCCAGAACCATACCCTTATTAATTTAGCGGGTATGGGTACGGGTCTAGACCCGCATAAATAAAAACCAGACCCGCACCATACCCGGACCCGCATAAAATGTGGGTACACGGTGCGGATATGCGGGTATATGGTTCTATACATAGAAAGATATTATCATTGGTCATTATTCAACTACCATCATAAATAAATCTGCTCCATTTTCATTTTTTATGGATATTGAGTCGTTTGAACTTTTAATTACAAAGTCCACGATGATATTGATTATAAAAGAACAATGGGACAGCAAAAACGTAAACCAAATAAATGACCGTCTATAGGAAAACAAAAAAAGAGGCCTACAGTAAGAGGAGGTGATGAATCTAACCGCTACGGAAAACTAAATGGAAGTAGTACCTATAGTAGGACGTTTGAAATTGCAATCTGTCCATCCGTAGAAAAAGGGCGCAAATGCCAACAGATAAAACTTGTGTCTTTCTTAGAGAGGATAACAGAGAACACTGGTTGTTGTATGAGGAAAGGAAGCACCTTGATGCCGCAATCGCTGAGATCCAAGCGCCAGCGAGATTTGGGCACGATGCTGCCGTGAGTCAAATTCGAGTTCCTAGATCAGGAAGTCAGCAAGATCTGAGTGCTTGGATGCCGCCGGGATACGAAAGCTCATAGAAAGTCGGCTCCTTGACATAGCTTGGATCGAGGCCTACAATCAGTGATGCCCAAGTCAGCGACCCCTGGAGTTGCCGGCGCCTGGATTTGAGGCCGCAACAGGGGTGTGGTCGGTGACGATTGGTGCAAAGAGACAAATGGAAGCAGCTGGAGCTAGGCGCTCGGCAGTCGGTGATGATTGGCTACTAGAGCTAGATGATGGTTGTCGTTGGGCACCTGGGCGAAGCAGATGGACGTGGAGGAGGGTTTCCAGGTGGACCATGAGTTGGAGACGCCTGCCTACTTCCGCTTGGTTGCCAACCAGAGACTTGAGTGGAGCGATGAGTCGTGAGTTCGTTTGTCTGTGTGAAATGATTCCAGTTTGTTAGGGTTTAAGACAGTATTCATCATCTTATATTAGATGCTAGCCATTAGATCATAGGATAAGAAGGATTTCTGACCCTTAGATCTAAAAATATTTATCTATTTTATTTAGTAGTGCGGGTATACGGGTCTAACAGGTACGATATATATGTACCCATTAGTGGAACTGTTTAAATACGGGTCCATGGGTATGCGGGTATGCGGGTCTGTGGGTATAAAAATTTAGACCCATAACGGGTTTGAGCGGGTATACCCGTACCCATTTACAGCCCTACTCCTAGCTCCAAGCTCCAATAACCACCACAAGAAGGAGAGTAAGGCACTCTAGGGTTCGGCCACCACTAGAGGAAGAAGGAGAATCCAAGGCAAGGATCGGCCACCAAGCTTTCAAAGGAAGGGGATGTCGTGCACCAAGGGAGAGGGAGAATAAGGAACTAAAGGGATCCTTAGCAAGAGAAAGGAAACACATATATAGAAGAGGATGGAGGAGAAACCAAGGTAAGACAAGGCAAGGTGTTGCCCACCTAGGGACACTTGTCCATGTGCAAAGCCACCACTCTAACATGTCCTAAACACATGTCCAAGGCCATTGCCACATGCAAGCATCAAGCACCAAGTGTCCACTAGTGGTGACACAAATGAGGTCAAATAAGGTCAAAGGGTCCATGGGCGACACACCTCCACTCCACCATGGCTGACACACACCCTAGGCCGACACACCATAGGCTGACACACCACAGGCCGATCACACCTAGGTCGACACAAGCACACTTGCCCGATACAAGGTCCAAAGAGGCAAAGGCAATGCACCACAAGGCCCAACAAGCTCAACCAAGCCCAAAGGAACTCAAGCAACGAGCCCAACCCTTCCTCTCAACACTAGAGGAAGCAAGGAGAGGGAGGAACACCTCACAAGGTGACAAACTTTCCCACAAACCCTAAACTTGGGTATATTGCAAGTAGCACCTCCAGCTCCCAACAAAACACCAACAAACCCTAATCACCACTAAAGGTGATTAGCAAGCAACTAAGCATCAGGGTTAAGCAAAGCAAACAGGATAAACCCTAAACAGAGGTCAGGGTCCTTACAATATAAGAACACCCTATGCCTGATATAAGGTTGATAGTCTCACCCATACATGATATGAGGATGACTTGAGATGATAAGAGCTAGGTGATAGCCAACCCGACATGGCTACACGATATGGTGTTAAGAACTACACCTCACATGATATAATGAAGTGGTTATACCACAGGCTTGATATGGATCCATAATAGGATATGAAGATTGTGTCTCAAACACAATATGATAGTACATATGTATACCATGATGCCTGATATGGTAGGTATGCTTCAATCCAATTTGACTAAGTGGTATATGTTGTGGGAGATGATAAATACTATATTAAGAAGTAATAAGTATTAGTGCAATTTGATAATTGAGAGTTAATGTAACTTCAAGAGGAGTATTAAGTTAAAACTTAATAAAGTAAGGTGTGGGCAATACCCTTAAGGGAGGTAAGTATGTACACCCATATATGGACAAGGTGATACACCATATGACTGGTAAGATTAAATACCTTAATGATTAAGTGATGGGATATATGATGATGCCTAGCTTGATATACACCTAACCCAATACATGTGTTAAACTTTAGATACATGATTCAACCCAATACACCTTGTAAAGGTGAGGGAAAAACACTCTTAGGAGTGATGAGAGTAATACCAAGTAGTGATTTGGTTAATACTTAGTTAGGTGAAATACCTAAAGTATTTGATAATGTTCAAATAAGGCCTTAACCCGAGATGAGTTCATACTACTTAATGATAGATGAGTAATTCAACTATGTGACTTATGAGCAATACACTACATGGATAATGTGAAGAGCTAGTGCATAAAGTATTAGGATGGGAAAAACCCTATTACAAGATAAGTTGATGAACTTAGGTAAGTTAAAAGTGATGAGGGAAGTGATGAACAAAGGCATGTTCAATATCATATCCAACACCTTAGGGTTGATATGCCTTGGTGCACCTCAAATCCAATATACTGGGATGAGTAAAACATGAAGTGTGGCATGTCAATTGTTACATTAAGATGTAATAAGTTTAAGGCACTTTGATAAGTGTAGGCTAACCTACCGTGAGAAAGGGTTAAGCCAAGTTAATAAAATAGGATGGAATCAATATCTTAGTAAGAATGAGAGGGAAACTTATACTTTGTGTTGACAATCATTTAATGATAAAATGATGAGAATAAATAAGTATGATTGAATACTTATAATATCAATGTATGCCCCTAGATGGGTGGAGCAATGAATTTGGGTTTGGATTAATAATATGAACTTGAAACACCTATTCGACTATGAAGGAAAACCCTAACCCTAATAATGGGAAGGTTGTATGTCTCTTATTTCATAAGCTATGTGAGCTAAGTGAATAGTTGTTGCCTAGTAAGAAATGACAAAATGTTTAATAGGCCTTGTGAGCTAAGTGAATAGTCGTTGCCTAATAAGAGGTGACAAGTTATTTAAATGGGTTTTTTTGAGCTATGAGAATTATTTATACAATAAGTATAAATGGTTATATAATCTAACATTTTGAAAGGTAGTTGTTGCTTAGTGAAAGGTTACTAGATATTCAATGAGCTTTGTGAACTATGTGAATTAATACCTTGGTCTGATGACCTAGAGGTATTAGTTACCTATTACAGAGGTAACAAAGCTTAGTTATGAATTGAGAGTTTAAATATACAAATATGATGATGATAAGAGATGGATATTCTAAGCATTCTATGTGTTCTAAAGAATCACAAAAATACTTGATGACGTATTAAACCTTTCTTTGAAGTATCTAATATAATATAGGGGTGCTTAGTGGACTCCCCAAATTATAAAGGGGTGCTTAGTGGACTCCCCAAATTATACATGGATGCTTAGTGGACTCCCCAAATTTTATAGGGGTTCTTAGTGGACTCCCCAACAAGACTAGGTTGCTCAGTGGTCTTCCTGATGACAAAAAATCTGGGAAAATCTTAGTGGACTTCTCCAAAAAGGAGTACATGCTACGACTGTAACTCTATAGAGAAGATGCCACTATACCTTGACATAGTTAATTGCAGATGATACATGATGTCTTGCTAAGTCTAAGTGGTCTCGTACTTACCAAGACATATGAGGCCGTGACAACCGGCTCTTCCACTAACCTCGTATGATACCGATTTTGATTTACTAGTGGTCGGATGGAATATGAGCGGTATATCTCATCTCCTCTAGGGTTAAGTGAGAATGTGAATATGTAATCAGTCATGTGGCATATTTGTTTAAGGATCGAATACGGGAAAACATTGGTTGATACTTTATTACTTTTATACATCTTAGTAGACAGATGCTATACATGTTCTTCATATTCCTTATAAAGCAAATAGATGTTTTATTTCTCTATCATTTATAGCTGCATTACTTTAAGAAGAGAGATTATTCAGTTCTTCTTATAATAGTGATTAATCCTGCTTATTAATGTAAAAGAATCCTCTGCTTAGTTTTATACTGTCAATCTATTATAATAATATTATTGGTAGAGAGTTATATCTCTCACTGGGACAATTGTCTCACCCCATGGGATCTACAATTTTTAGGTGGACATACAAGAGGAGGTAGAGACCATTTTATAGAGGAAGAACAATAAACAATAGGGCATCAGTAATAGTATAGGTTGAGTGTACTATTTTGTCGCATCATGTAGATAGAAGTCATATGTGTCGTCTCTGTACTCTCAGGTCCTTGGAGTCGGTTCGTAATAGTTTTATGAATGATCTGAGATTTTGGTTTGTATGCCTCGAGGTTTTATGTTGCTTTAGTACATGTGTTGATAGAGAAACTATTATATGTTATCCTTGAGATGAAATGAAATAATGATTGTATAATGTAAATCATGATATGTATACGATTTGGATTTTTCAGTAAGAGTTTTATAGAAGAGGATCTCCTTACAAAATGGTTTTAAATTTTAGTGATTTTTTCTAATCAACTATTTAAAATTATTCTGCATAATTAGTAATGATTTAGCTGTTAGTTTGGTGGCGATCGTTACAAGTTTGGTATCAGAGCCTAAGGTTCGCTGAGTCTACAGAGACATAGGACTAAGGTGTTGAGTCTGTTCTAGTATCCTCTAGCATATCTTATAGTAACTTCTTAAGAAGAAGATAGAGTAAAGCTTAAATATGTCTGGAGAACACAAGGAGCACATTGCTGAAAGCAATGGTGCTGCACCAAGAGAAGGTGCAAGGGATCAGGCAAGAGGAGAATGACTGCTTGTGTAATGACCGCCATCAAACTGACAACCAACTTGTTACTAATAATGTGGAATTATCATAAATAGTAGATTAACAAAGATCACTAAAATTTAAAACCATTTTGCAAGGAGATCCTCTTCCAGAAAACTCTTACTGAAAGATCCAAACTCATACATATAATGATTTACATTATACAATAATGTTTCATTTCATCTCGAGGACAACATATAAAAATTGCGTTATCAAAACACATATTGGAGCAACATAAAACCTCAATGCTTACGAGCCAAAATCTCATATCATTCATGAAACCATTACGAACCGACTCCAAGGACCTAAGAGTACAGAGACGACACATATGACTTCTATCTACAAGACATGAAAGATAGTACACTCAACCTGAGCTGTCACTGCTACCTCAGCTATTGTTTCTCCTCTGCAGAAAGGTCTCCACCACCTTGTGCACGTCCACCTAAAAATTGTGGATCTCACGGGGTGAGACAATTGTCCCAGTGAGAGATATAACTCTCCGCCGACCATATTATTATCACAGATAAGTATTATAAAACTGAGCAATGGTTCTTTTATATTAACAGGCAAGATTAATCATTGTATAAATAGAATAAAGTAATCTCTTTACTTAAGGAGAATGATGCATCTACCCATGGTAGAGTAATAAATCATCTATCTAATTTACAAGGAATGTAAAGAAACATAAATAACATTTATTAAGCTAAGATGTATAACTAAAGTGCGCATCAAACAATGTTTTTTGTATTTGACCCTTAAGCAAATATGCTACACGGATGATCATATTTTACAATCACACTTATGCCCCGAGGAGATGAAGTATACCCCGTTCATCTCCAACCAACCACAAACTTCTCACAAGTCGGTACCATACAAGGTCATTGGAAGAGACGGCTGCCAAGACCTCACCTGTCTCAATCAGTACGAGACCACACAGATTCAACATGCCATCTCGTGTCATCTGCTGGCAGGACATCTCATGTTGCTACAAAAAGAGTGTGACAGTGTACTAGGCATCCTCGCTCAGAGTTACTGTGTCAGCATGTACTCTCTTAGGGGAACATCTACTAACAATTGTCCCTAGTTATGAAATTACGGAGTCATGGTGTATAGCCATACTCTGAGCAAGGGGCCAGTTCATTGTGTTCAACACAGAGTCTGTGAATGAAGTTGCACTCGAGTCAAGATATGGTCACACAGCCAATATCCCCATTTATTTTTTGTTCATAAGGGGATCGGATAACACATGTCCGTCCAAGCTTATGCCCCCACATATTAAAAAATATGCATTCCAGGTTATGCTGTGGGGAACCCGTTTCACCATTCAACAAATTCTGACGCTGATGGATCTATGGTCAGAGCAATGTTTTATGGTTTCTAGTGATTTAAGTGCATTATAATATTCTTTTAGCATCAAACAAGTTATATGCATCAATCATAAACAAATGCTACAAAGAAATCTATAATACATCTACAGAGTACTTTTCAAATCTTAGGAACACATTTAGATGCATAACACTTGGGATCTAAGTCCCTTATCACATTATGGGGAATTCTCATCCCTTCACATCATCATCATCATGATTACTAGATCTGGGTATTCACACCATTTCACCACACAACTTTGTTACCTCTGTAACAGGTAAACAATACCTCTAGGTCCTCAGACCAAGGTATTCATTTCACTTGCTGTATAAGTATTTCACATAGTTCACATAGTTTGATTAAGTAACTTGTCACCTCTTACTAGGAAACAATTATTCACATGGCTCACAAGGCCCATTTAAACATCTTGTCACCTCTCACTAGGCAACAACTACACACATGGCTCACAAGGCCATTGAACATCTTGTCACCTCTCGCTAGGCAACAACTATACACATGGCTCACAAGGCCATTGAACATCTTGTCACCTCTCACTAGGAAACAACTATACACATGGCTCACAAGGCCATTGAACATCTTTTCACCTCTCACTAGGCAACAACTATACACATGGCTCACAAGGCCATTATTAGGGTTAGGGTTTCCCTTTGTATTCGAATAGGGTTTCAAGTTCATATTATTAATCCAAACCCTAATTCATTGCTCCACACATCTAGGAGCATACATTGAAATCATAAGTATTCAATCATACTTATTTATTCTCGTCATTTATCAATAAATGATTATCAACACAAAGTATGAGTTTCTCTCTCATACTCACTAGGATATTGATCATATCATACTTTTGGTTCAATCCTCCCCTTGAGGAATATTGATTCATCATTAACAATTCACATCATCTTTCATATTTCAATTAACACAACCTGCAACATATGTCACTCAATCAATCACATATGATTGAAGTGTCCCTTCCATATCGGGTATCAAGATGTGTGTATGTTAACATATTATGCTTTAAGATACATTCTTGTTTCATGTAATGTATCCATATTGGGCATGTGGTATAACCACATCACCATGTCATGTTTTAGGGTGTATCCCCTAATCATCATATCGTGTACCCATATCAAATTGATTGTCACTTAGTTCTTATCATCTCAAGATAACTTCATATCGGGTATGAACTAGGTGCTTGACCCCATATCGGGTATAAGCTATGTTCTTAGTTCCATATCATGCATAAGGGGTTCACCATATCGGGCATAGAGTATGTGCCTCATCATGTATCATTTAAGTGGTATATACAAGATACCATATCGGTTCCCATCTAGGATTATCATGTCGGGTTTCCATATTGGGCAACATATCGGGTTACCATGTTAAGTAGACCCTTAGGCTCATAACCTCTTTATACCTTAAACGATCAACCCTATCATATAGTTACATGAAAATCTAGGTGTCTAATTGAATTCTCTTATCACAATCCATTACACAAAAGATAGGGTATATCAGATTTCAATTCCTCAACTAGGGTTTGCCACCATATTGTGTAAAATGAGCCATATCATGCATGAGGTATGAATTGGACCTCATATCGTTCACAAGGTAGAAGTAGGTGCCATTCTTAGCATCCAAGGGATATCATTTATATCGCCCATGTGGTATCACTCACCACTTGTATCAGATTACCGATCACCTTGGGTTTCCAACTCTATATTGTTTAGAGTGTTCACTATCTCTATATCGTGCAAGAGTTGTAATCTTAGACTTGTATCATGTATAAGGGGTAAGTGGTTATCTCCCATATCATGCAAAAGGAATAACTCATATCATGTATGAGCTATCATATATCCCCATATCAGGTTAACCCCCTTCTTGGGCTTCATATCGGGTTAAGGTATTTCAACCATATCGGGTTGTACCTTGTATTTGAATCCATATCTTATATTGTATATAAGTGTATACTCAATAAATCATATCATGCACCAGATGTGTGCTTCCAGATATTGTGTATTAGGTGTGTACTATATGGTCATATCGTGCAAGAGGTACTTGCTTGCCTTACTCATATCGGGTTACCCAACTAGGGTTTTGGCATATCGACTTACAAGTATCAACTTGACCCTATATCATGCATGGAGTCTTCTCCTGACTTCCTATCGTGCAAAAGGCATATGGTTAACACCATATCGTGTTCAAGGTGTAAACTTCATCTCCATATTGTGCAAGGAGATGTAATCTCACAAGCATATCGTGCAAGAGATACATGTATATTACCATATTGGGTTAGAGGTACTAGTTTGTGTGCTTGAACCCGATATCACTTTTTAAAGCGATACGATCTTCTTCAAGCTCTAGTCCTTCATTCTAACTATTCTATCTCATGAATAATAGATCTAGGAAACTACTAGAACTCATAATTTCATCAACTATTAAAAAATATTTCAGAATTGAAAGTAGATCATTAAGTATAGAAAGATAGGTGATGAATAATAACATCATGGGGTTCAAGTTATATAACCCACCTTATGAACAACTTCAAAGGTCCAAGCTCCAAAGATTCACGTTACTAAGGTTGAATATGAACTTCTCTAAGGTCAAAGGCTCGTTCAAAATCCTCCATATACAATAAATCACCATTGTAAAGCACTTGGTGAAGAAGGAGAGAAAGAAATATCCATAACCCGATATCCTACTTCAACCAAGGTTGATGATGACCAAAGCCTTACCTTAAGCTTGGTGATCGAGCTCTCCTTGGTCCTTGAGCTATTTTGCACGATACCTAAGGGGATTTGCATGATATCTCCAAGGAAGATGGTTTTGGGGTTTGTAAACTTCCATAAGTATGTGGAAGGTGAAGTATATATACTTGGGTTCATGAAATAAAGTGTATAAGAGGTGTCTTCACCTCATGTTACTAGATGACACGTGGCCATGCATGGTTGACACGTGGAAATGCATGCACACATACATATATTTATTTACAGGAGTCTTGAGGATAAGCTAGAGAATATATATTGTCCATCCTTTATCTTGTTGGATAAGTTTCCTAATCTCTATCTCATCAAATAAGCAACCCGATACAATTTTTGCAAGGGGCTTTGCAACCCATCATGGACCACCTCCTTGAGGTGCTCTGCCCATAATGGCCTTTTCCAGGGCTCAGCAAACCAATAGAATATTTCTACTATGTCTCCTTGTCCGATAGGACCTCCTATATCAAGTCCACAACTCGATACAACACATAAAAAGCTTTACCTTCAATCCTTTCTTGATCTTCTCATCACTGAGAGTATCATCACTCAAAGGTGATTTCAAACATGGTGTCCCCTTCTTTATATCTCCTATAAATGATATATAGAGGAAGTAGGGACACTCTAGAGGTGATAACTTTGCATTTCAACCCATGCATCAGGTAAATTACAAATTGTACCAAAATTGGTGCACACAATACTAGCATTGTTCAAGTAAGTTATGTCTTGGGATTTAGGCTTTCCACAAGCCACAACTTTGCATCATACTCTCTCTTATGATAATAAAACACTTAGAACACATTAAACATGTGACATATTGCAATGTAACCCCCTTATCTTGGGTAAATTGCACATTTCACTCAGGCTATCAATTAATGCACAAATAGTTTGCAATTAAGCTCAAACTTGACAAAAAATTTCACAAGAAGCCTTAATTACTCTTCAAAAGATTAGAATCAGTTTGTAAGTAACTTACTTAAGAAAAATTCCTAGGGTTAAGCCATAACCCAGGTCAGGGGTATTATAGTTCCCCGAAATCCCAGATGAAGGAAGACAATTATCATTCATGCATCATATCATCAAGTCTCCACATAACATCTTGATGTTATGGATATGTCAAAGAACTTTGATCAGCACAAAGCCATTCCATAAGAGATCATCATCATAAGATCTGTCACACATGACACATACTCAGCTGCCCTATCCATTACTGACTGCAGAGTCAACTTTGTGTCAGGTAACACTTTCTTAGTCAGAGAAGTACTATTCATACTTCAAATAATTCTAGTGTCAAACCTTATTGACTCACATCTTTTCTGTGATAATATTTTTGATGCTAGGGAGTCTTCCATACTCCTCACCCAGTTTAGCATTTCACTTCCATGGAAAGATCAGGGTTATGTTCTGTCACCCTCTTGGAACTACAAGTCTCATCATACATCTTTAGTGCCACTCTAATTTAGTTAACACAACACAAAACTTTCTTATGAATCATACCGAATATCTTCCTAGTTGTACATTCTCTTGTCATAAGGAAAGGTCTCTTATTAAAGAAGAACTTATTTCAGAGATATCTCTAGATGCTATGCCTCAACATATCTTGATAGAGATACTCTAAGGAATTATTTTTAGCTTGATAAACTTGTTCTCAAAGCGATTATACAATTGTTCATTTAATTAATACATCCTTATCGATGTTATGTTTATGCAGAGCATAAACCCCTAACATATGGTCTTCATATTGGAGTTATCTCAAGGTTGTCCCTTCTAGATAACCAAACATTATTCATCTTATCAGGAGTCATATTCTCACTTTCCCATACCACCTGGCACATCTTGGATACCAGAATTCCTTACCTTGGTATCCTTCACATGTGTCAAAAACACATCACATCCTCATCATTTCCATCTCCCTATTATTAATACCAAAGTCAAACATACAAAAGGATATTTCTTTTATCTTGGGACATTATATATTACACATATCTTTATCTTGGAACCAAGGTCCAATACAAACTAATACTTTGCTAAATATCCATCAAAAGATCACTTCTAACTCATGCACATCAAGTGTCCTTAGACTCACTTTATTGCCATGTCCCTGAAAGGAAAGAACATAAAGAAACATATTCCTTTCATCACCCCATCATTACCCAAGATTGTTCATCAAAGAGGAGACATTATCATCTCTTAAGATTATTACATGAACTTTCACTGTTCATGAATCATTTATACTCATTCCATTCTAGGTTCCTTGCCATTTTCATAGGAATTATATGGATGATTACACATCATCATCCATTTCTTTGTTATTGCCTATCATATTCATGATCATTTCATGATTTTATCACATTTCCCATTTCCACATTATGGAAAAGATCTTTACTGTTCACACAAACTTTATTAAACAGGGATCATCCCCCCTTGTTCTCTTTCTCTTATCATGAGGATTATACTATTTACTTCCTCATACACATATTGATTTGAGATCATCTCAGATTCCATTTTATTGCACTTAGGATGTGATAAAAATATCCATGCCATATTTTCATTTCGTTATGCTCACTAGATTGTCTCAAAATGACTACTTGATCAGAGTAATCAGAAAAATAACAATATAAGAGTTCCATACCTACCTTATCTTCAATAGTTGAATACCTGGCCAGGGTAAACAAGTACTAAAATTAGGTGGTATGCACTTTTTTTACTATCATATTCCTTACTTTTCATATTATCAAAACATAGGACTTAGCATCCCTGGATTTTCTCTAGGCATCACCTTTGCACCTCATCCTCTTTTACACAGATAAGAACAATTATAAAACATATAAAAGATAATTGAGAAAAATGTAAGTCCCCATCTTCCTTATGTCCTCATAAGACTAGTCAAAGGAAGCTCAAAAACTACTACTTTTCCTTATATTGAAAAAACTAAATCGTGAAATGACATATCAGAATTACACTATTTCATCTGACCTGTCTCAATACGTCAGTTGTTTACTACCTCAGACTGATTCTTTTCATAGAACCTTATCGCTGCCTGATCCCAACGTCGTGCTCTTTTGTTTGGTGTAGGTGAACCTACTCGGGACGTCTGTCCATGTCCTCGTGTGCCACCGCTAAACCATTTCTTTTGAGAGTCTTGCTGACTCTGTCTTAGTAGTTGGGTCATTTTCTCCTTCCTTTTTGGACAAAAGGATCTAATATGCCCAATCTATTTACACTTATAAAACATCTTATAAGCATCCACTGGCCTTGTCGGCCTTATAGCCGATGTAGAGGCCAAATCAAGAGTTCTAACTAATGGAACATCAGGTCCTTTGCCCTTTCTTGGTAGCCACTACCCTGGTGCATTAGACATTGGTTGCATTGGTGGTACCAAAAATTTCCCCCTTTTAGAACTACTAGGCATCTGTTCCCGAATTTGGGTAGATCTTTTCTTAATCCCTACCTCATTATCCTTATTTGGACAATCCTTTATCAAATGTCCTACTTGCCCATACTGGTGACATGCCCTATTTTCTTGTTGTGTCTTAGTTCTTTCGATATTTTCAACTGTCCCAACATAACTATGTTGATCTAAAATTCTGTTAGAGCCCAGAAATTCATCATAAGGGGTTGGTAATCTAGGTTGTGTTACTAATATCCAGTCCACTATATGCATCACTACCATCCTAACCTGCCTAGCAATGGTATCAAAAGAAGGATCCCTTATCATAGATGGATCAACTTGGGGATTCACAGGTAGTCGTTCTCCTCTTGCCCGATCCCTTGCACCCTCTCTTGTTGTAGCAACATTGCTTTCAACAATGTACTCTTTGTTTTCTCTAGACATCTTTAAACTTTATTCTACCTTCTACATAAGAAGAAGTCACTATAAGATATACTGAAGGACACTAGAACAGACTCAACACCTTAGTCCTATGTCTCTGTAGACTCAACGAACCTTAAGATCTGATACCAAACTTGTAATGACCGCCATCAATCTAACAACCAAATCATTACTAATAATGTGGAATTATCATAAACAATGGATTAATAAAGATCACTAAAATTTAAAACTATTTTGCAAGGAGATCCTCTTCTATAAAACTCTTACTAAAAGATCCAAACTCATACGTATCATGATTTACATTGTACAATAATGTTTCATTTCATCTTAAGGACAACATATAACAATTTCTATATCAAAACACATACTGGAGCAACATAAAACCTCGATGCTTACAAGACAAAATCTCAGATCGTTCATGAAACCATTAGGAACTAACTCCAAGGACCTGAGAGTACAGATACGACACATATGACTTCTATCTACAAAACATGACAAATAGTACACTCAAGCTGAGCTATCATTACTGCCTCAGTTGTTGTTTGTCCTCTGCAAAAAGGTCTCCACCGCCTCATGCACGTCCACCTAAAAATTGTGGATCCCACGGGGTGAGACAATTGTCCCAACGAGAGATATAACACTCCACCGACCATATTATTATCATAGATAAGTATTATAAAACTAAGTAGTGGTTCTTTTATATTAAAAGATAGGATTAATCATTGTATAAATAAAATAAAGTAATCTATTTAATTAAGTAGAATGATGCATCTACCCATGGTAGAGTAATAAATCATCTATCCACTTTACAAGGAATGTAAATAAACATAAATAACATCTATCAAGCTAAGATGTATAACTGAATTGCACATCAAACAATGTTTTCTGTATTCGACCCTTAAGCAAATATGCTACACGGCTGATCATATTTTACAATCACACTTATCCCCTGAGGAGATGAAGCATACCCCATTCATCTCCAACCGACCAAAAACTTCTCACAAGTCGGTACCATACAAGGTCATTGGAAGAGTCGGCTACCAAGACCTCATCTATCTTGGTCAGTATGAGACCTCACATATTCAGTAGGACATCTCGTGTCATCTGCTGGTAGGACATCTCGTGTTGTTACAAAAAGAGCATGCTAGGGTACTAGGCATCCTCACTCAGAGTTACTGTGTCAGCATGTACTCTCTTAGGGGAACATCTACTAACAACCGTCCCCAGTTATGAAATTATTGAGTCATGGCATATAACCATACTCTAAGCTACAGGCCAGTTCACCGTGTTCAACACAGAGTCTATGACCGAAGTCGCACTCGATCCAGGATATGGTCACATAGCCAATATCCCCATCTATTTTGAGTTCATAAGGGGATCGACTAACACATGGCCGTCCAAGCATACACCCCCACATATTCAAAAATATGCATTCCGGGTTATGCCGCGGAGAACCTGTTTCACCATTTAACAAATTCTAACGCTGATGAATCTATGCTCAGAACAACATTTTATGGTTTCTAATGATATATTAAGTGCATTGCATTATTCTTTTAGCATCAAATAAGTTATAAGCATCAATCATAAACAAATGCTACAAAGAAATATGTAATACATCTATCGAGTACTTTTCAAATCTTAGGAACACATTTAGATGCATAACACTTGGGATCTCAGTCCCTTATAACATTATTGGAAATTCTCATCCCTTCACATCATCATCATCATGATTACTGGATATGGGCATTCACACCCTTAGATCACCACACAACATTGTTACCTCTATAACAGGTAACCATTACCTATAGGTCCTCAGACCAAGGTATTCATTTCACTTGTTGTACAAGAATTTCACATAGTTCACATAGTTTGATTAAGTAACTTGTCACTTCTTACTAGGAAACAATTATTCACATGGCTCACAAGGCCCATTTAAACATCTTGTCACCTCTCACTAGGCAACAACTTTACACATGGCTCACAAGGCCATTGAACATCTTGTCATCTCTCACTAGGAAACAACTATACACATGTCTCACAAGGCCATTGAACATCTTGCCACCTCTCACTAGGCAACAAATATACACATGGCTCACAAGGCCATTATTAGGGTTAGGGTTTCCCTTTGTATCCGAATAGGGTTTGAAGTTCATATTATTAATCCAAACCCTAATTCATTGCTCCACACATCTAGGAGCATACATTGAAATCATAAGTATTCAATCATACTTATTTATTCTTGTCATTTATCATTAAATGATTATCAACACAAAGTATGAGTTTCTCTCTCATCCTCACTAGGATATTGATTACATCATACTTTTTGTTCAATCCTCCTCTTGAGGAATATTGATTCATCATTAACAATTCACATCATCTTTTATATTGTAATTAACACAACTTGCAACATATGACACTCAATCAATCACATATGATTGAAGTGTTCCTTCCATATCGGGTATCAAGATGTGTGTATGTTAACATATTATTCTTTAAGATACATTCTTATTTCATGTAGTGTATCCATATCGGGCATGTGGTATAACCACATCGCCATGTCATGTTTTAGGGTGTATCCCCTAATCATCATATCATGTACCCATATCAAATTGACTGTCACTTAGTTCTTATCATCTCAAGATAACTTAATATCGGGTATGAACTAGGTGCTTGACCCCATAACGGGTATAAGCTATGTGCTTAGTGCCATATCGTGCACAAGATGTGCACCATATCAGGCATAGAGTATATGCCTCATCACGTATCATTTAAGTGGTATATACAAGATACCATATCGGTTTCCCATCCAGGGTTATCATGTCGGGTTTCAATATTAGGCAACATATCGGGTTACCATGTTAGATAGTCCCTTAGGCTCATAACCTCTTTGCACCTTCAAGGATCAACCCTATCATATAGTTACATGACAATCTAGGTGTCTAATTGAATTCTCTTATCACAATCTGTTACACAAAAGATAGGGTATATCAGATTTCAATTCCTCAACCAGGGTTTGCCACCATATTGGGTAAAATGAGCCATATCATGCATGAGGTATGAATTGGACCTCATATCATTTACAAGGTAGAAGTAGGTGCCATTCTTAGCATCCAAGGGATATCATTTATATTGTCCATGTGGTATCACTCACCACTTGCATCGGCTTACCCATCACCTTGGGTTCCGAAACTATATTGTTTAGTGTTTTCACTATCTCTATATCGTGCAAGAGTTGTAATCTTAGACTTGTATCGTGTATAAGGGGTAAGTGGGTATCTACCATATCATGCAAAAGGAATGACTCATTTCGTGTATGAGCTATCATATATCCCCATATCAGGTTAACCCCCATCTTGGGTTTCATATCTGGTTAAGGTATTTCAACCATATCGGGCTATACCTTGTATTTGAATCCATATTTTATATTGTGTTTAAGTGTATACTCAATCAATCATATCATGCACCAGATGTGTGCTTCCAAATATCGTGTATTAGGTGTGTACTATATGGTCATATCATGCAAGAGGTACTTACTTGCCTTACTCATCTTTGGTTACCCAACTAGGGTTTTGACATATCAACTTATAAGTATCCACTTGACCCTATATCATGCATGGAGTATTCTCCTAACTTCCTATCGTGCACTTGACCCTATATCATGCATGGAGTCTTCTCCTAACTTCCTATCGTGTAAAAGGTATATAGTTAACACCATATCATGTTCAAGATGTAAACTTCATCTCCATATTGTGCAAGGAGATGTAATCTCACAAGCATATCGTGCAAGTGATACATGTATATTACCATATCGGGTTAGAGGTACTAGTTTGTGTGCTTGAACCCGATATCACTTTTTAAAGCGATACCATCTTCATCAAGCTCTAGTCCTTCGTTCTAACTATTATAGATCATGAATAGTAGAACTAGGCAACTACTAGAACTCATAATTTCATCAACTATTAAAAATATTTTAGTATTGAAAGTAGATCATTAAGTATTGCAAGATAGGTGATGAATAATAACATGATTGGGTTCAAGTTATATAACATGTCTTATGAACAACTTCAAATCTCCAAGCTCCAAATATTCACGTTCCTAAGGTTGAAGATGAAGTTCTCCAAGGTCCAAGGCTCATTCACAATCCTCCATATACTAGAAATCACCATTGTTAAGCACTTGGTGAAGAAGGAGAGAAAGGAATATCCATAACCCGATATCCTACTTCAACCAAGGTTGATGATGACCAAAGCCTTACCTTAAGCTTGGTGATCGAGCTCTCCTTGGTCCTTGAGCTATTTTGCATGATAACTAAGGGTATTTGCATGATATCTCCAAGGAAGATGGTTGTGGGGTTCGTAAACTTCCATAAGTATGTGGAAGGTGAAGTATATATACTTGGGTTAATGAAATAAAGTGTATAAGAGGTGTCTTCACCTCATGCTACTAGATGACACGTGGCCATGCATGGTTGACACATGGACATTAATGCACACATACATATATTTCTTTACAAGAGTCTTGAGGATATTCTAGAGACAATATATCGACCATCCTTTATCTTGTTGGATAAGTTTCCTCATCTCTATCTCATCAAATAAGCAACCCGATACACTTTTTGCAAGGGGCTTTGCAACCCATCATGGACCACCTCTTTGAGGTGCTCTACCCATCATGGCATTTTCTAGTGCTCAACAAAGCAATAGGATATTTCTACTATGGCTCCTTGGCCGATAGGACTCCAATATCAAGTCTACAACTCGATACAACACATAAAAAGCTTTACCTTCAATCCTTTCTTGGTCTTCTCATTACCAAGAGTATCATCACTCAAAGGTGATTTCAAACATGGTGCCCCATTCTTTCTCTATCCTTTAAATGATACATAGAGGAAGTAGGGACACTCTAGAGGTGATAATGTTGCATTTCAACCCCATACATAGGGTAAATTACAAATTGTACCAAAATTGGTGCACACAATACTAGCATTGTTCAAGTTATATCTTGGGATTTAGGCTTTCCACAAGACACCACTTAGCATCATACTCTCTCTTATGATAATAAAACACTTAGAACACATTCAACATGTGACATATTGCAATGTAGCCTCCTTATCTTGGGTAAATTGCACATTTCACTCAGGCTATCAATTAATGTACAAATAGTTTGCAATTAAGCTCAAACTTGACAATAAACTTCACAAGAAGACTTAATTAGTTTTCAAAAGATTAGAATCAATTTGTAAGTAACTTACTTAAGAAAAACTCCTAGGGTTAAGCCATAACCCAGGAAGGGGTATTATGATTCCCCGAAATCCCAGATGAAGGAAGACAATTGTCGTTTATGCATCATATCATCAAGTCTCCGCATAACATCTTGATGTTATGGAGATGTCAAAGAACTTTGACCAGCACAATGTTTTTCCATAAAAGATCATCATCATAAGATGTATCACACATGACACATACTCAGCTGCCCATCCATTACTGACTGTAGAGTCAACTCGGTGTAAGGTAACACTTTCTAAGTCAGAGAAGTACTATTCATACTTCAAATAATTCTGGTATCAAACCTTATTGACTCACATATTTTCTGTGATAAGATTTTTGATTCTAGGGAGTCTTCCATACTCCTCACTCAGTTTAGAATTTCACTTCCAAGGAAAGATCATGGTTATGTTGTGTCACCCTCTTGGAACTACAAGTCTCATCATACATCTTTAGTGCCACTCTAATCTGTTAACACAACACAAATCTTTCTTATGACTCGTACCGACTATCTTCCTAGTTGTACATTCTCTTTTCATAAGGAAATGTATCTTATTAAAGAAGAACTTATCTCAGAGATATCTGTAGATGTTATGCCTCAACAGATCTAGATAGGGATACTCTAAGGAATTATTTTTAGCTTGATAAGCTTTTTCTCAAAGCGATTCTGCAATTGTTCCTTCAATTAATACATCCTTATCGATGTTATGTTTATGAAGAGTATAAACCCCTAACATATGGTCTTCATACTGGAGTTATCTCAAGGTTGGTCCTTCTAGATAACCAAACATTATTCATCTTATCAGGACTCATATTCTCACTTTCCCATATCACCTGCCACATCTTGGATACTAGAATTCCTTACCTTGGTATCCTTCACATGTGTCAAAAACACATCACATCCTCATCATTTCCATCTCCCTATTTTTAATACCAAAGTCAAACATACAAAAGGATATTTCTTTTATCTTGGGACATTATATATTACATATATCTTTATCTTGGAACCAAGGTCCAATACAAACTGATACTTTTCTAAGTATCCATCAAGAGATCACTTCTAACTCATGCACATCAAGTGTCCTCAGACTCACTTGATTTCCATGTCCTTTAAAGGAAAGAACATAAAGAAACATATTCCTTTCATCACCCCATAATTACCCAGGGTTGTTCATCAAAGAGGAGACATTATCATCTCTTAAGATTATTACATGAACTTTCACTATTCATGAATCATTTATACTCATTCCATTCTAGGTTCCTTGCCATCTGCATAGGAATTATATGGATGATTACACATCATCATCCCTTTCTTTGTTATTGTCTATCATATTCATGATCATTTCATGATTTTATCACATTTCCCATTTCCACATTATGGAAAAATTCTTCACTATTCACACAGACTTTATTAAATAGGTATCATCCCCCCTTGTTCTCTTTCTCTTATCATGAGGATTATACTCTTTACTTCCTCATACACACATATTGATTTGAGATCATCTCATATTCCATTTTATTGCACATAGGATGTGATAAAAAAATCCATTCCATATTTCCTGTTTCATTATGCTCACTAGATTGTCTCAAAATGACTGCTTGATCAGAGTAATCAGAAAGATAACAATCTAATAGTTCCATACCTACCTTATCTTCAATAGTTGAATACCTGGCCAGGGTAAACAAGAACTGAGATTAGGTGGTATGCACTTTGTTTACTATCATATTCCTTACTTTTCATATTATCAAAACACAGGGCTTAGAATCCCTGGATTTTCTCTAGGCATCACCTCTGCACCTCATCCTCTTTCACACAGATAAGAGAAATTATAAAACATTTAAAAGATAACTGAGAAAAATATAAGTCCTCATCTTCGTTATGTCCTCATAGGACTAGTCAAAGGAAGCTCAATAACTACTACTTTTCTTTATATTTAACAAATTGAATCATGAAATGACATATCAGAATGACACATGGCTCACAAGGCCATTGAACATCTTGTCACCTCTCACTAGGCAACAACTATACACATGGCTCACAAGGCCATTATTAGGGTTAGGGTTTCCCTTTGTAGCCGAATAGGGTTTCAAGTTCATATTATTAATCCAAACCCTAATTCATTGCTCCACACATCTAGGAGCATACATTGAAATTATAAGTATTCAATCAAACTTATTTATTCTCATCATTTATCATTAAATGATTATCAACACAAAGTATGAGTTTCTCTCTCATCCTCACTAGGATATTGATTACATCCTACTTTTGGTTCAATCCTCCTCTTGAGGAATATTGATTCATCATTAACAATTCACATCATCTTTTATATTGCAATTGACACAACTTGAAACATATGTCACTCAATCAATCACATATGATTGAAGTGTCCCTTCCATATCGGGTATCAAAATGTGTGTATGTTAACATATTATGCTTTAAGATACATTCTTATTTCATGTAGTGTATCCATATCAGGCATGTGGTATAACCACATCACCATGTCATGTTTTAGGGTGTATCCCCTAATCATCATATCGTGTACCCATATCAAATTGACTGTCACTTAGTTCTTATCATCTCAAGATAACTTCATATCGGGTATGAACTAGGTGCTTGACCTCATATTGGGTATAAACTATGTGCTTAGTGCCATATCGTGCACAAGGTGTGCACCATATCGGGCATAGAGTATATGCCTCATCATGTATCGTTTAAGTGGTATATACAAGATACCATATCAATTTCCCATCTAGGATTATCATGTCGGGTTTCCATATTGGGAAACATATCGAGTTACCATGTTAGGTAGACCCTTAGGATCATAACATCTTTATACCTTCAAGGATCAACCCTATCATATACTTACATGACAATCTAGGTGTCTAATTGAATTCTCTGTTGGGTTTTAGAGGAGGCAGAGAAGCAGCGGAAACAAAAATTTTCTCCCAAAACCCAGAACAAAAGGAATCACGTCAACGTCTATATAATAGGAAAGATGGTTTGTGGATGCATACCTTGTCCCGAGGCTTGCTCGGCGACAGTACCTCGTGCCTTACGCGGTCTTCACCTCCGGTCTTGGACGGTGTCTGTGCAGCTCCTGGTCGCATCGGGACTGAAGACTCCTGGTCTCACCGGGACTGTCGGGATCGATAGTTGTCCTCCGAGCGACAGAGGTCTCCCGCCTCTGTAGTTGTCCACACGGACTACCTAGAACTCTGATCTCTTTGTCGCACAAGGAATCAGAAGGAGTCGCACCCTCCTATCGGTGCACTAATCACCAACACACTCTCCTGCCACTAGTCACTTTCTGTAGTTGTCTTTCCCTTACTGTGCCTCCCTTATCGGGTAGCACTTGCTCGGGCTCTCTCTCGGTTTCCAAAACTAGAGAGAACGAAAACTTCACAGAGCAACTGGTTGCATTGGGTTGTTCTTTGAGAAGCCCCCAATACCCCTATATATAGGAGAGTCATGGGACAGGGTTCTCTATCGCAGGCAATGTGGGACTAAAGCAGGAGTAGAAGGGTTCGATATTTTCCACAAAACCAACCAACTACATAACCTGAACCGATCATTTCACAACTGAAATGGTCGGTTGGGGATCTGAGCCGGTCGGTTGACACCTCAACCGATCGGTTGGGACCCATCAGCCGGTCGGTTCACTTCTGAAACGATCGGTTCGTGGTCTTGATCAGTTCCCGATTGGCTTTTCTTATTTTGTTTCGAATTGGTATCAAATACCAATCCTTGTTCCAATCAAATTGGGCAAGTGAAACGAAAGGAAATTTCTCACTAATCTTACTTTCCCAACTTGCTCGGTTGGACTTGAACCGATCATTTCAACACTTGAACAAATCTCTTCACCCTGTCCATGAGCCAATCGACTCACCAGTTGAGCTGATCGGTTCACCAAGCTCAGCCAATCGGTTTATCACATGAGCCGATCGGTTGGGAGTGCCGATTGTGCAGAATCAGTCAATCGCAGTTTCAATCAATCTGATACTCTAATCAATCAGTCTAACACCTTGAACACTATGATACAGAGCTATCAATTGATTGAGTGTTTAATTGTACTACTAAAATCCTTTAGTAATCAATCTAAACATGTTTGTGGACAAACTCCTATTCCAGGTTAAATCCTATGTGTGTAACCCTACAGGTCCATTTCACGTTGGTAGTGAAAGTCCATAACACTTATGACTTCACAAGCAAAGAGCGGTGCCTAGTCACACATCAGTGCTACCCAAGTGAAATAGAAAGTTGGAGAACAACTTTCAATCCTACAATCCATGAATGGTGTTACAATGAATGTATAATTCCTTTGTCACTGATATCCTGAATGAACTCGAGGCATGGAACAGTCATCCTGTCAACGTTCATTCATTTCCTTGATCTCAGAGCAGACTGGGTGAGATGTGTATGACATCAATATCACATATTGATTCACACGTGCATGCGCATGCCTTTCTCAATCCTACTCATCAAGTGGCCAAGGACATCAAACTCCCTCAGGAGGGACAAATCCCATATCTATCACTCACCCCTCAAAAGCCCCATGTGTCAAAGCCACCCAATCATCACCTTTATAAAAACCCATGTTTCAGGACTGCGTTTGATGATGTCAAAGTGTACCCAACGACATGTGTTGAGTGTAGTGATTTTAGGTCTAAGAATCACACTCACCACCATCACTATGAGAGCTGACTGTGACTACCAAGTCATGGTTCCATGTGTCACTCTCACGGTGGGTCTATCCGGTACCTTGTTCTCTAACAAGTACCTATGTGCTTGGTTTGATATAACTATATCATGACTAATGAGATTCTGTCATCAACCAACACACAATCTAGTCTTTAGTGTTATTGATGTCTATGGTTATTTCCATAATAACAACCGACTAGGGACCAAACAAGAATGTATACTCTTAACATCTGTATGATCTCATCGTTTAGGTCCTCAACCCAAAAGCATACGTCATTGAGTAAACCAATTCTTTAGACATCTATCATGTTACACTATCATCTCAGAAATAGTTTAAACATATAGATCGGAAATTGCCTTTATTATTATTCAAATCATTTATAAAGTATCCCATTACAATCATCATATGACTTGCTCTATGGGCATACATACCAACAGACTCACACTTACACTTAGAGCCAGTCACCAAGGAACCTTAGTCCTTGTGACCTAGCATGACCATCATGCTTCTGCTGAGAAAGGGCCTTACTCAGTGGATCAGCTATGTTGTCTTCAGTTGGTACTTTGCAAATCTTCACATCTCCTCGTTGTACGATCTCTCATATGAGATGGAAGCGACACAGTATGTGCTTGGACCGCTGATGTGATCTGGGTTCCTTAGCTTGTGCAATAGCTCCATTATTGTCACAATAAAGCTCAATTGCATCACAACTACTGGGAACTACACCAAGTTCAGAGATGAACTTCCTGATCCACACAGCCTCCTTTGCTGCATGTGAAGCAGCAATATACTCGGCCTCTGTAGTAGAATTGACAACTATTTCTTGCTTGGAACTCTTCCAGCTCACAACTCCATTGTTAAGGCAAAACATAAATCCTGACTGTGATATGTAATCATCTTTATCGGTTTGGAAGCTTGCATCGGTGTAACCCTTTACAACCAGCTCTTCCTCACCGCCATAAACAAGAAACTGATCCTTAGCCCTTCGCAAGTACTTGAGGATGTTCTTTACAACTGTCCAGTGAGCATCCCCGGGATCTGACTGGTACCGGCTCGTCATGCTGAGTGCATACGAGACATCTGGGTGTGTGCACAACATAGCGTACATGATGGATCCGATGGCTGATGCATATGGGATCCCATTCATACGCTCCCTCTCTTCACAAGATTGGGGACATTGAGCTCTAGAGACGGTGACTCCATGTAGCATGGGGATGTTGCCTCTCTTTGAGTTCTCCATGCTAAACCGCTTCAACACTTTGTCGATGTACATGCTTTGACTTAGTTTGAGAAGCCTTCTAGATCTATCTCTATAGATCTTAATTCCTAGAATGTAGGATGCTTCTCCTAGGTCCTTCATTGAGAAAGTATTCCCAAGCCAAGTCTTTACCTTCTCTAAGGCTAAGACATCATTCCTCATCAAAAGTATGTCATCCACATACAATATGAGGAATGTGGTCGAGCTCCCACTAACCTTCTTGTACACACAAGGTTCATCTTCATTTTGAGTAAAGCCAAACACTTTGACTTCCTCATCAAATCAAAGATTCCAACTCCGAGATGCTTGCTTCAATCCATAGATTGACCTTTGTAGCTTACAGACTTTATTGGCATTCTTTGGATCTACAAAACCTTCAGGATGTGTCATGTACACATCCTCATTTATATTCCCGTTAAGGAATGCGGTTTTAACATCCATATGCCAAATCTCATTGTCATAATAAGTTGCAATAGTAAGCATGATCATGATGGACTTAATCATGGCAACTGGAGAAAAGGTTTCGTCATAGTCAACACCTTGAACTTGTCGAAATCCCTTCACAACCAATCTGCCTTTATAATTTTGCACATTGCCATCCATGTCGGTCTTCTTCTTGAAGACCCACTTGCACCCTATGGGTTTTACCCCTTCGGGTGGTTCCACCAAAGTCCATACTTTGTTGGAGTACATGGATTCCATCTCGTATCTCATCGCTTCAAACCATTTCTCAGAATCTGGTCCCTCCATAGCCTCTACGCAGGTAGTTGGATCATCTCTATGATCAACTCACCACCTTCCTGAGTCACAAGGTATCCAAACCTCTCAGGTTCAAGGTGGGCCCTACTAGATCTACAAGGTCCTTGTGTTACCTGAGGAGACTGAGATTCCACAACACCTTGAGAATCTCCATTTTCCTCTTGTACATCTACCGGTTCTATGTTTTCTTGTTGGGCTTGAACCTCTTCAAGCTCTATTTTCCTCCCACTGTTTCCTTTGGAAATAAATTCCTTCTCTAGGAACACAGCTGTCCTGGAAACAAACACTTTGTTGTCAGTAGGGTGGTATAGATAATATCCCCTCGTTTCCTTGGAATATCCAACAAAATAACATTTATCAGATTTGGGTCCAAGCTTATCAGGAAACATTTTCCTAACATAAGACTCACAACCCCAAATCTTTAGAAAAGACAAATCGGGACACTTCCCAATCCATATCTCATATGCTGCCTTTTGAATCGATTTAGATGGTACTCGGTTAAGTGTATACGCAGCGGTTTCAAGAGCATAATTCCAGAAGGAAATCGGAAGATCGGCAAAACTCATCATTGATCGCACTATATCCAACAATGTGCGATTCCTTCTTTCAGACACACCGTTATGCTGTGGTGTTCCAGGCGGAGTCCATTGTGATACAATACCACAGGCTCGCAGAAGGTCCTCAAACTCCTGGCTTAAGTATTCTCCACCTCAATCGGATCAAAATGCCTTAATACTTTTACCAAGTTGGTTCTGTACTTCATTCATGAAATCCTTGAATCTTTCAAGGGTTTCTGACTTATGTTTCATCAGGTACACATAGCCATACCTACTGAAGTCATTAGTAAAGGTAATGAAGTACTGATACCCACCTCTGGCATTAGTTCTAAAAGGCCCACATACATTAGTATGTATGAGTCCTAATAGATCACTAGCTCTCTCACCTTTACCTGAAAAGGGATTCTTGGTCATCTTGCCCAACAAACAAGATTCACG
The DNA here is from genome assembly GCA_963693085.1 of Alisma plantago-aquatica. Taxonomy (NCBI): domain Eukaryota; kingdom Viridiplantae; phylum Streptophyta; class Magnoliopsida; order Alismatales; family Alismataceae; genus Alisma; species Alisma plantago-aquatica. The sequence goes on along the minus strand of OY856410.1, from coordinate 860,697,433 downwards.
TCTCTATTGATTCATAATCAAAAGAGTCTAGATAACCATCTTTATGGAGTCTAGAAATGTGCTTCTCATTTATGTGCCCTAGACGACAATGCCAAAGATATGTTTCATTTAAGTTGTTAAGTTTTTTCCTTTTAGTGTTTATGTTGTATACATTTGTCTCTAGATCTATCAAGTATAGACCATAAGACATTGGGGCACTGCCATAAAAGATCCCATCTTTAGAAATGGAACAATTTCCATTCTTAATAAGAAATTCAAATCCTTCCTTGTCCAAACAAGAGACAGAAATGATATTCCTATTTATGGCAGGTATATAATAGCAGTTCTTCAACTCTATTATTAGCCCACTTGGTAGAGTTAACTCATAGGTTACTACGGTACTGGCGGAAACCCTTGCCCCATTGGCAACGCGTAGTTCAACCTCGCCTTTCCCCAAAGGCCTACTTCTCTTAAGATCCTTCACATTTGAACAAATGTGAGATCCACATCCAGTATCAAGTACCCATGACGAAGAAGTAGTAAAGTTAATCTCTATCACATATACACCAGAAGTAGAGATCTCTATCTCTGACTTCTTCTTCCATCGTTCCTTCCATTCTCTCCATGTAGAAGAAATTGGTTTGGTGAGAGAACCCTTCTCTCCCTTACCATTCGTTCCATTGGTCTCTATCAATGAACTTTCTTTCCTCTTCACCAATGCATTAAGCATACATAGAGTGGATTCAAAGGCTCTTGGTATATCTGGATTGTGCAGAACACTTCTCACAGTCCTCAACCAGTTATGGAATTTGTTCTCAATTAATTTTCCCATTTTAAAAGATGATTCTTTTGCCATTCTACAAGAGAAAATTGCAGTTTCCAAAACTCCTTTTGATTTGATTTGAATAAAATTTGACGATAGTTAATTAGGCCTTTAATTAATTACCGCTCCTACTATTTTGAATCAAATTGACAGCCCTCACCATCAATTCAGAAGATTGCAACGTACAATCTTCTAGTGGGTCAAGATCCTGAAATCCTCTGAGCCATGAACCAGCTTGGGCTGTCACCCACAACTCAGATCTTCCAGGTAGGCAACTCTTGCCAATTGCATCATATGCAAATCTTGAAAGATGTCATATGCAACTCCTTGCCATGATCATCTCCATGCCTCAAGGTGCTAGATCCTATCTAGGTCACCTTGTTAAGTCCGACCCAAAGCCAACACGATGAACATGCACCCTGCTTGGGTAGACCCACACATTCATCCTTCACACTTCCACGAGATAGACGGTGCACCATGCTTGGGCATGTCCACACTTGGTCGATCAAGCTTTTCACGTGTGTCTCATTTGGAAGGCATATAAAACTTTAATATTTAATGAGGGATTTGGTTTTTATATACATATACATATCCAATCACCACAATATATAGTACGTATCATATACATGCTATATCCCACAAAAAACATGCAAAATGATAAAAACAATGATTATGGCCATCCGATTGTGATTCCTCGAGCCAAGAGGAATCACGGTCATCTAGGTATACATCATATGCAACCTGTACAAGATGTAATCTGTGCCTGCCTTTCTGGGTTTGATCAGCTCATCTCCATGACTGATCAGCTCGCCATCAAGTTGGTTGTTTGGGTGCCACCAGCCGATCGACTGGTGCCTCCAGTCGATCGGTTCACCGGTCGTCGTGCATCTCCTCAGGTCGCCACCCGCTCGTCTCGCTCCTCGAACCAGTCGTCTGGAACACCAACCGATCGGTTCACGCCTTGAACTGATCGTCTCATGTCGTCCGCCGTTCTTTGACATAACAAGAAATAAAATCTATCCTCTTTACAATTGAATTGTGAAACCCTGAGTTACATTCGGGGGGAGCAAAGGTAGGAAAGAAGTCTCGAATTATTGCGAGTTACATCAGGAATAGGAGAAAGGGAATCGGTGCGCAGACCGAGATGCAAGCAACCACATACAACCACACACACAAATATAGGGTTTATAGGCCATAACCATGCTACACATCCACCACAAAACTCGCTTAAGGGCGACGTGTATCGAGTGCATTAATATTACATATCATGTATGTATATTTGGGATTTGTGGATTGGACATGCATAAGGCCAATTTTATTCACATCGTATGCAATAAATAAAGGCGACAAACCAAAATCGATCATATCAACAATCCTAAAATATAGAGAAGTTGTCGTGGCTCTGATACCACTGTTCTGTTTTAGAGGAGGCAGAGAAGCAACAGAAACAAAAATTTTCGCCCAAAACCCAAAACAAAAGGAATCGCGTCAACATCTATATAATAGGAAAGATGGTTTGTGGATGCATACTTTGTCCCGAGGCTTGCTCGACGACAGTACCTCGTGCCTTGCATGGTCTTCACCTCCAGTCTTGGACGGTGTCTTTGTAGCTCCTGGTCGCACTGGGACTGAAGACTCCTGGTCTCACCAGGACTGTCGGGATTAACAGTTGTCCTCCGAGCGACAGATGTCTCCTGCCTCTATAGTCGTCCACACGGACTGCTTGGAACTCCAATCTCCTTGTCGCACAAGGAATCGGAAGGAGTCGCACCCTCCTATCGGCGTACTAGTCACCAACACACTCTCCTGCCACCAGTCTCTTTCTGCAGTTGTCTTTCCCTTACTGTGCCTCCCTTATCGGGTAGCACTTGCTCAGACTCTCTCTCAGTTACCAAAACTAGAGAGAACAACAACTTCACAGAGCAACTGGTTGCACTGGGTTGTTCTTTGAGAAGCCCCCAATACCCCTATATATATAGGAGAGTCATGGGACATGGTTCTCTATCCCGGGCAATGCGGGACAAAAGTAGGAGTAGAAGGGTTCGAGATTTTCCACAAAACCAACCAACTGCGTAACCTGAACCGATCGTTTCACAACTGAAACGGTCAGTTGGGGACCTGAGCCAGTCGGTTGACACCTCAACCGATCGGTTGGGGCCCATGAGCCAGTCGGTTCACTTCTGAGCCGGTCGGTTCGTGGTCCTGATCAGTTCCCGATTGACTTTTCTTCTTTTGTTTCGAATTGGTATCAAATACCAATCCTTGTTCCAATCAAATTGGGCAAGTGAAACAAAAGGAAATTTCTCACCAATCTTACTTTCCCAACGTGCTCAGTTGGACTTGAACCGATCGTTTCAACACTTGAACAAATCACTTCACCCTGTCCATGAGCCGATCGACTCACCAGTTGAGCCGATCAGCTCACCAAGCTCAGCCGATCGGTTCATCACATGAGCCGATCGGTTGGGAGTGCAGATTGTGCAGAATCAGTCTATCACAGTTTCAATCAATCTGATACTCTAATCAATCAGTCTAACACCTTGAACACTATGATACTGAACTATCAATTGATTGGGTGTTTAATTGAACTACTAAACTCCTTTAGTAATCAATCTAAACATGTTTGTGGAAAAACTCCTATTCCAGGTTAAATCTTTGTGTGTGACCCTACAGGTCCATTTCACGTTGGCAGTGAAAGTCCATAACAATTATGACTTCACAAGAAAAGAGCGGTGCCTAGTCACACATCAATGCTACCCAAGTGAAATAGAAAGTTGGAGAACAAATTTCAATCCTACAATCTATGAATGGTGTTACAGTGAATGTATAATCCCTTTGTCACTGATATCCTGAATGAACTCGAGGCATGGAACAATCATCCTGTCAACGTTCATTCATTTCCTTGATCTCAGAGAAGACTGGGTGAGATGTGTATGACATCAATATCACATATTGATTCACACATGCATGCACATGCCTTTCTCAATCCTAATCATCAAGTGGCCAAGGACATAAAACTCCCTCAGGAGGGACAAATCCCATATCTATCACTCACCCCTCAAAAGCCCCATGTGTCAAAGCCACCCAATCATCACCTTTATAACAACCCATGTTTCAGGACTGCGTTTGATGATGTCAAAGTGTACCCAACGACATGTGTTGAGTGTAGTGATTTTAGGTCTAAGAATCACACTCACCACCATCACTATGAGAGATGACTATGACTACCAAGTCATGGTTCCATGTGTCACTCTCACGGTGGGTCTGTCCGGTACCTTGTTCTCTAACAAGTACCTATGTGCTTGGTTTCATATCACTATATCATGACTAATGAGATTCTGTCATCAACCAACACACAATCTAGTCTTTAGTGTTATTGATGTCTATGGTTATTTACACAATAACAACCGACTAGGGACCAAACAAGAATGTATACTCTTAACATTTGTATGATCTCATCATTTAGGTCCTCAACCCAAAAGCATACGTCATTGAGTAAAACAATTCTTTAGACATCTATCATGTTACACTATCATCTCAAAAACAGTTTAAACATATAGATCAGAAATTGCCTTTATTATTATTCAAATCATTTATAAAGTATCCCATTACAATCATCATATGACTTTCTCTATGGGCATACATACCAACATTCTCTTATCACAATCCATTACACAAAAGATAGGGTATATCAAATTTCAATTCCTCAACCAGGGTTTGCCACCATATTGGGTAAAATGAGCCATATCGTGCATGAGGTATGAATTGGACCTCATATCATTCACAAGGTAGAAGTAGGTGTGATTCTTAGCATCCAAGGGATATCATTTATATTGTCCATGTGGTATCACTCACCACTTATATCATCTTACCCATCACCTTGGGTTTCCAACTCTATATTGTTTAGAGTGTTCACTATCTCCATATCATGCAAGAGTTGTAATCTTAGACTTGTATCATGTATAAGGGGTAAGTAAGTATCTCCCATATCGTGCAAAAGGAATGACTCATATCGTGTATGAGCTATCATCTATCCCCATATCAGGTTAACCCCCATCTTGGGTTTCATATCGGGTTAAGGTATTTCAACCATATCAGGCTATACCTTGTATTTGAATCCATATCTTATATTGTGTATACGTGTATAATCAATCAATCATATCGTGCACCAGATGCATGCTTCCAGATGTCGGGTATTATGTGTGTACCACATGGTCATATAGTGCAGGAGGTACTTCCTTGCCTTACTCATATTAGGTCACCCAACTAGGGTTTTGACATATCGACTTACAAGTATCCACTTGACCCTATATCATGCATGGAGTCTTCTCCTGACTTCCTATCGTGCAAAAGGTATATAGTTAGCACCATATCGTGTTCAAGGTGTAAAATTCATCTCCATATCATGCAAGGAGATGTAATCTCACAAGAATATCGTGCAAGTGATACATGTATATTACCATATCAGGTTAGAGGTACTAGTTTGTGTACTTGAACCCAATATCACTTTTTAAAGTGATACCATCTTCTTCAAGATCTAGTCCTTCATTTTAACTGTTCTAGCTCATGAATAAAAGCTCTAGGCAACTACTAGAACTCATAATTTCATTAACTATTTAAAAAGATTTCGTAATTGAAAGTAGATCATTAAGTATAGAAAGATAGGTGATGAATAATAACATGATTGGGTTCAAGTTATATAACCCACCTTATGAACAACTTCAAAGCTCCAAGCTCCAATGATTTACGTTCCTAAGGTTGAATATGAACTTCTACAAGGTCCAAGGCTCGTTCACAATCCTCCATATACAAGAAATCACCATTGTTAAGCACTTGGTGAAGAAGGAGAGAAAGGAATATCCATAACCTGATATCCTACTTCAACTAAGGTTGAAGATGACCAAAGCCTTACCTTAAGCTTGGTGATCGAGCTCTCCTTGCTCCTTGAGATATTTTGCAGGATACCTAAGGGGATTTTCATGATATCTCCAAGGAAGATGGTTGTGGGGTTCATAAACTTCCATAAGTATGTGGAAGGTGAAGTATATATACTTGGGTTCATGAAATAAAGTGTATAAGAGGTGTCTTCACCACATGCTACTAGATGACACGTGGCCATGCATGGTTGACACGTGGCCATGTATGAAAACATACATATCTTACTTTACAAGAGTCTTGAGGATAAGATAGAGACAATATCTCGGCCATCCTTTATCTTGTTGGATACGTTTCCTCATCTCTATCTCATCAAATAAGCAACCCGATTCACTTTTTGCAAGGGGATTTGCAACCCGTCATGGACCACCTCCTTGAGGTTCTCTACCCGTCATGGCCTTTTATAGGGATCAACAAAATAATAGGAGATTTATACTATGGCTCTTTTGCCGATAGGACTCCTATATCAAGTCCACAACTCGATACAACACATAAAAAGCTTTACCTTCAATCCTTTCTTGGTCTTCTCATCACCAAGTGTATCATCACTCAAAGGTGATTTCAAACATGGTGCCCCCTTCTTTATCTCTCCTCTAAATGATACATATAGGAAGTAGGGACACTCTAGAGGTGATAATTTTGCATTTCAACCCCATACATTGAGTAAATTACAAATTGTACCAAAATTGGTGCACACAATAGTAGCATTGTTCAAGCAAGTTATATCTTGGGATTTAGGCTTTCCACAAGCCACCACTTAGCATCATACTCTCTCTTATGATACTAAAACACTTAGAATACATTCAACATGTGACATATTGCAATGTAACCCCCTTATCTTGGGTAAATTGCACATTTCACTCAGGCTATCAATTAATGCACAAATAGTTTGCAATTAAGCTCAAACTTCACAATAAACTTCACAAGAAGCCTTAATTAATTTTCAAAAGTTTAGAATCAGTTTGTAAGTAACTTACTTAAGCAAAACTCCTAGGGTTAATACATAACCCAGGTCAGGGGTATTACATCCTGAGAATCCCCAAGTTGATCCAGCTATGATAAGGAATCCTGCTTTTGATGCTCTTGTTGGGTAGGTTAGGACAACAATGATGCATATAGTGGACTGGATATTAGTAATACAATGTAGATTGCCAGCCCCTAATGATGAAGTTCTGGGCTGTAATAGGATTTCAGATCAGCATAGTTATGTTAGGGTAGTTAAAAATGTTGAAAGAACTAAGACACAATAAGAAAATAGAACCTGTCACCAATGTGGGCAAATAGGACATTTGATGAGGGACTATCTAGAAAAGGATAATAAGGTAGGAAGTTAGAAAAGATCTGTTCAAACATAGGAACAGATGCCTAGTAATTTTAAAAAGGGGAATTTTTTGGTATCACCAATGTAACCAATATCTCATGCACCAGAGCAGTGGCTACCAAAGAAGAGCAAAGGACCTGATGTTTCACCAATTAGGACTCTTAATTTAGCCTTTACATCAGTTTTAAGGCTAACAAGACTAGGAAATGATCATAAGTTATGTCATAAGTGTAGATAGGTTGGGCATATTAGATCCTTTTGTCTAAAAAGGAAGGAGGGAATGACCCAATCGTCGAGACAGAGTCAACAAGACTCTTAGAAACAATAACTAATCCACAAATTGAGACATGTCAGATGAAATAGTGTCATTCTGATATATCAAATCATGATTTTATATGTTAAAGTATAAGAAAGTAGTTGTCATTGAGCTTCCTTTAGCTAGTCCTATGAGGACATAAGGAAGGTGAGAGCTTACATTCTGTTCAAGTAATCTTTAAAATTCTTTACAATTTCTTTTATCTATGTGAAAGAGGATGAGGTACACAAGTGATGCCTAGAGAAAATACAGGGATGCTAAGTACTATGTTTTTGATGATATGAAAAGTTAGGAATATGAGATTAAATAAAGTGCATACTACCTAATCTCAGTATTTGTATACCTTGGCCAGGTATTCAACTATTGAAGAAAAGGTAAGTATGGAACTCTTAGATTGTTATCTTTCTGATTACTCTGATCAAGTAGTCATTTTGAGACAATCTAGTGAGCATAACGAAACTGGAAATATGGCATGGATAATTTTATCACATTCTAAGTGCAATAAAATGGAATCTGAGATGATCCTGGATCAATCTATGTGTATGAGGAAGTAAAAAGTATAATCCTCATGATAAGAGAAAAAGAACAAGGGAGATGATTCTTGTTTGATAGAGTTTGTGTGAATAGTAAAGATCTTTTCCATAATGTGGGAATGGGAAATCTGATAAAATTATAGAATGTTCATAAAAATGTTAGAAAATAACAAAGAAAGGAATGATGATATGTAATCATCCATATAATTCCTATGAAGATGGCAAGGAACCTAGGATAAAACAAGAGTAAAACGACTTATGAACAGTTGAAAGTTCATGCAATAATCTTAGGAGATGATAATGTCTCCTATTTGATGAACAACCCTGGGTATTGAAGGGGTGATAAAAGGAATATGTTTCTTTGTGTTCTTTCCTTTCAGGTACATGGAAATCAAGTGAGTCTGAGGACACTTGATGTGTATGAGTTAGAAGTGATATTTTGATAGATACTTCGAAAAGTATAAGCTAGTCTTGGATTTTGATTCCAAGATAAAGATATGTGTGAAAAATAATGTCCTAAAATAAAAGAAGGATCATTTTGTATGTTTGACTTTGGTATTAAAAATAGAGAGATGGAAATTATGAGGATGCGATGTGTTTTTGACACATGTGAAGGATACCAAGGTAAGGAATTCTGGTATCCAAGATATGCTAGGTGGTGTGGGAAAGTGAGAATATGACTCCTGATAAGATAAACTATGTTTGGTCACCTAGAAGGGCCAACCCTGAGATAACTATAGTATGAAGATCATATGTTAGGGGTTTATGCTCTGCATAAATATAACATCAATAAGGATGTACTAATTGAAGGAATAATTGTAGAACCATTTTGAGAAAAAGGTTATCAAGCTAAAAATAATTTTGTAGAATATCCCTATCTAGATCTGTTGAGGCAGTTTATACATAACATCTAGAGATACCTCTGAGATAGGTTCTTCTTCAATAAGTAGCCTTTCCTTATAAGAAGAGAGTGTACAACTAGGAAGATAGTTGGTACAAATCATAAGAAAGGTTTGTGTTTTATTAACAGATTAGAGTGGCACTAAAAATGTATGATGAGATTTGTAGTCCCAAGAGGGTGACAGAACATAACTATAATCTCTCCATGAAAGGGAAAATATAAAACTAAGTGAGGTTTGACACCTAAATTATCCAAAGTATGAATAGCATTTCTTTGATTTAGAAAATGTTACCTGACACAGAATAAACACTGCAGTCATTAATGAAAATACCATTGTATGTGTATCCTGTATGGTAGATTTCATGATAAACCTGAGTGGAAGGGTTGTGTATTGATCAAAATTATATGGCATCCCCATGACAATGAAACTTTATGTGAAGACTTGATGATATGATGCCTGAATAACAATTGTCTTCCTTCATCCAGGATTTCAGGGACAAAATCCTTGTTAGGGGTTTATAATTATAACACCCCTGATCTAGGTTATGGCTTAACCCTAGAAGTTTTTCTTAAGAAAGTTACTTACAAGCTTGTTCTAATCTTTTGATAAGTAATTAAGACTTCTTGTGAAGTCTACTTTCAAGTTTGAGCTTAATTGCAAACTATTTGGTGCATTATATGATAGCCTAAGTGAAAAAGTGCAATTTGGCCAAGATGAGGGGTTATATTGCAAATGTCACATGTTGAATGAGACTAAACCAAATAAAACACAACTAATCCTTTCACTAAAGGTCTTACCTTAGCCTCAGTGGAAAAATCTAGGTTGGGGATGGGACTGAAACCTCTCATTATTTGCAGACAGTAGCAACCCAACCCAACAGAGTGGATATCTCAAAAATTGGGTTCAATGTGGTAATAACAAGCTGTCGGGTGAATTGGATGCCACTATGTAATTACTTTGATGCTTCATGCATCTGTGTCTATCCACTGGGAAACTGGTTAGTGTCATGACTGCAAGTTAGTAAGAGATTAGTCTCTAAATGGTGTCAAGTCTTAGGATAGGATGTTAGCAGTACATCCATGGAGACTCCAATTAAATGATTAATGTTGTATAGGGTGCAACATGAGAATTGGGTTGTTCTGTGTTATCAATCATGACATAAAATTTTGTATGCATGGCCTTAATGCATTATTTTCTTTTCAACCATGTCTTTATTGTGTTGTTACCAACCTATACTCTTTCACCCAGGTTCAAGTCCAAGACTTTTGTTCACTTAGTTTCTACGGGGGTCACAGTTGGATAACTCAGGTAGATTCAAACCGAAAGGTATCTGCTGAAAGCACAATATAGAGGACTAAATGGTAGAGACTTGTAAGGAGTGGGACTTGAGAGGGGATCCACTCCCTACTAAAAAATTGAAAAATAAAACATACATTCTGAACACACTCAGAGGTTTGCTGGAATAGGTGTAAGATTTTCAAATCTTAATAAATGATATTTAAAACAACCAAAGTGTAACAGCGGAATTAAACAAATGACTATATTCAATTTTCACAAAAGATTACAAAGGTACATCATAATCTACCATAAGGGTTTACATGTATGATACACCACAAGGATCTATGTTCTCCTTGGTCATGTTCAACCTCGATCTAAACCTGGGTGGTTGGGAAAACACCCAGAAAAAGGGAAAGGAAAAAAAATGTGTCAACAAATATGAATAGGATATCAAGGAAAATAAAACATGTAAATAAAGACTAGTTTTCATCATAAGATGAAGATTTCAAGAGTATGGAGCTATTTTTAAATAGATTCTTTTCATAAAAAAATATAATAAAAGGGTTGCATGCATGATAATTATGAATACCTTATCTAAGTAGAGTTGAGGCACCTACCGGACCTCAACCTATAGGTGAGGGGAGAATTAATACATTCCCATTCACCTACACATATTTTATGGGGGATAATAAGATATTCCCTAGGGAGAATTAATGCATGCCCTATCTATGGGTGGTTGTACATAAGTACCACTACTACAACTAAATATTCCATAAAATGAACATGCTAGAAAAGAAATCATGGCAAGTAAAATCATCATATCAATTAGAACATGGCAGTGGGGTACAAGACCCAAATAAGAGAAACAATACTGATTTAGAGGCATATATAACAAGGATTAAAGAATAGAAGATTTAGGGTTCATTTAAGCCTCATTAGGGAAATATAGGGTTTGGTTGTAATTATCCCAACATAGGGTGTAAGGAATGCACATGCCTCTCATACTGATATCAATTGCTAACTTTCACCATTTTAATTGAGTACAAGTTCCTCTTTGCCTATTTTCAATGTGTTAACATGTATTAGAGTACATAATGCACATTAATGTATAGAAACCCTAATTTTATACATTTTTAGAAAAACATAGATTTAGACTCTAAAACCTCATCAATAAACTTATTAGGTTCTCCTAAACAAGAAAATATATTATTATGTTAACTTTGGAGTTATGATGATTAAGATGTAATTTTTATGGATTTTATGCATTACATTCATTTTATAAAAACCACCATTCTTCAAACTATGAAATCATACTTCGAAAGCATTTCTATTAGATATAGATTAATTTTTTGATTCCAAAACATATTTATTTGTCAAATTTTGATGAGCAAATTAAAAGATATGAATTTTCCAATTTGGACCAATCAGGAAATGACAAGTCAGAAGTCTTTGTGAGAGAGAGAGGAAGAGAGAAAGAGAGAGAGAGAGAAAACACCATTTGACCCAAGATCAGGGTTGGATATGCATAGGTAACCAAACTAGATCTTCTAGAGAAGGTAAAACAGTAAGAAACCAAAACCCTAAAAGAACATGATAAATAGAGACAGAGATCATTGATTTTAAACATAGAAGCATGAGTTTTAAGCATGTAGTAAGCAATATATGACAAGGGGGTTATAAAACTCACCTCTAGGAAGGTGGACAGGTTCAAGCACAAGGTTCCTGAGTTAGAGAGTCTCATTTCTCCAACAAAACTCCTATCTTGAGCAAGAAGCACCTTCTCTACTTTAGAGGTGAAAAACCCTAGCAAATGAACATGGAGATGAGGTGTTTAAGGGCTCTAGGTGGGGTTTCACCATGCAAGGTCATGGTTTCGACCTATAAGAAGATTAGAGGAAGACAAAAACCATGAAAACAAGGAAGGAAAGGAGGAAACTTACTAGTTTTGGTCGAAGTCACCAAGAAGGAGCTTTAGGAACCCTAAATAGAGCAAATTCAGAACCCTAGGAGTTTTCCTCACCAAGGTAAGCACCCTATTTTACCTTGGGGCAAAACTTTCATGGCCAAATAGATTAGGAATGATTCTCTAAGCTTGAGGATAGAGAAGGAAAACAATATTTTTTGAATTGGGAGGTGGGAAGTGGTAGATATGACTTTATAAAAAAGGGGGCAAGAATGAGGTGTCTATGGGACTTTCCATGTGTCCTTAGCCTAGGGCTTCATGGCCATGCAAGAGGATAGCTCATAGTGGCTTTTTGAATATTAAATGTCAGTTCTAAAAGCCCATGGAGACTTATAGGCCATCCCCACCGTACTCCAATCAAAGAAATAACCCCATAGGTTGATAGCTTTTAAAGATAAGCTCATTTATAAAGAGGGTAATCCCTAAAATGCCATTGGAGAGAAACACCTTCAAACCGAGGTGAAAATAGGTTCCCCATGGTTAAAAACCTCTATAATAGTGCGGTAATATCTAAATATTATAATATATGTGATAATTTGCAAAGAAAACCTCCCAATTGGGTAAATTGCTTAAAAGTCCAAAATGTACCTAAAATTGCATAACTTGCACAAACAACATCCAAATTGAACCAAATTTAAAAATTAGGATAATTTTATGATTTCAAAACACATCAAAAAGTTATATTAATGTTTAGAGCAATTAATTATGGTAGTTAAGCTTGTTAAATACATTAAACAAGGTTTGTGGCTTTACACTTCTAGCACGAATTTACAAACCATTGTTACACTTAAGTGGTGAATTTGAATTTTAGATCCTTATATATTCTTTCACAGAGGTATTTGTGCATAAAACCTTCCATTGGTATAATTGTTGAACAAATGTTCACCAAACCAATATAAATTCTATAATTTAAACATCAACGCCAAAAAGGATAGAAAGGAAAGGAAAAGCTTAGAAAAGGGCCAAAAAGAGAATATGTATAAATGTGGTATGTTACTGCACTCCACCCCTTAAAGAGGATTTCATCCTCGAAATCTCAAGCAAAGAGAGAAGGGTGAGTATGCGACATCTCAACACCAAACTCCAGGTTGTTTCCCCAAACCATAAAACTTCCACCAAAACATAACTTGGGAGTTTAGATTCTTCATAGGCAACTTCTCATAGGTCAGGTTCTCAAGGATCACCAATGGTTCCTCTATTGAGAATTTTTTAAAATTTTTGGTTTATTATCATTATATTTATGAGGAGATTGCATTATCATTATTCTTTTAATTATGTCATGTGATATTCACTTTGTTTCCAAAAGAGTTATATTTCATATTATACACAAACCCTATATATTTCTTATTTATCTCATTAGGAGTTTAAGCACAATTAGAGTTATACTCAATTATCTAAATGTCGATTAATATTCTATATTATTATCCTTAATAATTTGGGTTTATACTCTATTATCACCTTCTTGAATTACAACAGATTATTTTGCAAGAAATAAGACATATTATTCAATTTGTTATTATTAATCCAAATAATTTCACATTAATTACATATACATTTTTTTACATCAATTCCATCATTAATCTTTCTCATATTTATTCACTTCTTATTATTTATTATGCACATTTATGTGAATCCAATTACTTCTTATCCATTTTGAAGTCATTATATGTATTTTAGTGATCATGGTGGGACATATTACATATTAATGATTTGATTCACATACCAAGTAATGATTAGGTGATTAATTAGGTGTATATTATAGAACAAGGTGATATGCATTTCATATTGATGGCATGATTAATCTATGATTAGGTTATATATATCATTTATGTGTATTAAAGTATGTTATCTGATTATGACACCTAATGTCACTAATGTATCAAGAATGCCATTAAGGATGTATAGGTTAAGGTTAGATGATTACAACTTAGGATTTAGGTCAATATGATCATTATTTTTCATCTATACATTCTTAGTATGCATTAAATACAAGATTAGGTTACAATTATCTTTCTCATCATTTCATTAGGGTTTATTGGTCCAAGAAATGTTTAGCCTCATGTGTACCCACTATTAGTATTATATGTGAGCTACTCATATTATGTGCATTAGATATTCATTAGGGTTCAAATATGTGAACTATTCATTAGATGACCATTATATGTTCATTAGTATATAAACAAGCATGTCAGGTTATATCTATGACTTGTTTGGTCAAAACTATGGATCCAAGAAAACAATCCTCCTAATCATAGAGTTACAGATTCTAGAGTCAATGTAGCTAGATTTTGATATGTTACAAGACTCCATCCCCTTAAAAGGATTTTGTCCTTGAAATCTAACTACCCAAACATTATCAAACCAACTACTCTCCACCCCTTAATAGATTTGACCCACCAAGACAAACTAATCTAGAGGTAAAAGGGTGAGTCTAACTAAGCCATATATAAGATCCATCACGCTTCCACTGTGCACTCTGATTGCTTACTAAACACCAAACTTCAAAGTGTAGGTTCTTAGGGATAGAATATCCAAACATGTGGCTCTAGGGGACATAAAAGAACTATATTGGGTATCCATCCTTAGACAAGACATTACACCTGAAAGACAAGGTCAACATATGAGATTCTTAGGATTATCCAACTTAGGTGCCTAAGGCTACTACTGTCTATAGGCATACTATTTCAGAAAGTCAATATCAACTTAGACCAGGCATGTATCATATGGATCCGGGAGTCCTCTTAAACCAAAAAGGTGGTGTGGAAGAAAATCTTGTCAGCCCCCGAACCCTGATCCTTTCTAGACACCTTTGCTTTCAACTTCATGTCCTAGTAGCTACCTAACAAGCTCATCACGTTATGGTTAACTAAACATGTTTCTAATGTGAAACTCTTATGATACTAAATCAATCCTCTCATCATCTCAAGAGTAGCATACATAGATTCTAGGGCAAACATGTCACTTAAAGGGAAACTATATAAGGCAAGAGTTCTAATTAAGGAGACAAAGTTGAAATAGTCAGATTCTAACTACTATGGGCTCTGACACCATTCTGTAAGTAGTGGGACCTGAAAGGGGATCCACTCCCTACTAAAAATTTGAAGAATAAAACATACATTCCAAACACACTCAAAGGTTTGTTGGAATACGTGTATGATTTTCAAATTTCTATAAATGGTATTCAAAACAACCAAAGTGTAGCAGCAGAATTAAACAAATTACTATATTCAATTTTCACAAAAGATTACAAAATTACATCATACTCTCGCATAAGGGTTTACATGTATGGTACACCATAAGAATCTAAGTAGAGGGAAGTCTAAAATTCTTCAAATTTATCTTCAAGAAACATCTCTAAGAGTTAGGTCCATGTTGGAAACTATGTTCTCCTTGGTCGTGTTCAACGCCTTGATCTAAAAATGGGTGGTTAAAAAACACCCAAAAAAAGGGAAAGGAAAACAAAGTATGTGTCAACAAATATGAATAGGATCCAAGGAAAATAAAACATGTAAATAAAGGCAAGTTTTCATCATAAGATGAATATTTCAAGAGTATGTGGCTCTTTTTAAATAGATTCTTGCCATAAACAAAATATAATAAAAAGGTTGCATGCATGATAATTATGACTACCTTAACTAAGTAGGGTTGATGCACCTACCAGACCTCAACCTATAGGTGAGGGAATAATTAATACATTCCCAGTCACCTACACATTATGGGGGAGAATAAGACATTCCCAGGGAAACTTAACACATGCCCTATCTATGGGTGGTTGTACATAAGTACCTATATAGTCCATAAAATCAGCATGCAAGAAAAGAAATCATGGCAAGTAAAAGCATCATATAAATTAGAACATGACAGTGGGGTACAAGACCCAAATAAGAGAAACAATACTAATTTAGAGGCATATATAACAAGGATTCAAGAATAGAATATTTAGAGTTCATTTAAGACTCATTAGTGAAATATAGGGTTTGGTTGCAATTATCCCAACATAGGGTGTAAGGAATGCACATACCTCTCTTAGTGATATCAATTGCTAACTTTCACCACTATAATTGAGTCCAAGTTCCTCTTTGCCTATTTTTAATGTATAAACATGTATTAGAGTGCATAATGTACATTAATGTATAGAAACCCTAATTTTAGACCTTTTTAAATAAACTTAGATTTAGACTCTAAAAACCTCACCAATGAACTTATAAGGTTCTCTTGATGAAGGAAATATATTTTTATGTTAACTTTGGAGTTATGATGATTAAGATGTAATTTTTATGGATTTTATGCATTAAATTCATTTTACAAAAATCACCCTTCGTCAAACATTAAAATCAGACCTCGAAAGCATTTATATTAGATAGAGATTAATTTTCTGATTCCAAAATATATTTATTTATCAATTTCAATAACCAGATTAAAAGATATGATTTTTTTAATTTGGACCAATCAGGAAATGACAAGTCAGAAATCCTTGCGAGAGAGAGGAAGAGAGAAAAAACACAATTTGACCCAAGATCAGGGTTGGAGATGCATAGGCAACCAAACTAGATCTTCTAGAGCGGGTAAAACAACAAGAAACCAAAACCCTAGAAGAACATGGTAAATAGAGATGGAGATCATCGATTTTAAACATAGAAGCACGAGTTTTAAGAATGTAGTAAGCAATATATGAGAAGGGGATTTTAAAATTCACCTCTAGGAAGGTGCACAGGTTCAAGTAGCAAGGTTACCGAGCTAGAGAGCCTTGTTTCTCCAACAAAACTCCTATCTCGAGCAAGAAGCACCTTCTCCACTTTAGAGGTGAAAAACCTAGAAAAAGAACATGGAGATGAGATGTTTAAGGGCTCTAGGTGGGGTTTCACCATGGAAGGTCATGGTTTCGACCTACAATAAGGTGGGAGGAAAATAAACAGTATGAAAATTGGGAAGGAAAGGAGGAAACTTACTAGTTTTGGTCGAAATCACCAAGAAGGAGCTTTAGGAACCCTAAATAAAGAAAATTTAGAACCCTAGGAGTTTTCTTCACCAAGGTAAGCACCCTCTTTTACCTTGGGACAACATCGTCATGGCCAAATAGAGTAGGAATGATGCTCTAAGCTAGAGTAAAGAGAAGGAGAATGTAATGACCCCACCCCTCAGTAACCCCCAATTAAGGGAGACCAAGAAGCTAGAGCCACTATCCAAAACAAGATAAATTGTTTTGCAAATAATAAAAAATAATTAATAAATTCTACCCAAGACTAAGCTTAAAGCGGGATAAAAATTTACTTTTCACATACCTTTTCAAAAATAACAGTTTGGAACTTTACCCAAAGTAAATTTCTATCGAACTAAATCCTCTAATCTTTATATAGATTTATTCTTAAAATGTCACTTTAATGTTTATCCACTTTCAAAGATTTCCTAAAATGCTGACAAACAAAACGATGGTCAATATAAAGAGTATATTGGTATGTGGTGGTAACCAAACTTTTGCACATATATTCTAACAACCTAATCACATCAAATAGTTGTCAACAATTCAATATTACATGTTCAATATAGCTTACAAACCACTTTTACTCATTCTTTGGGATACCCTCTCTTAGGGTTTAGTCTTTGAAAGAGATTTTAAGCTACCTTCTCCATCCTGAGCTTGGTACCTTATGGGTCACCTCTCTGGATTCCCTGTGGTCTTCCCTCTAGGGCTTGACCACCATTGACCTTTCCTCTAGGGCTTGGTCCTCGTACATCTTACATCCAGAGATGGTATGTAGGTTTAGTCAAGTCATATATAATTACATTGTTATAATCATAGTCACTTTATAGATTATAGAAAATAAAGTCATTCAAACAGTTATTTTTAAGCAATCGATAAATCCTTAGAAATCACTATGAAACTAAAAAGAGTAATCATAAAATAACCACATACCTGCTTTAGAGATCTCAAAGAATCAAGCAAAGTATCCAATCTAATCAGGAAGTTCAATCAACCAATCAAGCCAATCATACAAGGACAATTGAAACCTAAAAAGCTGTATGACCTAATGCTAACACCCAAATTCTGGCATTTATAATAAGAATTTATTTATGGTTTTGTGTCATTATAGCCTTAATATGCCCAAAATAACCCTAGATCCTAATATTTTAGTAATTTATATATTTTCATAGATAAAGTTTCTCAACTAGACAATTTTGGGACTTGTAGGCTCCAAACCTGAAAAGACCTCTATTCTCCAAGATTTCTCCCCAACACATGTTTTTGCAATAGCTAGACTTCAATCCATCGCAACCGCAGTGGACTATGTATCACAATATGTGCACCATCTTAGGAGATGGTGGTCCCACTAATTGACTAGCGGGCCCAAGAAACTTTTGATATTGGGACCCTATTTTTGATGCCCAGTCCTTTATCAGAATGCATCCTCACCAATCAGAAGGTTCATTGACACGATCCCATCGACCACTAGCAATACCGCCCCCCCCGTGGGGGTTGGTTTGGTCCTTTGGTCCATGATGTCACGATCGCGACCAAAAAGGATGTCGTGGCCGTGGCCAAGATGTTGTATTGGCCGAAACTCGGCACGCTCAGGCCAAGGCCGCGACCACGGTACACCAGCACGACCGTGATCATGACACATCGACCTTGACCGCAGAACATTGACTGCGACCGCTACCATGACACATCGACCGCGAGTGCGACATGACCGTGACCTCGACACATCGAACTCGACCACGACACATCGACTGCGACCGAGGAACAACCATGACCACGACACATCGACCTCGACCATAACATGACTACGACCGCAACTCATCAACTTCGATTGCGGCATGACTGCGGTTGCGGCACAACCACCTCGACCGCAGGGTCTGCCTTAAACATGACCTCAACACGACCATGCCCAGCCTGGCACGGTCAGACCGAGACCAGGGTCGTGATCGAGGTAGGTTCCACAACCATCTCCCGCCTTCACCTATAAATACACACCCCTCACGACCTGGAGGGGCGTCCCAGATTTTTTGAAGGTCTCATTCAGCGGTTCCAAGATTTCTTGGTTCCTAGAGCCTCGTAGGAGAGTTTCAAGGCCCAAAAAGGCTGAAGTGCTCATCCTACATCCATTCCTTCAGTATGCTTCCATCTACCACTATTTTCCACCACCATTCACCCATATCCTATCATTCCCAGCCATCGTCCACCTCCATACACCCACCAAGCTTCTGTTCGGGGCAGAATCGAAGAGAAAGGAGGCCAAGGAGTCCAGAAGATCAAGGAGAATGACCCAAATTTGAGATACAACCTATAAAGAGTCTAAGGAGTGAGAGCCACATCTCCTCTACAGACTAAATCTCTTCTTCCTCTCCTTTTTATACTATTCTCCTTTGATTCTGTACAAATGATGTTCTTCCATCTTTGTTCGGTGCCAACTATGCTTGTCCATGGCTAGTTGAGCTCCTTCTTGCTATGTAGCCCATTTTGGGCATGATTATTTACTTTTACCTTAAGCAAGCAGTTTTATTCCAGATCTAGTACATTTTCTATTCTATATTCTCTTTCTAGTTATAATTGCTAGTTTGGTTGATCTCTTTCTTGCTTGAACTTCTATTTATGCCTATATCGAGAGATTCATTATAGAAATAGATAAGAGAGGGTAGTTTGGATCAGAATATGAAAGAGGACTATTCAAGGTGATCTGTGTAGAACCGTATACCTGGGCACGACCGTGCCAAGCCTGGCACAATCAGGCCCACTACTAGGTTCTTCCCAGATCACACTCTTCCTAGCATCTTAGAATATTTCAGACCTGAGAGGGTATCTACAATATTCTAGGGTGTTGATTTGTCATCCTCGAGAGAGGTTTCATGTCATTGATGGGTTTTAGTCACACTGCGTGAAAGTGAGTGGGATGACCCCATAGGAATAGATACCACAATATGTACTATGTTTGGATGTAGGTTTCTTACTGGGGTGTTTGAGGGTTGTCTACGCCCGAGAAAGGGTGCATAGACTGCCCAACTTGTGGTTACAGAGCCAGGAACTCCTTCTCTCTAATTAGTAGAATCTGACAAATTCTATTTTGTTTTATTTTGTTTTGTTTTTTTTTTTATTTTGTGACATTTTTCCAGACTCGTTCTAGTTCCATACTTTTATCAACTTTCAGATTGGCTTATCTGACCTAAGAATGAGATCTTAAGTTTCCTAAACATCCCCATGTCCCTGTGTTTGACCTCGTATATCTACTTTGACCCTGTAATAAAGTTATGGGGGTCCTTGAAGGTTTCAAGTTATAAATTTAAAAGTCTGACCCTCCTTTGGAGTTGATCAACTTTTTGGCGCCGTTGCCCATCCTGCCCCTTCATGTCAACTTTTCCTTGAAAAGGGATTGTGGACACCTAATTAGTACATACTCTTCATAAACTCATTTTATTGACTTGGGAATCCCTTATAGGGTTTCTAGGTTGAATTAGGGTTTCCTTAAGGTTTCTTAGATCTATTTCTCAAACTTTACCTTTTTAGGTCAACAAACCCTAAAACAACTTTTCTATGTACAAAGCCCTAATTACTCAATTATCCACATAAAAGCCCATTTATTACCAAATTAGTCTTAGGATCATTCTAACTTCATCCTATGTGTGGGTTTTTGAAACATACACCATTAAAAGTCATAATCACCTAGATTAGGGTTTCTAAGCCCATTAATGCACTTTATACACATGAAACCCTAACTTAGGCCAATTAAGCATAAATATCATCTTTTTAAATCTTAAACATCTTTTTTATTAAAAACAAGTTAATATCAACTTAAATCAACAATAGCACTTTACTCAATCTCATTAATATCAAAATTAGGGTTTCTTATTCCTAAATACATTAAAAGTGACAACTTTATATACTTTTTGAATTGCGAATAGATTCAAGCTTCAAAATTTTTTTTATTTCAATCTACGTATTTTTCTGATCAACTTTCATATATAACTTATTGCCATTTGAGTTACCAATAATTAACTATGAATTTTGCAAGATAATTACCTCTGGGCCAATGATGTACCACCACATCAGCAACTTGCTGCACGCGGGCATAGTCGTACAGAAGGAGACAGAAAGACTCTTTTACCCCTATTTATTTTCACTATCATTGGGGTTAAGGAGGTCTTTTCCTCCTATTGAATATTCAACCTCGCGAGCACCTGCTTTGCGAAGCAACACCCAACCCTGGTCAGCCTTATGGTTGACTTCGGGCTCTGAAGCATCTGAAGGGCACGCAATTACACACACACCTCCGCTAGCCTCCTCTGAAGCCAATCATGGCTTCTATTTCCCCAAAGGTATACGGAGATGAGCAGATGACTCCTTTGACACACCGGTGAGGTCATCATGATAACATGGAGGCAAACACAATATCCAAGGAAATTGAGGGTGCCAACTCGCTCGTGGCACTCGACCGGAGCCACCGGTACAAAAATCCATCTTGGAGGGGGTCCAAGGCCCCGTATTTAGAGGTCCACTTATGGCTACCGAGAAGCCTATGCATTCTAGATTAGGGAGAAGTCCTAGAGGCAATGAAACTCTAAGAAACTTGGGGTAGATCAACGCGGATCGATCCTCTGAATCTATTGGGAGTATTTCTTGATTCAGAAATGATTTGGATTGCAAAGAGATCAATTGGGAAAACTCAACTCCCTATTCCTCCCTTCTACAGCTAGGAGATAAGTCCTCCACCATCAGATCCCTGATCAAACGGCTAAGACTTCACACAACGTCAACATGGGTCGGGCCCAAGATTCCCAAATCAAATGTAAATTGTAACATTTAATACATTGCTCGGGGTATCCCTCTCACTTTAAGAATTCTTACAAAAATTATATCTCCTAAACCATGCATCCTTTCAATCCCAAATTTAAGAGGAAAGTCCAAAATGACTTAAACTACTTATGTGCCAAGTTTGGGACTCAAATTTGAAAGTATGAGATACTTTTCTTCATATGCAAGTTATCTCTTAATAGGGCATATTTTATTCATATTTTCTCTCCCTTACTCTTTTATTCTCTTTATTTGGATTCCTTATACCATCAGAAACCTTGTGGATTCAAAATCTCATCCATGATGATCAATCATATATCTTTCCACACATATATCATATTTTCATCATTATCTCAAATTCTTTTCCTATTTATGCATTATTTGATTTCCTTCAACTTTCTTTCTCCTTTTATCATCTTGGACTCACTAACTCAATAGGGTCCACAAAATCATATATTTATAGGAAATATTAACAAAGAAATCCATTCATTACACACAAATCATACAATTTTCATAATCATACATTTTATTGGAGAAATTACATTTCCAACCATATAAGCCCAAAAATTGGGATTGTAACATCCTTTCCCTCTTATAGGATTTTTGCCCTCAAAATTCCACCAAACATACAAACGATGCAGGATAAGTCTTTTCCATATTCATCATCAACTCCCATGTGGCTTCATCCTCTCCATGGTACTTCCAAAGAACCATTATCATCTCTATTCTTTACTCCTGAGCTCTCTCTCACCTTGGTATCTCTTACCCTCATAGGCGACTCAGGGTAATTCAGCCTCCCTTGGAGTTCTATAGGTTCAATGCTCAGTACATGGCTCAGTTACCTCACATAGTGCTCTGGACCAGACACATGGAACACATCATACATCATATTATCCCGAGGGGTAAGGTCAAACAAAACAACTCCACTAATCTGTTCCAAAATCTCAAACGAACCCATGTATCAGGGACTCAACTTTCCTCTAATTTTAGTTGTAGCTCAGAGGGGTCATATTTTCAAAAACACATGCTCACCCATAGTGAACTATAGGTCAGTCCGCTTCGCATCTCTACATGACTCCTGTCGATCCTGAGCTTTCTCAGCCATTACTCGATCAAAGTGACTTCCTTAGTGTACACTGTAGTTTCTCTGACCTCCACAAGGTCCTCTCACTGACATCACCCTAATGAAGAGGTGACCGACACATCCTCCCATAAATAGCTTCATACATCCTGATACTAGTTTTGGTATCTATCATAAAAAGTACACTCAACTAGGGGCAAGTACTGCTCCCATGATCCACCCCAAACGAGCACATATGTTCTCATCAGACCTTCTGAAGTCTGGATCATACTCTCTTGACTGTCCACCAATCAAGGGGTGATATGCTATACTAAACTTCAATCTAGTATCAGTTCTTCATGTACCTACTTCCACAACATGGAAGTCAACTTAAGGCCATGCTCACAAATATTCAAACTTGGATCATTGTGCAATCAAACTAACTCTCTCACATAATTCAACTAGATTTGTCCTATTGGCAATTGTTCCTAAGGCAGGGACATGTACTTACTTAGTAAGGTGGTCTACCATAACCCATATTGCATCATGACCTCTCTCGGTCCCAGGGAGACTCACCACAATGTCTATGGTGATCAACTCCCATTCCACTCGAGAATCTCCAATCCTCTATAGCAATCCACTGGGTTACTAGTGTTCAACCTTCACCTTTTGTTATGTGTGATATCTGGCCATATATGCCTCTATATCCCTCTTCATTTTAGGCATTGTTGAAAACCTTAACCATCTTGGTAGTACTAGGGTGTGCGGTGTACTTAGAATCATGAGCTTCTTACACGATATGACTCTTCCAGGGTGATTCCTCTGAAACCCTAAGACACTCTAGTAGTGGATTTGTCCACCTACTCTCCCTAATAGATGCATCTGGGGTTTCTCTAACAACCTCTTCATCTTGTCAAGCCCTGGGCTGGCTAACTAGGCAACCACCAACTTGACCAATATGCCTAGTTGTATCTATATGTTAGCCACATAGGTCTAGTCTTCCAATGATCATAGGGTTCACCTAGAAACCTCTTCTAGCCTCTCTACGACTAAACAAGATAGTTGTAAACCTAAGTTGTGTTTCGACTAAGAGCACTTGTTACCACATTAGCTTCCTTGTGTGCTAGGTGATGGTGAAGACATAAACCTTCATATACTCCACTCATAATCTTTGTCTCGATTTTAGATCTATTTGAGTCATGAAAATTTTGAGCTCTTGCATCCATCATCTCAATTATCAAACCCATACTTTAACTCATAAAATCCAAACCTCTCTTGATGAGTATGTCCTCATAAGATGATTACCTTAGTCCATTTATACTTTCATCCATCCATCCAATATACTTCTATAAGGGTGTGGTACTTCTTCCATCCTCAATCATCATAGAAGGGTCTCAACTCAAATCACCTTTATCCTTAGTATATGGCATGTGTTTTGTCCTATCTCTCACACCCATAATAAGATGAAATAAGCATTTGGCTGTATTCCAAATATAGAGTTCATCCCATTCCTAGAGTAGAGATGGTGCATCACACATCGTCATTACACTTTCCAATCTAAGTTGAAACACACTTCTCATGACTCCACACCATGAACATCGCCATTATGTGTCTACACCCATGGGAGGATCTTTCCCATCACTTCTGGGACTTAACATCTCTCTTATATACAATCCTTAGTCATTTCCTCAAGGTCTCTAGGGTGCTGGTACTTGTGGGGTGATCTTACCCTTATGCATCTAGGGAGTTCCTCTCACATTTACCCCTTAGGCCCCATGAACTTATAAAGGTGGATAACCTCCTAACCCATGGTCCTCGGGAAAAGGTAGTTGTTACCTCCTGACCTTATGGTCTTGTGCATCGAGGGAACAAACAACTCCTACTCCCATCGGTCTTATCCCTCCTTGACCTTAGTATTGACTTAGGATTTCATCATATCTCGTAGCTCCTTTGTTGATACTAAAGCACGTCTCATTTGAATTCTCACACAAATCTCCATCCTCTCTCTCTGGGCACTCATGGTTAACCTTGCATTCCTCATAGGAATCATGGTGACGCACCTAACTTGGTCTGGCCCCATCAGGGTTACCTCCATGGTAACGTACCCTTACGTCCCTTAGAGATGGTCATACATGGGTCTATCGATTCACACTCATATTATGTGCTCTTACACTTAGCCTCTCAAGCTCTTATAAGTGACCTATAAGGCTACCTCCAACCTAAACCAGAGTTGGAACTCACTCCTACATGAAGGGTCCTTTCCCATGATAGGAGAAACAATCACTTGATAGTAACAAAGGTCACAAAACATTCTTGCATCCAAGGTTTATATCATCATGTATATGGATAGCTCCTATCATGATGCCTATGCACATGACTAGCAAGTAGACAACCTAATAAACCATTATAGGTTTCTTGGCATGTCATACTTGTTCATCATTCCTCAAGGTTGGACCAATCTCATACATGCATATGTCACCAACCTGTGTGAGTGGTTTATGAAACATATATCTCATCTCAACCGGGGTTTCCTTTTTATCTAATACATGATGGGGGGCATGATTCATTCCTATGAACTCAATCAGTCTTGTGAGCATCATGTGCACCAGGTACTGCTACTTCCCCTCTTTGGTCCAAGAACCCCAGGTTCACCTCTTATGCATCAACTATCCAACCACATGCTCAACTGTTCAACCATGAACCAAACCTATACAAGATATGGCATATACTTCCTAACACTCTTCCACGTGAACAACCCTTAGAGTCCTATAGAAGGACAACCAACTGGGTGCGAGACCTCACAACTTGTTATCATACCATACCTCTGTAGGGTCTTCGGAACTCCCTTTCCTACACCTAAAAGGTAGGCACCTATATCATCTATATGTTTTTTCAGGAAGCCTCCTTCTCTCTTCTAGGGTTTGGTTCCTCTAAAGGCACCTAAGGTATGACGACTTCCATAAATGATGCATGAAACAACTCCATACATCTACCCAGGGTCATCCATTATAGGCCATATCATACCAAACCTCTGAATGGTTCCTTATATCTCAGAGACTAGGTCTCCAACATTCTTCATCGAGGTCCCGCTTTCTCTCTATAGCTAACCCTATAACTGGTCCTACCACTGGAGGTTCTCTCTTAGAATATGGGTCAAGCTCCTAAGGATACACATCTATCCCTACCTGGGTGAAACATACTATCAAAACTTATGTTCGGCCAAGATCATCTAAAGCTCTACATGCCTATCTTATAAACTATTAGGCATAACCCTTCTAGATTAGGTCTAAAACCTGCTGCCAGCCTTGCTGCCACTCACTTTTATACAAGTGCATGCCTCTTTTCTGCTCATATATACTCGTTAGGGTTCCTATATGGTCATCACTAATCTTCTCAATGAGGGAGCTATCCCTCACCCTTAACAGGCACGACCCACCCAAGGTCGGGTCACCACAAGGCACTAGGGGTCAAACAACCAGACATAGTCTATGTTTCTCATACGTACTCAAATCATCTATGTAAAGCATGTATGTCTAACCCACATACTTGCATGCATGGAAAACTAAGGTATCAAACTCATCATTTTCTCTCTTTCTATATCCACCACTTAAGGTTTTGGGTTAAGCATCATCCTCAGAGGATGCATCAGGTCTCTTCCTCTTCCTGGAAGCTTCTTCCTCCAAGGCTATCCCTCTCCTCATCTTCCTACAAGATGGGATAAACTCAACATTCTCCTGAGGGGTATCCAAGGGAACAACAACTTAGCCATGCAAGCTAAGCATGTAACTAACTTCAATCTAAGTTTCATCATTTAGACTTATGTCCATGACATATTTGTTACATTCTTTTTATTATTTGGTGGAGGATTCCTTAATCCTTATTATTGTTAACCCCAAAACTTAGGAGGGGTGGTGGAGAGAGAGAAACCCTAAGCACTTAGACTTATTTAGTGAAACGGGGTATAGATGGAAAGAAGAGAGATGAGAGAAGACCTAGAGGTATCTTATTTCGAGTCAAATCCTCTGATTTTGAATAGGCAGTCACACCGATTCTGGGAGTCCTCGTAGACTGACTAGCGGGGCAGAGGAAACTCTTGCCAACCCCCAGATTGTGATCCTTTTCTAGACACCTTCATCTTTGGACAATCCTCTAATAACTCCCTTGAGCTCTAAAGAATTTGTAAAAGTTAATAATTATTAGAGATTAAACGGAAAACTATGCTCTGATACCATTTGTAACACCCATACTGTTATAACCTCATTTTTCTAAACCATGTAATGAGATTTGTAAATCTCCTTTTAATGATAAATGAAATCAATGGTTGATTTATTTGGTTGAATTAAATGGATTTCGTTCATAATAGCCTTGTTTGATTCCTTAGTGGGCTTCATTGGTTATTGAGCCCAATTAAAAGAAAAAGAAAAAGAAAGGGGAAAAAGGAATTTATTTGAATGAAGGAATAAATAAATAAAATGATAAGGAAAAGGCTAAGGATATTTCCAAGATGGGATTTCTAGCCATTAAGGTTCCTTGAGTTACAAGGAGTCCAAATTGCAAAGATAATGCAACAAGAAGGAGAAATGATTAATTAAATATTGCTTTATTTAGAAGAAATATGAGATAAGGGTAATATTACAAGAAAAAGGTGGATATATGGCTAATGAATCCATCTTGGATGAGATTTTGTGTTCACATAGTTTCTAATGGAAAGAGGGATCAAAATAAAGAAAATATAAAAGAAATATCATAATAGAAGAAAAAAAAGAAAATAATGGTGTGCATAAGTAAGAATTGAGAAATATTCTTTAAAAGCAGCAATATTAGTCACAATTGGCTAGTTTTCGTAAACACATGTTTACTAATAAATAGAAGAGCCAAAATAAGGAATATAGAAAGGGAAAATATGGGAGTTTTGGGGCTCGTGGGAGCTATTGCTTTGGCCCTAAGAAAACACCACCATTGTTTATATAACATAAGGAAAAGAAGTTATTGGTGAGATAAGATTTCCCATAATAAGAGACAAATCTAGAAGAAAATTGATGGTTCCCTTTCCTTGTAGGATCTTCTACCTACTATCGATAAGCATACATATTGAAACTCATAATCCTGGTACACCATCCTTAGACATCGTAACCAAGAGGGAGTCTGTACCTTTACTGCCTCTTTTCCACACTTCAAGGATGCATCCTAGGGTTGCCTAGAATCGTATATATATAGGGATCCTCTAGCCTCAGGCCATGAGAAACTGGACTATAGTCGTTGTGGAAGCTTGCTTGCAGAATGGTGGCATAGGCAACTTCTTGGCCGGCCAGGTGAGAGGGAGACTCTGACCCCTCATTGAAATAGCAGGAGCCAGCAGCCAGGCTTCCAGGGTCAGAGAGTCAGAGACAGGGCTGACTGGCAGCAAGCCAGCACTGCGCGTGCGACGGCCAGAGGGGCGAAGAAGATGAGGCTGCCTGTGGGTTGTGGCTCAACCAGGAGGAAGTGAGGATGCGGGTGACAAGAGGGTCTAGGAGGATGACTCCCTGGCTCCATGGAGTGGCCAGTACGACTGTAAGAACCCTGACATGCGTTTAGGGTTCACCCTGTTTGTTTCGCTTGACCTTGATGCTTTAGTGCTTGCTAATCACCTTTGGTGGTGATTAGGGTTTTGTTGTGCTTTGTTGAGAGTTGCGGGGGCTACTTGGAAATCACCCAAGTTTAGAGTTTTGTGTACAAGTTTACCATCTTGTGAGCCGTTTCCCTCTCTTTGCTTCCTCTAGGGTTGAGAGGAAGGCTTGGGCTTGTTGTTTGAGTTCTTTGGGCCTGAGTTGAGCTTGTTTGGGCCCTATTGTGCTTTGTTTGGGCTTGGTTGAGCCTTGTGTCGGCCAAAGCTTGCCTTGTGTCATCCAAGGTGAGTTTGTGTCAACCTAGGGTGAGTGTGTGTCGTCCAAGGAAGCTTTGTGTCGTTCAACACAGTGGTGTGTCACCCAATAGCTTGTTTGTGTCGCCCAACAGGAGTTGTTGCTTGTGTCGCCCATGTTGGTTGACCTTGGTTGGTGACACTTGGTGCCTAGCTTGGACAAGTGTCTCTTGGTGTGCTAATGTGTTGGCTTGAACCCTAGGACAAGTGTCCCTTGGGTGGACGACACTTAGCATGGTTGTACCTTGGTTTCTCCTCCCCTTCTTCCTATATAAGTGGCTCTTCTCCTTGCCTTAGTCTCCTTTGATCTTTTGGTCTCTCCTCCACCTTGAGTGCACGATATCCCTCTCCATCTTGCTTGTGTTGGCCGATACACTCCCTTGGAGTTGAAGTGGTGGCCGATACACCTTCCTGGAGAAGCCTGGTGGACGATAGCTTTGGACCTTGGAGTGCTTCGGAGCTTGGAGCTTAAGGCGGGTTGCATAGTTTCTAACCCTAACGCTTTTACCTCTAGCTTTGATCTTGTTATATGTTAGTAGTCTAGCTTAGTTCCTTGCTTGTACATCCTGCTTATGTACCTTAGTGGCCGATATCCCTCTCTAGGGTTTAGGGTTCCTTGTATACCTTGCTTTTTAGGGTTTGTGCTCTTTGTGTTGGAGGTTGAAGATGACCCAGGGTTGGGCGATACCCCTTCCTTGTGGGTGTGTTGGGAGACACACTTGCTCTTAAGTTGAACGATATGAGTAACCTTGGGTTGAGCAACACCTTTGTTCTTGTGTTGGCCGACATGGTCCCCTTTGTTCTTGTGTTGGCCGACATGGTGACCATGTTGGGCGACATGGCACCTTGGGTGGACAATAGGATGAGTCCTTGTGGGTGGCCGATACCCTTGCCCATGTGTTGGACGATAGGGTGAGCTAGGGTTTGTTGGCCGATATGATGAGTACCTTGGAGATGAACGATACCCTTCCTCTTGTTGGCCGATATGGATGTCCTTGTGTTGGATGATAGAGTGGGTGCTCTTGTGTCGAGTTATCTCCTTGTCCATGTGATGGACGAAAGGGTCATGTAGTGCCATGAGTGTTAGGGTTGGGCGATAAGCCTTGGGCCATGATGGGCGATACCCTAATGGCCGATAGCCCTAATGGACGACACCATGGTGGGCGATACCCTAATGGACGACACCATGGTGGGTGATACCCTAATGGACGACACCATGGTGGGTGATACCCTAATGGCCGACACCATGGTGGGCGATACCCTAATGGTCGATAGCCATGTTGGGCGATACCCTACCCTATGTGCAGGATGTGTGAGGGCCGATAGGATTAGTAGTGAGTGTTGGCCGATAGGGATAGTGTGGTAGTCGATACCCTTGTTGGGTGATAGGCTTTAGATGAGGGTTGTGAGGCTATAGTGAGGGTATGCGTTTCTTTGGTGACGGTCCCTCATGTGATGGAAGTGGTTAGCTATGCACCAATAAAACGATGGTGGTGTTTGTGATATCAACAATGTAATATGTAGCCTTGCAAACAATAAGGATGCTAATGATAGTAATGTATATGATGTTAGCCCTCATGTAATTGATGCATGATGTGACCCTTATGCTTAATTGTTAATGATAAAGAAGATGATGATAACTACTCTAGTAGTTTGTTTAATGATAATAATGTTGGTAATAATGATGCTAAGTGACAGTTACATTAAAGGTTGCTTCATGATAAAGATGACAATAGTTGATGACATAGTAATGACCTTGTTAATGATAGTGTTGGTTCTGTAAACACAACATGATCTCTATATACCCTGATTGTTTGTACAATCTCGATATAAGGGTAAGTATCAGTATGGTTGTTTAATGATGTACTTAACATACTTGATTACCAAATAACTGTCATATTGATAAGAAGATTATCTTGAATGATATTTCATGATAGTGAGCATCTTCCTTATGTTGAATCTTCAATTATAGTACACCCGAACCTTGCAGGTGATGTTTTAGCCATAAGAAGGCTATGAAATTTATGAGTATCATTACTTGATAATTATCCTATGAGGCTGTATGTAGGATATGTTGGTCCCATGATGATGAGGTGAGCCTTAAGAGACAACGACAGTGCATGATGAAGGGTTGAGACCCTGTGGTATGTGATGATCCTTGAGATGGATCTGGATGGTTGGCAAGAGGCCAAGTGATAACATGTGATGTTGGATCCTTAAGATGGATCAGGTTGATATGAATAGATCATAATATAATGTTCTTTACTTTCTGTTATATCTTGCATGTTATACAACTTGGTTGAAGCAGAGTCAAGGATAAATACATAAAACAGTTGCCTTGTAATGGGCTTTATATACCCAATCACCAGATAAAGTAAGGTTGACAAATGTAACATCTTGAATGTCATCTCATGTTATTAAGTATAATCCTTATAACGAACTACGAATGTTGAATACACTAACCATGCAGGTGATGCTTAGCCATGAAAAAGGCTATGAGACATATGTGATGAATACATCACACTGATGATTACTCTTGCTAAATAGGTTACATTTATAATGTGTTCATCCCATGATATTAATGTGAGTTCTGAGTAGCACTGACGGTACTTGATGAGGGATTGAGATCCTAGGGTATGTAATGGTCCTTGAAATGGATCTGGATGGTTGGCCAGAGGCCAAGTAATAACAGGTGATGATGAATCCTTGAGATGAATCAGGTAGATGCGGTTACAATAATAGCATAAGGATTAAGTTTATATTTATTTATCTTCTGATATATCTTGCATAGATGCTAACTAATCTCAGTGAAATCATATCATGTAGTTGCCTTGATCATATATTCATCATAGCCTGTAGTTGATAATGGCAAAAAGGGGTTTGCCTAAGAGTTAACCCGGAAAGCATATCGTTGAATAGGCGAGGGTGTTTCTAGCTTAAAAAGGAAGATGGTAAGAGTGCATCCACAGTTATAGACTCTAGGGTATGGAACTAGGTTATAACACTGCTATGTGATGAGCATGGTGAACAGACCCATGGCTCAGGATACATGATGTGATGAGCATGGTGAACAGGCCCATGGCTCAGGATACGTGATGTGATGAGCATGGTGAACTGGCCCATGGCTCAGGATACGTGATGAGTTGAGCATGGTGAACAGGCCCATGGCTCAGGTTATGTGAGGTGAGGAGCATGAATGCGTTCATGCCGTCATATAGTAGTTTCTGGGACAAAATACAGAACATTGGTTAAGGCCTCGTTTACGTGATTAATCTGTTCTATTTTAATTCCCAGGTTATGTGACAATATATCCTGATCTAATAATCATGTTACCTAGTGATATATCTTATCTTGTCAATCATGTCCCATCGAGAGGTATTTGGTTATATGCTCTTATACAGCTGGTAAGCTTGTCGGTAAGAATAGCGTTACTTTATATAGACCATTCTTATTATTTCTATTATCAATTATCTGCTATTATAGTTTATCCTGTCGAGGTTCTGTAGTTGCGGTGGGGAGTTATGTTTCCCGCTGGGACAATGTTCGATTATCTCACTCCGCTGGTTTTCAGGTGGCCGAGGTAGACGTGGTCGTGGTCGTGGTGTTGCGGCCGAGCAGCTTGAAGAGCAGTAGGAGGCAAGCGATGGATATGCTGTTGTTTTGGACATTTTGTAGTAGAGTCTAGAGTCATCCATGTACTCTCAGGTCCTTGGCAGTGTTTTGACGATGTTTTACGATAAACGATCGATGATGTTGGTATATCCTGCTGTTGGCCGGATGTGAGCCTTTCTGTATATGAACAAGTAGTGAACTCATGTGATAGATGAACATCTATTTCTGTAAGCTGTAGACACGCATCAGATCTTGTGTATGTATGCATATGACATGTTTCTGTGTAGGATGAGGACTGGAAAGTAATAGTTTCACAGTTTATCTGTTTCCCACAATCAGTTTTAATTAACCCGTGTTTTCATAATATGTGGTTATGGTGATTTCCGCACGTTTTCACATAACACCTCGTTATCTGTATGATAATGGGATGTGTTGCCACAAGTTTGGTATCAGAGCTCTAGGTTCGCTGAGTCTACAGGGATTTAGGACTAGGTTGAGTCTGTTCTTATGAGTTTTCCAGGTCTTCTTATAGAATCTTCTACCCTCAGCAGAAGAAAGGACAATATGTCTGGAAACCATGAAGAACATGCTCCTGAGCTTAGTGATACTGCATCAGCTGATGGAGCAGAAGGACAGGCACATGAAGATCGGGTGCCTGAGGTTCCCCAATTTAACCTAGCCATACTTGAACATCCTGCTTACCAACATCTTATGGGGCAGTTAATGGCTACGATGAATCTCATGGTTGAGCGGTTACCGATGCCTCCTTCACAAGCACAGGTTCCCCATGGAGAAGCATCGGGTATTGGGAAGACCTTCGAGTGTCTCCGCCGAGTTGGAGCTTTGAATTATGCAGGTACGGCTGATCCAGCGGATGCAGATCTGTGGCTGACAAGTCTTGAGAAGGCTTTTCGGATCCTTGACATCCCCGAAGCAGACAAGGTAAAGCATGCGGTCTATCTCCTGAAAGGTAGTGCTGGTCATTGGTGGACCATCGAGGAAGAGAAGCGGCCAGGTGAGGTGATCTGTTGGGAAGTGTTCCGGTGCGAGTTCGTCAGCAGATACTTTCCAAAGACGTATCTGGATGAGAAGATTAGACAGTTTGAGAAGTTGCAACAAGGAACGATGAACATTACCGAGTATGAAGCCAAGTTCATGGATCTGTTGAGGTTTTGTCCTCATATGGCAGCGACAGATGAGGAGCGGATCAGACGCTTTGAGAAAGGTCTGAGTACTGAGTTGAAAACACCTGTTTCTGTGTTGGAAAACCGGGAGCGGTTCGCTACGTTTGTGGAATCTGTTCGAAGGATTGAGGGGTCAGTACGGGAGAAGAGATAATCCATGCCTCACCAAAGACCTGCTCAGTCTCAAGGACAGAGGTCTGGAAACTTCAAGAAGCCGAGATTTTCTACATCGCCAGTATCATCCAGATTCCATAACCAGACGCAAAGGACGATGAGTGGGGGTAGGGATCATAGTAACCTTCCAAGTGAAGCCCCCGACATAGCATCGACATCGGTAACTGGATCTCACAGACCCTATCTTGCACCCAGGATCTGTTACCGATGTAGACAACCGGGACATCTAGCAAAAGATTGTCCAGACGGGAACATGATGATGACACAACCCCAGGGGAAGAATCAGCAGGACCCTTAAAGGAGGCAGCTTCTTAGCAACGATCGAGGGCAGGGACAGACGTCCCCGACAGGTCAGATAAAATATATTCATTCTGATGTTCCATTTCCTGAGCCTGTGTGATAAAAATAAGAAAGTAGATGTTTTTGAACTTCTTTTAGCTAGTTCTATAAGGATACAAGTAAGAAGAAAATTCACATTTTTCTAAATATTCCTTAAAATGCTATGTAATCTCTCTTATCTGTGTGATAAAAGATGAGATATAGAAGTGATGCCTGAAAGAAAATCTAGGAATGAAAATCTCTGTGATAAGTGTAGGATAGAAATAAAGTGCATACTACCTAATCTCAGTACTTGTATACCCTGGCCCGGTATATGATTATTGTAGATAAGGCAAGTATGGAACTCTTAGATTGTTATCTTTCTGATTACTCTGATCAAGTAGTCATTTTGAGATAATCTAGAGACTATAATCCAATGAAGTGAGAAGAGCTAAGTGAACATTCTCAACTAGACGGGAAGAGCTGAGTGAACATTCCCAATTAAAGAGAAAAGCTAAGTGAACATTCCCTAAGTGAGAAGAGCTAAGTGAACATTCTCAACTAGACGGGAAGAGCTGAGTGAACATTCCCAATTAAAGAGAAGAGCTAAGTGAACATTCCTAAGTGAGAAGATCTAAGTGAACATTCCTAAGTGAGAAGAGCTAAGTGAACATTCTCAACTAGACGGGAAGAGCTGAGTGAACATTCCCAATTAAAGAGAAGAGCTAAGTGAACATTCCTAAGTGAGAAGATCTAAGTGAACATTCTCAACTAGACGGGAAGAGCTAATTGAACATTCCCAATTAAAGAGAAGAGCTAAGTGAACATTCTCCATTATATAGGAAGAGAGCTAAGTGAACATTCCTACATAGGGAGAGCTGTATGAACATTTCCAAATAAATAAGAAAAGTTGTGTGATCATTCCTACATGAGAAGAGTTGCGTGAACATTCCCAATATAGAGGAAGAAGCTAAGTGAGCATTCCAAACTAAATATAGTATAGCTGAATGAACCTTCTCAGACGAATAGAGGAGGCATAGTGGACATATGATGCAATACAGTTGATCGGAGTTCGGCAGCGAAAAGCGTGATGGGTTTCATGAGCTCGGGGAAGGACTAGTCTGTTATCGTAATAGGATAGTTGTCCCGAGTGTTGATAGGTTGAATCGGTGAGGTTTGTTAGTAAGTGAAGGCTGGACTTTAGAAGCCGGCAGGTACGTTGCAGCCTTTTCCAATACCATTGTGGAAATGGGATCGTATGACCATGGGTTTCGTAGTTGGCCTACCCAAGACAACTAGAGAACATGATTCCATCTGGGTGATAGTGGACAGATTGACAGAGTCTGCCCACCCCTTACCTGTGAAGATGACATAAACAGCTGAGAAGCTCGTTAGAATGTATATGGATGGGATGATATGTTCGCATGATGTGCCAGCAATAATAAATTTCGGACAGAGATCCTCAGTTCACGAGTCGTTTCTGGAATATACATCTTAGTTTAATAAGAGTTGGCCTACGACGACAGTTTTTGGCAGAGCATCGACATGGCACCTTGTGAGACTCTGCATGGAAGAAAGTGCAGACCTTCTTTGAGTTGGGAAGAGTCCGGTGAGTGTCAGCCGTTAGGTCCTGAGTTAGTCCAGCTAACAATAGATAAGATCAAAGTGATATAGCAACAATCGAAAGTAGCACAGTACAGGTAGGAGTTTTATGCAAACAATCGCCGACGATCTTTGGAGTTCCAGGTAGGAGACAAATGTATCTTAAAATCTTGCCATGGAAAGGTGTGCTAAAGGTTTGGTCGGAAGGGTTAGATAGCTCCCAGATATATGGGGCCTTACTCAGTCATAACACGTGTTGGAAAAGTAGCTTATGAGTTAGAGTTGCTTACAGAGTTGCACAGGTTGCATCCAGTGCTTCCTGACAATATGCGGAAGGGAAGTCATCCGGATTCAGGTACCGTGATGTAGTCAGTTGAGGTTGAGCTTGATGCAGATGTGACCTATGAGGAAGGTCATGTGGCAATCAAGAAGCTGAAGAGGAAGGATCTGGTTCTTGTGAAGGTTCTTTGGCAGCATCGTGGCATAGAGGAAGCCACGTGGGAGATTGAGGAAGAGATGAGGAGGAAGTATCCCTCGCTTTTCTCTTCGGATTTCGGGGACGAAATCCCTTAAAGGGGGTTAGCTTGTAAGAACCCTGACCTGCGTTTAGGGTTCACCCTGTTTGTTTCACTTGACCTTGATGCTTTAGTGCTTGCTAATCACCTTTGGTGGTGATTAGGGTTTTGTTGTGCTTTGTTGAGAGTTGAGGGGGATACTTGCAAATCACCCAAGTTTAGAGTTTTGTGTACAAGTTTACCATCTTGTGAGCCGTTTCCCTCTCTTTGCTTCCTCTAGGGTTGAGAGGAAGGCTTGGGCTTGTTGTTTGAGTTCTTTGGGCCTGAGTTGAGCTTGTTTGGGCCCTGATGTGCTTTGTTTGGGCTTGGTTGAGCCTTGTGTCGGCCAAAGCTTGCCTTGTGTCATCCAAGGTGAGTTTGTGTCGACCTAGGGTGAGTGTGTGTCGTCCAAGGAAGCTTTGTGTCGTTCAGCACAGTGGTGTGTCGCCCAATAGCTTGTTTGTGTCGCCCAGTAGGAGTTTTTGCTTGTGTCGCCCATGTTGGTTGACCTTGGTTGGTGACACTTGGTGCCTAGCTTGGACAAGTGTCTCTTGGTGTGCTAATGTGTTGGCTTGAACCCTAGGACAAGTGTCCCTTGGGTGGACGACACTTAGCATGGTTGTACCTTGGTTTCTCCTCCCCTTCTTCCTATATAAGTGGCTCTTCTCCTTGCCTTAGTCTCCTTTGATCTTTTGGTCTCTCCTCCACCTTGAGTGCACGATATCCCTCTCCATCTTGCTTGTGTTGGCCAATACACTCCCTTGGAGTTGAAGTGGTGGCCGATACACCTTCCTGGAGAAGCCTGGTGGACGATAGCTTTGGACCTTGGAGTGCTTCGGAGCTTGGAGCTTAAGGTGGGTTGCATAGTTTCTAACCCTAACTCTTTTACCTCTAGCTTTGATCTTGTTATATGTTAGTAGTCTAGCTTAGTTCCTTGCTTGTACATCCTGCTTATGTACCTTAGTGGCCGATATCCCTCTCTAGGGTTTAGGGTTCCTTGTATACCTTGCTTTTTAGGGTTTGTGCTCTTTGTGTTGGAGGTTGAAGATGACCCAGGGTTGGGCGATACCCCTTCCTTGTGGGTGTGTTGGGCGACACACTTGCTCTTAAGTTGAACGATATGAGTAATGTTGGGTTGAGCAACACCTTTGTTCTTGTGTTGGCCGACATGGTCCCCTTTGTTCTTGTGTTGGCCGACATGGTGACCATGTTGGGCGACATGGCACCTTGGGTGGACGATAGGATGAGTCCTTGTGGGTGGCCGATACCCTTGCCCATGTGTTGGACGATAGGGTGAGCTAGGGTTTGTTGGCCGATATGATGAGTACCTTGGAGATGAACGATACCCTTCCTCTTGTTGGCCGATATGGATGTCCTTGTGTTGGATGATAGAGTGGGTGCTCTTGTGTCGAGTTATCTCCTTGTCCATGTGATGGACGAAAGGGTCATGTAGTGCCATGAGTGTTAGGGTTGGGCGATAAGCCTTGGGCCATGATGGGCGATACCCTAATGGCCGATAGCCCTAATGGATGACACCATGGTGGGCGATACCCTAATGGACGACACCATGGTGGGTGATACCCTAATGGACGACACCATGGTGGGTGATACCCTAATGGCCGACACCATGGTGGGCGATACCCTAATGGTCGATAGCCATGTTGGGCGATACCCTACCCTATGTGTAGGATGTGTGAGGGCCGATAGGATTAGTAGTGAGTGTTGGCCGATAGGGATAGTGTGGTAGTCGATACCCTTGTTGGGTGATAGGCTTTAGATGAGGGTTGTGAGGCTATAGTGAGGGTATGCGTTTCTTTGGTGACGGTCCCTCATGTGATGGAAGTGGTTAGCTATGCACCAATAAAACGATGGTGGTGTTTGTGATATCAACAATGTAATATGTAGCCTTGCAAACAATAAGGATGCTAATGATAGTAATGTATATGATGTTAGCCCTCATGTAATTGATGCATGATGTGACCCTTATGCTTAATTGTTAATGATAAAGAAGATGATGATAACTACTCTAGTAGTTTGTTTAATGATAATAATGTTGGTAATAATGATGCTAAGTGACAGTTACATTAAAGGTTGCTTCATGATAAAGATGACAATAGTTGATGACATAGTAATGACCTTGTTAATGATAGTGTTGGTTCTGTAAACACAACATGATCTCTATATACCCTGATTGTTTGTACAATCTCGATATAAGGGTAAGTATCAGTATGGTTGTTTAATGATGTACTTAACATACTTGATTACCAAATAACTGTCATATTGATAAGAAGATTATCTTGAATGATATTTCATGATAGTGAGCATCTTCCTTATGTTGAATCTTCAATTATAGTACACCCGAACCTTGCAGGTGATGTTTTAGCCATAAGAAGGCTATGAAATTTATGAGTATCATTACTTGATAATTATCCTATGAGGCTGTATGTAGGATATGTTGGTCCCATGATGATGAGGTGAGCCTTAAGAGACAACGGCAGTGCATGATGAAGGGTTGAGACCCTGTGGTATGTGATGATCCTTGAGATGGATCTGGATGGTTGGCAAGAGGCCAAGTGATAACATGTGATGTTGGATCCTTAAGATGGATCAGGTTGATATGAATAGATCATAATATAATGTTCTTTACTTTCTGTTATATCTTGCATGTTATACAACTTGGTTGAAGCAGAGTCAAGGATAAATACATAAAACAGTTGCCTTGTAATGGGCTTTATATACCCAATCACCAGATAAAGTAAGGTTGACAAATGTAACATCTTGAATGTCATCTCATGTTAGTAAGTATAATCCTTATAATGAACTACGAATGTTGAATACACTAACCATGCAGGTGATGCTTAGCCATGAAAAAGGCTATGAGACATATGTGATGAATACATCACAGTGATGATTACTCTTGCTAAATAGGTTACATTTATAATGTGTTCGTCCCATGATATTAATGTGAGTTCTGAGTAGCACTGACGGTACTTGATGAGGGATTGAGATCCTAGGGTATGTAATGGTCCTTGAAATGGATCTGGATGGTTGGCCAGAGGCCAAGTAATAACAGGTGATGATGAATACTTGAGATGAATCAGGTAGATGCGGTTACAATAATAGCATAAGGATTAAGTTTATATTTATTTATCTTCTGATATATCTTGCATAGATGCTAACTAATCTCAGTGAAATCATATCATGTATTTGCCTTGATCATATATTCATCATAGCCTGTAGTTGATAATGGCAAAAAGGGGTTTGCCTAAGAGTTAACCCGGAAAGCATATCGTTGAATAGGCGAGGGTGTTTCTAGCTTAAAAAGGAAGATGGTAAGAGTGCATCCACAGTTATAGACTCTAGGGTATGGAACTAGGTTATAACACTGCTATGTGATGAGCATGGTGAACAGGCCCATGGCTCAGGATACGTGATGTGATGAGCATGGTCAACAGGCCCATGGCTCAGGATACGTGATGTGATGATCATGGTGAACAGGCCCATGGCTCAGGATACGTGATGAGTTGAGCATGGTGAACAGGCCCATGGCTCAGGTTATGTGAGGTGAGGAGCATGAATGCGTTCATGCCGTCATATAGTAGTTTCTGGGACAAAATACAGAACATTGGTTAAGGCCTTGTTTACGTGATTAATCTGTTCTATTTTAATTCCCAGGTTATGTGACAATATATCCTGATCTAATAATCATGTTACCTAGTGATATATCTTATCTTGTCAATCATGTCCCATCGAGAGGTATTTGGTTATATGCTCTTATACAGCTGGTAAGCTTGTCGGTAAGAATATCGTTACTTTATATAGACCATTCTTATTATTTCCATTATCAATTATCTGCTGTTATAGTTTATCCTGCCGAGGTTCTATAGTTGCGGTGGGGAGTTATGTTTCCCGCTGGGACAATGTTCGATTGTCTCACTCCGCTGGTTTTCAGGTGGCCGAGGTAGACGTGGTCGTGGTCGTGGTGTTGCGGCCGAGCAGCTTGAAGAGCAGTAGGAGGCAAGCGATGGATATGCTGCTGTTTTGGACATTTTGTAGTAGAGTCTAGAGTCATCCATGTACTCTCAGGTCCTTGGCAGTGTTTTGACGATGTTTTACGATAAACGATCGATGATGTTGGTATATCCTGCTGTCACTACTACAGAAGTGGCCTTTGGCGTCGGTTTTCGACCGACGCCTATGTGGGCGCCGCTAAAGGTCGAACACTTCGGCGTCGGTTGTTTAACCGACGCCTATTTAAACTATCGGCGTCGGTCGTTTAGTCGATAACCGACGCCAAAGGGGTTCGCGCCACATAAAACGGCGTCAGCTAGGGAACTTTCTGCGTCGGTTATTTACTAACGGACCGACGCCTATACTACTTATAGCGTCAGTCTTTTAGTAGATAACCGACGCATAAAAGTGTCCTAAATGACGCCATTTTTTGTGGCGCGAACACGTTTGGCATCGGTTATATACCAAAAAACCGACGCCTCTAATTTAAATAGGCGTCGGTTTGATACGTATATCCGATGCCATTTCGAGGACTGCTTTGGCCACATAAGGCGTCGGTTATCTATAAATAACCGACGCTGTAGATCTTTGCTGACGGTTTTTATAAATAACCGACGCCTATTTTTTTTTTCATATCAGTTTGCAGGCCTGCTGTGGCTGGTCAGCAGGATGAGAACCTACAGTTCAGTAACTGAACTGCAGGTTTACGACATCCATTGATATTAGCCTACAAACAGGCCGCAAACCTGCAAAAGTCATAAGCAAAATTTCACACAAGTACATACATTCAGACATCAATTCAATTCTCACATTCACACATATAGAAACATTCAAATACATGTATTAACATTCAGAAATATTCATTTACAAAGTATCATTCATTATCGCTGTCAACATCCCAATTATATCTTACAGTTGCCACTGCTTGTATGGCTTTTGCCCATTCTTCTCTTACTTCATTTAATGCTTCCATCGTATATGGAGCATGTATATTTTTTAAGCGTTTACCTGTAGTGTTGTCAGTTTTAAACACCTGCAAAGAGAATGATGTATATATATAAGTAATAATATAAAAATAAGATAAGATTGATATATTGCATACTAACTAATGAGAGTATATATAATACCTCATGTATGGTATCGATGTCCAATGCGGCATATTTGATAATCATCTGCATAAATCGCATCACATAGTATGCGCATGCCCAGCCATTGTCTTGTGTAGCACACTATAAATTGAAACATACAAAATAATACAACTAAGCACAATTCACATCAATAATATATATATTCGAGTCGGGAACTTACTTGTACGTTCTGCCAATTTATTGGCTGGTTCTTTTTCCTTGGGACCGTTCCTCCAGCCTTTTTGAATGCATCTAAACCCCTACATGTTAATATAACACAATAAATTGCATAAGTAAATAGTAATGTAATAAAAGATGTTAACGGATATAAAAATGAAATATTTCTCACCAGAATAATGGCATTCTCATTACGTGTCCAATTTTAGTGTTCAATGTACTCCCCACAGGATCTAGATAATAAACAGTGAATGTCCCGGGGACAATAACTAGTAACTCCCAATGTCTACCGCTAGAAGTAAGAAGTTAACAATTAATAACTCAAAATGCAAAATAAAAATGGAATTTTCTTAAGTCCAAATTATAAATAAAGTAAACTTACTTGACATTGAATGGAGCTATTATTATCGTCTTCTTTTGCTGACCAAAAATTGTAAAAGCATCTATACAGTATTGTTGAACATTATCAGGGTCTTTAGCTACCAAACTAATCAATGATGGAATCAAAAATCCCACATGATCAAATGCAAATTGTTTGCAATGATCTTCGACTAGGTAGCTACAAAACATATAGGCGTATGCATTAATATATAAGAAACCAGATCACCGGATCTTACACAAGGTATATGGATGTATAAACAAGATCTCACCTTATCCATGTCTCTATCATTGATGTATTCAACCAATCATACATAAAGGTATATGGAATTTTGAAAGAAACCTTCGATGACCAAGATATACAGTCTTTCCGCCATGTTTTAGTCTTATTGAATCAGTGTTTTCTTCACATATAGGACACGCTTTAGCTCCTTTGACACTATATCCAGACAAATTCCCATATGCTGGAAAGTCATTAATAGTGCAAAACAACATAGCGTGCAAACGAAATGTCTCTCTTGCTGAAGCATCATAGGTCATCACACCTTCAGCCCAAAGTTTCTTTAAGTCATCAATCAAAGGTTCAAGATAAACATCGATATCATTTCCGGGTTGTTTAGGGCCCGATATCAACAATGACAACATAACGTACTTATTTTTCATACACATCCAGGGAGGAAGATTGTATATAACAAGCATGACTGGCCAAGTGCTATGTTGGCTGCTCAATGTCCCGTACGGATTCATCCCATCTGTACAAAGCCCAAGTCTTAGATTCCTATCTTCTTCACCAAATTTAGGGTACAATAGATCAATCTTCTTCCACTGTGGGGAATCAAACGCATGTCGTAGGATCCCATCATTATTTTTCTTAACATCTGCATGCCACCTCAAATTCTTCGCATCTTTTGGATTTGCAAACAAGCGTTGAAACCGTGATATTATAGGTAGATACCACAACACCTTGGCAGGAGAACCAGTTTTGGACTCCCCCGAAGTCGTCAATTTATACCGTGACGCACCACATTTTGGACAATCTTTCAAATCTACATAGTCCTTTTGAAATAATACACAATCATTCGGGCATGCGTGTATCTTCTTGGCCTCCATTCCCATTGGGAACAACATTTTCTTTACCTGGTATGTTGAGATTGGAAGCTCGTTTCCTTCAAGAAGAATTTCTTTCAACAAAGTCAACAATGAAGTGAAGCTTTTGTCGCTCCATCTATTGTTAGCTTTCAACTTATACAATCTCAACACAGCGCTAAGCTTCGTAAACTTAGCACAGCCTGTGTATAACGGTATCTCAGCATCATGCACAATGTTTGTAAAGATAGGAGGTGGATCGGTGTGCTCTACCCTACAACTATCCAGCATCGCATCAACGATGTCTGCTGGAACTGGTTCGTTCACATTTACGTCATCAGAGGCAATTTCTTCTTCCACCCAAGCACTGCTATCGACATCTACTGGTTTCGATTTTGAAATCTCTCCATGCCAGTGCCATTCTGTATAGCCTTGTACAATCCCGTTGCACATGACATGACTTTTGATTTCCTCACCAGTGTTGACTTTCAAGTTGTTACCGCAATGCCTACATGGACAGTATAACCTATCTATAGATTTTTTCCTATGTTCCTCGGCAAATCTAATAAACTGATCAAGACCAGATATAAACTCTGGGGTGCAACGATTACGAATGGACATCCATGATCTATCCATTCTATGATCAGAGAAAACAAGTATATATTAGGAAAAGATTAGGCAGCATTTCCCCGCTGTTCTCTAAGTACATATATACTTAGAGAACAAACGGGGAAATGCCAACAAACACATGTGATGTCATTCTTATATATAATAAATGTGTACCACCTATCCCATCCTTGAACACCTAATCTCACTAGTAAGTGTATAATGTGTATTGGGTTTTCGAGAAAATTTCGGCAGCATTTCCCCGCTGTTCTCTAAGTACATATGTACTTAGAGAACAAACGGGGAAATGCTACCAAAATTTTCTCGAAAACCCAATACACATTATACACTTACATCCTAAGTGAGATTAGGTGTTCAAGAACAGTCCCAAACCGGGGACTATCCAAGATTTACTCCTAATGAGTCAATCTTGGACGGGTTTCTAGGCCAACAAACACAATAATAGATATCTACAATGAAGCCGGACTCCATACAAACAGTATATAATTTAGTGATTGTTCATTCTAATTTATACCAATGTACAAGTAATATAAAAAACAATGATTGTTCACATTCTAGGCCAACAAACACATGTGATGTCATTCTTATATATAATAAATGTGTACCACCTATCCCATCCTTGAACACCTAATCTCACTAGTAAGTGTATAATGTGTATTGGGTTTTCGAGAAAATTTCAGCAGCATTTCCCCGCTGTTCTCTAAGTACATATGTACTTAGAGAACAAACGGGGAAATGC
Source organism: Alisma plantago-aquatica (assembly GCA_963693085.1). NCBI lineage: Eukaryota > Viridiplantae > Streptophyta > Magnoliopsida > Alismatales > Alismataceae > Alisma > Alisma plantago-aquatica. The sequence goes on along the minus strand of OY856410.1, from coordinate 860,653,048 downwards.
TACCAAAATTTTCTCGAAAACCCAATACACATTATACACTTACATCCTAAGTGAGATTGGGTGTTCAAGAACAGTCCCAAACCGGGGACTATCCAAGATTTACTCCTAATGAGTCAATCTTGGACGGGTTTCTAGGCCAACAAACACAATAATAGATATCTACAATGAAGCCGGACTCCATACAAACAGTATATAATTTAGTGATTGTTCATTCTAATTTATACCAATGTACAAGTAATATAAAAAACAATGATTGTTCACATTCTAGGCCAACAAACACATGTGATGTCATTCTTATATATAATAAATGTGTACCACCTATCCCATCCTTGAACACCTAATCTCACTAGTAAGTGTATAATGTGTATTGGGTTTTCGAGAAAATTTTGGCAGCATTTCCCCGCTGTTCTCTAAGTACATATGTACTTAGAGAACAAACGGGGAAATGCTGCCAAAATTTTCTCGAAAACCCAATACACATTATACACTTACATCCTAAGTGAGATTAAGTGTTCAAGAACAGTCCCAAACCGGGGACTATCCAAGATTTACTCCTAATGAGTCAATCTTGGACGGGTTTCTAGGCCAACAAACACAATAATAGATATCTACATGTTAGGGTTTCATCACAATTGATGTTAGGGTTTAAACAATGTTAGGGTTTAATCAAATCAAATTAGGATGCTAGAATGGACAAGTTTAAATCAAATTAGGATTTAAATTAGGGTTCCAATAGGATTCAATTTAATTAATTTTTATGTGAAAGATGTAATATTATAATACATACAATGGCAATGAAATGAAACCCTAATTGTATTGGAACTCATAAAAGGATGTCTCAAAGGTTGAATCTAATATATGCATCCTAAAAAAGGTATCACGTCACAAATGTGCATTTCAATAATCATATTTTATTTCCTTCCAATTAGTGTGGGTGCCAAGTTTGGAATTGTTTTCTAATCATGGGTCCCTTAATTTTATTTAGAATAGAAGATAAAATCAAGGATTTCAAATAGTATAAGGCGCACCCCCAAAAGTAAAAACATGGATATATATTATGCATCATACCTTGGTTGCTGATTTTGTTTTGATGCACGACAAATAGTTACCATTGGGTCTTGGTCCACGGGAGGATAATCTATCTTCTACCTATTTAGAATGCTTCCTTGTGTGCACATCCACATAGTATATGTGTCTAAATTGACATTCTCCTATTTAGAATGTTTCATTCATAAACACATATGTGTTCTTGAGTTTTGGGATTCTAATTATAGCCAATTTAAATCATGTTAGTTAGTAGTATTTTTTTGGGATCAATTATGCTTGAGATGCAGATATTTCTGTAAAGGATGGTCATTGACTCCTGAAAATGGGAATGCCACACGAACATGGATAGAATAGGTAGATGTTTTTGAGCATGGGCTTGACATCAGCCAAGTTATGGTGTGGAACGAGGAGATGAGACTATTACTGAATGGAAAGAATGGCAGAGGAAGGGCTTGATGCTAGTACCTTGTGAGCAACGGAGTTAGGGCATGATCAAGGAGACGCAGAGCAGAGCAGCAACAAGGAGGAAGGAGCAAGCGGCGGCGGCGGCGAGCAGGAGTGGTGGCGAGCAGGCGGCGAGCAGGGCGGCGAGCAGGCGGCGAGCAGGAGCGGCGGCGAGCAGGCGACGGCAACGCAGAGCAGCAGGATCTTCGGCGAGCAGGAGCAGCGGCTAGCAGGTGTCCAACGGCGGCAGGAGCGGCGGCGAGCAGGAGTGGTGGCGGAGAAAGGGGCGCCGGAGAAGGGGAGCTGGAGAAGAAATCACCGGAGAGAAATCGGCGGCAGTAGAGAAGAAATCGCTCACAATGAAACAGAAGAAAGGGGAAGAGTCGGGCGATCGAGGGTAATGAAGTTCCCAAATAGCGTCGGTTGTTTAAAACAACCGACGCCTAAACTCTTTAGCGTCGGTTGTTTGAAAAAACCGACGTCCAATTGGACGATATTTTCATGAAATTGTTTGGCGGGAACCACCTTCAGCGTCGGTTATCCTTGAATAACCGACGCTGAAGGTGACACTTTTCGCACAAATTTTCATCGCACATAGGCATCGGTTTCTACCTTAATAACCGACGCTGAAAATGACACTATTTTTTTGATCGAAATATGGATTTCGCGGGCGACTTTAAGCGTCGGTTTGTTATAAACAACCGACGCTGAAGACAAAGCGGTACCCGTGTCTGGCTGGTCTTCGAATATAGATGTCGGTTTTCGTAAACAACTGACACCTAACATAGAAGGCGTCGGTTTTCCTTAATAACCGACGCCCAGAAAAGTGTCACTGAATGCTATTTCTATAGTAGTGTGTTGGCCGGATGTGGGCCTTTCTGTATATGAACAGGTGGTGAACTCATGTGATAGATGAACAACTATTTCTGTAAGCTGTAGACACGCATCAGATCTCGTGTATGTATGCATATGACATGTTTCTGTGCAGGATGAGGACTGGAAAGTAATAGTTTCACAGTTTATCTGTTTCCCGCAATCAGTTTTAATTAACCCGTGTTTTCATAATCTGTGGTTATGGTGATTTCCGCACGTTTTTGCATAACACCTCATTATCTGTATGATAATGGGATGTGTTGCCACAACGACGTTGACTTGCTCGGTGTGGTAAGGAGATGAGCGCGGCTCAGGGCACACCCTCGTCGGGGAGCAACGTTGGGGTAGGAGCACGACACTGCCTAACCAACTTGGCCGCCTCCAGCTTATCTGAGTCCATGGAGGGACACTGCTGGGGGAAGGAAGGGCCCGACGAGGGCCTGATGAGGTGCTGCGACGCCGCGACGCTCTTGGAGTAAGGACGGGTTGGCTGCCATCGTCGTCAGGACAAGGAGCAGACTCTTTCGCGAGGAAGGAGATTAAATCGAGTAAAATGACCCACATACCCCTGAGGCATAGAACGTCAGGTAAGGGTAAAATTGGCTTTTCGTTATGTTTTAAGTGCCACGAGGCTGATCAGGCCCGCAACATAAAGTATTTCTGGAAAATGTCTAAAATAATGACATGGCCTAATCTAATTGGTTCAAATCCTGTTAACTTGGAATGATTATAGAAATTTCTAGATTGCTTTGATGATAGTAAAATTATATATCATTTTGATCAGGAGAACGAGAGGAATCCAAATAAAATATTATCAGAATCTAATTATGCTTCCTATCAGAAAAGTATATGCAATGCATGTTTAGAGGTGTTTAATGTAAAGGAAAACCTAGACTTGCCTTAATCGGATGGTTAATTGAATAAATTCATTCATGTAAGGCTAACACCTAATCTTTCCATGTATAAGGAGTAAAACCTTGATAGTATTGAATAATGGACAATTCCAAATTAGTAATATTATATATGCTATTATAGGGTTTTGAAACTAATGGGAACAACTTGAGATAATCTTAATGTTGATAATGTGTATTAGATGTAATGAGTAGTATAATATGCTTAAGAAGATAATTAGGGTTTAACCTAATACACATAAGTGAGATTGTAATCTTAGAAACTGTGATACGATGGAATTAGGGTTTCTAACCCTAATACCTAGTCCAAACATGAGATAACACTAAATCCCTAGTTTAGGAGCGCATCTAGATCTGATTAAGGTAATGTGAATACATGGTGACACATATGTAGTATCCTTTGTTTCAGATACTTGTTGAATACATGCTTTGTTGCCTGGATGTTTGGATGCATTCTTAAATTACATATGATGTTCTACATGGTTTCTGCAATGGCATAAGGTATGTGGTTACGCTTATGAATAATCACTTTAGTTTCACGGTGATTTTCGAATGGTTTTATCGGTTGCTTGAAAATAACTACTGGATGCCTTTTATTTCATGCAACTATAAAATGACTATGATTATCACTATGAATATATATATATATATATATATATATATATATATATATATATATATATATATATATATATATATATATATATATATATATATATATATAACTGTCTTAGATCTGAATCCACCTCTGTGGCTTGTAAAGGCTAAAAAGGGGTAACCTAGAGTGAGGTCTAGGTTATTGTGGGTTAGAAATTGGGCTACCAAGTGTAGTGCCATGAGACCCATTAGTATGCCATGAGTTAAGGAGTGGGCTACTTACGGGTAGTGCCATGTGACTCAACCCTAGAAACTGGTTCACCTACGGGTGGGACCATGAGGGGTTTAATGGGGATCTACTATGAGGAAAGTAACATCCATGTCCACTGTAGGGACAACACAGAGGATAGGGGATACATGGATCACGCAGTTATATTTAAAATGTACAACTGTTTGTTAAATGGTAATTGGCTGCAATACATTGTTATCATAGTTTTACGATTATTGTTCCCCCACATACCAGCTTCGGCTGACCGATGTTTTATTTGTCGGCATTTTAGGTACAAGCCAAAAGGACAAACAGTAAATTGTCATATTGTGAAATACATGAAGTAAAATACAAGGAGGATTAATTAGAGTAGAATCCATAAGTGGATAGAAGTTTAGAGATCCAAATTTTCAAAAAGGTATGCAAAAGTTTATTTTCTTATAGCTTTTCAGTTTAGTCTGTTAAAATTTATAATTGTTCTTGGTTAATTGCTGAACCTTTGATCATAAAATTATCGGTGCGGCTTCTACTTCTCGGTCTCCCTTAATTGGAGGTTACCAGAAGGTGGGGTCGTAACATTTGGTATCAGAGCCTAGGTTCCTCACTTAACCATTAATAATTATTAAATTTTACAAACTCCATAGAACTCAAGGGAGTTATTAGAGGATTATCCGAAAGACAGAGGTGTCTAGAAAAGGATCACGACGGGGGGGGATGGAAATATTTTCCTTCGCACCGCTAGTCGGAATACGAGGAATCCCAGATCCATGTGACTGCCTGCCAAAGTCTTAGGGTATGAATCGAAATAAGATACCTTTAGGACTTACTCATCTTATTCATCCCTTCTCATCAAAAATTCTATTAAGGGCCTTAAGGATTAGGATTTTCTCTCTTTTCCTCACCCTCTTGAGGTATGGGTAAGGTTGATAAGGTTAAAGAAATCCTCCACCAAAATTAATGAAAAACATGTAAATAAGATGTCATGGACATAAGCTTAATAGATTAAGTGCAAACTAAAGAATAGATACATGCTTAGGTCATATGACATAAGATGTCATGCCCTCAGGAGAGACCTAAGGCTAGACCTTCTTGTCAGGAGGATAAGTAAAGAGAGTTAATCTTGGAGATAGAGATCTCCATTACAAGTAAAGACCTGGTACATCCTCTGAGGATGATGTTAACCCTAACCCTAAGTGAAGGTTAGAGAGAGAGATGTCATGATGAGCTAGACCAGGTGTTTGGATGGACATGCCTTTGGGATGCCATATGAGCTATGAGAGGTTGGATGACCTAGTACCTCTAGCGACCCAACCCCGAGAAGGGCCGTGCATGTTAGAGTGAAGGATAGATCCTTCATTGATGAGGTTAGAGAAGAACCTATGGAAACCCATGAGCTTATATGGGTATAATATGCACCCAGAATGTATCAGTAGTGCGAGAAATAGGTTGAAACCCTAACTGAGAGAGTTTGATGGATAGATTATGTGATAAGCATAAGGGGCTATGGAAAACCTCAAGCAAATGTAAGTTTGAGCATAGGCTTGACCCACGTAGAGGTATGATTGTAAGCTTGATCCTTTATGAAGAGAGGACATCTAATGGTGAGGATGGTTGTAGGGTTAGCTCTACAAAGAGAGAGCAGGAACCAAGCAAGAAGGTTGGAATCCTAGACTCTGAGATATGAGAAAAAGTAGGGAGTTGAGGATGATGCGGCCTAAGTGGATGATAGTGGTCGCCACATGATTGATCCCTAGAGGTTGATGATGTCTTGGTTGCCATAAGAGGATCCAAACCCTAGAGAGAGGATGAGTCTGCTGGTACCTCTATACCTATGGTATAGATGAGAAGAACAATTTCTTAGACCTGGAGAGGTTTAGTAACATGTTATTATGCCTTGTACCATGTTGGTTGTTCTTGAAGAGGACTCAACTCTGAGGTGTTGCTCGAGTAGAAGGATGAAATGAAGGGCATGTCATGCCTTATACATGCTTGATTCGTGGTTAAGAGGTTGAGCATGCAGTTGGATACCCAAAAGTGAACCTAGGGTTCCTGGCCTAAGAGGGGAAGTGGTGTACCTAATGCTCATGATAAGAGTTGAGTTTCTATAGATGTGGACATGGTACTCCTCATGCTTAGAGGAAAGAGAAACCCCTTGAGTTTAAGGTATGTTTGATGAATCCCTCACAGCTAAGTTGATGACACGGGAAAGTATGATCTTAATCCAATATTGAGGATAAAAACAAGAGTGACCTGGAAGGGTTTAGTAGGTGGTATTCTTGTGCCTTATTAGTTTGAAAAGGTTAAGCATGCTCATGTGGATGTAAACCCTAAACATAGTGACGTTGGTGACCTTTGTTATCAAGGTATAGTTTCCTCCCATCCTGGGAGAGGGACCCTTTTGTAGGGTGTATACCAGTTTTGTTACGTTAAGGTAACCTAAAGAGGTCTCATAGGATCTTGAGAAACTATGTGAAAAGTACATGGTGTGAGAATAAACCTGTAGACCCATAGCTAACCATCTCTAAGTGCATATGGAAGTGTTACCATGAAGGAAATCGGTATGGGGCCTTACCAAGGCAGACAGGTCGCCATGACCTCTATGAAGGGATGAAAGTCAGCCCATGAATGCAAAGAAAGAGATGAAGAAGGCTTGGGTAAGGTTCTAAGTCGGACATGTACTATAATGGTATCCTAAAGTCTATCCTAGGGTTAGGTAGGGATAAGACTGATGGAAGTGGGAGTTGCCTAACTCCCTAGTTGCACATGACTATAGGGTCGGGAGGTAACAATTATCATTGTCTGAGGGCCATGGATTAGGAGATTGATCACCTTCATGAACTCATGGGGCCCAAAGGGAATATGAGTAGGGCACTCTCTGGATGCATAAGGGAAGAGGGATGACCCCTAAAATATCAGCACCCTATAGACCTAGAGGAGATGACCAAGGAATGTGTGTAAATCCCACTAGGTTCGAGACCAATTTTCCATGGGAGTAACTTTGATATCATGATGTTTGTGACAAAGAGACATATGTGGAACATTTCAACTTAGATTTAAAAGGTGTACTGGCAAGGTGGGATGTACCATCTCTACTCTTGGAACTGGAAGAACTCTATATTTGGACTGTAGCCAAATGCTTATTTCCTCTTGTTATGGGGGTGAGAGATAGGACAGTACGCATGCCATACACCAAGGACAAAAGATGATGTGAGTTGGAATGTTTCTATGAGGTATGGGGATAGAGATGATAACATACCCTGGTAAAGTGAATGATACATGGATGGTTTGCAAATGCTAAAGAGAAATAAGGTAGTCATCTTATAAGGATCTTTTTAGCATGAGCTATGAGTTATACCAGGTTGAGTTTGAAAACCAAAGGAATAAACTCAGAGTGTTCTCAATGAAGATGGACTTAGGGCTAAGATGAGATAATAAGTGGCATACAGGAAGATGTATGTCATCAACATTACCTACTATATAAGAAGGTGAGGTGGTAATGGATGCTCTGGTTGAGATATATCTGCCTAGTTTGACTAGAAGAAGCTGTTAGACTAACTCTAAGTTTGGAAACGAAGATATGTTTGGCTAACACTAATGTAATGAGATCAGTTAATGGTTGTTTGGTTAGCCAGTCTAGTCCTTGATGCAATGAAAGGATGGTGGTAGAACCTCAGATGCATTTCTTTGGATAGGAAGGTAATGAAACCCTGCTGAGAGTGGTTTAGGGTTTTTGAGGAATCGATCTTGAGGAATCATGACATACAGGAAATTGTGATTTTAAAATCACCATACACCATAGTACTACTTAGATAATGAGTGGTAGCAGTACTATGGATGCTGGAGATGAGGCTGCATGTAGTATGTTGCCTTGCATGACAGAAGGTGAAGGATGAACATCGGTAACCCAATGCATTGATATAGAGGATAAAGAGTTCCCGAGAGGGAATGGGAGTTCATCACTATGGATGTGGTGATAAGACTCCCCTAGACCGAGGAAGGTCAAGATGCAATATGGGTTATGGTAGATCACATTACCTAGATGACATAAGAAAGAAAGAGTTCTGTCAAGGGATAGATTTGGTTGAACTACCCATGAGAGAGATGGTTCAGCTACACCATGATGCGAGTTCAAAGGTTCTTGAGTTTGACCTAAAGGTTCCCTTCTAAAAGGTGGAAGTAAGTACATGAAGAACTCGATGTTAGTACAGTTTATCACCCCTAACTAATGGTTAGTAAGATCTAGACTAAAGGGTCTGATGAGAGCATATGTGCTCATTTAGGGTGATAGCTAGAGAAAGTTCTTGTCCTATGCAAGATGTGATGATGACCACCATAGCCAGTATTGGGATTTAAAGAAGCTCTGTAAGGGAGGTTGTGTCGGTCATCACTTCAGTAAGGTGATGTTGGTGAAAGGACCACGTGATGGTTAGAAAAGGACCTCAGTGCATGTAGATGAAGTCGCTTTGATCATGCAATGGATGAAAGGAGCCTAGAGACGACGAGAGTCATGAGAAGATGAAAAATAGACTACATACAGTTCATTGTGGGAGAATATGTGACATGAAAATCCGACCCCTCTAAGTTATAACTAAGAGAGATGAGTCCTCGATGCATGGGTCCTTTTGACATGGTTTGGTGGAGGAGGTTAAGTTTGATCTTACCCCTCAGGATAAAGTAATGTGTGATGAGTTCCATGTGTCCAATTTAGAGCACTATGTGATGTACCCAGACCATGTGCTGAGCAATGAACCTAGTGGGCCCCAAGGGAGGCTGACATGGCCTGAGTCACCTGTGCAGTTTATAGACGACAGAGTGAAAGAACTCAGAGAAAAGAATATGAGATGATAAAGGTTCTTTGGAAGCACCATGAGTAAGGTAAAGCCACATAGGGGCCAATGATGGACATGGAAAAGTCTTATCCTGAATTGTTGGTTTGCATGATGGAATTTTGAGGACAAAATTCCTATAAGAGGGGAAGGATGTTATAACCTCATTTTTCTAAACCATGTAATGAGATTTGTAAATCTCCTTTTAATGATAAATGAAATCAATGGTTGATTTATTTGTTTGAATTAAATGGATTTCGTTCATAATAGCCTTGTTTGATTCCTTAGTGGGCTTCATTGGGTATTGAGCCCAATTAAAAGAAAAAGAAAAAGAAAGGGGAAAAAGGAATTTATTTGAATGAAGGAATAAATAATAAAATGATAAGGAAAAGGTTAAGGATATTCCCAAGATGGGATTTCTAGCCATTAAGGTTCCTTGAGTTACAAGGAGTCCAAATTGCAAAGATAATGCAACAGGAAGGAGAAATGATTAAGTAAATATTGCTTTATTTAGAAGAAATATGAGATAAGGGTAATATTACAAGAAAAACGTGGATATATGGCTATTGAATCCATATTGGATGAGATTTTGTGTTCACATAGTTTCTAATGGAAAGAGGGATCAAAATAAAGAAAATATATAAGAAATTTCATAATAGAAAAAAAGAAAATAATGGTGTGCATAAGTGAGAATTGAGCAATATTTTTTAAAGGAAGCATTATTAGTCACAATTGGCTAGTTTTCGTAAACACATGTTTTCTAATAAATAGAAGAGCCAAAACAAGGAATATAGAAAGGGAAAAGATGGGAGTTTTGGGGCTCGTGGGAGCTATTGATTTGGCCCTAAGAAAACACCACCATTGTTTATATAACATAAGGAAAAGAAGTTATTGGTGAGATAAGATTTCCCATAATAAGAGACAAATCTAGAAGAAAATTGATGGTTCCCTTTCCTTGTAGGATCTCGTACCTACTATCCATAAGCATACATATTGAAACTCATAATCTTGGTACACCATCCTTAGACATCGTAACCAAGAGGGAGTCTGTACCTTTGCTGCCTCTTTCCCACACCTCAAGGATGCACCCTAGGGTTGCCTAGAATCGTATATATATAGGGACCCTCTAGCCTTGAGCCATGAGAAACTGGAATGTAGTCATTGTGGAAGCTTGCTTGCAGAACGGTGGCATGCGACAACTTCTTGGCCAGCCAGGTAAGAGGGAGACTCCGACCCCTCATTGAAACATCAGGAGCCAGCAGCCAGGCTTCCAGGGTCAGAGACAAGGCTGATCGGCAGCAAGCCAGCGCTGCGCGTGCGATGGCCAGAGGGGCGAAGAAGATGAGGCTGCCGGTGGGTTGTGGCTCAATTAGGCAGAAGTGAGGATGCGAGTGAGAAGAGGGTCTAGGAGGATGACTCCCTGGATCCATGGAGTGGCCAGTACGATGCTGACTTGCTCGGTGTGGCAAGGAGATGAGTGCGGCTCAGGGCACACCTTCGTCGGGGTGCAACACTGGGGCAGGAGCACGGAACTGTCCAACCAACTTGGCCGCCTACAGCTTATCTGAGGCCATGGAGGGACACTACTGGGGGGAAGGAAGGGCCCACCGAGGGCCTGACGAGGGGCTGTAGTGCTGCGATGCTCTTGGAGTAAGGACGGGTTGGCTGCCATCGTCGTCAGGGCAAGGAGCAGAATCCTTCACGAGGAAGGAGATGAAACTGAGTAAAATGACCCGCATACCCCTGAGGCATAGAACGCCAGGTAAGGGTAAAATTGGCTTTTCGTTATGTTTTAAGTGCGACGAGACTGATCAGGCCCACAACACAAAGTATTTTTGGAAAATGTCTAAAATAATGACATGACCTAATCTAATTGGTTCAAATCCTGTTAACTTGGAATTATTATAGAAATTGCTAGATTGCTCCGATGATAGTAAAATTATATATCATTTTGATAAGAAGAATGAGAGGAAACCAAATAAAATACTATCAGAATCTAATTATGATTCATGTTCGAAAAGTATATGCAATGCATGTTTAGAGGTGTTTAATGTAAAGGAAAACCTAGACTTGCCTTAATCAGATGGTTAATTGAATAAATTCATTCATGTAAGGCTAACACCTGATCTTGCCATGTATAAGGAGTAAAACCTTGATAGTATTGAATAATGGACAGTTCCAAATTAGTAATCTTATATATTCTATTATAGGGTTTTGAAACTAATGGGAACAACTTGAGATAATCTTAATGTTGATAATGTGAATTAGATGTAATGAGTAGTATAATATGCTTAAGAAGATAATTAGGGTTTAACCTAATACGCATAAGTGAGATTGTAATCTTAGAAACTGTGATACGATGGAATTAGGGTTTGTAACCCTAATCCCTAGTCCAAACACGAGATAACACTAAATCCCTAGTTTAGGAGCACATCTAGATCTGATTAAGGTAATGTGAATACATGGTGACACATATGTAGTATGCTTTGTTTTAGATACTTGTTGAATGCATGGTGTTTTGCCTGGATGTTTGGATGCATTCTTAAAGTACATATGATGTTCTACATGGTTTCTACAATGGCATATGGTATGTGGTTACACTTATGAATAATCACTTTAGTTTTATGATGATTTCTGGATGATTTTATCGGTTTCTTGAAAATAACTGTTGGATGCCTTTTATTTCATGCAACTATAAAGTGACTACGATTATCACTATGAATATATATATATATATATATATATATATAAGTGTCTTAGATCTGAGTCCACCTCTATGGCATGTAAAGGCTAAAAAGGGGTAACCTAGAGTGAGGTCTAGGTTATCGTGGGTTAGAAATTAGGCTACCAAGTGTAGTGCCATGAGACCCATTAGCATTCCATGAGTTAAGGAGTGGACTACTTATGGGTAGTGCCATGTGACTCAACCCTAGAAATTGGTTCACCTACGGGTGGGACCATGAGGGGTTTATTGGGGATCTACTATGAGGAAAGTAGCATCCAGGTCCACTGTAGGGACAACGCAGAGGATAGGGGATACATGTATCGCGTAGTTATATTTAAAATGTTAAATTGTTTGTTAAATGGTAATTGGCTGCAATACATTGTTATCATCATTGTACGATTATTATTTCCCCCATGTACCAGCTTCAGATGACCGACGTTTTGTTTGTCGGCGTTTTAGGTACAAGCCAAAAGGACAAACAGTAAATCGTCATATTGCGAAATACATGAAGTAAAATAGAAGGAGGATTAGTTAGAGTAGAATCCATAAGTCAATAGAAGTTTAGAGATCCAAATTTTCAAAAACGTTTGCAAACATTTATTTTCTTACAACTTTTTAGTTTAGTCTGTTAAAATTTAATAAATGTTCTTGGTTAATTGCCGAACATTTGATCCGGAAATTATGGGTGCAGCTTCTACTTCTCAGTCTCCCTTAATTGGGAGTTACCAGAAGGTGGGGTCATAACACAGACCCACTACCCATGACTCTAGTAGAGTTTCAAGAATGACTACTGACCCCATAGATTACTACTAGCCTTAATTGTGTGCTTTATCGTCACTCACGCACAAGCCAGGGTCAACTTTCCAACTGGTCACCCATCCTAGTACTACTTCAAGCTGAGCACGCTTAACTATCGAGTTCTTTACTGATGAGATCCTAGAAAAGGAGGTGCACCTTAGTGATATGAGTAGTCTTATCATTCCTTATAAGATTATTTTATCCGAGGCCTCAAATCCTGGGACATTACAATCTCCCCCACTTAGACTCTTGACGTCCTCATCAAGGCTCAACTGTATGACCTCATAATCTCTTTCTCCATTTCATTACAGACCCACAATGGCCCATGGACACCTTATCTCCCATCCATGGCTACCAGCACAAGGGCGGCTCCATCTCGTCTCAGCAGATAGCCCTTTCTAACTTGTTTGGACTGCACGACTCAAGACGGGCATGTCACATGCCCATGTAGGCCCCACCTACTAGAGGGGTTATGGCTCTGATACCAATTGTAACGAACCCACTCCTCGGTAACCCCCAATTAAAGGAGACCAAGAAGCTAGAGCCTCTATCCAAAATATGATAAATGGTTTTGTAAATAATAAAAAATAAATAATAAATTCTACCCAAGACTAAGCTTAAAGCAGGATAAAAATTTACTTTTCATATACCTTTTCAAAAATAGGAGTTTGGAACTTTACCCAAAGTAAAGTTCTATCTAACTAAATCCTCCAATATTAATATAGATTTATTCTTCAAATGTCACTTTAATGTTTATTAACTTTCAAAGATTTACTAAAATGTCGAAAAGCAAAACATCGGTCAATATAAAGAGTATATTGGTATGTGGTGGCAACCAAACTTTTGCACATATATTCTAACAACCTAATCACATCAAATAGTTGTTAAGAATTCAAGATTACATTTTCAATATAACTTCCCAACCACTTTTACTCATCCTCAGGGATACCCTCTCTTGGAGTTTAGTCCTTGCAAGGGACTTTAGGCTACCTTCTCCATCCTGAGCTTGGTACCTTATGGGTCACCTCTCTGGATGTCCTGTGGTCTTCCCTCCGAGGATTGACCACCTATGACCTTGCCTCCAGGGCTTGGTCCTTGTATATCTTACATTCAGAGATGAGATAGTATGTAGATTCTAACAAGTCATATATAATTACACTGTGATAATTATAGTCACTTTATAGATTGCAAAAAATAAAGTCATCCAAATAGTTATTTTCAAGAAATTGATAAATCCTCAAAAATCTCCGTGAAACTAAAGCGAGTAATCATAAAATAACCACATACCTGATTTGGAGATCTCAAAGATTCAAGCAAAGTATCCAATCCAATCAGGTAGTTCAATCAACCAATCAAGCCAATCACACAAGCACAACCGAATCCTGAAAAGCATGTATGACCTAATTACTACATACTTATCATAAACTCATTTTATTAGGGTTTCCTTAAGATTTCTTAGATCTATTTCTCAAACTTTACCTTTTTAGGTCAACAAACCCTAAAACAACTTTTCTATATACAAAACCCTAATTACTCAATTATCCACATAAAGCCCCTTTATTACCAAATTAGGCTTAGGATCATTATAACTTTGTCTTATACATGGGTTTTCAAAACATACATCATTAAAAGTCATAATCACCTAGATTAGGGTTTCTAAGCCCAGTATACTCTTTATACTGACCGACATTTTGTTTGTCGACTTTTTAGGAAATCTTTGAAAGTGGATAAACATTAAAGTGACGTTTGAGGAATAAATATATATAAATATTGGAGGATTTTGTTAGATAGAACTTTACTTTGGGTAAATTTCCAAACTCCTATTTTTGAAAAGGTATGTGAAAAGTAAATTTTTATCCTATAAGCTTAGTCTTTGGTAGATTTTATTAATTATTTTTGATTATTTGCAAAACCATTGATCCTGTTTTGGATAGAGGCTCTAGCTTATTGGTATCCCTTAATTGGGGGTTACCAAGGGGTGGGGTCATTACAAATGGTATCAGAGCCATAACCCCTCCAGTAGGTGGGGCCCATATGGGCATGTGACATGCCAGTTTTGAGTTGTGCCGTCTAGGCAAGTTGAAAAGGGCTATCCGTTGAGACAAGATGGATCCGCCCTTACGCTGGTAGTCGTGGATGGGAGATAATGTGTCCATGGGGAATTCTGGGTCTGCACTGAAATGGGGAAAGAGATTATGAGGTCATACAGATGAGCCTTGATGAGAACGTCAAGAGTATAAGTGGGGGAGATTGTAATGTCTTAGGATTTGAGGCAATGAAAAAAAATGATCTTATAAGGAATGATTGGGCTACTCATATCACCAAGGTGCACCTCCTTTTCCGGGAGTCCATCACTAAAAAAATCTACAGTTAGGCATGCTCAGCTTAGAGTAGTACTAGGATGGGTGACTAGTCAGAAAGTTGACCCTTGCTTGCGCGTGAGTGAGGATAAAGCACACAGTTAATGCTAGTGGTGGTTTGTGGGGCCAATCATCATTCCTGAAACTCTACTAGATCCATGAGAAATGGGACTGGGTTTTACAGATAACAAGAGTTTTCAAATTGGGAGGTGGGAAGTGGTAGATATAGCTTTATAAAGAAGGGGGGCAGGCATGAGGTATCTATGGGACTTTCCATGTGTCCTTAGCTTAGGGCTTCATGGCCATGCAAGAGGACAACTCATAGAGGCTTCTTGGATATTAAATATTGGTTCGAAAAGCCCATGGAGACTTCTAGGCCATCCCCACTATCCTCCAATCAAAGAAATAACCCCATTAGTTGATAGCTTTTAAAAATAAGCTCATTTATAAAGAGCGTAATCCCTAAAATGCCCTTGGAGAGAAACACCTTCAAACCAAGGTGCAACTAGGTGCCCCATGGTTCAAAATCTCCATAATGGTGAGGGAATATATAAATATTATAATGCATATGATAATTTACAAAGAAAACCTCCCCATTAGATAAATTGCATAAAAATTCAGAATGTACCTAAAATTACATAACTTGCAAAAACAACATCTAAATTGAACCAAATTTGAAACTTGGGCTCATTTTATGATTTCAAAACACATCACAAAGTTATCATAAGGTTTAGAGAACTTAATGATGGTAGTTAAGCTTGTTCAATACATTAAGAAATGTTTGTGGCCTTACACTTCTAGCACGGATTTGTTTACTATTGTTCCACTAAGTGATGATTTTTCTTTTTAGATCCTTAAATAAGCTTTCACAGAGGTATTTGTGTATAAACCCTTCCATTAGTATAATTATTTATCCGAACAAATGTTCACCAAACTACTATAAATTCTACAATTTAAACATCATGGTCAAAAAGGATAGAAAGGAAAGGAAAAAGCTTACAAAAGGGCCAAAAAGAGAATATGTCTAAATTTGGTATGTTACAAGCACACTACACATTGGACTTTGTGGGGGATTGTTAGATATATGGCTACTGCAGTCATGTATATAGCATGGGTTAAGCCCAATGTAGTGCAACTAGTACATGTGAGAGAGGTAGTTTTGTCTCTAGTGCAAATGAGAAAGAAGTTTTATCCCACATTGCTCACTCCAAGAACTTTTATGGTCCCTATATGTAGGATCACATGGGACACTAGTGTCCAATGGTCCTAGGAGGAGGGTATGCTCACCTCCTTGGTGGGTATGGTGACCGCAACACACGCATGCACACGCGCGTACCACACCACGCCTTGCCTGGCGTGGCTTGGCCTGGCCGGGCCGTGCCGAGCAAGCCCCGGGCTCGGGCTCAGGCACGGGCTTATGGCTTGTGGCTTATGGATTGTGGTGAATGTCTTCCGTCTTCCGTCTTCAGTTTGTACTAGGATACAACTACGTAATAATTATTGATTTAATTAATTGTTTCTTTCCTATTTGGATTTATTAATCCTAACCGGAAAGTGTCTTTTTTACATAATTTTTCACAAAGTGTACAAGAGCAACTGAGTGGTCCTATCTTAATAGGAATAAGATTACTGAGACGTGTAAGGCTATTAATATACCTCTAGTCATTAAGATTAAACACATCTTTTGAACACACAGCCACCAGCCATTTGAGTGCGTGCTTGCGAACCCTAAAGTGGGAGTCTGCTACCGTCATTTTGTGGTGTTACGTGGGGATCTTTCTCCTGGACGTAGCAAGATCGTTCATCATCTTCCTTCAAATGTGCAACCTGTCAGGCGGCAGTTCCTGTGGTTGTTGAGCTGCACTGCTAGTGCAACTGATTTGTCTACATCATTCGTCATCAACACGAGCGAGACTTCTCTTCTTCAGGTTCGTGACCAGGTCAACTAAGAGAACAACGTCTGTCTAGAAGGATTGCATGACGTTGATTTCTTTAAGTATATTAGGTTCGTTTCTCAACGAACGACATAGTTTGATCATGACTTTATTTACTTTTGTTCTCCTACATTGGTTTATTCTGCGTTTTCTTATCAGAATGCATGAACGGTTAACTTAATTACACTGTCGCTGTTGCATGTAACCACTTAATTCAAAATTAACAACGGATTTTCCTTCCTAGGTTGATTATTCGAGGTTAAGAAGACATGTTTGGCATGAATTTGTGTGGGTGTGGGTGGGGAAGAGAGAGACTGCGGGTGGGGGAGGAGGGGTGTTATAGAGGAGGGTGCCATGGTGGTAATGCGCCCGCTACTTCTTTGGACGGGTTCCTCTCTTACTCTTCTAGCTCCATGCCTCATAATACAATTTTTTTTTATTAAATTTTCCTAACTATTAATATCCAGCACTCCCACAGGCTTAGCTTCCTGGAATAGAACAAAACACGCCGCGCGTATGGTCGCTCCAACTACACATGAGCGTCGCAATACAATTTTGGCATTGATTACATTATCTCTGGCCAGCCTCTTGCTCCATTCTCCTCCAGCATAACCGCGCGGTGTTTTCTTGGAGGGGAGTGTCTGCTCTGTGGATAAGGTGATGGATGCGACTAGCCAGGCGAGAGGGTTAGGCGGTGCCTTGAGAAAGTTTTGGCCAACTGGAGAGGCCAACCAGCTGCCGGCAGGGCCGCCGTCCAGTTGCTGTGCAGGGAGGTGGGCTACTTGTTCGGTTGAGGATAGGGGAGTGGAGCTGGAAAAGGAAATGGGTGTGAGGACAGACAGGAGAGCTGCTGATGTCTGATAATTAAACACCTGGTGCTCACTCAGGCGGCGAGACATTAGCTTCGTTTTTAAAATTGTTTTCTACTACTGTTCGAACGTATCTGGGGTACGCTCACCTGATGATCATCCTCCCAGAGTCTTTGCATGGAAATAGGCAGACCCATCTAACATGACTTTATACTGGTCGATATCCACTCTCCGGCCATGTTGCCACGCGGGGGCCGGGTGTCTTCCTTAATTTCCTGCCGTTAGCGACAGGCGAGGTGATGGCTGGCTTAGGATTTTGCTAAGCAAGCTGCACCTTGTGTCAGATGATGACACCTATTTTGGAAATAGAATCTCCGCCTTATCATTTAATTAGACATAAATCCGTGTTATGCACGGGTGCCTTAGTAGACTACCATCAATAATTTATAGATTTAACTTTATATATATATATATATATATATATATATATATATATATATATATATATATATATATATATATATATATATATATATATATATATATATATATATATATATAGAGTCAGGCTAGAATACACTCGAGTGTACATATCGCATGAATACACTCAAGTGTGTTTGCATATCAAGACTATTTTTTTGCAAAATATAAACTGTTGATCTTCACCGTCATACTATAACTAGACTACATACAAATTTTGAGCCCATTTGGATGAGTGTAAGTAACTCATCCAAGGGCAACAAAATCGACGCACGAAACTAATTTGAAATTCATAATTTTTGCGGTCGGCATAACATGAGCTATACATATCCAAATGAAATCAAATTTTGCGTATGAGTTGTTCACGAGATGTTTAAGAAGATCAATGGATTAGATTTTCAAAAAAAATATTGCATCATGAAAAACTATTTGAGTGTATTCCTCTCCAGATACACTCAAGTATATTCTAGCCTGACTCTCTCTCTCTCTCTATATATATATATATATATATATATATATATATATATATATATAGAGAGAGAGAGAGAGAGAGAGAGAGAGAGAGACTAGAATACACTTTGAGTGTAGATCTTACACTCGCACAGATACACTCAAGTGTGTTTGCATATCAAGACTATTTTTTGCAAAATGTAAATCATTGATCTTCACCGCCATACTATAACCAGACTAAAAATTTTTTTTGAGGCCATTTGGATAAGTGTAAGTCACTCATCCAAGGGCAATAAAATCAACGCGCGAAACTAATTTGAAATGCATAATTTTTGCGATTTTTATAACATGACCTATAGATGTCCAAATGTGCTCAAATTTTATATATGAGCTATTCACAGGATGTTTAAGAAGATCAACAGATTAGATTTAAAAAAAATATTACATGATCAAAAACTACTTGAGTGTATTATGCTCCGAATACACTCAAGTGTATTCTAGCCTGACTCTCTCTCTCTCTCTCTCTCTCTCTCTATATATATATATATATATATATATATATATATATATATATATATATATAAGATGATGACACCTATTTTGGAAATAGAATCTCCGCCTTGTCATTTAACTAGGCATAAACCCGTGTTATGCGTGGGTGCCTTAGTAGACTAAGATCAATAATTTATATATTTAACTTATATATATATATATATATATATATATATATATATATATATATATATATATATATATATATATATATATATATATATATATATATATATATATATATATAGTCAGGTTAGGATACACTCGAGTGTATTCGGAGCATAATACACTCAAGTAGTTTTCCATGATGTAATATTTTTTTTTCAAAAATTAATCCGTTGATCTTCTTAAACATATTATGAATAACTCATATATAAAATTTGAGACCATTTGGACATTTATAGGCCATGTTACAAATGTCACAAAAACAATACATTTCAAATTAGTTTTGTGCGTTGATTTTGTTGTCATTGGATGAGTCACTTACACTCATCTAAATGAGCTCAAAATTTATACGTAGCCTAATTATAGTATGAAAATGAACATCAATGATTTATATTTTGTAAAAAAATAGTCTTGATATGCAAACACCACTTGAGTGTACCATGTGATCCACACACTAGAGTGTATTCCAACCTGACTCTCTCTCTCTCTCTCTCTCTATATATATATATATATATATATATATATATATATATATATATGCACACACACATATATATATACATACATATATATATACATATATATATATACACATATATACATATAATATATATACATACATATACATATATATACATACATACACACACACACACATACACACACACACACACACACACACACACATATATATATATATATATATATATATATATATATATATACATACATATAGATATATACATACACACACACACACACACACACACACATATATATATATATATATATATATATATATATGTGTGTGTGTGTGTGTGTGTATGTATATATCTATATGTATGTATATATATATATATATATATATATATATATATATATATATATATATATATATATATATATATATATATATATATATATATATATACATACATATAGATATATACATACACACACACACACACACATATATATATATATATATATACACACATATATATACATACATATATACATATATATGCACACACAGAGATATATATATGACTTCTCATACACATATGTAATTTTAAAAAATAATGAAGAAAATTGCATACAACCCCCTTCACGAGCTTTCCTATATAGTATAGATGTGTCTCCTAATGTAATATATAATTTAAAAAATTAAAAATAAAAGTGTGATGTACATACACATGGACCAATATGTAATTTCAAAAAATAATAGAGAAATTGCATCTAACCCCTCCACATTCTTTTCTATATAGTATAGATGTGTATGCTAATGTAATATATAATTTACAAAATTAAAGACAAAAGTGTAGTGTACACACAAATGGACCAATATGTAATTTCAAAAATAATAGAGAAAATTGCATCCAACCCCCTCCACGGACTTTTCTATATAGTATATATGTGTCTCCTAATGTAATATATAATTTAAAAAATTAAAGACAAAAGTGTGGTGTACACACACATGGACCAATATGTAATTTCAAAAAATAATATAGAAAATTGCATCCAGTCCCCTCCACGGGCTTTCCTATATAGTATAGATGTGTCTCCTAATGTAATATATAATTTGAAAAATTAAAAACAAAAGTGTGGTGTACACACACAATAACCAATATGTAATTTCAAAGAATAATAGAGAAAATTGCATCGAGCCCCCTCCGTGGGATTTTGTATATAGTATCGATGTGTCTCCTAATATAATATATAATTTAAAAAATTAAAGATGAAAATGTGGTGTACACACAAAGGGACTAATATTAAATTACAAAAAATAATGAACAAAATTGCATCCAACCCCCTCCACGGGCTTTCCTATATAGTATAGATAGGTAGAGACACATATAAAATGATATGAGCAGTCTACTCCTATTAAAATAAGGAGCAACGAATTTGAAGCAAATCATGTGGGCGTGCGTGATGTTTCTTTGGGCTTTAGGAGGCGACCACCACCCACATGTTCCCATAAGTTCTTTTTGTTACCCCATTCAGGGACAGAGCTGTAGGGAGCTGACCGGATTAATTTTTTTTAATAAAATTATATTTATCTATGATACCGTGTGAAAAATTATAACTAGATGTTAATATACTACACACACTGTTACATATACTACACACACTGTTACGTTTACTCTTATTGAACTATTTTGATCAAATCTTCTCTAGGGTTTGAAATAAACGTATATGACAATTATATCTCTCATCCCTCATGTTCATAGAATACATAGTCTTAATAGAGATTTCCATCAGTTCATATTTTAAGAAATAAAATATTTAGATATTTCCCCAGTCCCTCTTTCTTAACAATTTACATTAACGATTTGATATCAATTTGTGTCATGAATGATGCTACTAATCCACTATTACTAAAAATGGAGATGCTTTAAGATTAAAGGGCCCATATACTCTTATTAAAAAATAGTTACATAATAAGAATTTCATAAAATAAATATCACGTTGATGTCTTTATTGAATTTTGTAATGTCATTAAATTTTTAATTGCTATACACAAATGTTTTTAAATCTAGAATCAATACATTCAATTATATTTGCACACTAATAAAAATACGCCGACCACAAATAAATAACTAATCACCATTTATTTATTTTTTTTCTTTCAAAATTTTATTAACCATTACCCTCTTAATAAAAAAGTTCATACACCTAAATTCCAATTACCATCCCATTGTACATGCTATCTCACACAACCTTAATTATATATATATATATATATATATATATATATATATATATATATATATATAGATCTAAAATTCATTCAAATATAAATAAATTATGACTTCATATAAACTTAAAAGATAATGTCAATCTTTCTATCTATACCAGAAATAAAAAAAATTCCATAATATACAATTTATATTTAATATAAGACAAAAGGATAAAGAGAATAATAAAAGAAATGAGAAATAGTCATGTAGATATGATTTTAATCAACTAGAGAGAGACATATGACGTTGTAAAGAGAAGTTAATCAAAAATAACATATCATTGTTTCTTTTCTCTCCTCTCTTCTCCAAACTTAGATTAAAAAAATATACAGATAGATCTTTTTTGTTCTTTGTTTTCTATTTCTATACCTCACATTCCCCAGACATCATTTTATGTGTATCACAACTTAGTAAATAATTTTTCATTCTTCTTTTTTTGTGAAGTTTGCATCATGCCAAATATAACATTATAACCTTGAACTAAAATTTCTTACCCTCTACATCATACTCATATGCTCTACATTAGAAGATTAGACTAATATGAAAAATATGTAGATCTTCTAATATTATATCATCTACTAAATATGATCACATTGTATCTAGGTGTCAACGCTATACCAATAAGTTGATTTTGTCCCCATTTTCCTAAAATTAGTAATTTTTTTGTGTATTAGTAATATTATACGTAGCTGACACCAATATGGTTGAAATTGAGGCTTAGACGATGATTATGGTGAGTAATATAATACATATTTTAGTATCAAGTGATGATGAAAATGATTATATTGATTCTCTAATAATCAATTTGAAAGAGACATAGTCAAATCGTTTATTATTTTTTAACTTAGACACCTAAAGAAATGTATTGATTTGATATAGAAAATCATATTATATTTTTGAGTCTATATTTTCTTTATTTACAAATAACTCATTTTGTATGTTGCTGACAACAAACAATTATAGTGTCTATATTTTGTTTTATCCAAACTAGTAAACACACATGAGCTATGCACGCGAAATACTATACTGGTTTGATTTGTAATAGATAAAATTTTACATTGAAACATGATTTTGACATAGATGAAAAAGAAACACATTTTTCTCTCTAAACAATTAATGACAAATATTTTTTCTTATCATACTTCATATAAAATATAATTTAATTAAATTGTAAAATATTCTTAAAAAACATAATTTGTTGATATATATCAAGGAAGGAGCAACTTAGTTAATCATCTTTCTTGTGGAAAAAATAATTAAATAACATTTTCTATGAACAAGTAAATATTGTAAATATGGTACATTTAAAATAAAGACTTCTATGATATACTTAGAAATTATTATTTTTGGAGTTTGTATGCCTTCAAATAGTAACCTATACAACGTAAGCTCCTCATTATGAGGCTAGGTTTTTAAGAAAAGAATTGTGAAAAATGCAACACTTGTGCGTTGTAATTTGTGCAAGATTGTACTTCTATTGACAAATTAAGATGGGCCAAAAATCCATAGTGTCGATATTTGTATTATCGTCCTTTATGAAAAAAATTGGAAGCATCAACATTAAGAAAAATATACGAAATGCATATTTTTGCATGCTGGATATAAAAGTATTTGTTTTAATTCTATAGAAGAGGGTATGATATAGAAGGTTGCTAAGAACCTATATGAATAAATTTGATAGCTTTAATAAAATTGTTTATATTGTTGAGTGGCTAGATTCTCAATATTTTGTGAGTTTCAAATATATCGAACACATACAATGTTTATATAGAAAATAATTTCTAAACATCGGATATACTTTAAAGTAAAATATAATATAAAATATGAAAATTGTGGTCATCGTTTCCTAAAACATAATGGATGCAAAATTATTTCTTAAAAAACTATTCAAGTAGATAGAGTGTATGTATAAAAAATATTTTGAAAGCAACAATAGTAAGTTAAACCAAATATCATATTATGCTACATTGTGATAGTAAGTTTAATAAAATATGCAAAACTGGTAATGTTGGTAACCATCACATACCCTTCACCCAAAATATATATAGCAAGCTTTATGAAAATAAAAACTTCATTTTTTAAAAAATAATAAAATTTCAAGGTTGTAAGAATTTTCTTTTTGTTTGACAAGGTTAGGTCTACATACACGATAGGGAAAAACAAATGAATTGGCTAGCAGAAGGCAAGGATGAAATTTGAAGGGGACTGGATTAGTGCCTTTGACTAAAAAAATCGAACAGTATGTACAATTGTCCTTGACAGGGATTATAGAATTAGATGCTTCAGCTTCACAAAGTGCACCGTCTTGATGTTTTTTGTTGGAGGAGTACTGTAATCCAACACCTTTCCATCTCGCTGCACTATGTTAAGCCCAACTTGCGGATTCTGCACGACCTACAATCTTCATAAGGAGATGAATGCATCCTCATCCTTGAATCCATCTTTAGCTGACTCGTGCAACTTTCTCTCCTCTACACAGTAACCCCTAGCAATTGCTGCTGGGTTTTGATTTGGAAGCCGTAGAACAACAGTCCCGTGTGGCTGGACTTAATGTAACATACAGCTCAGTTCACTCGTATGGCTTTGATATAGCACCTAACGCCAACCGTAAAATCAGATAAGACAGATAAATGATGATATAGAAAGGGATACATATATACAATCTAATTTTGACAACTAATTAATCTTGTTAATGAGTCAAACACGAATACCTCTTTGTACAATCGCTCGCCTTTATTCGTACACAATAGCGACCAATTGGAGACATGTTTGAAAGTGTCTTGCACATACAGATGACAGCCAGCTGTTAACAGGATAAAAGCAAGAGATTCTCGTGATAGCAGATGGACCATCGACAAACAGATGGATACAAACATACCATCAATCTAAAGAGGAAGAAGATGATGATGGAAGGTGCTGGGGACATCACGATCTGCATGGATTGCATGCATACATATCCTTACGGGTAATTAAACGGAAAGTTATACTAAAGAAAATGGAAATTTATGTTGCCAAGAAATAAGATTAAAATATAACGTCACTTGCCAATGTGTAATGTTGTCCGATACCTCAACTCCATCCGCATAGCCAATACTCTTCGGCAACGGTGTCGAGTGTGTTCTACCTGCATCACCCGAGTTGCCGACGCCCATGGCCTCATCACACACCATGCCCGTCACTACCTCTCGGCGTCGCCATCAGCCTTATGTCACAAATAACCGGGCGGGCGAATCCCATGGCACAGTTCAATAGAAGCTCCGATATTAACAACGTCACCAGCCTATTAGTGAAGCGCCGCCCTACAGAAATGTAACGGGTCGTGTCGTGGTCGATGCCTGCTGTGAAGGCCATCGGGCGGGAGGTTCTTCTGGATAACGTTGATAGCTTGACCATGTTGAACCCGAGACCATGCAAGTGGGGTTAGTGCTGCAGCTGTTGCTTATGACAGACGTTGGATGAAGTGAAGGTGCAACCAGGCAAGGCCACCCCAGTGGTAAAGTAGACGAAGAGGACGACGTGAACACAAGAAAAATAAGGTGATGGTGGTTTTTAAGGAGACGGTTGAAAATCCGACGTGAAAATCGTGGTTTGGCATCATTGTTGAGGAGTGGGAAAGAGAAGGAAGAGTAACGCACGGTGCAAATGTCCACCTTCATAACCGTTTGAGCGCTTGAATAGGGCTGACGACAGACGCCAAAGAACGGGCATCGTCAACATACAACGTGGTTTAAAATTAGAGTTGATTGAGGCGTGAGTAATTGGTTTGGGAGAAACAACTAATAGCGTGGGTGTCATGTTCGTAACAAAAATGCATTTTTTTTGTTTCTTTTAGGCACGGTTGATTCATTGAACATGGATAACCATTTATTATTTCTTTTCTTTAATTGATTGATTATGGTTACATATGTCATCAGGAATATCTTACCATCCTCAAGTACCATCTTATGATTCCTTTATTTTCTGTTGATAAGATTTGTTTAATTTTTCGTAAGTCATGTTTGGGCACTTTTGGGGAACATACAGTTCATCGCGGAGAGCTACCTGGCTTCAAGTATAGACATGATCTAGTTCAGAACGTTCTCTATGATGTACTTCGACATGCAGGAATTGTTTCTAAAAAAAGAAGCACATGTTAGCTTTTTGACTGATTCATTGGAGGGAAGATCAATACTTAGACCGACTGATATCGTAATTTTTGGATGAGTTGGAGGAAAACATGCATGTGTGGACCTGACAGGGGTTTCTCCACTTGTGGGCCTGAGGGGTGGGGCAATTACTGGAGGACAAGCAACTCTAAAAGCGGCCTCAACCAAAGTAACCAAGCATGAAAAAGTGTGTGTCGACAATCAACACGTTTTTATACCTTTTGCCTTTGACACTTTTGATTTCTTAGCACCGGAGGCAGTGAAACTTCTCAAGAGGGTTCAAAATATTATGCACAATAACGTGATGAACCCCAAGTCTATGTGTAATATACTGAAATCTAGGGTCTTCCCTGCAATTTACCTACTTTTGAACTTTTCTTTGCCTTCTAGTCCATTTGGACCTTTTTCATAAATTTCTCATCCTTTTGAATCATTTTTGTACTCTATATGCAATTTCAGCATTAATGGTGGTGAAATTCCATTTTTACCCCCCATTTATGATTATAAAGGGGTATTTGCACACATAACCCACTTAAGGTAATAATTGAGGACTAATAATGCAAAATGGAGTTTTATGAGAGATAATAAGTGGATAATGTTAATTTTGAGCTCTTATATCTTTTTGGATAAGATATGAGCAAAAATATGTAATATAATTAATTATGGGTGTAATTAACCTAATTTCCTTCTCTCTCCTAAAAAATGATAATAATATATCAAAATAGAATATAATGGTGAGATTTTGCTCTTAAAGTTAATAATGGTTGGAATCTCGAATTTCACTCATATAATCCATTAAAAGAAGTCTTTTCATATAACTCATTCATTTTAATATATTAAAATACATCTTAATGAGCAATATATTAATTAAGGCCAAATAATGGGTGAAATGAGAATCTAATTCCATAGCATGATTCTAGACATTAATTTGTGCATGTGGTTAAAGTTTGGTGCCATTTGGACTTCATTTAACCTTTCAATCGAATTTATGAGTTGGAGTAAAGTGTGAGTAAAGATCCTACTTGAATATCATGCATTTCATTTTGTAACACTATGGTTTCGAATCATTTTTCCATCACACACTTCGAGCGAAGTCCTTGGACTGTTGATCTGGAGCCGACGGTAGGTCCTTTGTCTTCTACCTCCAGTCATCGGGCTGCTCCTAACCCCCGACCTACCCCGGTCTCATTCTCCCTCTATGCTTAACCATTTCACTTGATTCTTCCTCCACGTGATTCGTCTCTCCAATATGAATCTAACAAGGAGTTGCTCGTCTTCTACCCTTCACTGTGCAATAAACGCCCAACTGGGCTCATCTCCCCCTCTCTGCCGTGACTTATAGAGTGAGACCTAGCTTCTCACTCGCCTATATACGACCACCGTGAGAACCCTTAGACCTCAATATTTTCGCCTCCTCTCTCAATTTGTTCCCAGCTGGCCTCTTCCTCCTCGACCTACTCAAAGTGCTTCTCCGGTGACCTCGGCCTAGAGAATCCTCCTCCGACCACTTTTGTTCGATTGCCTCCTGCGTGAGTATCCCTGATGCCTATTATTGACTTCTCCCTCTTTACTTTTTCTCATCCCCATGTGCCGGGTCCTATGGACCACACTGAGCATCTTGCCGGTGCCGTGTGGTTTTGGGGTTCGGGTGTACCCCCGCCTTTGGCAAAGGGTCCGTTGAGTTCGCCTTTCACCCACAATTGTATTCCGACCCTTGTCACGATTTTTCCTCCTTGCTTTGATCTGTTTTATCGCTGGAATTCTCTCCCCTATTTCCTCGACCATCATCGGCCAGTTTCACAGTTTGTGCGGTCCTCGCCTTGAGGTTGATGCACCGCCGTCTTCACCGAACCTCAGAGGTCCTTTTTGCCTTGTTCCTTGTGCGAGGTTTAGCCCTGTGAGGCGAGTTGAGCCAGGAGCTCGAGCTCCAGTAGCCTTCTTGATGAAATGCCATCGCCATGGCCAGAGCAGGTAGAATCCTGACAAGCAAATGATAAGGGCACCCCTGCCTCTTCAATCCGCCTATTAAATTGGCATGGGCATTTCCGTCCTTTCCCTCTTGTTTTATTTTTCCTCACCAACGAGTTCTGTTACATGTGAATGACAGTAGTGCCCTCAATATTTTAATTGATTTCATTTTAAAAGCATGGGCAGTTTGGTCATTTCACCCACTATTTACATCGATTTACATTTTCATTTAAATTACTGTCACGCTATGGTTTTCTTGCATTCTGATTGGTTGATTTTACTTAATTCAGAGTAAATTGATCCATGGTAAGAAAAATGCAAATAAATAGTCGTTGGAAAGGATTTTTCATGTAAAATCTGATTTTATAGTTCTTGAGTCCCAATTATCAACCTTTTTTGAAGTTTTCTTTGGATACCTATTTTTTATATTAAATTGTCTAAATGTATAATTAATTCATTTTAACTCCAAATCGGGAAATTATGTATGTTTTCTTAATCAGTGAAACCTAAGTGAGATTTTGGTCCTTCTTTTGAGTCCTAAATCAGTGTTTTTTTTGAATAAGGTCTAAAATGGGGTTTCCTTTATACTCTATGATTAATAAATACTAATTCATGTGAAATATTTGTAACTAGGGAAAATGATATTGGATACAATCTTATCAATGATAATGATGATTAAGAATCTACAATAAGGTATGTGAATCCTATTTATGTATGAGAGCCCTATTTCAGTATGTGACCCTTATTTAAATATGTGGACCATGTTCCCTATTATAATTGTGAAGAATGATTGTGAAATGATTAATGTGGAAATACACCTATTCCTCAGTGGGGACTTTATCCAACTCCACATTACTAAATTTCTAGACTTGTAATCCCTCTAATGCCATTTTTGGTTCTTTTCATTAATTGATTCTTATAAGGCCTAAGTTGGCTCCTTTATTGATGTTCTTGATCATTACTTGAAATGCCAATGTTAGCTTGCTTAATTGGAATGTTTAATGGAAATTATTCCCATTTGCTATGATGCAATTTTATTTATTTCTCTCAATGCTGCCAAGTGACTTATTTATGCATGATGTATTTATTGGCCAAATGATAATGTAGTGTACATGAGTACAAACCACCCATAGGGCACTGGGGTTTTTGTCCCCCTGCCACTTTATAGAGGGCACTGAGGTTTTAGTCCTCCTGCTAGGCACTGGGGTTTTAGTCCCACTGCCATTTTATATATGGTGAGGTCCGGTAGGTGCCTCACCCTACATTGAGATGAGTTTGTGTCATAATATATTCATGCAATGTGATAATTGTTGAGGTTGAACTATGGAAGATTTCCAATTCTTATTTGATCACTTGCCTCATACTCTTGAAATCCCTTAGTATAGTGGATTCTTTTAATATGCAATGCTTTAACTTTATAATTGTCCTTACCCTTTATTGAAACATACATTTTTATCTTACTCTTGCTGGGTGATCCCAACCACCCAGATTAGGATCAGAGTGTACATGGGAAGCTTGGTGAACCTGCCTAAGGCTAAGGAGATTGTACACATCTAGTTAGCTTGGACTAGTTGCATATACTCTTGTTATGTTATTTGTGGAGACAAGTTGTAATAGTTTGAGTCTTCCTATACCTAGATCCTTGTTCTTGTATAAAGATGTATCGCATTTGGGAAAATTTTATATAGTACTCTTTGTACATTTTTAATAAAGTCAAGTTTTATTCTTCCGTTGCTACACAATTGGTGTTTTTGTTTGCCATGGTTTTTAGTTGAGACTTGGTATTTACAACATGGTATCAGAGCATCAAGGTAGTCAAATTCTTGACTAATTCAAATTGTCTCCTAGATAGAACCCTTACCATATATAGTTTCTTTAGTAAGTTTTTCACCTTAGAGTTGACCTATGATGAAAGTTTGATTTAGAATCATAATAATTTCATATTAGAAATAAAATTTGTCAACTTTTTGGTGAATTGTCTATTGAGTAGCTATTAGAGAAAGAAGTTGAAAGTGATGGTGTCTAGAAAGGGTCAGAACTTGGGGGCTGGCAAAATTTTCCTCCATGCCACTAGCTTGGTTTACGAGGACTCCCAAGTTCATATGACACCAGCCTGGCCTAATCTCATACAGACAACTCGAAATAGTCTACCCTTAGACATATTACCTTATTGTTGAATAACCTTAGAAACCCTTATATGATGATTTGATTTTTCCAAACAAAAATCATCTTATAATCCTTAAGTACCTTATATGAGTCTTAGATTTCCATGATTAGGGTTAGTGTACCCTATGCTATACCTTAAGTTGGGATGTTAGTGATTAGTAAAACGTTTAGTGTTGGACCTTATACTTGGTTATATACCCTTATACCCTTAAAATAGTTTGACTTAGTCAACCCTTTAAGTGGAATGGTGGTGTTAGTACCTTGATAGATTTTAGAGTTGTTGATTTCGAGGACAAAATCCTCTTTAAGGGGGTGGAGTCCCTCAATGCCTTGAAATTAAGAAACCCTAACTCCTTAGACATGTGATTAGTTAGAGTCGAACAAACATAATATAATTGTAATTCATCTTGTTTTATAAGCAAATGAATAAGTCATCTAAGGAATAATTCATATGCTTGAACCTTAATATATTCTTGATGCAAATAATAATTAGTTATTCATTAATATTAGTGAATATACATAATTTTGATTAAGTCACCCTAATTATAGATGAAGGTTTAATATGTAATGGTCATGTTGACCTAAACCCTAATATGTAATCATCTAGCCTTAACAAGGTATACACATCCTTAATGTTTTCATGATACACTAGTGACATTAGGTGCCATGACATAATATGCCTTGGTACATGTAAATGGATTATAATCACCTAATCAAAATTGTGATCAAGTCACCAACATATGTTAGGCATATCACTTTGTTGACTAAATACATCTCATTAATCATCTTATCATAAATTAGTTTATGAATCAAATTAGTAATATGAAAATGAGTAATTTGATTCACATAATGAGATGTTAAAAATGTATATTCATATTAATTAGTGTAATAAGAGAAAATGATTAATGATGCCATGGATATGAGTATGAAAGATTTTGTGACACATTTGGACTTGTAATAGGTTTCATAATTTACTGGATAATATTATATGGTTCTCACCACAATAATATGTGGTAATCATACACGATGAAGTTAATGGAGAATAATATCAAGTTATTAAGGCTTGTGATCTAATGCATCTATAAATGTTGAAATGGCTTAGTAAACCCTAATTGTGCTTAAAACCATTGATGAGGGAAATACATATGATATAATATTGAGATGTAATTGTTTCGAAAATACTATGAATAAAATGTGATCTAAGTGATGGAATAATAAGAATGATGTTTCACATGAGGGAGATTATGCTAATAAGCTAAAAATGCTAATAATGTTGTGTTTGATAAAAGGTTGTAGGTTTGGTGGAAACCTCAGTAACACCTGGCTTATCTGTAGAGCTTTTAGTACCCATCTAATTGTTTAAGGTTGGGACGTTACACACTCACCCTCTCTTACCTCTTGTGGTGATTTTGGGGATGAAATCCTCTTTAAGGGGTGGAGTGTTGTAACATACTAAAATCTAGGGTCTTCCCTACAATTTACCCACTTTTGAGCTTTTCTTTGCCTTCTAGTCCATTTGGACCTTTTTCATAAATTTCTCATCCTTTTGAATCATTTTTTGACTCTATATGTAATTTGAGCATTACTGATGGTGAAATTCCATTTTTACCCCCATTTATGATTATAAAGGGGTATTTGCACAAATAACCCACTTAAGGTAATAATTGAGGACTAATAATGCAAAAGGGAGTTTTATGAGAGATAATAAGTGGATAACGTTAATTTGGAGCTCTTCTATCTTTTTGGATAAGATATGAGCAATAATATGTAATAGAATTAATTATGGGTGTAATTAACATAATTTCCTTCTCTCTCCTCAAAAATGATAATAATATATCAAAATAGAATATAATGGTGAGATTTTGCTCTTAAAGTTAATAATGGTTGGATATCTCGAATTTCATTCATATAATCCATTAAAAGGAGTCTTTTCATATAACTCATTCATTTTAATATATTAAAATACACCTTAATGAGCAATATATTAATTAAGGCCAAATAATGGGTGGTGAAAT
This sequence comes from Alisma plantago-aquatica, assembly GCA_963693085.1. Taxonomy (NCBI): domain Eukaryota; kingdom Viridiplantae; phylum Streptophyta; class Magnoliopsida; order Alismatales; family Alismataceae; genus Alisma; species Alisma plantago-aquatica. Next base: position 860,620,774 of record OY856410.1, on the reverse strand, counting down.
GAGAATTTAATTGCATAGCATGATTCTAGACATTAATTTTTGCATGTGGTTAAAGTTTGGTGCCATTTGGACTTCATTTGACCTTTCAAACCAAATTTATGAGTTGGAGTAAAGTGTGAGTAAAGTTCCTACTTGAATATCATGCATTTCATTTTGGAACGCTATGGTTTCGATTCATTTTTACGTCACGCGCTTCGAGCGATGTCTTTGGACCGTCGATCTGGATCCGACAGTAGGTCCTTTGTCTTCTACCTTCGGCCGTCGGGCTGCTCCCGACCCCGACCTGCCCCAGTCTCGTTCTCCCTCTATGTTTAACCATTTCACTCGATTCTTCCTCCACACGATTCGTCTCTCCAATATGCATCCAACAAGGGGCTTCTCGTCTTCTACCCTTCATTGTGCAATAAATGCCCAACTAGGCTCATCTCCCCCTCTCTGTCATGACTTACAGAGTGAGAACTAGCTTCTCACTCGCCTATATACGACCACCGTGAGAACCCTTAGACCTCAATATTCTCTCCTCCACTCTCAATTTGTTCCCAGCTGGCCTCTTCCTCCTCGACCTACTCAAAGTGCTTCTTCGACAACCTCGGCCTGGAGAATTCTCCTCCGGCCACTTCTGTTCGGTTGCCTCCTGGGTGAGTATCTCGATGCCTATTCTTTACTTCTCCCTCTTTACTTTTTCTCGTGGTGCCCCCATGTGCCGGGTGCAATGGTCGACAGTGAGCATCTCACTGGCACCATGTGGTTTTGGGGTTTGAGTGTACCCCCACCTTTGGCAAGGGGTCCGTTGAGCTCGCCTTTCACCCACAATTGTATTCCAACCCTTGTCACGGTTTTTCATCCTTGCTTTGATCCATTTTATCATTGGAATTCTCTCCCCTATTTCCCCGACCATCACCGGTCAGTTTCACGGTTTGTGCGGTCCTGGCCTTGAGGTTGATGCACTGCCGTCTTCGCCGGACCTCAGAGGTCCTTTTTGCCTTGTTCCTTGTGTGAGGTTTAGCCCTGTGAGGCGAGTTGATCCAGGAGCTCGAGCTCCAGTAGCTTTCTTGATGAAATGCCATTTCCATGGCTAGAGCAGGTAGAATCCCGACAAGAAAATGATAAGGGCACCCCTGTCCCTTCAATCCGCCTATTAAATTGGCATGGGCATTTCCGTCCTTTCGCTCTTGTTTTATTTTTCCTCGCCAACGAGTTATGTTACAAGTGAATGACAGTAGTTCCCTCGATATTTTAATTGATTTCATTTTAAAAGTATGGGCAGTTTGGTCATTTCACCTACTATTTACATCTATTTACATTTTCATTTAAATTACCGTCACACTATGTATTTCTTGCATTCTGATTGGCCGAGTTTACTTAATTCATAGTAAATTGATCCATGGTCAGAAAAATGCAAATAAATTGTCGTTAGAAAGGATTTTTCATGTAGAATCTGATTTTATGGTTCTTGAGTCCAAATTATGATTCCTTTTTTGAAGTTTTCTTTGGATACCTATTTGATTATATTAAATGTTCTAAAATGTATAATTAATTCATTTTAACTCCAAATCGGGAAATTAAGTGTGTTTTCTTAATCAGTGAATCCTAAGTGAGATTTTGGTCCTGGTTTTGAGTCCTAAATTAGTGGGTTTTTTGAATAAGGCCTAAAATGGGTTTTCCTTTAGACTCTATGCTTAATAAATACTAATTCATGTGAAATATTTGTAACTAGGGAAAATGATCTTGGATACAATCTTATCAGTGATAATGATGATTAAGTATATATAATAAGGTATGTGAATCCTATTTATGTATGTGAGCCCTATGTTAGTATGTGACCCTTATTTAAATATGTTGACCGTGTTCCCTATTATAATCGTGAAGAGTGATTGTGGAATGATTAATGTGGAAATACACCTATTCCTCAGTTGGGACTTTATCCAACTCCACATTACTAAATTTCTAGACTAGTAATCCCTCTAATGCCATTTCTTGGTTCTTTTCATTATTTAATTCTTATAATGCCTAAGTTGGATCATTTATTGATGTACTTGATCATTACTTTAAATGCCAATGTTGGCTTGCTTAATTGGAATGTTTATTGGAAATTATTCCCATTTTCTATGATGCAATTTTATTTATTTCTCTCAATACTGCCAAGTGAATTATTTATGCATGATGTATTTATTGGCCAAATGACAATGTAGTGTACATGAGTACAAACCACCCATAGGGCACTGGGGTTTTAGTCCCCCTGCCACTTTATACAGGGCACTGAGGTTTTAGTCCTCCTGCCAGGCACTGGGGTTTTAGTTCCCCTGCCATTTTATATAGGGTGAGGTCTGGTAGGTGCCTCACCCTACATTGAGATGAGTTTGTGTCATAATATATTCATGCAATGTGATAATTGTTGAGGTTGAACTATCGCAGATTTCCAATTCTTATTTGATCACTTGCCTCATACTCTTGAAATCCCTTAGTATAGTGGATTCTTTTAATATGCAATGCTTTAACTTTATAATTGTCCGTACCCTTTATTGACACATACATTTTTATCTTCCTCTTACTGGGTGATCCCAACCACCCAGATTAGGATCAGAGTGCACATGGGAAGCTTGGTGAACCTGCCTAAGGCTAAGGAGATCGTACACATCTAGTTAGCTTGGACTAGTTGCATATACTCTTCTTATGTTGTTTGTGGAGACAAGTTGTATTAGTTTGAGTCTTCCTCTACCTAGATCCTTGTTCTTATATAAAGATGTACCGCATTTGGGTAAATTTTATATAGTACTCTTTATACATTTTGAATAAAGTCAAGTTTTATTCTTCCGTTGCTACACAATTGGTGTTTTTGTTTGCCATGGTTTTTAGTAGAGACTTGGTATTTACAGCATGGTATCAGAGCATCAAGATAGTCAGATTCTTGACTAATTCAAATTGTCTCCTAGATAGAACCCTTACCATATACAGTTTCTTTAGTAAGTTTTTCACCTTAGAGTTGACCTATGATGAAAGTTTGATTTAGGATCATAATAATTTCATATTAGAAATACAATTTGTCAACTTTTTGGTGAATTATCTATTGAGTAGCTATTAGAGAAAGAAGTTGAAAGTGATGGTGTCTAGAAAGGGTCAGAACTTGGGGGCTAGCAAAATTTTTCCTCCACGCCACTAGCTTGGTTTACGAGGACTCCCGAGTTCATATGACACCAGCCTGTCCTGATCTGATACAAACAGCTCAAAATAGTCTACCCTTAGACATATTACCTTATTGTTGAATAACCTTAGAAACCCTTATATGATGATTTGATTTTTCCAAACAAAAATCATCTTGTAATCCTTAAGTACCTTATATGAGTTTTAGATTGCCATGATTAGGGTTAGTGTACCCTATGCTATACCTTACATTTGGGATGTTAGTGATTAGTAAAATGGTTAGTGTTGGACCTTATACTTGGTTATATACCCTTATACCCTTAAAATAGTTTGACTTAGTGAACCCTTTAAGTGGGATGGTGGTGTTAGTACCTTGATAGATTTTGGAGTTGTTGATTTTGAGGATGAAATCCTCTTTAAGGGGGTGGAGTCCCTCAATGCCTTGAAATCAAGAAACCCTAACTCCTTAGACATGGGATTAGTGAGAGTCAAACAAACATAATATAATTGTAATTCATCTTGTTTTATAAGCAAATGAATAAGTCATCTAAGGAATAATTCATATGCTTGAACCTTAATATATTCTTGATGCAAATAATAATTAGTTATTCATTAATATTTATGAATATACATAATTTTGATTAAGTCACCCTAATTATAGATGAAGGTTTAATATGTAATGGTCATGTTGACCTAAACCTTAATATGTAATCATCTAGCCTTAATAAGGTATACACATCCTTAATGTTTTCATGATACACTAGTGACATTAGGTGCCATGACATAATATACCTTGGTACATGTAAATGAATTATAATCACCTAATCAAAATTGTGATCAAGTCACCAACATATGTTAGGCATATCACTTTGTTGACTAAATACATCTCATTAATCATCTTATCATAAATTAGTTAATGAATCAAATTAGTAATATGAAAATGAGTAATTTGATTCACATAATGAGATGCTAAAAATGTATAATTCATATTAATTAGTGTAATAAGAGAAAATGATTAATGATGCCATGGATACGAGTATGAAAGATGTTGTGACAACATGTATCTTAGATATAGCCATTAATGTGACACATTTGGACTTGTAATAGGTTTAATAATTTGCTTGATAATATTATATGGTCCTCACTACAATAATATGTGATAATCATACATGATGAAGTTAATGGAGAATAATATCAAGTTATTAAGGCTTGTGATCTAATGCATCTATAAATGTTGAAATGGCTTAGTAAACCCTAATTGTGCTTAAAACCATTGATGAGGGAAATACATATGATATAATATTGAGATGTAATTGTTTCGAAAATAATATGAATAAAATGTGATCTAAGTGATGGAATAATAAGAATGATGTTTCATGTGAGGGAGATTATGCTAATAAGACAAAAATGCTAATAATGTTGTGTTTGATAAAAGGCTGTAGGTTTGGTGGAAACCTTAGTAACACCTGACTTATCTGTAGAGCTTTTAGTACCGATCTAGTTGTTTAAAGTTGGGACGTTACATGATCACCCTCTCTTCCCTCTTGTGGTGATTTCGGGGACGAAATCCTCTTTAAGGGGTGGAGTGTTGTAACATACTAAAATCTAGGGTCTTCCCTACAATTTACCCACTTTTGAGTTTTTTTTGCCTTCTAGTCCATTTGGACCTTTTTCATAATTTTTCCATCCTTTTGAATCACTTTTTGACTCTATATGCAATTTGAGCATTAATGATGGTGAAATTCCATTTTTACCCCCATTTATGATTATAAAGGGGTATTTGTACAAACAACCCACTTAAGGTAATAATTTAGGACTAATAATGAAAAAGGGAGTTTTATGAGAGATAATAAGTGGATAATGTTAATTTGGAGCTCTTATATCTTTTTGGATAAGATATGAGCAAAAATATGTAATAGAATTAATTATGGGTGTAATTAACCTAATTTCCTTCTCTCCTAAAAAATGATAATAATATATCAAAATAGAATATAATGGTGAGATTTTTCTCTTAAAGTTAATAATGGTTGGATATCTTGAATTTCACTCATATAATCCATTAAAGAAGTCTTTTCATATAACTCATTCATTTTAATATATTAAAATACACCTTAATGAGCAATATATTAATTAAGGCCAAATAATGGATAAACGAGAATCTAATTGCATAGAATGATTTTAGACATTAATTTGTGCATATGGTTAAAGTTTGGTTCCATTTGGACTTCATTTGACCTTTCAAATCGAATTTATGAGTTGGAGTAAAGTGTGAGTAAAGTTCCTACTTGAACATCATGCATTTCATTTTGTAACGCTATGGTTTCGATTCATTTTTCCATCACGTGCTTCGAGCGATGTCTTTGGACTGGCGATCTGGATCCGACGGTAGGTCCTTTGTCTTCTACCTTCGGCCATCGGGCTGCTCCCGACCTGCTCCAGTCTCGTTCTCCCTCTATGCTTAACCATTTCACTCGATTCTTCCTCCACGTGATTCATCTCTCCAATACGCATCCAACAAGGGGCTGCTCATCTTCTACCCTTCACTTTGCAATAAATGCCCAACTAGGCTCATCTCCCCCTCTCTGTCACAACTTATAGAGTGAGACCTAGCTTCTCACTCACCTATATACGACCACCGTGAGAACCCTTAGACCTCAATATTTTCTCATCCACTCTCAATTTGTTCCCAGCTGGCCTCTTCCTCCTCGACCTACTCAAAGTGCTTCTCCGATGTCCTCGGCCTGGAGAATCCTCCTCTGACCACTTCTGTTTGGTTGCCTTCTGGGTGAGTATCCCCGATGCCTATTGTTTACTTCTCCCTCTTCACTTTTGCTCGTGGTGCCCCCATGTGCCGGGTCCTATGGTCGACAATGAGCATCTCACTGGCACAATGTGGTTTTGGGGTTTGAGTGTACCCCCGCCTTTGGCAAGGGGTCCGTTGAGCTCACTTTTCACCCACAATTGTATTCCAACCCTTGTCGTGATTTTTCATCCTTACTTTGATCCGTTTTATCGTTGGAATTCTCTCCCCTATTTCCCCGACAATCACCGGTCAGTTTCACGGTCTGTGCGGTCCTCGCCTTGAGGTTGATGCACCGCCGTCTTCGCCGGACCTCAGAGGTCCTTTTTTCCTTGTTCCTTGTGCGAGGTTTAGCCCTGTGAGGGGAGTTGAGCCAGGAACTTGAGTTCCTGTAGCCTTCTTGACAAAATGCCATTTCCATGCCCAAAGCAGGTAGAATCCCGACAAGAAAATGACAAGGGCACCCATGTCCCTTCAATCCGCCTATCAAATTGGCATGTGCATTTCTATCCTTTCCCTCTTGTTTTATTTTTCCTCGCCAACGAGTTGTGTTACATGCGAATGACAGTAGTGCTCTCAATATTTTAATTGATTTCATTTTAAAAGCATGGGCACTTTGGTCATTTCACCTAATATTTACATCGATTTACATTTTCATTTAAATTACTGTCACGCTATGGTTTTCTTGCATTCTGATTGTCCGATTTTACTTAATTCATAGTAAATCAATCCATGGTCAGAAAAATGTAAATAAATTGTCGTTAGAAAGGATTTTTCATGTAGAATCTGATTTTATGGTTCTGGAGTCCCTATTATGATTCCTTTTTCGAAGTTTTCTTTGGATACCTATTTGATTATATTAAATGGTCTAAAATGTATAATTTCATTTTAACTCCAAATTGGGAAATTAAGTATGTTTTCTTAATCAGTGAGACCTAAGTGAGATTTTGATCATGGTTTTGAGTCCTAAATCAGTGGTTTTTTTGAATAAGGTCTAAAATGGGTTTTCCTTTATACTCTATGCTTAATAAATACTAATTCATGAGTAATATTTGTAACTAGGGAAAATGATCTTGGATACAATCTTATCAGTGAATTATTGGAATGTTTATTGGAAATTATTCCCATTTTCGATGATGTAATGTTGGCTTGCTTAATAAGGTCTAAAATGGGTTTTCCTTTATACTCTATGCCAATATTGGCTTGCTTAATTGGAATGTTTATTGGAAATTATTCCCATTTTCTATGATGTAATTTTATTTATTTCTCTCAATGCTGCCAAGTGAATTATTTATGCATGATGTATTTATTGGCCAAATGACAATGTAGTGTACATGAGTACAAACCACCCATAGGGCACTGGGGTTTTAGTCCCCCTGCCACTTTATACAGGGCACTGAGGTTTTAGTCCTCCTGCCAGGAACTGGGGTTTTAGTTCCCCTCCCATTTTATATATGGTGAGGTTCGGTAGGTGCCTCACCCTACATTGAGATGAGTTTGTTCATAATATATTCATGCAATGTGATAATTGTTGAGTTTGATCTATGGAAAATTTCCAATTCTTATTTGATCACTTGCCTCATACTCTTGAAATCCCTTAGTGTAGTGGATACTTTTTAATATGCAATGCTTTAACTTTATAATTGTCCTTACCCTTTATTGACACATACATTTTTACCTTCCTCTTGTTGGGTGATCCCAACCACCCATATTAGGATTAGAGTGCACATGGGAAGCTTGGTGAACCTACCTAAGGCTAAGGAGATCGTACACATCTAGTTAGCTTGGACTAGTTGCATATACTCTTGTTATGTTGTTTGTGGAGACAAGATGTATTAGTTTGAGTCTTCCTCTACCTAGATCCTTGTTCTTGTATAAAGATGTACCCCATTTGGGAAAATTTTGTATAGTACTCTTTATACATTTTGAATAAAGTCAAGTTTTATTCTTCCATTGCTACACAATTGGTGTTTTTGTTTGCCATGGTTTTTAGTAGAGACTTGGTCTTTACACTATGGATGTAGTATTTTGGAGGATTGATTTTTCTATTAAAAAATAATTGGCGGCGCAACTTGTTGCCCGTCTTCCTTCCATCTCAATGTAAATATTTTTATTAATATATATTTTAGTTTTTAAGTTCAATCGTATGTGGAGATCACTAGTAAATTTTGTTACAAAGTTGAATGGAGCGTGATTGAAGTTTATGCAGTTTGAAATTTAATTTGATTGAATAAAAACATGAAAGTCAAATAAGAAGATAACCACTTGTTACTTCTTCATAATAATTTTCTCATGAAATAGAAAGGTAGGAATATAAAAGTGAGTGGATAAAAGAAGGAAGAAAGGATCACTAAGGGCATGTTTGCTTTTCTATAAATAGCCATATTGTATTGTATCTGAAGACTCCATAGCTAAAAGTTTAAGTTTGTTTTCTTAGATCTGAAAAAGTGACGGAATCCTGCACTTTCAGTTATTAAACAACTACTGCAGTCTGTCATCCCTTTCAAAATTTTCGGATGCCAAAATCCCTCTCGCATCACACACAACTCATGCCCGTCTTTGTAGCTAGTAACGCCCTCCGCCTGTCTCCAATCCAACACAACCGAACATACTCTTTTAACTTCCAAAATTATTAAAACCCAGAACTTCTGAAAATCTGGATTGGCCAAATGTAGGATGAAGGACAATCCATCTGAATCCTGCTATCCAAACATCCTTTAAATGTGAACGGTAGTAAAAGGAAGTATACAGAGATGGAACAAAAGGAATATGTACATTGTTTGACGATAATTAGTTAGAAAAGATTTGGTTGATGTTAGTTTTTTAGTGATTTGTTCAAGAAAAGTTAGAGAAAATAGGATGTTTTTCTTGATTCTATTCTACTTCATACTTTTAATCATTGTTCAGGAAAGTGGTATACGATATACGTGTGGAGAGGGTACCATATAGAGTATATGTGGTATGTGGGAGTATATACGGTAGTATATGCAGTTTTGAATTTTTTTCTTTCAGAAAACTAATTATACTTAAAATGATATATTGAGATCATTAATAATATATATATATATATATATAAGGCACTTATATATAAATACATACAAGCATATTAGTATGCATGTATGATATGCTTATATATGTATATATGCCTATGTATGGAATGTGTTTGAAATATATGTGGTGTACACATATTAAAATGTATATATATCAAAGTACCAATATGTGTAGAGTGTGTGTATAAATGTGAACAAATCAAAATTTATATATACATGTATAAATATGTATTTGTATATGTAGGTATTTTTTATATGTATATATACTAATATACATATGAATATGTCAAAAGGTATTCATTTAAATGTACACATGTGTGGAAATTGTTATATGTATTACAATCTATACATATAAATGAATGACTATATATTTAATTGTTAATATGTAGTGAAATTTACAACATGTAAATGTATGCATGTATGTAAGAAATGCATGGACGTACGTTGTGGGCTTTTCAAAAAGCGGTGTTTAATCGGCCGCTTAATCGGCCAAGCAGGAATATATGCAACCCATGACCTCTTAGTGGACTGATTAGCAATATGCGGTGTAGTAGGGTGACCGAATATGTATAAGTGGGAGTATATGCGGCCACGTGGACCGATTTCCCAAATATTGCTTTTAATCTCTTGCTTTCACCATCTAGTTCTCTGATTCCATGATCAGTGCAACTGAAAATTCAGGCTAATAAATTAGTTTTGGTTTTTTATATAATTTTAGAGGGAGATGATAAGGTAGAGTAGTTTTTGTGGATGTGTCGAATGGGTTGGTCAGGTTATTAGTAATGAAAAAATAGTAAGAACGGAGATCGTGAAAGTGATAGTGAGAGTGAGGGAGAGAATCGAGGAGCAATTGTAGACAAGTTGAGGATAGACATATAACTAAAGCACAAGAGACAGAAAGAGAGTGGGGGAAAAGATGGTCGTGGGATGAATTGGATTATGGTGATCGTGAGTTGTGGGAGGGGTGAGGGAAAGTTGAAATTGGAAGGAATAGGGAGAGTCAGAGAGTTCAACATTTTGAAAATACTGTGATCTTATTGGCTAGTGGCGTAATCATAAATCCATAAAACTATATGATCTTTTTGTAGTAGTATAGATAAGTATTAAATTTTTGCATCTATATTATGGTAAAAAAACATTGCTCATGGTAGTTGAGCTCCCCATACCACATATTTCTAGATCCATCACTGACCCCATTAATTGACAAAGGGATGAGCATGACCAAGATGCCTGGCTCATTATTTGAGTTAGGCACAAGGGATAGTGCTTCAGTGAAGTCCTGGCATGTTAACTTATCAAATCTATAAAAAGGTCACATTTGAACTGGCATGAACCTATATTACCATGCCATAACCCAAATTCAAGCTTGAACCAATCCGGTACATGGTTAGTTTATTGTATTTATAAGAATAAAATAATTGGAAATATAGGTAGATATAAAACTCAATTTGAATTCAGATAATATCCATCTGTGGGGCTGTTAGTGAAGAGGGTATGAGAAGGATAAATATTTACTCTTACCTTACCTTTTCTCACTAAATGTGGAGGGTGTGTGTATGTGTAACTCTTCACCCCAACAATATCCTTGTTGTCTCCTTACTAGTTACTTTTATCTTCTTATCTAGATGGTAAACCAGGGAGATACGGGTGAAACAGAAAACTTATATGACTATTAAAATGTTATGCTAGCATAAAAAGCAATACGTGATTAATGCAAGTATATATTCAAATAAAACATTAACATTTGATGAAATGGATAACTACCAATCTAAAACAATGCTAATGAATCTTTTACGACCTTAAGAACATGGTTGTTTTCAAAATATATTATGAAATAAATGATGGTTGTATATATAAATAATAGTATTCCAAATATTTTTGTATGAAAAAAGTAAACTGACCATTAAATAAAAAGAAAGTTGCACAAAAATGATATTAGATATCTATACACATAAAAGGTTATGTTGCATACATTTATGCTGCATACCGTCCAATATGTTGTTGTTTACACACAAAAATTTAGCAAAAATGTAGTAGAAGACACCTTCAACAAAAAGTGTCAAGTAGTGTGTTGATGATTTTGTCTTATTGTTATACATATGTTGGTTTTAAACTCAAGATTTTATTATATACATGGTCAAATAAGTACCAACCACACAAAAAAGTATAGCATGACATATAAACTATAAAGTATTACTATTTCATACATGTGTGTCTTAAACCTCAAAAATGGTATTATAATCATGACAAAACCAACATCATAAGAAGTATATAAAAACATCATATTTTGTATCATAGTATAACCAATGTGTAGATCTCATCGAGATGATCAATTTGATGTATGTTCATTAAATTTGTACAAAGGGACTATGAGATATGATTTTCAACATTTTTGCATTGAAACTATAGGGGGAGGTGGTGAGGGCGTTACCGTAACATTTACTAATTGATTAAGACCTTATATCTGTGATCTAATGGTCACCTATGCCCATGTCGCATGTGCCCAAGAGCGGTTCACCTGGGTCATGTGGTGCCTGTGTGACACCCATTGCCACACAAAGTGAGATTACTCAAAACATAACCACGAAAGAAAGATTAATGAACATATTACTGGATATCTATAAATTAAAACTATTTTCATAAAACAACCATACAATAATAACCTTCACATATAAGTCCTTTCATGCCTCAAAGCATACACAAGGCATGCTATCATCCTGTAACCTAAGAATTGTTCCAGAAAATACATACACATGATTTCACCACATCTAATTTACAAAGGGCACAGAAAGAAAGCATGTTCACGAAGCATCTATAAAATGTTCCTGAAGACCCGAGTACACTTGGAAGACTCTAGGACTCTACCAAAAAAAGACATCTAATAGCACTGCCAACCTCATCCACTACTATTCCTCCTGCTGCTCCTCAACCTCTGATGTAGGATCTCTACTTATTTGTACTCATCCACCTAAAAAGGGTGTGTGAAACCTACAAGATGAGATTCCAAATCTCAGTGGGAGATATAACTCAGCACAAACTCTATTATTATCACAGATAAGGTAAGCAGAGCAACACAATAATTATAACTAAACAAAATAGGTAATTATCATTTACAGGAAGAGCAATTACTACTGAATTATGATACATCTTAATAATTTAAAAGGAATATGAAGAACATGTATATTCCCTATCAACAACATTGTATAAATATCAAAAAAGGTGTCATCTAATGTTTTTGTATTTTGATCCTATACAATATACTATACAGTTGTTTACATATTTAATTATGCCCCAAGGATTTGAGTCGTACCTCCCAAATCCAACCGACCACTTGATAAGTCAAAATTAGTGCCACACAAGGTCTAATGGAAGAGCCAGAATCCATGACCTCATCCCCTCGGTCAGTACGAGAACATTGGCAGTGACATCATTAGTCAGATTGCTATCAGTGACTAATAGTCCAGTTGTATACGTCTAGCCCGCCTTGGTACATGTCATGACGCTAGTGAGTTATGACTGCATCCATAATCTTTATTCGGATATGACCACATCCATTCTTGTATCTCAAATTAAGCTAAAACTGCAGCTGCACTCTTTATTGGGGTATGACCACAGCCATTCCGATACATATAGATTCAAGACACTAGGAGATACCTCAACTTACACCCCACATATTCAACAATATGCACTCTAAGATAAACTCATTTTACCATTCAACAAGTGCTGACACTAAATGGATCTATAGCACATGGCAAACTACACTATTAGATTCCACTTGATTAATTAGATCAATTTAAACATCTTTAAGCATCAATCAAGTTGCAACCTATAGACTCTAAACAAGATCTACATAAACAAGGGCATGACTCATCACCAGAACACACTGAAACATATTAGGTATGATTTCATCACCTCATGTCTCTTTATGCTGGTTATTCATCATATGACCATCTTAAGGACCAATGTCAATCACAAGGACCAACATCCATCACAAGGACCAATGTCCATCACAAGGACCAAAATGTCCCTCACAAGGACCAAAATGTCCATCACAAGGACCAATGTCCATCACAAGGACCAATGTGCATCACAAGGACCATTCCAACATATCATAACCACCATAGATCATACTTAGCTATGTACATCAATTGATATCACCTGCATGGTTATAAAATGATAATAAGAAGGCAAAGCATCATCAACATCATCATCTCATAGGACTCATGCTATACTTTTACAACATACATCATCACAATTAGGGGTTCACTTTACCAGAGTAGGGTTTACAAGGTTGGGTCAACAACCATCCTTATATTATCACTTTATCATCATTATAAAACATGTTATGATGTATAGAAACACAACTTAACATCCTACATACAACTATCCCATAGAGTATCACATCATATCATGTGGCTCTAATATCAACATGGTATATTTCAAACACTGCCATAAGGTATCTGTAACACCCCTGACCTGGGTTATGGCTTAACCCTAGAAGTTTTGCTTAATAAAGTTACTTACAAACTTGTTCTAATATTTTGATAAGTAATTAAGGCTAAGTCTATTTTCAAGTTTGAGCTTAATTGCAAACTATCTGTGCATTATATGATAGTCTGAGTGAAAAAGTGCAATTCACCCAAGATGAGGGGTTATATTGCAAATGTCACATGTTGAATGTATTATAGGTGTTCTTAAACATCATGAGAGAGATAATGATGCTAAGTGGTGGCTTGTAGAAATCCTAAATTCTAAGTGAGAACTTGTTTGAATAATGTTAATTGCTTTGTGTATCAAATTGAAAATTATCTAAATGGAGGGTTGATATGCAAATTATCACTTCTAGTGTGTCCCTAATCCATGTATGTATCATTTAGAGGAGAGAGGAAGTATGGGGCGCCCTGATTGAACCATCTTTGAGGGATGGTACTCTTAGTGATGAAAAGAGTAAGAAAGAATTAAAGGTGAAGCCCTTGCTTGAGCTATATCGAGTTGTAGACTTAGAATGGGAGTCCCTATCGGCCAAGGGGCCATGGAGAGAGTCTCCTATCAGTTTCCTGAGCTTTATCTTTGCCCATGATGGGAAAGATACTTTAATAAAGTGATATGTATCAACTTGCAACTTGTCTTAGAAAAAGATGGAGTTGAATATAATAATAAAGTGAGTGGAAGAAGACTTGTCCTAGAAGATAACCAAAGGAGCCCGACCCTTATCCTTTACATTATCCTCAAGATCTTATTTTTGCATGGCAAGATCATGATGGGATGCATGTAAATAATATGTGTTGACCATGCATGGCTAGGTGTCATGTAGTAGCTTAAGATGATGACACCTCTTTGACTCCTTTCCATAAAACTGAAGTATAAATACCTTGCCCTTCACTTGTCAGTAGAATTTTTGAAATCTTGTTAGCATCCTTCTCTTACATATTGTGCATACCCGTCTTGTATTGTGCATGAGTAAGAGGAGTTGAGTAGAAATCTTGGTATCGGCCAAAGACAAAGGATATCATCCAAATAGGTCATAGCAACCAAGTAAGGTGATATCAGCCTTTGGGATTCGAGGTATCGTGCAAAAAGTTAGGAGCTAAAGTCTTGGATCTTCGAGAAGCTCATCTTCAACCTTCGGAGCTTGAAGAGTTGGAGTTTGAAGCCTAGAAGTTGCTTTAGAGTTGGGTTATATAACTTGAACCCATCCATATTATTATCTATTTCTTTTCAATATTGCTCAACTTGTTGATTATTTTCAAATTCGGATTTCCTTTGATTAATTGATATATTTATGAGTTCCAATAAGTAGTTAGGAATGTTGTCCATGGTTTTTAATAGAAAAAACAAAGGTTTTAAGATTGATGATGATGACATCATCATGAAACAACCCGATATGGGTTGAAGAACCTTGAAATCCGATATGGAACCCAAGATGGTGGTTCACTCGATATCAAAGTAGGTGATATCCCATACACGATATAAGACATGTCCTATGGATGATATGGAGGAACCTATCTGTACCTGATACACAATACAAGGTTAAAGTTAGACCTCTTACATGATATGGGCAAAACCCTAGGTGGAACAAAGTGGAAACTCAATATTCTTTGAAATCTGATTGCATTTGAAACCCGATATAACCTACTACCTTGTGATGAGTTGATGAGTAACCAAGTGTCTTATCTTGTTGTGTATCTATAGTGAAAGAACTGAACCTTGAAAGTATAAAAAGGGTTACGACTTCAAAGGTTTATCTGTTATACATAAAATGATATGATACCCAAGATAAGGAAACCAATATGATATTCAACACATAAACTGATATGATATCCAACACATAAACTGATATGATATCCAACACATAAACGGATATGATATCCAACACATAAACTGATATGATATCCAACATATAAACCGATATGATATCCAATATGGGATCATGATATTGAAAATCCAATATGGGAACACGATATGGTAAATCCAAGATAAGAAACCCGTATGAAGGGACCCTGGTTTGACTCTGGGCAAAAATATCCAGGGTGCAACAAAGGCCCCATGTTACTGAGCACGCCACGGTGCCCCCAAGTACGTGGCTGGTTCCGGGGTTTACCCTTGGATTGGTGGGGTCCAATAATGGCTGATCCCGGGAGGGGTTCCTCGTAATAAAAAAATATATATTGCTCAACTTGTTGATTATTTTCAAACTCAGATTTCCTTTGATTAATTGATATATTTATGAGTTCCAATAAGTAGTTAGGACTATTATCCATGGTTTTGAATAGAAAAAACAAAGGTCTTAAGGTTGATGATGACATCATGGAACAACCTGATATGGGTTGAAGAACCTTGAAATCTGATATGGAATGCAAGATGGTGGTTCACCTGATATCAAAGTAGGTGATATCCCATACATGATATAAGACATGTCCTAAGGACGATATAGAGGAACCTATTTGTACCTGATACATGATACAAGGTTAAAGTTAGACCTCTTACACGATATGGGCAAAACCCTAGGTGGAAAAAGTGGATTCTTGATATGCTTTGAAATTTGATTGCCTTTGAAACCCGATATAACCTACCACCTTGTGATGAGTTGATGAGTAACCAAGTGTCTATCTTGTCATGTATTTATAGTGAAAGAACTAAACCTTGAAAGTATAAAAAGGGTTACAAGTTCAAAGGTTTATCTATTATACATAAACCAATATGATACCCAAGATAAGGAAACCAATATGATAACCAACATATAAACCGATATGATACCCAAGATAAGGAAACCGATATGAAACCCAATATGGGATCACAATATGGCAAATCCAATATAGGAACGCGATATGGTAATTAGAGACAAGAAACCCATATGGTGTTAATTATATACATTTAAATAATACATAGTGAGGCAACTCATACTATGCCCGATATGGAAAATCCTTGTCCATGATATAAGAACATGCTATGCCTGATATAAGGTTGATAGTCTCACCCATACGCGATATGAGGATGACTTGAGATGATAAGAGCTAGGTGATAGCCAACCCAACATGGCTACATGATATGGTGTTAGGAACTACACCTCACACAATATAATGAAGTGGTTATACCACATGCTTGATATGGATCCATAATAGGATATGAAGATTGTGTCTCAAACACAATATGATAGTACTTATGTATACCATGATGCCTGATATGGTAGGTATGCTTCAATCCAATTTGACTAAGTGGTACATGTTGTGGGAGACGATAAATACTATATTAAGAAGTAATAAGTATTAGTGCAATTTGATAATTGTGAGTTAATGTACTTTCAAGAGGAGGATTAAGTTAAAACTTAATAAAGTAAGGTGTGGGGAATACCCTTGAGAGAGGAAAGGATGTACACCCATATATGGACAAGGTGATACACCATATGACTGGTAATATTAAATACCTTAATGATTAAGTGATGGGAGATATGATGATGCCTATCTTGATATACACCGAATCCAACACATGTGTTCAACTTCAGATATATGATTCAACCCAATACACCTTGTAAAGGTGAGGGAAAAACACTCTTAGGAGTAATTAGTGTAATACCAAGTAGTGATATGGCTAATACTTGGTTAGGTGAAATACCTAAAGTATTTGATAATGTTCAAATAATGCCTTAACCTGGGATGAGTTCATACTACATCATGATAGATGAGTAATTCAACTGTGTGACTTATGACCAATACACTATAGGGAGAATGTGATGAGCTAGTGCATGAAGTATTAGGATGGGAAATACCCTAGTACAAGATAAGTTGATGAACTTAAGTAAGTTAAAGAGTGATGAGGGAAGTGATGAACCAAGACATCTTAAATATCATACCCAGCACCTTAGGATTGATACACCTTGGTGCAACCCAAATATAATATACTTGGATGAGTAAAACATGAAGTGTGGCATGTCAATTGTTACATTAAGATGTAATAAGTTTAAAGCACTTTGATAAGTGTAGGCTAACCTACCACGAGAAAGGGTTAAGCCAAGTTAATAAAATAGGATGAAATCAATATCCTAGTAAGAATGAGAGGGAAACTCATACTTTGTGTTGACAATCATTTAATGATAAAATGATGAGAATAAATGAGTATGATTGAATACTTATAATATCAATGTATCCTCCTATATGTGTGGAGCAATGAATTAGGGTTTGGATTAATAATATGAACTTGAAACACCTATTCGGATATGAAGGAAAACCCTAACCCTAATAATGGGAAGGTTGTATGTCTCTTATTGCATAAGCTGTGTGAGCTAAGTGAATAGTTGTTGCCAAGTGAGAAATGACAAGATGTTTAATAGGCCTTGTGAGCTAAGTGAATAGTCATTGCCTAACAAGAGGTCACAAGTTATTTAAATGGGCTTTGTGAGCTATGAGAATTATTTATACAACGAGTATAAATGGTTATATAATCTAACATTTTTAAAGGTAGTTGTTTCTTAGTGAAAGGTTACTAGATATTCAATGAGATTTGTGAACTGTGAATTAATACTTTGGTTTGATGACCTAGAGGTATTAGTTACCTGTTATAGAGGTAATAAAGCTTAGTGATGAATTGACAGTTTAAATATCCAAATATGATGATGATAAGAGATGGAGATTCTAAGTGTTCTATGTGTTCTAAAGAATCATGAAAATACTTTATGATGTATTAAACCTTTCTTATAAGTATCAAATATAATATAGGGGGTTCTTAGTGGACTCCCCAAATTAAATAGGAGTGCTTAGTGGACTCCCCAAATTAAACAGGGGTGCTTAGTAGACTCCCTAAAATTAAATAGGGGTGCTTAGTGGAATCCCCATATTAAAAAGGGGTGCTTAGTGGACTCCCCAAATTATACAGGGGTGCTTAGTGGACTCCTCAACAACACTAGGTTGCTTAGTGGCCTTCCTGATGACAAAGAATCTGGGAAAGCTTAGTGGTATTCTCCAGAAAAGAGTACATGCTACGGCTGTAACTCTATAGTGAAGACGCCTCTATACCCCAACATAGTTAATTACATATGATACATGATGTCTTGATAAGTTTAAGTGGTCACGTACTTACCGAGACAGACGAGGCCATGAAAGTCGGCTTTTCTACTGACCGCGTATGATACCTATTTCGATTTACTAGTGATCGGATGGAGTACAAGTGGTATATCTCATCTCCTCCAGGCTTAAGTGAGAATGTGAATATGTAATCAGTCATGTGGCATATCTGTTTAAGGACCGAATACGGGAAAACATTGGTTGATATTTTATCACTTTTATACATCTTAGTAGATAAATGTTATACATGTTCTTCATATTCCTTACAAAGCAAATATATGATTTATTTCTCTATCATTTATAGCTGCATTATTTTAAGAAGAGAGATTATTCAATTCTGCTTCTAATAGTGATTAATCCTGCTTATTAATGTAAAAGAATCCTCTGCTTAGTTTTATACTATCTATCTGTGATAATAATATTGTTGGCAGAGTTATATCTCTCACTGGGACAATTGTCTCATCCTGTGGAATCCACATTTTTTTAGGTGGATATGCAAGAGAAGGTAGAGACCATTCTGTAGAGGGAGGACAATAAACAACAGGGAAACAATAATAGTATAGGATGAGTGTATTGTCTGTCGTGTCTTGTAGATAGAAGTCCTATGTGCCATCTCTATACTCTCAGGTCCTTGGAGTCGATTCGTAATGATTTCATGAATGATATGAGATTTTGGCTTGTATGCCTCGAGGTTTTATGTTGCTTCAGTACATGTGTTGATAGAGCAACTGTTATATGTTATCCTCGAGATGAAATGAAACAATGATTGTACTATATAAATCATGATTATATAAGATTTGGATCTTTCATTAAGAGTTTTCTAGAAGAGGATCTCCTTGTAAAATAGTTTTAAATTTTAGTGAGTTTTGCTAATCTACTATTTTGGATTATTCCACATAATTAGTTTTGATTTAGCTGTCAGTTTGGTGGTGGTCGTTATAGTATCGATTGGGGTTCCAACATAGGGTATTGGATTGTCCTTCAAAGGTATCATGCATCCATTCCAAGGAAGGGTATCAGTGTACATGTCCCAGGTGTGTATCGATTTAGGTATAATCGTGGTTGTGTCAGACACAACACCTCAAAGGGAGGGTGTAAGTCACAAGGTGTGTCGGGTAATGCCTCCAAGGAAAATTGGGTGTCGACATCTTGGGTTAATATAATGATGTGATGGGTTGCTGCTTTGTCGACAAACGCAACCCTGGACATATTGGACACCAACACCTCCACTGTGGCATCTCAAAAATGCACATATATTGGGCAACAAGGTGTATCGGCCTAAGTCTCCTATTAGCAACGTCAACCCAGGTGTGACGACCTCTAGGGTAATGGGCAACACCCTAGGGTACCGGCATAGCAAAGTGACAGTTCTCTTAGGGTTCAACAACACTTCAAGTATCGCGCCTATGACTACAATGCCAAGTTGTGACGGCCCCAATGCATATCCGCCAACACACTAGGTATCTCGACCAACTCCATATCGGTTTAATAGGAACCAACAAACTGTCACCCTCATTTGACATCGGCCCACTCATACCCAAGATAGAACGATCTAAGCAACATCAGCATATGTCGACCTAAACCTAGCCAAGGTCATGACGACTTGTCACAAAGGTAACGACTAGGGGTGTCACAGGTCGTGATGGCAACTGTTATAACCCCAATTTTCCAAAACATGTAATGAGATTGTAAATCTTTTTAAAGATAAATAAACTCCACGATTGAATTGATGTGTTGATTTGAATAAATTTCATGTATGATAGTTTGCGTGTTTTCTTATTGGGCCTTATTGGCCATTGAGCCCAATTGAAGGAATAAAAGAATACATAAAGAAATCAAATACAATAAGAGAAATGATAAGGAATAATTTCCCAAAAATAGGATTTTGAGATAATAGATTCCTCGGGGTTTGAGGAACTCAAAATCATGAATTAATGATGAAAAGAAATAGAGAAGACATGGAAAATATGATTAATTGCATGGTAACTTGCAAATTAAGAAAAGGAATCGAATCCTTAAAATAATGATTTCAAATTTTGTAGGATGAAAGATAAATCTGTAATTGAGTTTCCCTCAAAATTTGGTTAAGAAAAGAGTTACCAATTGAGAGATACGAATTTTCTAAAATCTCATTGGATTAGGAATATAATTCGATTTTTATTTGGTAATTTACTTCCCTTTGTTCTAGCGCGCTTGATGAGGGCCCTTGGATCTTAATCCAAGGGGCACGGCTCATCGTCCAAGTCCCAAAGGGATAGGGACTGTAGCCGCGTCAGGAGGGATTTTAATCCCTGGATTCCTTAGACTCTGACGCATGAGCATCTTTGGAAAGTCCTTCTCTGAGTCCTGGAGTGCTAGGAGATGTTTTCCGACCTTAGTTTGTTGGCGTTTTGACCTGATTCTGTGAAACGCCCAATTGGGCTAGTTGCTTATTTCGTGTGGGATTGGGATCCTCCATAGGGATGCCCGATACCCTATTAAAAGGGTACCAAACGAATCACCAATCCATCACGATCTCAGGCGGCTAGTTCTTGAGGTCCAGATCCCTCTCGTGCTCTGGATCGAGTTGGCTCCAGCGAGGGAACCACCGCGGCACCGCCGCATTGATGAAGCTAGAGTGGAGAGGAAGGCGACACACAGGCTGTGTTCGATTAAGATCGAACGGCGCTGATAAGTCATTTTCCCATAAATTATGAGCCGTGAGATCCTGGACCACCATGATCCCTTGAGATCCGACGTTTGGCAGAGAGCGGCTGAGCACGAGACTCCGTTAGTGGAGCCGGTCACTGCGGAGCGTCAGATCGTCGAGAGGACTAGCAGCACACTGATTGAACGATTAGGAAATTTCAGTATCTTTTCCTCTCTTGCCAAATATTCAGAAAAAAAGATTTTTCTTGCGAAAATAATAAAAATAGCTAGGAGTGTCCAATGACAAAACTTTATATATGAAAGTTATGTAGAAAAATGCAAGGAATCTGATAAAAATATTTGCAGAACCTAGTTCCACTCCGTTTTGCAAAAGTGCTTTAATTGGCTAATAAAGTGTATTAAGAATTAATAAGAAACCCTAATTGAAGATTAAGGGTATAATTTAGTACATCAATAGGACAATTGATAAGGATAACTCTGTTTGTAATGAAAGTGGTCTAAATTATCTGTTTTGAATACAAAGATGCCTTAAATAGAGTTGTAGTTCATAAAAAGAGGCTAAGTTATAATAAAAACCCTAATATAGGGAAAAGGAAATAAAAGCTAAGTTATTTCGAATTAAGGGAGTAATTAAGATCCTAAAAATTGTTAAGAGTACTACAATGATAAATTAGGGGTTTTGATAGATTAAAGATTATAATAATGGAAGAAGAAGCAAAACCCTAATTTCCAAAAGAAACCCCAAAGTTGGAATTGAAATTCTAAATAGTATAATGGAATTGGATAATTATTAATAAAAGGATTTGGTACTTTTATTTCAGGATTTCTATTCATCATTGCTTTCTTGATTGGGTTTCTCTTCATACTTGAATCTATCTTGAAAATTGCAATTAAAGGTATGTGGTTAATTATGAATAACCACTTTAGTTTTCCGATGGATTCCCATATGTTTAATCGCATTGAATGCAACTAAACTGTTTGGATGTTCATATTGCAAACTATAATGTGGCTATGACTATCACAAAGGATATATGCCTACAAACTCAGATCCTGGTTCTCTCTATGGCATTATAGCTAACCTAGTACATGGCTGCCTATGGGTAGGTCCATCATGTTAGAGAAAGACCTAGTACATGGCTACCTATTGGGTAGGTCCATCAGGTCTATGGATGACCTAGTACATGGCTACCTATTGGGTAGGTCCATCAGGTCTATGGTTGACTTAGTACATGGCTACCATTGAGGTAGGACCATCAAGTCACAATGAGTTAGATATTGGGCTATCTTCGGATAGTGCCATGCGACTCTATTACCAAAAAGAGAGGTGATATCTATGTCCACTGCAGGGACAACCCAGAGTTCGAGAATATGTATGGATTGAGTTGTATGGCTTAAAATGTAATCTTGATTGTTAAATGATTAATTGAATGATTATATTGTTAACATAGTTGAACATTATCTGTTTCCTCCACATACCAGCTTCGGCTGACTGACGTTTTGTTTGTCGACGTTTTAGGTATAATGAAAAGAACAAACAGTAAAGTGGCACATGTGGTACTAAATGAGAATTAAAGCGCAAAGGAGGATTAGATAGATTAGTATCGGTGTGGATAGAAGTTTAGAGATCCAAGTTTTCAAAAAGGTATGCAAAAATTTATTTTCTTACAACTTTCAGTATAGTATGTTGAAATTTGATAATTATTTTTGGTTAATAGCCGAACCTTTGATCCGAAAGTCATGGGTGCGGCTTCGACCTCTCGGTCTCCCTTAATTGGGGGTTATCGGGAGGTGGGGTCGTAACATTTGGTATCAGAGCGTAGGTTCCTCAGTTAACCATTAATAATTATTAAATTTTAGAAACTCCATAGAACCCAAGGGAGTTATTAGAGGATTACCCAAAAGACGGAGGTGTCTAGAAAAGGATCACGACCGGGGGCTGGCAAAATTTTCCTCCGCACCGCTAGTCGGAATACGAGGACTCCCAGATTCGTTTGACTGCCTGGCCAAAGTCTTAGGGTATGATTCGAATTAAGATACCTTTAGGACTCTCTCATCTTGTTCATCCCTTCTCAACTCAAATTCTGTTAAGGAGCTTAAGGATTAGGGTTTCCTCTTTTCTCCTCACCCTCTTGAGGTATGGGTAAAGTTAATAAGGATTAAGGAATCCTCCACCAAATTAATAAAAAGCATGTAAATAAGATGTCATGGACACAAGCTTAACAGAGTAAGCGAAAAGGAATAGATACATGCTTAGGTCGTATGACACGAGTTGTCATTACCCTCAGGAGAGATCTGAGGTTAGACCTCCTTAGGAGGAGGATGTTAGAGAGAGTTAGTCTTGGGGGCAGAGACCTCCATTAAAAGTATAGACCTAGTACATCCTTTGAGGATGATGTTAACCCTAACCCTAGGTGGAGGTTAGAAAGAGAGATGACATGATGAGTTAGATGTCATGGTTGACTAGGTGTTTGGAAGGACATACCTTTGGATTTCCATACGAGCCATGAGAGGTTGGATGACCTAGCACCTTTGGCAACCCAACCCTGGGAAGGGTCGTGCATGTTAGGGTAAAGGATAGCTCCTTAGATGATGATGTTAGTGAAGGACCATAGAAGCCCTATGGGCTTGTGCAAGTAGGGCATAGCTGGCACCTAGGGCACATTATAGTGCTGACGGTAGGATGAAACCCTGGACACGGAATTATGATGGAGCATAAAGGGTTATGGATGATCTTGAGCAACCATAAGTTCGAACCTAGGCTTCACCCAAGTAGAGCATGCTTTTGAGGTTGATCCTTCATGAATAGAGGACCTCTAATGGTGAGGTTGGATGTAGGGTTAGCCCTAGAAAGAGCAGGAAACCCAGCAAGAAGGTTGGAAGCCTAAAACCCTGAGATGTGAGGAACAATGGATGATAGTGGTTGCCTCATGATCGATCCCTAGAAGTTGATGATATCTTGGTTGCCTTTAGAGGGACCAAACCCTATAGAGAGGATGAGTCTGCTTATACCTTTGTACCTATGGTATAGATAAGAAGAAAAGTTCCATAAACCCTGGAGAGGTATAATAACAGGTTATGAGGCCTTGTACCTTGTTGGTTGTTCTTAAGGAGGACCCAACCCTAAGTGTTTCTCGAGTTGAAGGATGACAAGAAGTGCATGTCATGCCTTTTTCATGCTTGGTTCGTAGTTAAGAGATAGAGCATGCAGATGGACACCTACAAGTGAACCTAGGGTTCCTAGGCCTAAGAGGGGAAGTGGTATACCTAATGCTCATGAAGAGAATTAGGTTGCTATAGTTTCGAGCATGATACACCTCATGTATAAAGGAAAAGGGAAGTCCCTTAAGTTTAAGGTATGTTTGATAAACCCCTCACAACTAAGTTGGTCTAATGTTGAAGATGAAAACAAGGGCGACCTAGCACGGTTTAATAGGTAGTCTTCTTGTGCTTTAGTAGTTGCTGGGTTAGGCATGCTCATATGGATGTAAACCCTAAGGATGGTTATGACCTTGTTGTCAAGAAACGTAGTTTACTCCCATCCTGGGAGAGGGACCCTTTGGTAGAGTGTATACCAGTTTTGTTGGTTCAAGTTAACCTAAAGAGGTTTCATAAGATCTTGAGAAGCTAAGTGAAAAGTACATGGTATGAGAATGAACCTGTAGACCCATAGATAATCATCTCTACGTGAATGTGAATGTGTTACTATGAAAGTAACCGGTATGGGGTCTGACCAAGGTAGGCAGGTTGCCATGACACCTATGGAGGGATGGAAGTCTGTCATGAATGCATAGAGAGATGATGGAGACCTGGATAAGGTTTTAAGTTGGACATGTACTATGATAGAATCCTAAGTCTATCCTAGGGTCAGGTAGGGATAAGACCGATGAAAGTAGGAGTTTCCTGATTCCCTAGTTGCACATGACCATAGGGTCGGGAGGTAACAACTATCATTGTCTGAGGGCCATGGGTTAGGAGATTGATCACCTTCATGAACTCATGGGACCCAAAGGGAAGATGAGTAGGGCACTCTATGGATGCATGAGGGAAGAGGGATGACCCCAAAAGTGTCGGCACCCTATAGACCTAGAGGTAATGACCGAGGATTGTGTGGTAACCCAAGTAGGTTTCAGATCAGTTTTTCATGGAAGTAATCTTTGATATCAAGATGACTGTAAAGTAGAGACATAAGTTGCACGTTTCAACTTAGATTTGAAGGTGTACTGACAAGATGGGTTGTACCATATCTACTGTTGGAATAGGAAGAACTCTGTATTTGGACTGTAGCCAAATGCTTATTTCCTCTTGTTATGGGAGTGAGAGATATGACAGTACGCATGCCTTACACCAAGGATAAAGATGATGAGAGTTGGAACGTAGCTACAAGGTATGAGGACAAAGATGATAACATACCCTTGTGGAGCGAATGATACATGGATGGTTTACTAACACTAAGAGTATTAAGGAGATCATCTTGTGAGGATGTGATACCATGAGCTATCTGGAATTTGCAAGATATGCAAGGTTGAGTTTGAGATCAGAGTTTTTTTAATGAAGACAAACTTAGAGTTTGAGATGAGGTGATGAGTGGAATACATGGAGGTGTATGTCTTCAAGATTACCTAACCCTTAAGGAGGAGAAGTGGTAATGAATGCTCAGGTTGAGATATAGCTACCTAGCTTAGCTAGAAGCTAGAAGGAGTTGAGGTAGTTAGGCTAACCTTCAGATGAGGAAAGAGATAAGTTTGGCTAACACCCAGATGTATCAGTAGTGTTTAATCCAGTAAAATGATTGTTTGGTTAGCCAGCCTAGTCTATGATATAAAGAAAGGATGATTGGAGAACCTCAGATATATTTCCTTGGAAAGGAAATTGATGAAACCTCGATAGAATGGTTTAGGGTTTTTGAGGTTTTGATCTTGAAGAATAATGACATATAGGAGGTCATGATTTTTCACCATACACCGTATTACGAAGATAATGAGTGACAGTGGTACTTTAGATACGTAAGATAATGTTGCAGGTGGTATATGGCCATGCAAGCCGAAGGTGAAGGACGAACACCAGTAACCCAGTGCATTGATAAAAAAAGAGTGCATCACTATGGATGTGGTAAGTCTCCCCTGGATCAAGGAAGGTCGAGATGCAATATGGGTTATGGTAGATCACCTTACCTAGATGATATGAGAAAGAAAGAGTACTGTCAAAGGACGGATTGGGTTGATCTACATATGAGAGAGATGGTTCAACTACACCATGAGGGTGGGTATAAAAGTTCGTGAGTTTGACCTCAAGGGTTCCCTTCCAAAAGGTGGAAGTAGGTACATGAATAACTCTATGTTAGTACAGTTTATCACCCCTAACTAATGGTTAGTATGATCCAGACTAAAGGGTCTGATGAGAGCATGTGTGCTCATTCAGGGTGACAACTGGAGAAAGTTCTTGTTCTATGAAAGATGTTAAGATAACCACCATAGCCAATATCGAGATATAAAGAAGCTCTGTAAGGGAGGTTGTTTCGGTCACCACTTCAGTAAGGTGATGTTGGTGAAAGGACCACATGATGGTTAGAAAAGGGACCAAAATGTAGGTAAATGAAGTCGCTTTGATCATGCAATGGCTGAAAGGAGCCTAGAGACGACGAAAGTCATGAGCAGATGCAAGGTAGACTGACATGCAGTTCACTGTGGGAGAATATGTGACATAAAAAATCCGACCCCTCTAAGTTATAGCTAAAAGAGTTGAGTCCCCGATACATGGGTTCTTTTGACATGGTTTGGTGGAGAAGGTTAAGTTTGACCTTACCCCTCAGGATAAAGTATGAGTTCCATGTGAGCACTATGTGAGATACCTAGACCATGTGCTGAACAATGAACCTAGTGAGCCCAAGGGAGGCTGAAATGGCCTGATTCACCTGTGTAGTTTATAGTCACCAGGATGAATGAACTCAGAGAAAAGAATATGTGATGATAAAGGTTCTTTGGAAGTACCATGGGAAAGGTAAAGCCACATGTGGGCCAATGATGGATATGGAAAATCTTATCCTGAATTGTTTATTTGTTTGATTGAATTTTGAGGACAAAATTCCTATAAGAGGGGAAGGATGTTATAACCCCAATTTTCCAAAACATGTAATGAGATTGTAAATCTTTTTAAAGATAAATAAACTCCACGATTGAATTGATGTGTTGATTTGAATAAATTTCATGTATGATAGTTTGTGTGTTTTCTTATTGGGCCTTATTGGCCATTGAGCCCAATTGAAGGAATAAAAGAATACATAAAGAAATCAAATACAATAAGAGAAATGATAAGGAATAATTTCCCAAAAATAGGATTTCGAGATAATAGATTCCTTGGGGTTCAATGAACTCAAAATCATGAATTAATGATGAAAAGAAATAGAGAAGACATGGAAAATATGATTAATTGGATGGTAACTTGCAAATTAAGAAAAGGAATCAAATCCTTAAAATAATGATTTCAAATTTTGTAGGATGAAAGATAAAGCTGTAATTGAGTTTCCCTCAAAATTTGGTTAAGAAAAGAGTTACCAATTGAGAGATATGAATTTTCCAAAATCTCATTGGATTAGGAATTTCGATTTTTATTTGGTAATTTACTTCCCTTTGTTCTAGCGCGCTTGATGAGGGCACTTGGATCATAATACAAGGGGCACGACTCATCGTCCAAGTCCCAAAGGGACAAGGACTGTAGCCGCATCAGGAGGGATTTTAATCCCTGGATTCCTTGGACTCTGATGCATGAGCATCTTTGGAAAGTCCTTCTCTGAGTCCGGGAGTGCTAGGATATGTTTTCTGACCCTGGTTTGTTGGGGTTTTGACCAGATTCTGTGAAACACCCAATTGGGCTAGTTGCTTATTTCATGTGGGATTGGGATCCTCCACAGGGATGCCCGATACCCTATAAAAAGGGTACCAAATGAATCGCCAATCCATCACGATCTCAGGCGGCTAGTTCTTAAGGTCCAGATCCCTCTCGTGCTCTGGATCGAGTTGGCTTCAGCGAGGGAACCACCGCGGTGCCACCGTGTTGATGAAGCTAGAGTGGAGAGGAAGGCGACGCACAGGCTGCGTTCGATTAAGATCGAACAGTGCTGATAAGTCGTTTTCCCATAAATTATGGGCCGCGAGATCCTGGACCACCGTGATCCCTTGAGATCCGACATTTGGCAGAGAGCGGCTGAGCGCGAGACTCCGTTAGTGGAGCCGGTCACTACGGAGCGTCAGATCGTCGAGAGGACTAGCAGCGCACTGATTGAACGATCAGGAAATTTCGGTATCTTTTCCTCTCTTGCCAAATATTCAGAAAAAAAGATTTTTCTTGCGAAAATAATAAAAATAGCTAGGAGTGTCCAATGATGAAACTTTATATATGAAAGTTATGTAGAAAAATGCAAGGAATATGATAAAAATGTTTTCAGAACCTAGTTCCACTCCGTTTTGCAAAAGTTCTTTAATTGGCTAATAAAGTGTATTAAGAATTAATAAGAAACCCTAATTGAAGATTAAGGGTATAATTTAGTACATCAATAGGACAATTGATAAGGATAACCCTGTTGGTAATGAAAGTGGTCTAAATTATCTGTTTTGAATACAAAGATGCCTTAAATAGAGTTGTAGTTCATAAAAAGAGGCTAAGTTATAATAAAAACCATAATTTAGGGAAAAGGAAATAAAAGCTAAGTTATTTCGAATTAAGGGAGTAATTAAGATCCTAAAAATTTTTAAGAGTACTACAATGATAAATTAGGGGTTTTGATAGATTAAAGATTATAATAATGGAAGAAGAAGAAGCAAAACCCTAATTTCCAAAAGAAACCCTAAAGTTGGAATTGAAATTCTTAATAGTATAATGGAATTGGATAATTATTAATAAAAGGATTTGGTACTTTTATTTCAGGATTTCTGTTCATCATTACTTTCTTGATTGGGTTTCTCTTCATACTTGAATCTATCTTGAAAACTGCAATTAAAGGTATGTGGTTAATTATGAATAACCGCTTTAGTTTTCTGATGGATTCCCGGATGT
Organism: Alisma plantago-aquatica; assembly: GCA_963693085.1. Taxonomy (NCBI): domain Eukaryota; kingdom Viridiplantae; phylum Streptophyta; class Magnoliopsida; order Alismatales; family Alismataceae; genus Alisma; species Alisma plantago-aquatica. The sequence continues at coordinate 860,591,528 of OY856410.1, read as the reverse complement.
TTAATCACATTGAATGCAACTAAACTGTTTGGATGTTCATATTGCAAACTATAATGTGGATATGACTATCACAAAGGATATATGCCTACAAACTTAGATCCTGGTTCCCTCTGTGGCATTATAGCTAACCTAGTACATGGCTTCCTATGGGTAGGTCCATCAGGTTAGAGAAAGACCTAGTACATGGCTACCTATTGGGTAGGTCCATCAGGTCTATGGATGACCTAGTACATGGATACCTATTGGGTAGGTCCATCAGGTCTATGGTTGACTTAGTACATGGCTACCATTGAGGTTGGACCATCAAGTCACAATGAGTTAGATATTGGGCTATCTTCGGATAGTGCCATGCGACTCTATTACCTAAAAGAGAGGTGATATCTATGTCCACTGCAGGGACATCCCATAGTTCGAGAATATGTATGGATTGAGTTGTATGGCTTAAAATGTAATCTTGATTGTTAAATGATTAATTGAATGATTATATTGTTAACATAGTTGAACATTATCTATTTCCTCCACATACCAGCTTCGTCTGACCGACGTTTTGTTTGTCAGCATTTTAGGTATAATGAACAGAACAAACAGTAAAGTGGCACGTGTGGTACTAAATGAGAATTAAAGTGCAAAGGAGGATTAGATAGATTAGTATCAGTGTGGATAGAAGTTTAGAGATCCAAGTTTTCAAAAAGGTATGCAAAAATTTATTTTCTTACAGCTTTCAGTATAGTATGTTGAAATTTGATAATTATTCTTGGTTAATTGCCGAACCTTTGATCTGGAAGTCATGGGTGCGGCTTCGACCTCTCGGTCTCCCTTAATTGGGGGTTATCGGGAGGTGGGGTCGTAACAGAAACCCAAACATATTAGACTACCCTACCTATCGGCCTCCCCAAGCACATCGACCTCTCAAGCATGTCAGCCTCTTCATATACATATCGGCCTCCACATACCAATAAACCACCAAGGCGTATCATCCACATCGTCTTCAACCTTAAGATAGAATTATAAACAAGGTAAAATAAAGTGCAACACAAGGCAACAATGAAACAAAGTTTATTTCCCAAAATAGATGGCAAGATACCAAGAAAATTTACTAGCATGCAAGCAATAATGATCCAAGGATGAAGAACAAGATAATAAGTAAAAGAGGTGATAATAAAAATGAGGTTTAGAGTTATATATCCCACCTCAAGGGTCACTGCCAAGCTCTAAGCTCCAAGGTCAATCTCCAAGCTTTATGAGCTCAAGGTAGAAGAAGATCCTCCAAGCTCAACTCCACAACACCTCCAAGAAGAAGATAGAACCAAGGTTAAGAGAGAAAGAGAGGGAAAGAGAAGATACCAAGGTCCATGGATGAGAAGAAGAAAGAAGGAGAGAAAGAAAAGTAAGGATCATGGCTTATCAAGGAAGAAGATGAAAAGAGAACACCACAAGCTTAGGCTCATCCACCAAGATCTAAGGGAGAGCACTCCTCAAGCTCAAGATCGTCCACCTAGGAAGAAGAAAACAAAGATGGTCAAAGGATTCTCTTACATGGAGATAAAGAAGTATATATATAAGAGAGATGAAAGAGAGAACAAAGGAAAGGTGTCACCACCAAAGAACCCTAGAGGACACATGTCCACAAATAAAGGTCACATGCAACACCATGAAACAAGGTGATAAGAACCATGCCTTGCCCACTAGGTCACCTCCCTAGGTCATGGCTGATACACACACCACTCCCTTTACAAACCGATAGGGATGAAACCCAAGAGCCACAAACTGATATGGTGCATCTAGAGACACCCCAAAACTGATAGGATGTCCCTCAAGACACCCATAACTGATACAAGGCCTCTCCTAGGCTCTCAAGCCCGAGACAACACTCCTAGGTGTAAGATACACCTCAAACATGAGTGAAAAACATCACCAAAGATGTCACCACTCATCCAAGGTTCCAACAAGGTGTCCATCTCCTTCTCTTTCATCTAGATGATGTCAAGAGAGAGAAAGAACACACTAGTGGTGGCAAACTTGCACATCAACCCCAATCCTGAGTAAATTGCAAATTGCACCAAAACTCTCCACAAAATACAAACATCAACCAAACAAGATCAAATAAGGAACTCAAGTTCCAACATGCCCTAATTACATCTTATATGATTAGAGCAAGGAGCTAAGCAACATACTAAAACAAATAGGGTTATCCCAAAATGTGGGTCAGGGTCCTTACAAGCCATAAATCCCTAACAGGGATTTTGCCCCCGAAATCCTAAGAAAAAAGAGAAGGGTACTTCCTCCTCATCTCTTCCTTGAGCTCCCACATGGCTTCCTCAACACCACAATGATGCCAAAGAACTTTCACAAGCACAAGGTCCTTCCTTTTCAACTTCTTCACTCTCTAATCAAGGATCAACACTAGACATTTTACATAGGTCACATCCTCATCAAGCTCTATCTCCACTGGCTATAACACTAACTATGTATCTAGATGGCACTTCCTCAACATACTGACATGGAACACCAAATGCAACCTGTGAAAATTAGGTGGAAACTCCAACCAGTAAGCCACATTTCCAACATGTGTCGTCACTAGGTAAGGTCCCATATACCTGGGGGCCAACTTACCCTTCTTTTCAAACCTCAGAACACCCTTACAAGGAGAGACCTTCAAATATACCTTGTCTCCCACTTGAAACTCCAAGGGTCTACAACGATTGTCTACATACGACTTATGTTCGTCCTCTGCTGCTTTTATCTATTGTTATATCACTTTGATCTTCTCTGTTGTCTACTATATAAGCTTGGGACCAAGAAGCTGATACTCACCTGTCTCATGCCAACACAACAGAGATCTGCAATGTCTTCCATACAACGCTTCATATGGTTCCTTATAAATACTACTCTGATAGTTGTTGTTTTAGGCGAACTCTATCAAACTGAGATGTACATCCCAACTTCCTGTGAAATGAAGAATGCAAGCCCTCAACAAATCTTCTAAGGTCTGAATAGTCCTTTTAGATTGACCATCTGTCTGTGGGTGGAATGAAGTAGAGAACTTTAAATGTATACCCAAATCTATGTACAACCTCTCCCAAAAATGACTCCTAAACTGAGGACCTCTATCAGACACAATAGTTGCTGGAACACCATGCAAACACACTATCTCAGCAACATAGACTTGGGAAGACTTCTCTACAGTGAACGTTGTCTTTACAGGAAGGAAATGCACTGACTTGGTCAACCTTTCAATGATCACCCAAATAGAATCATAACCTTTGGTTGTCCTAGGAAGACCAACTACAAAGTCTATAGTTACATGATCTCATTTCCACTATGGTATAGTAAATGGTTGTAACGTCTGTGTAGGCTTCTGTTGCTCAGCTTTGACTTGTTGACATACTGCACATCTTGCGATGAACTCAACTACATGTTTCTTCAAGCCTGGCCACCAATACATATACTTCAGATTGTGGTACATCTTGGTACTACCTGAGTGCATAGCATACATAGATGAATGAGCCTCTTCCAACACTATCTTCCTCAGGTTATCCACATCAGGAACCACTAACTTGTTATGATAATAAACTATCCCATCCTCTAGCTCATGGAAGCCATCACACATCTCGCTGCCAAACTCTGATCTAATTTTTTGTATCACAATATCTGTCTATTGAGCTCCCCTAATATGTTGTCTCAGTGTAGGTTTCACCTGTAACTGTGCCAACAAACTAGCTAACAAGGAGACTTCCAACTTGACATTCAACTGACGCAAGGAGACCAACATGTCCCACTTGTGGCACATCAAAGAACTCAACTGGCCTTTATCCATGGATGAGGATGAAGAATTCCTTATCAATGCATATTGTATGACATTTGCCTTTCCCGGATGATAATCAATCGTGCAGTCATAGTCTTTGATCAACTCATCCAACGACACTGTTTCATATTCAACTCCTGCTCTGAAAAGATGTACTTTAGGTTCTTGTGATCTGTGAAGATCTGACACTTCTCCCCATACAGGTAGTGCCTCCAAATCTTCAATGCATGAACCACTACAGCTAACTCCAAATTGTAGGTTGGATAGTTCTCCTCATGTTTCTTAAGGTGTCGAGAAGCAAAAGAAACCACTTGCTTGTCGTACATCAACACACTCCCAAACCATTCTTGGATGCATCACAAAAGATGACATATCCTTTTACTTGCTTAGGCAAGACCAGAACTGGTGCACTTGTCAACTTCTCCTTCAACATCTGAAAAGTATGTTGACATCTGTCATCCCAAATGAACGAAACATCCTTCCTTGTCAGATTTGTTAGTGGTAGGTCGATAACACTGAAGTCCTTGATTAACCTCCGATAACATCCTGCCAAACCTAGAAAACTACACACTTTTGTCGGCATCTTCGACTGCTCCCACTTTATCATAGACTCCACCTTCTTAGGATCTACGTGTACTTCTTCTATAGATATAACATGCCCAAAGAAAGATAATTCCCTCAACTAGAACCCACACTTGCTAAATTTGGCATAAAGTTGATGTTGCCTCAACACTGTCAATGCCTGACGAAGATGTTGTTTGTGCTATTGACTATCACAACTATATATCAAGATGTCATCTATAAAGACCACCACAAATTAATTATGGAATGGTCAGAACACCCTATTCATCAAATCCATGAGCGTTGTTGGTGCATTGGTCAGCCCAAATGACATAACCATAAACTCGTAGTGACCATACCTCATCCTAAAAGCTGACTTTGATTTGTCATCCTCCTTGATCATCAACCGATGGTACCCTGATCTCAGATCTATCTTTGAGAACACCATTATACCATGAAACTGGTCAAACATATCATCTATCCTCAGTAATGGATACTTATTCTTTATCTTGACCTTGTTCAATGACCTATAGTCTATGCACCACCTCATAGACCCATCCTTCTTATTTACAAATAACACTGGAGCACCCATGGTGACATCGTCCTGATAAAACCTTTGTTAAGAAGTTCTTGCAACTGTCTCTTCAATTATGCCATCTCTATCGGTGCCATCTTGTACGGTGTCTGAGCTATCGGTTGTGTACCAGGAACCAGATTGATCTCAAAATCAATCTCGTGGTGTGGGGGAACACCTAGAAACTCTTCAAGAAACACGTCTTCAAACTTTCCAATGACTGACACTTCCTGAATAATAGGAATCCTCACATATATATCCACCACGTGTACCAACAATTCCTTGTAACCTTGTCTCAAAATATTCCTTACTACCATAGCTGATACAAGACACGTCAGAAGAATCTTCCTTTCTCCTTGGAAGATCCACATCTCAATACCATCTACAAACGTCACTTGCTTGGAACCATAATCCAAGACCACTCTGTACTTCTCTAAGGTATCCATTCTAAGAATTACATCAAATCCATGCATGTCAAGTGGTATGAGATCCATTTGAATGATGTGTCCCGAAAAGGAAAGAGCACAGGAAGGGCACACATCCTACAACACTGTAGAACCAACCAATGGGGTTTCTAATAATAAACTATTCTTCTAAGGACTAACAGGCAAAGGACAACTACGAAGCACTTCACGTGCGATAAAAGAGTGCATAGCACCCGGTTCAACCAAAACATATATAAAGCAAGAAGAAGACAAATCAAAATGAAATAACTCCATCTAACCTGTCACCACTCACGGGTTGACCACCGCCTTCGGCTGACTCATAGCGTAGAATCTAGCCGTTGTCTTTTTTCGCCCCCATCCTCTGCGTTGTTGAGCATATGATCTATCTTTTGACACTTGACCATGTCCTTGTCCTCCTGTGCCACTGTTTTATTGTCTCTGTGAGCCTTACTGGCTCTACCTTAGTTGTGGGGTCACTTCATCATCCCTCATCGGGCACTCCCACTTCAGATGTCCTACCTGTCCACACTTATGACAGGCTCGAGTCTCGATCCACAACTTGGATGACCCTATTAATGATACTGATGTAACACTCTGGGCTCCTGCAGGAAGAAAACTATGGCATCTTCCCTTGCTTAGTGACCACTGTGTCGAGGCACTAAACCTTTGCAATGTTGGTGGTACAGAAAACCTTAGCTTCTAAAAGCCACCTGACGACTGCCCTTAAGAATGTGTAGACCTCTTCTTGGTACTTGTCTCTCTCTTCTCCTTCACAGACCATTCTATCCTCTGAATAGATTCCACAAACACAACAAACCTCTCTCGATTCTCCAAAGCAACAGCTGGGGTAGACAACTCAACATTCAACCCCTTCTTAAAATGACAAATCATCTCATCCCCCATCACAACCATGTAAGGATGGAACCCCAAAAACTCCAAAAACCTCACTTCATACTCATTGTTCATCATAGATCCCTATCGAATCCTCTCAAACTGAATGATCTTCTCATCAAGATACGTCTGAGGGAAGTACTAATTAACGAACTCACATAAGAACTCTTACCAACCAACCACCACACCTAGTCTCTTCTCCTCCTCTATGGCCCACCAATTTCCAACACTCCATCCCAGAAGGTACACTGTGTGCTTCACCTTATCCTATTTATGGATACTCAGGATCTCAAAAGCCTTCTCAAGCTCAGTCAGCTACAGATCTACATTTGTCGGGTCAGCTATTCCTGCATACTCAACTGTCCCAACACAACAAATCCACTCAAAAGTCTTCCCAATACCTGAAGATTCTGTATGGGGAATTGATGTCCTAGGTTGAGGTGCAGGCATCCTGTCCACCATATGAGTCATCGTTGCCATAAACTACCCAAAAGTGATTGAAAGGTAGGGTTTTCTATCATGTCTGGGTCAAACTTGGGGACTTCATGCACCCGATCTTCTCATGCCTGGTTCCTTGCACCACCACCTAGTGCAGAGACACTGCTCTTGACAACATGCTCTTTGTATTATCCAGACATCTTTAAGCTTTCTCTTCTTCTTATGTATAGGTAGAAGTGACTATAAGACAAACTAGAGGACACTAGAATAGACACAAACCCTAGTCCTAGGTCTCTGTAGACTCAACAAACCTAAAGATCTGATACCAACCTAATGTGACATCCATTACCACACAAAGAGAGATTACTCAAAACATAACCACGGAAGAAAGATTAACGAACAGATTAATGAAAAACACTATAAATTAAAACCGTTTTCATAAAATAGCCATACAATAAAAACCTGCACATATAAGTCCTTTCATGCCTCAAAGCATACACAAGGCATGTTGTCAACGTGTAACTGAAGAACTATTCCAGAAAATATATATACATGATTTCACCACATATAATATACAAAGGGCACATAAAGAAAGCACATTCGTGAAGCATCTACAAAATGTTACCGAATACCTGAGTGCACAAGGATGACTCTAGGACACTATCAACGAAAGACATCCAGTACAACTGCCAACCTTGTCAGCTACTGGTCCTCCTACTACTCCTCAACCTCCATTGTATGATCTCTACTTCTTTGTGCTCATCCACCTAGAAAGGTTGTGGGAAACCCATAGGGTGAAATTCTAAATCTCAATGGGAGATATAACTCACCACCAAATCTATTTTTATCACAGATAAGATAAGCAGAGTAGAAAAATAATTATAACTAAATGAAATAGGTAATTATCATTTATAGGAAGAGAAATTACTGTTGAATTATGAAACATCATAATAATTTAAAAGGAATATGAAGAACTTGTATATTCCCTATCAACAACATTGTATAAAGATCAAGCAAGACCTCATCCAATGTTTTCATAATTTGATCCTATACAATATATTATACATCTGACAACATATTTAATTATGCCCTGAGGATTTAATTCGTACCACCCAAATCCAACTAACCACTTGATAAGTCAAAATTGGTTCCATAAAAGTTCTAATGCAAGAGTCAGAATCCATGACCTCATCCCCTTGGTCAGTACGAGAACATTGGCAGTGACATCATTAGTCAGACTGCTATCAATGACTTATAGTCCAGCTGTACACATCTAGACCACCTTGGTACAGGTCACAACGCTAGTGAGTTACGTCCGCAACTGTACTCTTTATTAGGATATGACCACAACCATTCCTGTATCTCAAATTGAGCTACAACCTCAGATGTACTCTTTATTGGGGTATGACCGTAGCCAATCACATACATATACATTTAGGAAACAAGGAGATACCTCAACTTGCACCCCACATATTCTATAGTATGCACTCTGAGTTAAACTCGCTTCATCATTCAGCAAGTGCTAACGCTTAATGGATCTATGGAATAGGGAAAACTACACTATTATATTCCACTTGATTAATTAGATCAATTTAAACATCTTTAAGCATCAATCAAGTTAAAACGTATAGCCTCTAAATAAGATCTACATAAACAAGGACATGACTCATCACAAGAACATACTGAAACATATTAGGTATGACTTCAGCACATCATGTCTCTTTATGCAAGTATTCATCATATGTCCATCTCAAGAACCAATGTCCATCACAAGGACCAACGTCCATCACATGGACCAATGCCCATCACAAAGACCAATGTCCATCACAAGGATCAATGTCCATCACAGGACCAATGTCCATCACAAGGACCATTCCAATAGATCATAACCACCATAGCTCATACCTAGCTATGTACATCAATTGATATCACCTACATGGTTAGAAAACAGTAACAAGAAGGCAAAGAATCATCAACATCATCATCTCATAGGGCTCATGTTATACATTTACATCATACATCATCACAATTAGGGTTTCACTTTACCCGATTAGGGTTTACAAGGTTGGGTCAACAACCATCCTTAGATTATCACTTTCATCATCATTATACAACATGTTATGATGTATAAAAAAATAACTTAACACCTTACATTCAACTATCCCATAGAGTGTCACATCATGCCATGAGGCTCTAATATCAACATGGTATATCTCAAACACTACCATAAGGTATCGATTGGGGCTCCACCATAGGGTATCAGATTGTCCTTCAAAGGTATCATACATCCATGCCAAGGAAGGGTATTAGTCTACATGTATTGGTTTAGGTATCACTGTGGTTGTGTTGGGTACAACACCTTAAAGAGAGGGTGTCTTCCACAAGGTGTGTCGGGTAACGCCTCCAAGGCAAAATGGGCTTCGACATCTTGGGTTAACACAATGATGTGATGGGATGTTGGTGTGTCGAGCAATGCAACCCTGGATACATCAGACAACAACACCTCCACCGTGATGGCTCAGCAACACACAAATATCGGGCAACATGGTGTATCGTCCAACCTCTCCTATTAGCAATGTCAACCCAGGTGTGACGATCTCTAGGGGTAACAGGCAACTCCCTAGGGTATTGACATAGCAAAGTGATGGTCCTCTTAGGGTTGAATAATGCTTCAAGTATCGTGCCTATGCCCACAATGCCAAGTCGTGATGGCCCCAAGACATATCGGCCAGCACACTAGGTATCCCGACCAACTCCATATCAGTTCAACAACCACCAACAAACTATCACCCTCATCTAACATAGGCCCACTCATACCCAAGGTAGAATGATCTAAGCAACATCAGCATATGTCGACCTAAACCTAGCCAAGGTCGTGATGACCTATCACATAGGTAATGACAAGGGGCATCACTGGTCATGATGACCACCCAAACATATTGGCCTACCCTACCTATCGGCCTCCCCAATCACATTGGCCTCTCAAGCATGTTGGCCTCTTCATATACATATCGGCCTCCTCATACCTATCGGACACCAAGGCATATCGGCCACATCATTTTCAACCTCAATATAGTGTTATAAACAAGGGAAAAGAAGGTGCAATGCAAGCCAACAACCAAACAAAGTTTCTTTCCCAAAATAGATTGCAAGCTACCAAGAAAATTTATTAGCATGCAAGAAATAATGATCCAAGGATGAAGGACAAGGGTTTAGAGTTATATAACGCACCTCAAGGGTCACCACGAAGCTCTAAGCTACAAGGTCAAGCTCCAAGCTTCATGAGCTCAAGGTAGAAGAAGATACTCCAAGCTCGACTCCACAACACCTCTAAGAAGAAGATAGAACGAAGGTTAAGAGAGAAAGAGAGGGAAAGAGAAGATACCAAGGTCCATGGCCGAGAAGAAGAAAGAAGGAGAGAAATAAAACTAAGGATCATGGCTTACGAAGGAAGAAGATGAAAAGAGAATACCACAAGCTTAGGATCATCCACCAAGTTCCAAGGGAGAGCACTCCTCAAGCTCAAGATTTTCCACCAAGGAAGAGGAAAGCAAAGATGGCCAAAGGATTCTCTTGCATGGAAAGAAAGAAGTATATATACAAGAGAGATGAAAGAGAGAACAAAGGAAAGGTGCACGACCAACGAACCCTAGATGACACATGTCCATGAAGAAAGGCCACATGCAACACCATGCAACAAGGTGATAAGAACCATGCCTCGCCCACTTGTTCACCTCCCTAGGTCATGGACGATACACACACCCACTCCCTTCACAAATCAATAGGGATGAAACCCTAGAGCCACAAATCAATATGGTGAATCTAGAGACACCCAAAAACTGATAGGATGTCCCTTAAGACACCCACAACTGATACAAGGCCTCTCCTAGGCTCTTAAGCCTAAGACAACACTCCTAGGTGTAAGATACACCTCAAACATGAGTGCATAACATCACTAAAGCTGTCACCACTCATCCAAGGTTCCAACAAGGTGTCCATCTCCTTCTCTTTCCTCTAGATGATGTCAAGAGAAAGACAGAACATACTAGAGGTGGAAAACTTGCACATCAACCCCAATCTTGGGTAAATTGCAAATTGCACCAAAACTCTCTACAAAACACAAACATTAACCAAACAAGCTAAAACAAGGAACTTAAGCTTCCAATATGCCATAATTACATCTTAGATGATTAGAGCAAGGAGCTAAGAAACATACTAAAACAAACATGGTTATCCCAAAATGTGGGTCATGGTCCTTATAGCCCAATTATCTGTTGGAGCCCACCAAGATACACGATGTCAGGTCAACTACTCTCTCATTTGACTGCCAGTTTGTTGTTGCAAGTTTTCGACCACCAATGCGGGTACGCCATCCATCCTGTTGCATCAACATAGTGTGGGTGTCTCCCAGCACAATGAACTGACTTTGAAGCTCACTGGGGTGGTAGGGAACATGGGCAATAGGCCCTTGACTAGGACATGAAGAGGCCGCCCAGCTTTGTAGGGCACCGTGAGCTTAGGGGTGGTCTTTGATGAGGTCAGGGAGGCTCAAGATGTGAAGATCATATTTGGGCTTTAGAGGCAATGACTAGGGTTTGGGAGGAATAATAAGAAGGTGAAAGAGGGTGCTATGATATAAAGAAGATAAGGAAAATGAGAGGGGGGAGAAAAATAGAGTGAAAAGGGCCATCAATTGGGATCAAGGGTGCGAGAGTGGGTTGCATTGGCCATGAAAAATGTTGATGTACTCTCCCTGATACATAGTAGAAGACATCATGAGTGTCGTTTGCTCGAGTTACTTCATGAACATAAATCATTCTAATGGTAGGGAGAGTATATCCGTATTTCCAAAATTAATCCCTCACATTGGTCAGGGGGCTCTCACCGATTGTTGACTTGTTTAAGCCAGTCCAAATTTGTGTTTCTTTGACAACTTTATGAAGTTCATATCCCCCAAAATGTAACTTTGATTAATGGGAAACTTTCATTGTTAGTTGACAAGTGTCCTCTGGTGCATTGTTGCATGCACATGTGATCTTTTGATATTTATAGGTTCCCCAAACTAGGTTCACTAACAACACTAAAATATGCTCCCGCAAGCGCACGAGGTCATGTTATAGCATAAATGAGAGGCAAGCAATGGGGGTCAAACCATAGGGATGGAGGAGGCACTAGAACTTAGTTGGTGTTGGCTACATTCCTAAAGCAGAGACTAGGGTTGAAGGGTTTAAAAGTGGCTTTTGGTTTGATTACACTAAGCAAGCAAGCAAGTAAATGCAATATGAAAGCTATATTACCAAAAACTAGATTGTCCTAAGCAAGTTAAGTCTAAGAGACTAGATTACGCAATCAACTAAACAAGATCTACACTACTCTAGCAAGGCAATCAACAACTAAGAACTTAGCTAAACACTAGATCAAGCAAGGATCTAGGTTAACCCTAATTAATAAGACTATGCAAATAGCTAGAGCAAACAAAGGCAATTGAGCTAAACTAGCATTAACAAGCTAAGACGGTAAATTGGGTTTTAAGTAATAGACTGGATAGATGGGCCATTTGCGAATGTGATTTGATATTAGTTGGGGGTGTCAAAATGGCATGCAAATCTCACAATTCAATCTAGATTACCAAAGCAAACAACAAGGCAAGTTCTATTAGAATGTACCCTATACTACTAGTTGGAAAGTTAGGGTTAGGTGTAATTGTAGTAGGACTTGTCAAGTGTAGGTTTCTAGGGTAAGTGGTATTAGGGAAATTGAGAGCCAAGGGTAGGAATGGGGGTAGATATAAGGGTTTTACACCTCATGTTACTTGGCATATAGCCTTTTGGAAGCTCTAGGAAATTGCACTAATCACACTTACACTAGCTACTTAGATCTCACACTCACTTTTAGAAGAAGGGAGAGGTATGTAGTAACAAAGGGGGCTAGCTAGGGATCTACTAATTGGACCTAGGAGCCATTCCTAAGATTGCTACATACAGTCCAATTCCTCCTAGAAGCTAAGTGTCATCAAGCATCACAAAGTAAGCAATTTATGTTAAAAAGAAAAAACCCTCATGCAGGATAATGGGTAATGAGATAGAAGCAAAGGAAATTATCATAGAATGAAATCATGTTCATTACAAATTATTTTCCCCCAACATGGTATCAAAGTCACATTTTAACCCCAAACAACCCACTAGTAGGGGCTTAGCTAGACATAATCAAAGAAAAGATAAAAGAAAGGGGAAGAAGGGGATAGGACTCCATGGAGCTCAAAGTAGTTCCTTCTCCTTCACCTCCTAGATGCTATAGGGAAACCTCCCTCCTCCATGGTGGACGATGGGCATGAAAATGAAGGGGATTATGGTAGAAAACCTAGAAAGCTAGGTTTCTATGGTGGAAATGGTGGGTGGAGAGCATAAATGCAAGGGGAGTGCAATGAATGCTCAAGAGTGGGTGGAGAGGAGTAATGGAACCTAACCTAGTGTTGTGGCCGCCACCCATGTATATATAGGTGTGAAAGCACTAGGGTACGTAGAGGCATTGCTCGAAAAACAATGCCAAAAATGCTAGGGTTTAGGTGGTAGCATTGCCATGCTGGGCAACACAACCATGGTGGGTAGGGGTAGGAACGATCATGGTGGTGTGGAATGGTTGTTCTAGGAAAGTGGAAAAATTATAGTTGAGGTGGTGAAATGGAGGCTGGTAGCATGACCATACTGGGCAGCACAAACGTGGTGGTGGCTAGGTAGAACGACCATGCTGGGTAGCACGGCTGTGGTGGTCGAGTTGGAGGTGAGGTCGTTCCCTTCAGCATGCCCATTTTGTCTTCAGCTAGCACGGTCATGCTGGGCAGCACGACCATTTTGGGGGCTTCATGGCATAGCCATGCTGGGTAGCACGACCGTGGTGGGTGAGTTGTTGTAGCTTGCAAATTTTGGGATTTTCCCGGTAACTTGTGCATTGGCCAGCATGACCAAATGTTCAATCACCATGACACCGATGTTTACAAACCCCTCACTTACAACTGTGGCCATAAGAAATAAGTATTTCTGAGAACTAGATCCTTGATTATCATAGCAGCCAAACAAGGTGTTTGCTAGCACCTTCTACAAGTATCTCAAGAAAGAGTTGTAGATCTTGCTCATTTTGTATTTCCCTATAGAAAAGGTAGATTGGCCCGTGATCGTCTTCCACATCTTGGAGTAATCTACTCTACCGTTCTTGTCAAATCTTCCCTCGTTGAATTTGTTTGCCATTTTTGGATTGGGGGCAAAGATTTCATTGATCTGAGAAGCTTTGAGGACATGTGTTGAGTAGTTTAACTTGAACCTAATAGAATCCTCTCCTTGATACTGAACCTTCTCAAAGGTTACGAAGAACTCATGAGTAATCTCCAAGTATGTTTCTTCAACCTTAGTTAAAATCTTGTACAGTCCACAACATCGTAAATGACTATCAAATGAGAAGTTGACTGCTATGGCTTCCTGTGGCGAACCGCTCGGGAAAACAAGATTAACTAATGCGGAAGCGAATTATTAGTAGCAAAATTACTAAAAATTAAAACTTTTTCCAATAAGATTCACAAACTGTAAAACTCTTTCATACAGAACCAAAGTAAGTTATTTACATTCTGATTCATCAGTACTTCTTTGTATCATCTCATCTCAAGAGTTATAAACATTGAATGCCCTGTTAAATTGTACATAAGCAACATAAAAAAATCTCGAGGCATCAAGCCAAAAATATCAGATTCATATCAAACCATCTACTGACTCCTAGGACCTAAGAGTACAAAGACAACACATAGGACTCTCTATATACAGAACCTAACAGACAGTGTCTCCACCTGAAGATCATTGTTGTCCTTGTTGTTGTTGTTGCTGTTGTGGATGATGTTGTTGCTACTCACCCACTGAAGGGTTTCTTCTTCCTCGACATCTACCTAAAAAGTTGAATCCCACGGGGGTGAGACAATTGAAAATTGTCCCAGCAAGAGATATAACTCACTGTCAGAAACATTGTTATTGCAGAAAAAAAGATTAACACTGAGCAGTAGAATTATAAATATCCAACAACAGGTAATTCATTGAATAAACTAAGTAGAGCAGTATTATCTAAACAGTTGATTTTAGTTATAACTTGATTAAGTAGTAAGTTATTTATTAAATAAGGAATATGAAGAACATGTATATAATTTATCCATCTAGGACATAATAAACAATGTATCATCAATCATTGTTTCTCGTAGTTCAACCCTAAGCAAATATGGTACACGGCTGATTACATTTTACAATCATACTTATGCCCTGAGGAGATGAGGTATACCGTTCATACTCCAACCGACCATTGCAAAATTGAAATCGGTACCATACATAGGTCAATAGAAGAGCCAAATTTCTATGACCTCATCCTCCTCAGTCAGTGTGAGGAACAACATGCATGACATCTTGTGTCTCTGCCAAATAGCTTTCCAGGGTATGCTGGCAACTTCGCTATTAGAGTTACAGTGGCATGTTGTACTCTCTTTGTAATCGAGAGATTTCTTGTTTATCTCTCATCGATTCGGCATTAACATCATCATCGGGAGATTAGTGATACATATTCCTGGCATATACATATAATGAAGGATTGAGAGATTTAATGTTTATCTCACATCAATTCCTCCATTAGGGCATAACGATATTCGCGCCCATAACCCCCACATACTCAAAAGTATGCTCTCCAGGAGTTCCCTTAGGAAAACCTATTTCACCATCACCAAACTATTGACGATGATGGATCTATGGTCAGGGCTCTACATGATATCATTTCACTTGATTATTTAAGTACATTACAACATTCTATTAACATCTGGCATGTTTTCAAACATAAACCTTTATAACAATTGCTATAAAGAAAGAGTACTATTTCTATCAAGTTCATTTCACATCATTATTATCATTGGGAACTCAATCCCTTATCATCTCATCATCATGATTCAAGAATATGGGTGTTCAAACCCTTAGATCATCGAAACACTTGTTACAACTTTAATAGGTAACTTAATGCCATCAAGTCATCTGACAGTGTAAACATGATAATTGCAATGCAGGTATTTCACATGGCTCTTAAAGCCTATCAATCTCTTTTGTTACCTTTCACTAGGCAAAATAGCAAAGCATTGCTTACAAAACTCATAAAGTACTTTCAATAAACAAAGCATCATAGCTCATACCTGGATATGTTCAATATCTCATAAAACCTGCATGATTAGTACATATGATAACAGATACATCAATTTCATATCAGCACAATGCAAAATAATTATAACATCACTATTCAAGGATTACACCACTATGCCCTTACTAGGGTTAGGGTTTCCCTTTTCAATTAAATTAGGGTTAATCATTCCCTTTAGCTCAAATAGGATTAATGACTCATCATTTCATTATCCAACCTTAGAGCTTCTTGGTATAAAGTATAACCCAGAATTAGGGTTTCACATATACTTTCACCTTATTTGGAATTAGGGTTTACTATTCACATCACATCACCCTAGATTAGGGTTTACTGTTCACATCACATCACCCTAGATTAGGGTTTACTATTCACATCACATCACTCTAGATTAGGGTTTACTATTTACATCACATCACCTTAGTTTAGGGTTTATATCCATTAACCCACAATTAGAGTTTACTATTCACATCACATCACCCTAGTTTAGGGTTTACTATTCACATCACATCACATCACCCTAGATTAGGGTTTACTATTTACATCACATCACCTTGAATTAAGATCATACCATCATCATGTATTAGGATTTCTCCTATCAATACCCTCAGTTAGGGTTATGATTCATTAATCTTCATAATTAGGGTTTCATGATCTCACTATGAAGGATCATACCCTAATTAGACATTCATTCATATTGAAAGTCCACTACATGATTATCATTCATGTAGGAAGTCTTCCCTCTCATCTTTTATAAGATGATGTTTACTTTAGCCTTGATTAATCTAAGCCAACTCAACTTGAAAAAGAATTGATACCATAACTCATGGTCATTAAAGCTTAATTATTTAAAGGGTACTAATCACCCTATCTCATTAAGGGTACCATTATTATAATCACCATTGATTTACATCATATAATTGTTCACTTAAACAATTGACCTTTATTCACTTTAAGTGTTCATACAAGTTGGTTGATTACCTTCCAAATGATCTTGGAATCTTAGACCTCAAACGGTCTTGACCAATCAGACCTCAAACGGTCTTTCCTGGAATACCTCCAAACGGTCTAAGACTGTTTAGACCTTCAAAAGGTCTTGACCAAACCATTGAAACCGTTTGCTAAAGTTGAACATTGAGATCCTTTGCTAAAGTAAAATGTTGAAAATGCATGAACTCTACCGGTTTGGGATCGTTTGGTCCCAAACGGTCTTGAGACCATTTGGAATCAAATAGTCTTGAGACCGTTTGGTCCAAACCTCCTCAAAACTGCATGGACCAAAAATAGTCTCAACTAATCAAAATGAATTAGGGTTTCCAAGGTTGGTTCCTTCAACCATTGAATTCATATAACCAATCATCAATTGGACCTATCATCATACTTTTATTGAGTTAAATAGGTCATCCTTCAACTGATTTGACCCTCAATTGACCCTCAATTGGTTATCAATTAGGGTTTGAATCAATTGGATTAGGGTTTGGAATCGATGATCCTTCAACATTAGTCAATGTGTAACTAGTTACTTTAAAACTATTGGATCATCATACAAATTGGACATGACCTGACCCCAAACGGTATTTAGGTTGTTTGGATGTCCTCCAAACAGTCTTGAGACCATTTTCCTATGTCAACATCAAAATCCAAGTCAACCAACTAGGGTTTGGTTCATTGGATTGATCACCAAATCAACATTTGATTGCACTTTAACTTAGTACCTTTGAATCTTCAGATACCTAACCATACTCAACCCTAGACCTCCAAACTGTCTTGGGTGACCACCAAATGGTATTGAGACCGTTTGGGTGATCCCCAAATGGTTTTGAAACTGTTTGGGTCAATCAACCCAAGTTTCAAACTCAATCAAATTGGAAATCAACACTTAACCTGATTAGGGTTTTAGTGATTGATGGACCTTCAACTCATGAACCAATTGGAGATAATCAAATATAATTGATGGGTCATTAACCTAGATCATTATGAACAAATCCCCAAATGGTCAACCCTGGTCAACATCACCAAGCGGTCTGAAACCGTTTGGCCTCATGCGGTTTTGGTGAAACCGTTTCCCTTCAAACAGTTTGAAACCGTTTGCTCCCAAACGGTTTGGGAAACCGTTTGAGCTCATCAAATGAAACCGTTTGAATAGGGATTTCTTTGGATAAAATATATGTTGATTCCATTCATCCAACAACAACAACCATTTTTCATGGAAATTTCAGCAATGAATCGCAAGAGTACCAAATAGAAGAAAATAACCAACGATTATTGAAGAATGGAATGCAATACTAATGTTAAGGGTTTGAGTAATAAAACCCGCCTATAAAACTGATCCCAAGCTCCAAGCTCCACGGATATAATGCTGGATGGAGTTCCAGCAACTGTCCAAGGTCCGTTCTTGAGCTTTTGGATGAGCAAGTTGGCTAGGATTGGAAACCGGGTGAAGAAAACCAATAATCAAGCATTGATTTAGTGTTTTCACCATGAATCCGAGGTAGAAGATGATCAAACCTTACCAACAGGTTATGGTCGTCCTTATCCTGCTCCTAAGCTCTCCCTTGGTCGGCCAAAGCAAAGATGAGAAAAGAAATTTCATGGAAACGATCCTTAAGTGTATTGGAAAAAGGATATGTATAAAGATTTCAAGGAAAGAGAAAATGGGATTTTTTTCTTTAAATTCCAAAATAATTTCCACTAAAACCCCCTCCATTTCTTGGCCACGAAGCCATATTCATGTTCTTGCAAAACCTTTTCATTATCCAAGAACTAATGGAAAAGAAATTAAGCACCTTAAAGAGTTTTATATTAATATCCAACCTTTTAGTGGATATTACTTTTTATTATGATAATATGAGTGGCTTCCACTCAACCAAGATCTTTTTGTGCCATAGCAAGGCACAATCTCGTCCAACTTATTGCAAACACATCCTTCAACTTTTGGTTAAAGGTCTCCTTAATTAATTTATTTCTTTTTGCATTAAATTAAATTAAAGTCCCATTTATGCTTAAATCTTGATTATTTTAATGTCAAGATTCTCTCTCCTCCAAGATAATTCAAATGAGGCTCCCCTCTAATTTTCTTTGCTATACTTGATGCCAAGAAACATGAGAGACCCTCTAGAGGTGAAATTCTGCATATTGAACCCTGCGTTTTGGGTAAATTGCACATTACACCAAAACTAGGTTTTAATGCACAAGGATTGCTCTACAAGCTTTATCTTGGTGCCCAAGCTTGTGGAAACCATACCACTACATCATATTAATTCTTATGATGTATCAACATCAGAGGAACATCTTATCATGTGAAATTTTCAAGTTAACCCCTCAACTTGGGTAATTTGCACTTTATTTCCAAAATTAACCAAACAATGTTTCAACATTATTCAAAAAGGACTGAAATTGAAATATAAGTTCCTCAAAAGCCTTAATTACGTTTCAAAAGATAAGAGCAAGCATATAATCAACTTTATTAGGCAAAATACCTAGGGTTAGTACATAACCCAGGTCAGGGATATTATAAATTATCCACCCCTTATAAGGATTTCATCCCCGAAATCATTAACAAAACATTTTAAGAGAAAAGAGTAGGGTATTTCCTTCTCATTTCTTCCTATAGTTCCCATGCAGCTTCTTCAATGCCACGATGATTCTAGAGGACTTTTACAAGACTAATGTCTTTCTTTTTCAGCTTCTTGATCCTTTTGTCAAGAATCAACATAGGTCCTTCAACATAAGATATATCATCGTTTAATTCTACTTCCATAGGCTGCAGAACTGATTCTGTATCTGAATGACATTTCCTTAACATGGAAATGTATAAGGAAATGTGGAACACTGGGTGTAACTTTTGCAGCTCAGGTGGTAACTCTAGCTTATAAACTACCTTTCCAATCCGTTCAATGATTGGATAAGGCCCCATAAATCTAGGAGCTACCTTTCCTTTTCTTCCAAACCTAAGAACTCCCTTTCAAGGTGAGACCTTGAGGTACACTCTGTCTCCAACCTGGAATTCTAAAGGTCTATGACGCTTATCAGCATAAGATTTTTGCCTATCATGTGCAGTCTTTAACTGTTTTTGTATTATTTTAATCTTCTCGGTGGTCTGCTGCACAAGATCAGGACCTAAAAGTTGATATTCACCAGTTTCATACCAACATAGGGGAGATCTACAACATCTACCATACAAGGCTTCATAAGGTGCCATGTCAATGCTGTGCTGATAGCTATTATTGTAGGCAAACTCTATCAAGCTTAGATGTAGATCCTAACTTCCTGTAAACTGGAGGACACATACCCTAAGCAAGTCCTCCACCTCCCGACCCTATGGTCATGTGCACTAGGTCATTAGGAAACTCCTACTTCCATCAGTCTTATCCCTACCTAACCCTAGGATAGACTTAGGATTCTCTTATAGTACATGTTCAACTTAGAACCTTACCCAATCATTCATCATCTCTCTTCCAACATTCATGGGATGACTTTCATCCTTTCATAGGGATCATGTCAACCTGCCTACCATGGTCAAACCCCATACTGGTTACCTCCATGGTAACACATCCACATGCACATAGAGAAGGTTATATGTGGGTCTATAGGTTCATTCTCATGCCATGTACTCTTCACTTAGGTTCTCAAGATCCTATGAAACCTCCTTAGGTTACCTCAAAACCAACCAAATTGGTAAACTCCTACCAAAGGGTCCCTCTCCCAAGATGGGAGGAAACTACACCTTGATAACAAAGGTCACAAGCATCCTTAGGGTTTATATTCACAAGATCATGCTTAATCCAGCAACTACTAAAGCACAAGCGTACCTACTAAACTATGCTAGTTCACACTTGTTCTCATCCTCAACATTAAACCAACTTAGTTGTGAGGGGTTCATCACACATACCTTTAACTTAAGGGGTTTCTTTCTACTCTACACATGCTCGAAGCTATAGAGACTCAAATCTTATCATGAGCGTCAGGTACACTGCTTCCCCTCTTAGGCCTAGAAACCCTAGGTCCACCTTTGGGTGTCCAACTGCATGCTCGAACTCTTAAGCACGAATCAAGCATGTCCAAGGTATGTCATCCTTTCATTCGAGAAACATTTCGGAGTTGAGTCCTCTTCCAAGACAACTAACTAGGTATAAGGTCTCACATCCTGCTACAAAACCTCTCCAAGTCTAAGAAACTCTTCTCCCTATCTCAGGAGGTAAACACCTATACCATAAGCACAGAGGTACCAATAGACTCATCCTCTCTCTAGGGTTTGGTTCCTCTCATGGCAACCAAGACATCATTAGCCTCCAAGGGTCAACCATACATCAACCACTATCATCCACTTAGGTCGTATCATCCTCAACTCCCACTGTTCCTCAAGTTTCGGGGTTTTAGACTTCCAACCTTCTTGCATGAGGTCTTCTCTCTCTCTAGAGCTAATCCTACAACCAACCTCTCTATAAGAGGTCCTTTCTTCATGAAGGATCAAGCTCATAAGCATGCCCCTACCTGAGTGAAGCCTATGCTCTAACTTATGTTTACTCAAGATTATCCATAACCCCTTATGCTTATCTCATAAGCCATCCATCATGATCCCTCGTCTAGGGTTTCATCCAACTGCCAACACTATTGACGCACTCTGGGTGCAATATATATCCTACTTGAAACAACCCAAAAGGTTTCTATAGGTTCTTCTCTAACCTCATCCATGAAGGAGCTATCCTTCGCTCAAACATGCACGACCCTTCCCAGGGTTGGGTTGCCAAAGGTACTCGGTCATCAACTTCTCATGGTTCATATGGCATCCAAGGCATGTTTATCATGAAATCTAACTCATCATGTCATCTCTCACTCTAACCTTCACTGAGGGTTAGGGTTAACATCATCCTCAAAGGATTTGCTTGGTCTCTACTTTTAATGGAGGTCTCTACCTCCAAGACTAACTCTCTCTACTCATCCTCCTGCTAAGGAGGTCTATCCTCTGGTCTCTCCTGAGGGCAATGACAACTCGTGTCATATGACCTAAGCATGTATCTATTCCTTTATGCTTACTCTATTAAGCTTATGTCCATGACATCTTATTTACATGGTTTTAATTATTTTGGTGGAGGATTCCTTAATCCTTATCAACCTTTCCCATACCTCAAGAGGGTGAGGAGAAGAGAGGAAATCCTAATCCTTAAGGTCCTTAATAGAATTTGAGTTGAGAAAGGATGAACAAGATGAGAGAGTCCTAAAGGTATCTTATTTTGAATCATACCCTAAGACTTTGGCCAGGAAATCACATGGATCTGGGAGTCCTCGTATTCTGACTAGCGGTGCGGAGGAAAATATTGCTAGTCCCCGGTCGTGATCCTTTTCTAGACACCTTTGTCTTTCGGATAATCCTCTAATAACTCCCTTAGGTTCTATGGAGTTTTTAAAATTTAATAATTATTAATGGTTAAATGAGGAACCTAGGCTCTGATACCAAATGTTACGACCCACCTTCTGGTAACCCCCAATTAATGGAGACCGAGAGGTCGAAGTTGCACCCATAACTTCTGGATCAAAGGTTTGACATTTAACCAAGACCAATTATTAAATTTCAACAATCTATACTAAAAAGCTGTAATAAAATTTTGCATACCTTTGAAAAGTTTGGATAAATCTAAACTTCTTAACACAGCTAAACTACTCTAACTAGTTCCTCCTTGTTCTTTAATTCTTGAATTCACAAAGTGTCGCTTTGCTGTTTGTGCTTTTGAGATATGTACTTAAATCGCCGACAAACAAATTGACGGTCAGCCGAAGCTGGTATGTGGGGGAAACAAATAATGTGCAACTACGTTAACAATGCATTCATGCAATTAATCAATTAACAATCAAGATTACGTTTTAAACCATACTACTCAATCCTTACCTATCCCCTGACTCTGTGTTGTCCCTACAGTGGACTTGTATACTACCTCTCTTTTAGGCATATTCTTACCCCCATGGTCCTACCTTACAGGTATCCAATACATAGGGTAATAGAGTTGCATGGCACTACCCGAAGGTAACCCAATATCTAACTCAAAGTGACTTGATGGTCCTACTCCATTGGTAGCCATGTACTAAGTCATCCAATGACCTGATGGTCCTACCTCCAAGGTAGCCATGTACTAGGTCAACTATTAAGCCACAGAGGGGACCCAGATCTGATCTAGTAGGCATATATCTTTTGTGATAGTCATAGCCTCATTATAATTTGCATGAACTAAATTCATCCAACAGTTTATTCCAAGTCATCGATGAAAACTTCAGAAAACCTCAAAAAACTAACTCGAGATATTCATAAGCGTAACCACATACCTTCGATTGTAGATTTCAAGAAAGATTCAAGTATGCAGAGAAACCCAATCAAGCAAGCAATGAGGAATAGAAATCTTAAAATAAAAGTACCAATTTCCTTTTGTTAATATTTATCCAATTTCATCACATTACTTAGGATTTCAATTCCAATTTTAGGGTTTCTTTGGAAATTAGGGTTTTTGCCTCCATTATTAATATTATGATCTCTAATTTATCAAAACTACATAAAACCCTCAATTCCTTTCATTTTAATATTCCTAATAGTATTAGGATCATTATTTTGCAATTTACTTTCTTAATCCTAAATATCAAGATTTTCTCTTTCTTTATCCCCAAATTAGGGTTTCAATAAACAATATCATTTATTTATGGATTACAACTCTAAATTAGGAAACCTTGCATTTAAAATGGATAAACAAACCACCTTTATCATTAACAGGGTTAATCTTATCAATTTGACCTATAAATTCGCCAAAATACACCCTTTATCTTCAATTAGGGTTTCTCATCAACTTTTAATACATTTTACTAGAAAATTAAAGTAATTTTGTAAAACGAAGAAAAAATAGGTTTTCAAAGTATTTTTATTAGATTCCTCATATTTTTCTACACAATTTTCATATATAAAGTCTTTCCATTAGAGGTTCCTAGTTATTTCTATCAATTTCACAAGAAAAACCCTTTTCTGGTTTAATTAGCAGAGAGACGAAAATATCGTTTTTTGTGAGTCGTTGGATCGCTGCGCCCGTGGTCCTCCTCCGGATCTGACGCTCTGTGTAACACATCTACACTAACCCTGAAGCGTGCCCCGCCTCCTGTTATTGGCCGTGAGATCGACTCGAGCCCACGATGGATCTCGATCCGATGACTCACGTCACAACACTCCACCGACACTACAAAAAATTTGGCCTTTATTGTAGAACATTTGTGAGGAACCGAAAATCATGAATAATGATGTCTATTTGTGAGGGATCATCCTTCAAACATGGGACCAAATCCCTCAACCGTGTTTTTTACATCCTTAGACCTTTTATGTGAATACTAATCCCTCACAAATACATTACTCACTAATCACCCTGTGAACAATACCATGCCAAATATTTCCCTCCATCTCATAACCCTTCCCACCCGTCCCAAATTGATGGCGGGCAATTTTCCTATCCAAATAACCATTCCTCCACTGAAGCGCAAACCAATTTTCAACCTAAATGTCTCCGCCTCCCGCAACCCCTCTTCCTCCTGCGGCACCCAGCTTCCATCCTGCCGCACACAATCCCCATCCCGCCGCACACAATTACCAGTCCACGCTACCAGCTTGTCCTTCAGGATCACCCTTTCTCCCCAGCCCCCTAAAGTGATTTGATAAGCCCTATACAGAGAGAGAAACTGACCGGTTTTGACGACTCAGATTTCTCCGTGGCGGCCGTCCCACCGACGGTATCAGATTCTATCTACGTCTCATACGCTGAAATGGAGCAAGACAACCAAGTTGGATTGGTGCCTCCACATCCCGTTACCGCCGCTTCCGCCGCCGTCGTCGACGGTGGGGAGCCTGATGACTAGAGCAAAGCGGCTGATGATGCCGCCAATGCTGCCCATCCGGCTCCCATGAAGGAGGACCGTGCCATGCCCCTACAAGATGGGATGGATGTTGTCCCTGCACATCCCCAACAAGGTCTCTCTCCGGTAAATCGACTTTCTTAATACTGATCAATTGTTCCTTCCTCCCCACCATACTATTTCTTTTACTGTGTGTTGCTTGCACTTGGCGGGGACAGATCTGGTGGGCTGTGTTTGATCAAATGTTCCATCTTTTTATTTGCCTGACATTAATTTGACTATGCAATTAGTATAAATTTGGTGCTAACATTCACTGGTGCTTCGTTTACTGGCCGCGTATCTTATACAAATGTCTTCAGAGGAGATGGTCAATGGTTGCAGATAAAAATCTGGACTGGCCATCTCATACAAATTAATCAAGATCGGACATAATCAGTAGTCTCCAGCATTTTTAAACGTCATCAAACACAGTCGTGTTTCTGAAGTCATAAATTGGATCTCACCAGCTCAAAATGATTTTCATCCAAAACAATGGTAATTTATAACGTGAAGAGTTCAATATAGTTTGACCAGAAACTCGACTCTAGAGGCAATTCACAAGTAACTGTAAACTTGAGAGGATTGCTTTTATTGTTGCACGCAAACTAACTCTGAGCACATGAAGTTAATTTGTGTAAGTTAATTCATGAGATGCTAGTGTGTTTGCTATCAAAATTGTGTACAATTTAATCTTGAAGTGGAATGCACACTCCTCTTCAACTTTTGCTTGTTCATTTCGCTAGCTGGAATCTCATCTCTGCATGATGCTCTAGTTATGTATGTGACAAGATGATGGTACCTATGACCTAACTCAGTTTGTGGGCATGTGATGGTACTATTTTGATTATTGTGTACCTACAAATCATATAGTTTATCGTCATCATATGGAGCTGTAACCGCCGAAATTTACCTAAGCGTTAATTTTTTAATGATTATTAAACTACCTAATGCAGTGTTGAATACTACATGTTATGCTTCACACAAGACATAAACTCCATCAAAACCATCTAGGACTTGATTTGAAAGAGTTTATCATTGTGCATATAAGAAATAGTGTTGCAAATGTTGGAAAGTGCAATGCTCCTTGTTTCACTATAGAATATGCTATTGAGTACATTAACTTTTTGCAGATAGTAGGGAAGATCTTGAGTCTAAACTAGAGTCAATGAAGTTAGAGAACAAAGGTATTTTCTTAACTCCACTTTTTATTTGAACTTGGAAGTTAACAATTATTAGCATCACTTGTTGTACCTAATCAAACAAAATTTCCCATTTAAGATGTAGAAAAAGAGAAAGAGATAGTGGAACAAGATGAGGTTGATGTGGATGGGAGTGAAGACACAAAGAAGAGCCATTTTAATGTTGTGTTTTTTGGTCATGTTGGTATGTTGCTTCACCTACTGCTTACATCAGAAATTTCTTCATCACATGCCCCCATTAATTGTTAAACTATGTAGATACTAGTTAAATGTGCCAATTGTTACAGACAACTTTGTATTTCTCTCTTTACTTAGCCAAAAAAATTGCAATAGCAGATGATCTAAAATTAAATATAAACAATACATAAGATGAGAAAAACTTGTTTTAACAGACTATGGATGTATTCATGTTCTAGTTTTACAATTAAATATATCAATAAGTGTAAACATATACTGGAAACCTTTTTCTAGCTTTAGAATATTTTACTCAAGTGCAAGTAGTCTATTTATATCATCGTGCCATTTGTTGCAATGTTCCCTAAAGCATCTTTTATATTATGTCTGTAATCAGATTATAAATCATGATATATAGTAGTCTTATCATGTTCTTATGATATGTTCCAGGATAATGTGTTCCAAACTTCTTACATCCTCCATCTGTCTGAAATCACTTACTTAATAAGTTAATAGTTTATTATAGTGCATTGCTATTTTGTTCTCTGTTTTCTATAAGACGTATACATCTCAGAAAATAGGTGGTTATATTGCAGCAATCTACCTGCACTATGATATACATACACTGATGAAATATGCCTTCTTTAGTGCCATTGCTCTATGATATACATTTTTGTCAAAAGGTATGCATTATGCATCTGCATTACCGACCACTCATATCTGTGCCACTTTGAGCATGTTACTTGTATTATGACACTCTTTTATTGTCTTCATGTATCTTGCAGGCCTGGAATAATGCTGCTATTGTTGTTTCCCTCTTCTTATTCTGCCTCTAGTGCTTTGCTCCAGTTTCTTCAATACATCTATTGCATGCTTGAGGAGTTATTTTTTTCAAGGGAAGTATTTATTTGGTACAACTCATACTCACGGCGAGTGAACACTTACAAGCATGGGTTTTTTTTCATGTCCAAGATCATGATTATGTATATGGTAGGTCTGCATATGATCCCAAAAAGGTTTACTGAAAATGTTCCTTTTCATTTTCTTTACTTATTCAATATGCGGCTATACCATTACTTTAGATCATTATGTATAAGCAATCATTATTAATTTCTTTGGTTGGAAAAGTTTTAACATACTATTTCGATAATCATGTTCGAGGATGATGAATATCATTGACATTACATTGTAAATAACATGAACAACCTCAAAATTATCATATAGCAATGTAAATGTTCATTAATCATGTTGGATTTATTTGGGTGGGTATTAGTTTGGGTCACTTACATTTATCTCTACTTCACACTCACTCTGATTCCTTTTTGTATTTATATTGATAGGGTAGAATTACTTTTAATGATGGATTTCTACGGACAATACACCTAGGAGTAGACCAAAACCGAAATATGGGTAAGTTGTTTGTTGTACTATGATTTATGTATTAACTTTAAATTCTATTAATATAATGATTTGTCATTTTTAGGAGAAGAATATTCAAGTACCTAACCATATGAGGCCTGGCGTTGATGAAGAGCACCACACCATTTGAAGGAATATGGAGACATTATAGATCTTAAGAGTTTCTATCATGATATGTTGATTGTCATCAATCTCAAATTTTAGAACCATATGTACTCTTTATTTATATCAACGTTGAGCACACAATGTATGGATAATATTTTTCTTCAATAACAAAAATTGGTTTGAGGTGATTTAACATTTTTATGTGTCATTTTGGTGTTGAATCTTCTTATGATGTCATGTGAATTAGTATAAAAATATTGCTTGAGGTTATGTATACAAAGTTTTCATTTAAAATTTGATATTCACTATAGTAACAATTAATTAACATTTAATAAATCATTCAATAATCAATAACCAAATCATTTACAGTAGTCCCTCATAAATATATTGATGAAGGTCCAGATTGACCATCAAAGTTGCATTGATGACGACCACATAGCCCCTCAAAATAATATTAATGAAGGCATTATCCCTTCAAAAATATATTCTCCAGGACCATCAAGTCCCTCAAAAATATATTTATGAGAACTAAACATGTCCTCAATAATGTTATAATGAAGGCTAAATAGTCCCTCAAAAATGTATTTATGAAGGCTAAATAGTCCCTCAAAAATGTATTTATGAAGGCTAAATAGTCCCTCAATATAACATTCTTGAGGGTCAGTTGGTCCGTGACAATTGTATTCGTGAGGGGCACTGGTATTTGTCACATGATTTATCTTCACGGACCATTTGTGAGGGTCAGACTCACAACCGTCCCATTTTGTGAGGGCCTGTAGAGAGGGGTTTGTGACAGGACTCACTCGTGAATAATGGCCCAATTTTTACTAGTGCGAGCGGCTAACTCAACGTGCGCTCCACTGGGATCATTGGATCTCGAAGTGGCTCACCGTGGTCTTTTGATCCCACGGTCCCTGCGTGTCGTCCTCCTCCTTTCTTTTGAAAAGAACCAATGGTGGCGCCGCGGCGGTCCTTCGCCGGAGCAGGGCCAATAGATTAGAGGAGAGGGAGTCAGAGCTTGGAAAGGGGCCGTTCGAGATTGCAACTACACGAGGAATTGAGGGGTGCCCCATATATAGCCATGGGAGGTCCCTATGAGGATTACCAATCCTATACGCAACCTGTGTTCCATCCCAATTGGGCATTTTGTGAGGTCGGGTCAAAACTCCAACAAACCAGGGTCAAGATGCTTCCTCCTGAAACCGATGGGAAACTTTCCCAGTACGCACATGCATTAGAGTGGCCGGAATCAAAGGGGGAAAAATCCCCTGTCACGGCCAAAGTCCTTGTCCCTCTGGGACTTGGATGATAAGAAGCACCCGTTGTATCTAAATCCAAGGGTCTCCATGCCACACGCTTGATCGAAAAGGAAACAAAATCCTATTAATACAAATTATATTCATGTTTCAATGATAACTTGGAAAATTCATAACTCCCAACTTGTAATTCCTTTTCAATTCAAATTTTAAGGGAACCTTTTTTATGCTTTTATCTTTCATCCTACAAAATTTGGGATTATTATCTAAAGAAAACAATTCCTTTTATTTGATTGCAAGTTATCATCTAATTATTCATATTTTCCACATCTTTTCTATTTCTTTTATCATTATTTTATTATCCAGAGTTCCTTGAACCCTAAGGAACCCCAAAAACTCGGAATCCTATTTTTGGAATTTATTCCTTAGTCTTTTGTTTTTATTTATTTATTCTCTTATGTATTCCTTTGAATTGTTTTTCATTTCTTTTTCCTTTTTTCTTCAATTGGGCTCAATGGCCAATAAGGCCCATTGCGAAAACGTACAAGGCTATCATACATGAAATTCATTCAAATAAAGACATCGAATCAATCATGGATTTTTATTTATATTGGAATAGAGATTTACAATCTCATTACATATTTTTGGAAGAAAATGGGGTTATAACATCCTCCCCTCCTTATAGGAATTTTGCCCTCAAAATTCAATCAAGCAAAACAAACAATTTAGGATAAGACTTTTACATGTCCATAAACGACCCCTATGTGGATTTACCTTACCCATGGCACTTCCAAAGAACCTTTATCATCACATATTCTTTTCTCTGAGTTCTTTCATCCTGGAGTCTATAAACTGCATAGGTGACTCAGGTCATTTTAGTCTCCCTTGGGGCTCACTAGGTTCATTGTTTAGCTCATGGTCTGGGTACCTCACATAGTGCTCTAAATTGACTTGGAACTCATCACACCTTTCTTTATCCTGAGGGGTAAGGTTATCCATAACCTTCTCCACCAATCCATCTCAAATGGACCCATATATCGGAGACTCAGCTCTCTTAGTTAAAACTTAGAGGGGTCGGATTTTCATGTCACATATTCTCCCACAGTGAACTGCATGTCAGTCTACTTTGCATCCGCTCACGATGCTCTTCATCTCTAGGCTCCTTTCAGCCATTGTATGATCAAAGAAACTTCATCTACACACACTGTGGTCCTTTCATCAACTTCTCCTTACTGAAGTGGTGACCGACACAACCTCCCTTGTAGAGCTTCTTTAAAACCCAATACTATCTATGGTGGTTATCATTATATCTTTCATAGGACAAGAACTGTGTCTAGATATCACCCTGAACAAGTACACATGCTCTCATCAGACCCTCTAGTCTAGATCATACTAACCACTAGTAAGGGGTGATAAACTGTACCAACATTGAGTTCCGTATGTTTCTACTTCCACCTCATGGAAGTGAACTGTTAGGTCATACTCAAGAACTTTTGAACTCATATCATGGTTTAGTTGAACCATCTCTCTCTCTTATGTAGTTCAACAGAATCTGTCTCTTGAAAATACTCCCTTCTTTCTCATGTTGTCTAGTTGAGGTGATCTACCATAACCCGTATTGCATCTTGACCTTCTTGGTCAAAGCGAGACTTACCACAACATCCATAGTGATGAAGTCCCATTCCCTCTCAGGCACTCTTTTATTCTCTATATCGATACACTGGGTTACTGGTGTTCGTCCTTCACCTCCTGTCATACATGGAAACATACCACATGCACTTCAACTTAGACATCCAAAATACTACTGTCACTTACTATCTTTTTAGTACGAAGGTATATCACGATCTCCTGCATTGTTATAATTCCTCAAGCTTGATACCTCAGAAACCCTAAACCATTCTAATCAGGGTTTCATCACCTTCCTTTCCAAAGAAGTGCATCTGAGGTTCTACCACCATCCTTTCATTGCCTCAAAGACTAGGCTGGCTAACCAATCAACCATTAAATTGATCAATCATTATCGTTACATCTGTGTGTTAACCAAACTTTCCTCCTTTCTAAACTTAGGGTTAGCCTAACAACCTTTTCTAGCCAAACTGGCCAGCTATATCCCAACCAGAGCATCCATCACCACTTCACATCCTTCGGTATTAGGTAATGTTGAAGACATACTACCTCCATGTATTCTGCTTAAGTCTCATCTTGAATTCAAAGTTTATCATTATCAAGAAAACTCTGAGATCGTCTTCTTGGTTATCAAACTCAACCTTGTATCACATGCAGATCCCACATAGCTCATGATAAAACATTCTCACAAGGTGATTATCTTAATACTCTTATCGTTTGTACCTGTCCATGTATCATTCACTCCACCAAGGTATGTTATCATCTCTGTCCTCATACCTCGTAGCAACATTCCAACCCACCTCATCTTTTATCCTTGGTGTATGGCATGCGTACTGTCCCATCTCTCACTCCCATAACAAGAAGAAGTAAGCATTTGGCGACCGTCCAAACACAAAGTTCTTCCTATTCCAAGAGTAGAGATGACACATCCCACCTTTCCAATACACCTTCAAATCTAGTTTGAAACGGGCCATCATCTCGATATCCCCATTACTTTCATGGGAAACTGGTCTCGAACTTACTTGGTCCAAGTGCAATCCTTGGTCATCTCCTCTAGGCCTTTAGGGTGCCGACACTTTTGGGGTCATCTCTCTTCCTTCATGCATCCAGAGAGTGCCCTACTCATCTACCCTTTGGGTCCCATGAGTTCATGAAGGTGATGAATCTCCTAACCCATGGCCCTCAGACAATGATAGTTGTTACCTCCCGACCCTATGGTCATGTGCACTAGGGAATTAGGCAACACCTACTTACATCGGTCTTATCCCTACCTGACCCTAGGATAGACTTAGTATTCTCTTATAGTAAATGTTCAACTTAGAACCTTACCCAAGAATTCATCATCTCTCTTCCTACATTCATGTGCTGACTTTCATCCTTTCATAGGGATCATGGCAACCTGCCTACCTTGGTCAAGCCCCGTACCGGTTACCTCCATGGTAACACATCCACATGCACATAGAGATGGTTATTTGTGGGTCTATAGGTTCATTCTCATGCCATGTACTCTTCACTTAGCTTCTCAAAATCCTATGAAACCTCCTTCGGTTACCTCAAAACCAAACAAATTGGTAAAATCCTACCAAAGGGTCCCTCTCCCAGGATGGGAGGAAACTACACCTTGATAACAAAGGTCACAAGCGTCCTTAGGGTTTATATTTACATGACCATGCTTAATCCAACAACTACTAAAGCACAAGCGTACCTACTAAACCATGCTAGGTCACACTTGTTCTCATCCTCAACATTAAACTAACTTAGTTGTGAGAGGTTCATCACACATACCTTTAACTTAAGGGGTTTCTTTCTCCTCTACACATGCTCGAAGCAATAGAGACTCAAATCTTATTATGAGTGTCGGGTATACCGCTTCCCCTCTTAGGCCTAGAAACCCTAGGTCCACCTTTGGGTGTCCAACTGCATGCTCGACCTCTTAAGAACGAATCAAGCATGTCCAAGATATGTCATCCTTTCATTCAAGAAACACTTCGGAGTTGAGTCCTCTTCCAGGACAACCAACTAGGTATAAGGTCTCACATCCTTCTACTAAACCCCTCCAAGTCTAAGAAACTCTTCTCCCTATCTCAAGAGGTAAACACCTTTACCATAGGCATAGAGGTACCAACAGAATCATCCTCTCTCTAGGGTTTGGTTCCTCTCATGGCAACCAAGACATCATTAGCCTCCAAGGGTCAAGCATACATCAACCACTATCATACACTTAGGTCGCATCATCCTCAACTCCCATTGTTCCTCAAGTTTCGGGGTTTTAGACTTCCAACCTTCTTGCCTGAGATCTGCTCTCTCTCTAGAGCTAATCCTACAACCAACCTCTCTATAAGAGGTCCTTTCTTCATTAAGGATCAAGCTCATAAGCATGCCCCTACCTGAGTGATGCCTATGCACGAACTTATGTTTACTCAAGATTATCCATAACCCCATATGCTTATCTCATAAGCCATCCATCATGATACCTTGTCTAGGGTTTCATCCAACTGTCAAAACTACTGACGCACTATGGGTGCAAGCTACATCCTACTTGCAACAACCCAAAAGGTTTCTATAGGTTCTTCTCTAACCTCATCCATGAAGGAGCTATCCTTCTCTCAAACATGCACGATCCTTCCCAGGGTTGGGTTGCCAAAGGTACTCGGTCATCAACTTCTCATGGTTCATATGGCATCCAAGGCATGTTTACCATGACATCTAACTCGTCATGTCATCTCTCTGTCTAACCTTCACTTAGGGTTAGGGTTAACATCATCCTCAAAGGATTTTCAAGGTCTCTACTTTTAATGGAGGTCTCTACCTCCAAGACTAACTCTCTCTACTCATCCTCCTGCTAAGGAGGTCTATCCTCTGGTCTCTCCTGAGGGCAATGACAACTCGTGTCATATGACCTAAGCATGTATCTATTCCTTTATGCTTACTCTATTAAGCTTATGTCCATGACATCTTATTTACATGATTTTTATTATTTCGGTGGAGGATTCCTTAATCCTTATCAACCTTTCCCATACCTCAAGAGGGTGAGGAGAAGAGAGGAAACCCTAATCCTTAAGGTCCTTAATAGAATTTGAGTTGAGAAAGGATGAACAAGATGAGAGAGTCCTAAAGGTATCTTATTTCGAATCATACCCTAAGACTTTGGCTAGGCAGTCACATGGATCTGGGTGTCCTTGTAAAGAAGTGAAACCACTTCCTTACAAAAATTTGAACAATAAAACCTCCAGTCCAAACACACTTAGAAGGTATGTTGGAGTAGGTGTAAAATTTTGAAATCTTTGTATAATGGTAACAAAAGACCAAAGCATAGAAGCGGAAGAAAAACATGACTATATTCAATTATAAAACAAAGGGTTACCAACTTACATCACAAGGATCCATGTAGAGGAAATCTAAACCACCTCAAGATTGTCTCCAAGTTTTATCTTTACAATCTAAGTCCAAGTCAACATGCCTTGCATCCAAGTCCTCCACCTAGGGTTGGAAGCATACCCCAGCAAAAGAGAAAAAGAAAAGGAATATATCAGCAAAGGCTGGTATGTGCATACTAAAAGAAAACTTTGAGCAATATAAGGAAATAGGGACATAAAAATATACAAGGCTTCCCATGCAAGAAATAAGGACTACCCAATCGGGCATAAAAGAATAAGATCACAACACATATAAAAAGAAGATACTTTCCATAATCAAAACAACAATAAAGTTTGTGCAATACTGGCACATAAAGAGAGTAGGGTACACACCCCACAATCAATATCTTGCATCCATGTGAGATAAACATAGCCCTAGAACAATATAAACACAATTGGCGGCCAACCCTCATAAAGTTGATGCCTGATAGAGAAAGGAATACTACCAATCTCCCAAATATATAAAATGGGTCAAGACACACATCTTGCCCTGGGTACTAGGTTCCTTGTCATCCCAAAAAGAGCAGGAGATATCACATCTGCTATAAACAAAACCAATGCACTTACACTACTCTAGTGCTACCAAATCACATAGCATGTTTAATGTAGAGGCAAGTAGAAAAGTATAGTCAGGATAAACATTGTTGCCATCACACAATGGACAACATAAACATATAAACATCCACATCATAGTGGTCATATATCAACAAGTAAAATCCACATCACAGTGGGTATATATCATCAAAAGACCAACTTGCACCAAGGCAACAAGATAAGATTCCAAGAGAATATCCATGATCACAAGATCAATAATAAAATAAGATACTTCACATGAAGCATGATTTCAAAAGAACAAGATAATGTGTAGGCTAATGTCCATAGGACAAAAGGTAAGACAAAAATAGGATAATTGCTCAACAAGAATAATCGGGGATGCAAACATACCTCAACTTCAGATCCAAACGTCCAAAGACACTTCGAGGTCCAAGCCTAGGCTTCCAAAGCACCTATTAGCATATATATATGGAATTAGGGTTAGATTTCCATTACTTATTCAAAACCCTAAAAACACATTTTTATTATTATATGAATTATATAAATCAAACTCAGGAACCTATCTGCCACCTGATCAGACATCATATCTTTCTTCCCTATTTTGTGTGCTTTGGGTCTTTTTTGCGCTGACGCCTTAAACGATTTAACGTGCCACAGGGCATTGCTGTGAAGAAATTGCTTCCGACTAATTCTGTTAGGCTACAACTGGCACTCAACATCTCTGTCTTCTACTACGTAGTCTTGAATTCTCCCGACAGAGCTGCCGCTCTAGCTCAAAAGGTGCCTTCATTTGCTTCCTTCAGTTCTTTAACTTTTTCTTCAACTGTTTTCTGATTAAAAATACAAACTAGCATAATTTGTTGAAGAAACATACGATCTCGAATTGATTAAAGACTCAATGTGAGAAGGCTACCGTATAGCCATATAGGAGATCGAAGGGCACAGCTTTATTTTCTTTTATCACGTGACTGGTTAGGTCCAAAGATTACTATCATGTATTGATGAAAGACACTTTTAGAGAAGTAGTAATAGGAGGAACAGTCTTGTTAAGACCATGCTGGAGAGGATCTCTCATTTAAATAAGGGCCGCGTTTTCCTGTAGTCTTTGGACCAATTGTCCTTAAAGATGCTTCAGAGAGTCCATTTGTAAGGGAAAGATGTTATCTTTCTATATGTTACATTTTAATTCTTGTCTTAAGACCTGATTTCTGTTAAAGAGTAAATGAACACCCCTAAAAATGCTACTTGCTGGAGTTCTTTACTTGATGTAAGCTCGGCAGTACCATTTGCCAATGTTTGGATTCAGTGGACGAGTTTGTTGCTTGCTGGTACCATGAGTTGAGGTTAGAACTAAAATAAATACATAACCACGTAATAATTTCTTTTCATTGAGACACATGATCCAATTAGCAGGAAAAAAAGGAGTTAAGTGAATAAGGTGGACAACGAGGTGACGCAAGAGAGGAGGGGGAGGGGGTGGAGTTGTGTGTTTTAGCCATGCCCATCTTATCTGTAGGTTGTAACATGTATTGGCAAACTTTTATGGTGAAAGAAATGGCTAATCTAGTCAATGATATTCGAGTGACCTAAATGTTTGACAATATGGGATACAGTCATAGTGCTGGCCTGCTGGAAGCAGTTAGGGTAAAATGTATAATTAGACACATTGGTATTGAAATAGGTTTTGCATCAGACACGTTGGTAAGGTTGATAAGGCAATGTGTATTTTTTCTGAGAGAGAATAAGGCACCGTGAATTTGGATGAGAGTTCGATCCCCAGAACCGTGGAGTGGACCTATTTCCTTAAGTGGTATGTACGAAGGTAGAAAGAGGGAGGTGGTGGAGATTGGTGCAGAGAAAATATCACTGTTCCAATGGTATATTAACAGATAAGTGTCGACTTCTAAGGATTGTCATCCATGTGTATGAATTGCGTGCTAAGTTCGGAGAACTACTTTAGATCATGGGCTGTCGGGTATAATGGGTGACTGAACTCCACAGTAGACACGGTAAACGGTCCAACTGGTGGTTCAACTGATGGACCCTAGCAACGAAATTCAAAATATTCATTAGTTGCTAGATATATGGATATCATACTGAAAATTAGATTAAAAAATAGGCTTATTCTCTATAGAGAACACTATATAACAAACTGCTTCAAAATGTGGAACTTTTGTGTTGGAACTTGTAAAGTTCGAAACCACTTCGACAGAGTACAAAAGAAGGTTATCAATAAAAGGTCTGAGGGTAGAATGATAGTTCAATAGAAGTTACACTCAGAGATGTGAGTAGGATCGAGGTCACTGAAGAGGGATTTACTCAAATTTGCATTTAAACAACCCATGAACCAGCTCAGGATACCACAGCTATGAAATTATTTGAACTAATTAGACTAATACAATTGTGGTTGTTTAGATATTATTTCACATACAAGACTGGTCTAATATGAATGCATAATTACAGATATCCATGCTAATAGGTTTAACTGTACATAATGACGTTATTAAGAATGTTTGTACGGGTGAATCTTAATTTTTTATAATTATGTATCGTGAAATTTTTGAAATTCGTTGGTAAACAGTGTTCGAAAAATGCAATGCATGCCTTTGACCGATTTGGTTCCTTCTGTTAAACACATCGCTATATGGATTTAGAATTCACCAAGCACACAATATTCCAAGCAGCCGTAGATGTGGTGGTAAATACGGTTTTGTCAATAAATGAAACTAAAGTCTGAATCCTGCTCGCAGCTATCTAATAGCAAAAAGATATTCATTACACCGAACTGGAGCTATTCTAGTTAAAGAATTCACTGAATGTTTGCAAAAAGTAGTTGTCAGTTTAAAAGGAACAAGTTCTTATGGCCGAAGCCCAAGTTTTCGATCAGTGATATAACTAGATAGCCAAACAGCTGCTGCATTTGTATCCTCAAACGTACTTAAATTGATTTCTCCAACCCCTGTTTGCTTAAGGTGTTCTGAAATAACATGTGAACACTACTGAATAGGTAGTCAAGCGTGTAATTGAGCTCTCCAACCCCTGTTCTTTTAAGCTGTACAATGACTTGGTTTTATCAGATATCATTTTTGTTTTCTTTTCTCTAAAAATTACTATAAAATATTGTACCGTTGCTTGATATATCTTATGGTGATTTAATTTGTCAACAAAATATTATAAGGAGACAACTGATGGGGCACTTCCGCTTCATTGCCTCTCTTCCATGATGGTCCTTGCAAGAATATATATTGTATGGAGGTTAGATTGATCTACAACATGGAAGTAGAATGAGGACCAGGAAAATTAAGCATGGAATCATCCCTCGTAGAGAAAACAGACCCACAACCATGTAGAATCAAAAGGTATGTTATAACCCATAAATTCAATGTCCTTTGTTGCTAATATGTACTTTAATTTTGCCTCTATGAATCATCTAGAATTGTTTTTTTTGCCAATATACAGGGTCCCCTGCCAGTACAAGCCCTACATGGCCGTTCCTGTCGAGTAGCATACCAACCAACCCAACTATCTGGCCATCAAATTCCTCTACCAGGGAGGTCAGACTGACATCCAAGTTATTGAGGTCGACCCAGTATGGTTCTCACTTATATATCTTGCTGTCTTTCTTCATTTATTCTATCAACTCAAATGCACGTGAATTACCCATTTTTCAACTATTTGATTTCACATACATTTTAATGTTATTGACTTAGCATAATCAACCATACATACAATTCCGAAATAGAAGTCAAGGGCTTGAGCTCTAGATAAAAAACAAAAAATAGAAGTCAGACTTAAAGGCTACTAAACTAAATGACATTCAGCATATTGCCTGGATACATTGTTTCTATCCAACTAGACAAATGCCGACCAGAATACACTGACCTCCTTGTCAATAGCAAGTGGGCTAACAAAATACAATGACCTCACTGCTATTGATACACTAATGAAATACACTGAATGCAACTGAATCAAATGTAGCTAAATTTCTTTTCAAACTAATTAGATGCAGAATCTTTCAATACAAATTTCTTTTCTAAAATCTTGGGGTTGGGGGAAGGGGTGGAGTCCGTAGGTAGGGAGGGTATAGTCCCCTTTGTCTAATGTTTTAAATCTGCAATTAATTACTCACCTTTCCAAAACTAACAACATTTCCAAATTCATCAGTTGCTAAACGAATTCAGGAGCTAATATATTTTAGTATCCCACAGTATTAAATGCCAACTCAAACAAGTTCATCAGTAACACAAGATCAACACCTCCATCACTATGTTGAACGTCAGGACCACCCGTCCAAGTACTTTTTCGGCTACTATGCCAATAACTTCATGATCTCATATTCTTAGTTCATTTCACGCAATGTTGATCACATGCATGCTGACATACTATGCCTTTGCCATAAAAGTTATTGATTGTATACTTGATGAAAGTACATTCATTCGAATTTGATGTATTTTAATTATGCAGGATATCTCTTCTTTAGCTTCGAACTCATTTGGCCAGTGGTTGGATGTGTTAACGTTTATGGAGAGGTATCGCTACTACTATCTTTGTCTTTGTGTTTTAATTTTTAAGTAGCAGCTTGCACCCTGTTTCTATTTGTAGATTGACGCAAACTCATGTGTGTTATATGTACCTACAGATTGAGGGCATTAATGGTCATGGAGACGATACATACATGCATGAATGGTTAGAGTGAAAGTATTCTACTTAGAGATGAAAAGAAACGAAGAGAAAGTTCAACTGTCTAGAAGTTTAAAGAATTTATATCGCCGGACAAAGACTGAAGAGAAATGGGGTCAATGCATAGCTATGGAGGATAAAAGCAGGGTGGCATTGCAAGTGGGACAAGCTTGAAGATGATGTGGTCTTTCAGCCACTGAATCACCTATGTATGTACTTGGTACTTTTGTTGCTGCTTGCAAAACATGATTCGGTAGTCCTGTGATGGCCCAATCATAAGAGTTATTTGGATGGTTGAGATGTTTCTTCAGCCAGAAGTCCTCCTAGAATTAGATGTCAGATTATAGTTTTATAGACACTGACCATGTACAAACTTATGTCTTTATTAAGAATACAAAAAAAACAAGATTAAGCTTTGTACAGAAGAAAATATGAAGTGGATGACATGATTCTGGATTTTTATTCGATCAATGTGGTGCACATGTAAAAATGAGTTCTCAGCCTAATTTCTCCAAATGCACAGTCCGAACTTTCTAAAGTCTTTACCCAACTAATATTGAATCTAAAATAATGATACGTTAATTTCCCGGCATCATGGAAATGCCAGGTTTGTTTCTTATAACTTTGTAATGTCGTTCATGCTATTTATCGACGTGTATGTAATGCCGGCTGTAGCATTAATTCCAGGCAATTTGAAAATGCTGAGAATCTGGTAGCGGCACGTCTATAAACGACATCTTTCCGACATATTAGAATGTCGGGTTTGGCATTATTTTCCGGTGATAACCATTTATCCCTGGCATGGACATAATGCCGATTTTGATACTATTTACGACAATTCTTAATATGCCATGAAACTTTTGGCGGCACGCTTTTCAACGGCATTTTTCCGGCATATTGAAAAATGCCGAATAAATACAATACCGGCATAGTTATGCAATTTTTACAGCATGTCATTATGCTGGGAAATCTAATATTTGTTGTAGTGTGCATTGCTATTTTGTTCTCTGTTTTCTATAAGACGTATACATCTCAGAAAATAGGTGGTTATATTGCAGCAATCTACCTGCACTATGATATACATACACTGATGAAATATGCCTTCTTTAGTGCCATTGCTCTATGATATACATTTTTGTCAAAAGGTCTGCATTATGCATCTGAATTACCGACCACTCATATTTGTGCCACTTTGAGCATGTTACTTGTATTATGACACTCTTTTATTGTCTTCATGTATCTTGCAGGCCCGGAATAATGCTGCTATTGTTGTTGCCCTCTTCTTATTCTGCCTCTAGTGCTCTGCTCCAGTTTCTTCAAGACATCTATTGCATGCTTGAGGAGTTATTTTTTTCAAGGGAAGTATTTATTTGGTACAACTCATACTCACGGCGAGTGAACACTTACAAGCATGGGTTTTTTTTCATGTCCAAGATCATGATTATGTATATGGTAGGTCTGCATATGATCCCAAAAAGGTTTACTGAAAAATGTTCCTTTTCATTTTCTTTACATATTCAATATGCGGCTATACCATTACTTTAGATCATTATGTTTAAGCAATCATTATTAATTTCTTTAGTTGGAAAAGTTTTAACATACTATTTCAATAATCATGTTCGAGGATGATGAATACCATTGACATTACATTGTAAATAACATGAACAACCTCAAAATTATCATATAGCAATGTAAATGTTCATTAATCATGTTGGATTTATTTGGGTGGGTATTAGTTTGGGTCACTTACATTTATCTCTGCTTCACACTCACTCTGATTCCTTTTTGTATTTATATTGATAGGGTATAATTACTTTTAATGATGGATTTCTACGGACAATACACCTAGGAGTAGACCAAAACCGAAATATGGGTAAGTTGTTTGTTGTACTATGATTTATGTATTAACTTTAAATTCTATTAATATAATGATTTGTCATTTTTAGGAGAAGAATATTCAAGTACCTAACCATATGAGGCCTGGCGTTGATGAAGAGCACCACACCATTTGAAGGAATATGGAGACATTATAGATCTTAAGAGTTTCTAGCATGATATGTTGATTGTCATCAATCTCAAATTTTAGAACCATATGTACTCTTTATTTATATCAACGTTGAGCACTCAATGTATGGATAATATTTTTCTTCAATAACAAAAACTGGTTTGAGGTGATTTAACATTTTTATGTGTCATTTTGGTGTTGAATCTTCTTATGATGTCATGTGAATTAGTATAAAAATATTGCTTGAGGTTATGTATACAAAGTTTTCATTTAAAATTTGATATTCACTATAGTAACAATTAATTAACATTTAATAAATCATTCAATAATCAATAACCAAATCATTTACAGTAGTCCCTCATAAATATATTGATGAAGGTCCAGATTGACCATCAAAGTTGCATTGATGACGACCACATAGCCCCTCAAAATAATATTAATGAAGGCATTATCCCTTCAAAAATATATTCTCCAGGACCATCAAGTCCCTCAAAAATATATTTATGAGAACTAAACATGTCCTAAATAATGTTATTATGAAGGCTAAATAGTCCCTCAAAAATGTATTTATGAAGGCTAAATAGTCCCTCAAAAATGTATTTATGAAGGCTAAATAGTCCATCAATATAACATTCTTGAGGGTCAGTTGGTCCGTGACAATTGTATTCGTGAGGGGCACTGGTATTTGTCACATGAGTTATCTTCACGGACCATTTGTGAGGGTCAGACTCACAACCGTCCCATTTTGTGAGGGCATGTAGAGAGGGGTTTGTGACAGGACTCACTCGTGA
This sequence comes from Alisma plantago-aquatica, assembly GCA_963693085.1. Classification (NCBI taxonomy): domain Eukaryota; kingdom Viridiplantae; phylum Streptophyta; class Magnoliopsida; order Alismatales; family Alismataceae; genus Alisma; species Alisma plantago-aquatica. The sequence goes on along the minus strand of OY856410.1, from coordinate 860,549,467 downwards.
ATAATGGCCCAATTTTTACTAGTGCGAGCGGCTAACTCAACGTGCGCTCCACTGGGATCATTGGATCTCGAAGTGGCTCACCGTGGTCTTTTGATCCCACGGTCCCTGCGTGTCGTCCTCCTCCTTTCTTTTGAAAAGAACCAGTGGTGGCGCCGCGGCGGTCCTTCACCGGAGCAGGGCCAATAGATTAGAGGAGAGGGAGTCAGAGCTTGGAAAGGGGCCGTTCGAGATTGCAACTACACGAGGAATTGAGGGGTGCCCCATATATAGCCATGGGAGGTCCCTATGAGGATTACCAATCCTATACGCAACCTGTGTTCCATCCCAATTGGGCATTTTGTGAGGTCGGGTCAAAACCCCAACAAACCAGGGTCAAGATGCTTCCTCCTGAAACCGATGGGAAACTTTCCCAGTACGCACATGCATTAGAGTGGCCGGAATCAAAGGGGGAAAAATCCCCTGTCACGGCCAAAGTCCTTGTCCCTCTGGGACTTGGATGATAAGAAGCACCCGTTGTATCTAAATCCAAGGGTCTCCATGCCACACGCTTGATCCAAAAGGAAACAAAATCCTATTAATACAAATTATATTCATGTTTCAATGATAACTTGGAAAATTCATAACTCCCAACTTATAATTCCTTTTCAATTCAAATTTTAAGGGAACCTTTTTTATGCTTTTATCTTTCATCCTAAAAAATTTGGGATTATTATCTAAAGAAAACAATTCCTTTTCTTTGATTGCAAGTTATCATCTAATTATTCATATTTTCCACATCTTTTCTATTTCTTTTATCATTATTTTATTATCCTGAGTTCCTTGAACCCCAAGGAACCCCAAAAACTTGGAATCCTATTTTTGGAATTTATTCCTTAGTCTTTTGTTTTTATTTATTTATTCTCTTATGTATTCCTTTGAATTCCTTTTTCATTTATTTTTCCTTTTTTCTTCAATTGGGCTCAATGGCCAATAAGGCCCATTGCGAAAACGTACAAGGCTATCATACATGAAATTCATTCAAATAAAGACATCGAATCAATCATGGATTTTTATTTATCTTGGAATAGAGATTTACAATCTCATTACATATTTTTGGAAGAAAATGGGGTTATAACATCCTCCCCTCCTTATAGGAATTTTACCCTCAAAATTCAATCAAGCAAAACAAACAATTTAGGATAAGACTTTTACATGTCCATCAACGACCCCTATGTGGATTTACCTTACCCATGGCACTTCCAAAGAACCTTTATCATCACATATTCTTTTCTCTGAGTTCTTTCATCCTGGAGTCTATAAACTGCATAGGTGACTCAGGTCATTTCAGTCTCCCTTGGGGCTCACTAGGTAAATTGTTTAGCTCATGGTCTGGGTACCTCACATAGTGCTCTAAATTGACTTGGAACTCATCACACCTTTCTTTATCCTGAGGGGTAAGGTTATCCATAACCTTCTCCACCAATCCATCTCAAATGGACCCATATATTGGAGACTCAGCTCTCTTAGTTAAAACTTAGAGGGGTCGGATTTTCATGTCACATATTCTCCCACAGTGAACTGCATGTCAGTCTACTTTGCATCCGCTCACGATGCTCTTCGTCTCTAGGCTCCTTTCAGCCATTGTATGATGAAAGAAACTTCATCTACACACACTGTGGTCCTTTCATCAACTTTTCCTTACTGAAGTGGTGACCGACACAGCCTCCCTTGTTGAGCTTCTTTAAAACCCAATACTATCTATGGTGGTTATCATTATATCTTTCATAGGACAAGAACTGTGTCTAGATATCACCCTGAACAAGTACAGATGCTCTCATCAGACCCTCTAGTCTAGATCATACTAACCACTAGTAAGGGGTGATAAACTGTACCAACATTGAGTTCTGTATGTTTCTACTTCCACCTCATGGAAGTGAACTGTTAGGTCATACTCAAGAACTTTTGAACTCATATCATGGTTTAGTTGAACCATCTCTCTCTCTTATGTAGTTCAACAAAATCTGTCTCTTGAAAATACTCTCTTCTTTCTCATGTTGTCTAGGTGAGGTGATCTACCATAACCCGTATTGCATCTTGACCTTCTTGGTCAAAGCGAGACTTACCACAACATCCATAGTGATGAAGTCCCATTCCCTCTCAGGGACTCTTTTATTCTCTATATCGATACACTGGGTTACTGGTGTTCGTCCTTCACCTCCTGTCATACATGGAAACATACCACATGCACTTCAACTTAGACATCCAAAATACTACTGTCACTTACTATCTTTTTAGTACGAAGGTATATCACGATCTCCTGCATTGTTATAATTCCTCAAGCTTGATACCTCGGAAACCCCAAACCATTCTAATCAGGGTTTCATCACCTTCCTTTCCAAAGAAGTGCATCTGAGGTTCTACCACCATCCTTTCATTGCCTCAAAGACTAGGCTGGCTAACCAATCAACCATTAAATTGATCAATCATTATCGTTACATCTGTGTGTTAGCCAAACTTTCCTCCTTTCTAAACTTAGGGTTAGCCTAACAACCTTTTCTAGCCAAACTGGCCAGCTATATCCCAACCAGAGCATCCATTACCACTTCACATCCTTCGGTATTAGGTAATGTTGAAGACATACTACCTCCATGTATTCTGCTTAAGTCTCATCTTGAATTCTAAGTTTATCATTATCAAGAAAACTCTGAGATCATCCTCTTGGTTATCAAACTCATACTTGTATCACATGCAGATCCCACATAGCTCATGATAAAACATTCTCATAAGGTGATTATCTTAATACTCTTATCGTTTGTACCTGTCCATGTATCATTCACTCCACCAAGGTATGTTATCATCTATGTCCTCATACCTCGTAGCAACATTCCAACCCACCTCATCTTTTATCCTTGGTGTATGGCATGCGTACGGTCCCATCTCTCACTCCCATAACAAGAAGAAGTAAGCATTTGGCGACCGTCCAAGCACAAAGTTCTTCCTATTCCAAGAGTAGAGATGACACATCCCACCTTGCCAATACACCTTCAAATCTAGTTTGAAACGGGCCATCATCTCGATATCCCCATTACTTTCATGGGAAACTGGTCTCGAACTTACTTGGTCCAAACACAATCCTTGGTCATCTCCTCTAGGCCTTTAGGGTGCCGACACTTTTGGGGTCATCTCTCTTCCTTCATGCATCCAGAGAGTGCCCTACTCATCTACCCTTTGGGTCCCATGAGTTCATGAAGGTGATGAATCTCCTAACCCATGGCCCTCGGACAATGATAGTTGTTACCTCCCGACCCTATGGTCATGTGCACTAGGGAATTAGGCAACACCTACTTACATCGGTCTTATCCCTACCTGACCCTAGGATAGACTTAGTATTCTCTTATAGTAAATGTTCAACTTAGAACCTTACCCAAGAATTCATCATCTCTCTTCCTACATTCATGTGCTGACTTTCATCCTTTCATAGGGATCATGGCAACCTGCCTACCTTGGTCAAGCCCCGTACCGGTTACCTCCATGGTAACACATCCACATGCACATAGAGATGGTTATTTGTGGGTCTATAGGTTCATTCTCATGCCATGTACTCTTCACTTAGCTTCTCAAAATCCTATGAAACCTCCTTCGGTTACCTCAAAACCAACCAAATTGGTAAAATCCTACCAAAGGGTCCCTCTCCCAGGATGGGAGGAAACTACACCTTGATAACAAAGGTCACAAGCGTCCTTAGGGTTTATATTTACATGACCATGCTTAATCCAACAACTACTAAAGCACAAGCGTACCTACTAAACCATGCTAGGTCACACTTGTTCTCATCCTCAACATTAAACTAACTTAGTTGTGAGAGGTTCATCACACATACCTTTAACTTAAGGGGTTTCTTTCTCCTCTACACATGCTCGAAGCAATAGAGACTCAAATCTTATTATGAGCGTCGGGTATACCGCTTTCCCTCTTAGGCCTAGAAACCCTAGGTCCACCTTTGGGTGTCCAACTGCATGCTCGACCTCTTAAGAATGAATCAAGCATGTCCAAGATATGTCATCCTTTCATTCAAGAAACACTTCGGAGTTGAGTCCTCTTCCAGGACAACCAACTAGGTATAAGGTCTCACATCCTTCTACTAAACCCCTCCAAGTCTAAGAAACTCTTCTCCCTATCTCAAGAGGTAAACACCTTTACCATAGGCATAGAGGTACCAATAGAATCATCCTCTCTCTAGGGTTTGGTTCCTCTCATGGCAACCAAGACATCATTAGCCTCCAAGGGTCAAGCATACATCAACCACTATCATACACTTAGGTCGCATCATCCTCAACTCCCATTGTTCCTCAAGTTTCGGGGTTTTAGACTTCCAACCTTCTTGCCTGAGATCTGCTCTCTCTCTAGAGCTAATCCTACAACCAACCTCTCTATAAGAGGTCCTTTCTTCATTAAGGATCAAGCTCATAAGCATGCCCCTACCTGAGTGATGCCTATGCACGAACTTATGTTTACTCAAGATTATCCATAACCCCATATGCTTATCTCATAAGCCATCCATCATGATACCTTGTCTAGGGTTTCATCCAACTGTCAAAACTACTGACGCACTATGGGTGCAAGCTACATCCTACTTGCAACAACCCAAAAGGTTTCTATAGGTTCTTCTCTAACCTCATCCATGAAGGAGCTATCCTTCTCTCAAACATGCACGATCCTTCCCAGGGTTGGGTTGCCAAAGGTACTCGGTCATCAACTTCTCATGGTTCATATGGCATCCAAGGCATGTTTACCATGACATCTAACTCGTCATGTCATCTCTCTGTCTAACCTTCACTTAGGGTTAGGGTTAACATCATCCTCAAAGGATTTTCAAGGTCTCTACTTTTAATGGAGGTCTCTACCTCCAAGACTAACTCTCTCTACTCATCCTCCTGCTAAGGAGGTCTATCCTCTGGTCTCTCCTGAGGGCAATGACAACTCGTGTCATATGACCTAAGCATGTATCTATTCCTTTATGCTTACTCTATTAAGCTTATGTCCATGACATCTTATTTACATGATTTTTATTATTTCGGTGGAGGATTCCTTAATCCTTATCAACCTTTCCCATACCTCAAGAGGGTGAGGAGAAGAGAGGAAACCCTAATCCTTAAGGTCCTTAATAGAATTTGATTTGAGAAAGGATGAACAAGATGAGAGAGTCCTAAAGGTATCTTATTTCGAATCATACCCTAAGACTTTGGCTAGGCAGTCACATGGATCTGGGTGTCCTTGTAAAGAAGTGAAACCACTTCCTTACAAAAATTTGAACAATAAAACCTCCAGTCCAAACACACTTAGAAGGTATGTTGGAGTAGGTGTAAAATTTTGAAATCTTTGTATAATGGTAACAAAAGACCAAAGCATAGCAGCGGAAGAAAAACATGACTATATTCAATTATAAAACAAAGGGTTACCAACTTACATCACAAGGATCCATGTAGAGGAAATCTAAACCACCTCAAGATTGTCTCCAAGTTTTATCTTTACAATCTAAGTCCAAGTCAACATGCCTTGCATCCAAGTCCTCCACCTAGGGTTGGAAGCATACCCCAGCAAAAGAGAAAAAGAAAAGGAATATATCAGCAAAGGCTGGTATGTGCATACTAAAAGAAAACTTTGAGCAATATAAGGAAATAGGGACATAAAAATATACAAGGCTTCCCATGCAAGAAATAAGGACTACCCAATCGGGCATAAAAGAATAAGATCACAACACATATAAAAAGAAGATACTTTCCATAATCAAAACAACAATAAAGTTTGTGCAATACTGGCACATAAAGAGAGTAGGGTACACACCCCACAATCAATATCCTACATCCATGTGAGATAAACATAGCCCTAGAACAATATAAACACAATTGGCGGCCAACCCTCATAAAGTTGATGCCTGATAGAGAAAGGAATACTACCAATCTCCCAAATATATAAAATGGGTCAAGACACACATCTTGCCCTGGGTACTAGGTTCCTTGTCGTCCCAAAAAGAGCAGGAAATATCACATCTGCTATAAACAAAACCAATGCACTTACACTACTCTAGTGCTACCAAATCACATAGCATGTTTAATGTAGAGGCAAGTAGAAAAGTATAGTCAGGATAAACATTGTTGCCATCACACAATGGACAACATAAACATATAAACATCCACATCATAGTGGGCATATATCAACAAGTAAAATCCACATCACAGTGGGTATATATCATCAAAAGACCAACTTGCACCAAGGCAACAAGATAAGATTCCAAGAGAATATCCATGATCACAAGATCAATAATAAAATAAGATACTTCACATGAAGCATGATTTCAAAAGAACAAGATAATGTGTAGGCTAATGTCCATAGGACCAAAAGTAAGACAAAAATAGGATAATTGCTCAACAAGAATAATCAGGGATGCAAACATACCTCAACTTCAGATCCAAACGTCCAAAGACACTTCTAGGTCCAAGCCTAGGCTTCCAAAGCACCTATTAGCATATATATATGGAATTAGGGTTAGATTTCCATTACTTATTCAAAACCCTAAAAACACAGTTTTATTATTATATGAATTATATAAATCAAACTTAGGAACCTATCTGCCACCTGATCAAACATCATATCTTTCTTCCCTATTTTGTGTGCTTTGGGTCTTTTTTGCGCTGACGCCTTAAACGATTTAACGTGCCACAGGGCATTGCTGTGAAGAAATTGCTTCCGACTAATTCTGTTAGGCTACAACTGGCACTCAACATCTCTGTCTTCTACTACGTAGTCTTGAATTCTCCCGACAGAGCTGCCGCTCTAGCTCAAAAGGTGCCTTCATTTGCTTCCTTCAGTTCTTTAACTTTTTCTTCAACTGTTTTCTGATTAAAAATACACACTAGCATAATTTGTTGAAGAAACATACGATCTCGAATTGATTAAAGACTCAATGTGAGAAGGCTACCGTATAGCCATATAGGAGATCGAAGGGCACAGCTTTATTTTCTTTTATCACGTGACTGGTTAGGTCCAAAGATTACTATCATGTATTGATGAAAGACACTTTTAGAGAAGTAGTAATAGGAGGAACAGTCTTGTTAAGACCATGCTGGAGAGGATATCTCATTTAAATAAGGGCCGCGTTTTCCTGTAGTCTTTGGACCAATTGTCCTTAAAGATGCTTCAGAGAGTCCATTTGTAAGGGAAAGATGTTATCTTGCTATATGTTACATTTTAATTCTTGTCTTAAGACCTGATTTCTGTTAAAGAGTAAATGAACACCCCTAAAAATGCTACTTGCTGGAGTTCTTTACTTGATGTAAGCTCGGAAGTACCGTTTGCCAATGTTTGGATTCAGTGGACGAGTTTGTTGCTTGCTGGTACCATGAGTTGAGGTTAGAACTAAAATAAATACATAACCACGTAATAATTTCTTTTCATTGAGACACATGATCCAATTAGCAGGAAAAAAAGGAGTTAAGTGAATAAGGTGGACAACGAGGTGACGCAAGAGAGGAGGGGGAGGGGGTGGAGTTGTGTGTTTTAGCCATGCCCATCTTATCTGTAGGTTGTAACATGTATTGGCAAACTTTTATGGTGAAAGAAATGGCTAATCCAGTCAATGATATTCGAGTGACCTAAATGTTTGACAATATGGGATATAGTCATAGTACTGGCCTGCTGGAAGCAGTTAGGGTAAAATGTATAATTAGACACATTGGTATTGAAATAGGTTTTGCATCAGACACGTTGGTAAAGTTGATAAGGCAATGTGTATTTTTTCTGAGAGAGAATAAGGCACCGTGAATGTGGATGAGAGTTCGATCCCCAGAACCGTGGAGTGGACCTATTTCCTTAAGTGGTATGTACGAAGGTAGAAAGAGGGAGGTGGTGGAGATTGGTGCAGAGAAAATATCACTGTTCCAATGGTATATTAACAGATAAGTGTCGACTTCTAAGGATTGTCATCCATGTGTATGGATTGCATGCTAAGTTCGGAGAACTACTTTAGATCATGGGCTGTCGGGTATAATGGGTGACTGAACTCCACAGTAGACACGGTAAACGGTCCAACTGGTGGTTCAACTGATGGACCCTAGCAAAGAAATTCAAAATATTCATTAGTTTCTAGATATATGGATATCATACTGAAAATTAGATTAAAAAATAGGCTTATTCTCTATAGAGAACACTATATAACAAACTGCTTCAAAATGTGGAACTTTTGTGTTGGAACTTGTAAAGTTCGAAACCACTTCGACAGAGTACAAAAGAAGGTTATCAATAAAAGGTCTGAGGGTAGAATGATAGTTCAATAGAAGTTACACTCAGAGATGTGAGTAGGATCGAGGTCACTGAAGAGGGATTTACTCAAATTTGCATTTAAACAACCCATGAACCAGCTCAGGATACCACAGCTATGAAATTATTTGAACTAATTAGACTAATACAATTGTGGTTGTTTAGATATTATTTCACATACAAGACTGGTCTAATATGAATGCATAATTACAGATATCCATGCTAATAGGTTTAACTGTACATAATGACGTTATTAAGAATGTTTGTACGGGTGAATCTTAATTTTTTATAATTATGTATCGTGAAATTTTTGAAATTCGTTGGTAAACAGTGTTCGAAAAATGCAATGCATGCCTTTGACCGATTTGGTTCCTTCTGTTAAACACATCGCTATATGGATTTAGAATTCACCAAGCACACAATATTCCAAGCAGCCGTAGATGTGGTGGTAAATACGGTTTTGTCAATAAATGAAACTAAAGTCTGAATCCTGCTCGCAGCTATCTAATAGCAAAAAGATATTCATTACACCGAACTGGAGCTATTCTAGTTAAAGAATTCACTGAATGTTTGCAAAAAGTAGTTGTCAGTTTAAAAGGAACAAGTTCTTATGGCCGAAGCCCAAGTTTTCGATCAGTGATATAACTAGATAGCCAAACAGCTACTGCATTTGTATCCTCAAACGTACTTAAATTGATTTCTCCAACCCCTGTTTGCTTAAGGTGTTCTGAAATAACATGTGAACACTACTGAATAGGTAGTCAAGCGTGTAATTGAGCTCTCCAACCCCTGTTCTTTTAAGCTGTACAATGACTTGGTTTTATCAGATATCATTTTTGTTTTCTTTTCTCTAAAAATTACTGTAAAATATTGTACCGTTGCTTGATATATCTTATGGTGATTTAATTTGTCAACAAAATATTATAAGGAGACAACTGATGGGGCACTTCCGCTTCATTGCCTCTCTTCCATGATGGTCCTTGCAAGAATATATATTGTATGGAGGTTAGATTGATCTACAACATGGAAGTAGAATGAGGACCAGGAAAATTAAGCATGGAATCATCCCTCGTAGAGAAAACAGACCCACAACCATGTAGAATCAAAAGGTATGTTATAACCCATAAATTCAATGTCCTTTGTTGCTAATATGTACTTTAATTTTGCCTCTATGAATCATCTAGAATTGTTTTTTTTGCCAATATACAGGGCCCCCTGCCAGTACAAGCCCTACATGGCCGTTCCTGTCGAGTAGCATACCAACCAACCCAACTATCTGGCCATCAAATTCCTCTACCAGGGAGGTCAGACTAACATCCAAGTTATTGAGGTCGACCCAGTATGTTTCTCACTTATATATCTTGCTGTCTTTCTTCATTTATTCTATCAACTCAAATGCACGTGAATTACCCATTTTTCAACTATTTGATTTCACATACATTTTAATGTTATTGACTTAGCATAATCAACCATACATACAATTCCGAAATAGAAGTCAAGGGCTTGAGCTCTAGATAAAAAACAAAAAATAGAAGTCAGACTTAAAGGCTACTAAACTAAATGACATTCAGCATATTGCCTGGATACATTGTTTCTATCCAACTAGACAAATGCCGACCAGAATACACTGACCTCCTTGTCAATAGCAAGTGGGCTAACAAAATACAATGACCTCACTGCTATTGATACACTAATGAAATACACTGAATGCAACTGAATCAAATGTAGCTAAATTTCTTTTCAAACTAATTAGATGTAGAATCTTTCAATACAAATTTCTTTTCTAAAATCTTGGGGTTGGGGGAAGGGGTGGAGTCCGTAGGTAGGGAGCGTACAGTCCCCTTTGTCTAATGTTTTAAATCTGCAATTAATTACTCACCTTTCCAAAACTAACAACATTTCCAAATTCATCAGTTGCTAAACGAATTCAGGAGCTAATATATTTTAGTATCCCACAGTATTAAATGCCAACTCAAACAAGTTCATCAGTAACACAAGATCAACACCTCCATCACTATGTTGAACGTCAGGACCACCCGTCCAAGTACTTTTTCGGCTACTATGCCAATAACTTCATGATCTCATATTCTTAGTTCATTTCACGCAATGTTGATCACATGCATGCTGACATACTATGCCTTTGCCATAAAAGTTATTGATTGTATACTTGATGAAAGTACATTCATTCGAATTTGATGTATTTTAATTATGCAGGATATCTCTTCTTTAGCTTCGAACTCATTTGGCCAGTGGTTGGATGTGTCAATGTTTATGGAGAGGTATCGCTACTACTATCTTTGTCTTTGTGTTTTAATTTTTAAGTAGCAGCTTGCACCCTGTTTCTATTTGTAGATTGACGCAAACTCATGTGCATTATATGTACCTACAGATTGAGGGCATTAATGGTCATGGAGACGATACATACATGCATGAATGGTCAGAGTGAAAGTATTCTACTTAGAGATGAAAAGAAACGAAGAGAAAGTTCAACTGTCTAGAAGTTTAAAGAATTTATATCGCCGGACAAAGACTGAAGAGAAATGGGGTCAATGCATAGCTATGGAGGATAAAAGCAGGGTGGCATTGCAAGTGGGACAAGCTTGAAGATGATGTGGTCTTTCAGCCACTGAATCACCTATGTATGTACTTGGTACTTTTGTTTCTGTTTGCAAAACATGATTCGGTAGTCCTGTGATGGCCCAATCATAAGAGTTATTTGGATGGTTGAGATGTTTCTTCAGCCAGAAGTCCTCCTAGAATTAGATGTCAGATTACAGTTTTATAGACACTGACCATGTACAAACTTATGTCTTTATTAAGAATACAAAAAAAACAAGATTAAGCTTTGTATAGAAGAAAATATGAAGTGGATGACATGATTCTGGATTTTTATTCGATCAATGTGGTGCACATGTAAAAATGAGTTCTCAGCCTAATTTCTCCAAACGCACAGTTCGAACTTTCTAAAGTCTTTACCCAACTAATATTGAATCTAAAATAATGATATGTTAATTTCCCGGCATCATGGAAATGCCAGGTCTGTTTCTTACAACTTTGTAATGTCGTTCATTCTATTTATCGATGTGTATGTAATGCCGGCTGTAGCATTATTTCCAGGAAATTTGAAAATGCTGAGAATCTGGTAGCGGCACGTCTATAAACGACATCTTTCCGGCATATTAGAATGTCGGGTTTGGCATTATTTTCCGGTGATAACCATTTATCCCTGGCATGGACATAATGCCGATTTTGATACTATTTACGACAATTCTTAATATGCCGTGAAACTTTTGGCGGCACGCTTTTCAACGGCATTTTTTCGGCATATAGAAAAATGCCGAATAAATACAATACCGGCATAGTTATGCAATTTTTACAGCATGTCATTATGCCGGGAAATCTAATATTTGTTGTAGTGTGCATTGCTATTTTGTTCTCTATTTTCTATAAGACGTATACATCTCAGAAAATAGGTGGTTATATTGCAGCAATCTACCTGCACTATGATATACATACACTGATGAAATATGCCTTCTTTAGTGCCATTGCTCTATGATATACATTTTTGTCAAAAGGTCTGCATTATGCATCTGAATTACCGACCACTCATATCTGTGCCACTTTGAGCATGTTACTTGTATTATGACACTCTTTTATTGTCTTCATGTATCTTGCAGGCCTGGAATAATGCTGCTATTGTTGTTGCCCTCTTCTTATTCTGCCTCTAGTGCTCTGCTCCAGTTTCTTTAAGACATCTATTGCATGCTTGAGGAGTTATTTTTTTCAAGGGAAGTATTTATTTGGTACAACTCATACTCACGGCGAGTGAACACTTACAAGCATGGGTTTTTTTTCATGTCCAAGATCATGATTATGTATATGGTAGGTCTGCATATGATCCCAAAAAGGTTTACTGAAAAATGTTCCTTTTCATTTTCTTTACATATTCAATATGCGGCTATACCATTACTTTAGATCATTATGTTTAAGCAATCATTATTAATTTCTTTGGTTGGAAAAGTTTTAACATACTATTTCGATAATCATGTTCGACGATGATGAATACCATTGACATTACATTGTAAATAACATGAACAACCTCAAAATTATCATATAGCAATGTAAATGTTCATTAATCATGTTGGATTTATTTGGGTGGGTATTAGTTTGGGTCACTTACATTTATCTCTGCTTCACACTCACTCTGATTCCTTTTTGTATTTATATTGATAGGGTAGAATTACTTTTAATGATGGATTTCTACGGACAATACACCTAGGAGTAGGCCAAAACCGAAATATGGGTAAGTTGTTTGTTGTACTATGATTTATGTATTAACTTAAAATTCTATTAATATAATTATTTGTCATTTTTAGGAGAAGAATATTCAAGTACCTAACCATATGAGGCCTGGCGTTGATGAAGAGCACCACACCATTTGAAGGAATATGGAGACATTATAGATCTTAAGAGTTTCTAGCATGATATGTTGATTGTCATCAATCTCAAATTTTAGAACCATATGTACTCTTTATTTATATCAACGTTGAGCACTCAATGTATGGATAATATTTTTCTTCAATAACAAAAATTGGTTTGAGGTGATTTAACATTTTTATGTGTCATTTTGGTGTTGAATCTTTTTATGATGTCATGTGAATTAGTATAAAAATATTGCTTGAGGTTATGTATACAAAGTTTTCATTTAAAATTTGATATTCACTATAGTAAAAATTAATTAACATTTAATAAATCATTCAATAATCAATAACCAAATCATTTACAGTAGTCCCTCATAAATATATTGATGAAGGTCCAGATTGACCATCAAAGTTGCATTGATGACGACCACATAGCCCCTCAAAATAATATTAATGAAGGCATTATCCCTTCAAAAATATATTCTCCAGGACCATCAAGTCCCTCAAAAATATATTTATGAGAACTAAACATGTCCTCAATAATGTTATAATGAAGGCTAAATAGTCCCTCAAAAATGTATTTATGAAGGCTAAATAGTCCCTCAAAAATGTATTTATGAAGGCTAAATAGTCCCTCAATATAACATTCTTGAGGGTCAGTTGGTCCGTGACAATTGTATTCATAAGGGGCACTGGTATTTGTCACATGAGTTATCTTCACGGACCATTTGTGAGGGTTAGACTCACAACCGTCCCATTTTGTGAGGGCATGTAGAGAGGGGTTTGTGACAGGACTCACTCGTGAATAATGGCCCAATTTTTACTAGTGCGAGCGGCTAACTCAACGTGCGCTCCACTGGGATCATTGGATCTCAAAGTGGTTCACCGTGGTCTTTTGATCCCACGGTCCCTACGTGTCGTCCTCCTCCTTTCTTTTGAAAAGAACCAGTGGTGGCGCCGCAGCGGTCCTTTGTCGGAGCAGGGCCAATAGATTAGAGGAGAGGGAGTCAGAGCTTGGAAAGGGGTCGTTCGAGATTGCAACTACACGAGGAATTGAGGGGTGCCCCATATATAGCCATGGGAGGTCCCTATGAGGATTACCAATCCTATACGCAACCTGTGTTCCATCCCAATTGGGCATTTTGTGAGGTCGGGTCAAAACCCCAACAAACCAAGGTCAAGATGCTTCCTCCTGAAACCGATGGAAAACTTTCCCAGTACGCACATACATTAGAGTGGCCAGAATCAAAGGGGGAAAATCCCCTGTCACGGCCAAAGTCCTTGTCCCTCTGGGACTTGGATGATAAGAAGCACCCGTTGTATCTAAATCCAAGGGTCTCCATGCCACACGCTTGATCCAAAAGGAAACAAAATCCTATTAATACAAATTATATTCATGTTTCAATGATAACTTGAAAAATTCATAACTCCCAACTTGTAATTCCTTTTCAATTCAAATTTTAAGGGAACCGTTTTTATGCTTTTATCTTTCATCCTACAAAATTTGGGATTATTATCTAAATAAAACAATTCCTTTTCTTTGATTGCAAGTTATCATCTAATTATTCATATTTTCCACATCTTTTCTATTTCTTTTATCATTATTTTATTATCCTGAGTTCCTTGAACCCCAAGGAACCCCAAAAACTCGGAATCCTATTTTTGGAATTTATTCCTTAGTCTTTTGTTTTTATTTATTTATTCTCTTATGTATTCCTTTGAATTCCTTTTTCATTTCTTTTTCCTTTTTTCTTCAATTGGGCTCAATGGCCAATAAGGCCCATTGTGAAAACATACAAGGCTATCATACATGAAATTCATTCAAATAAAGACATCGAATCAATCATGGATTTTTATTTATCTTGGAATAGAGATTTACAATCTCATTACATATTTTTGGAAGAAAATGGGGTTATAACATCCTCCCCTCCTTATAGGAATTTTGCCCTCAAAATTCAATCAAGCAAAACAAACAATTTAGGATAAGACTTTTACATGTCCATCAATGACCCCTATGTGGATTTACCTTACCCATGGCACTTCCAAAGAACCTTTATCATCACATATTCTTTTCTCTGAGTTCTTTCATCCTGGAGTCTATAAACTGCATAGGTGACTCAGGTTATTTCAGTCTCCCTTGGGGCTCACTAGGTTCATTTTTTAGCTCATGGTCCGGGTACCTCACATAGTGCTCTAAATTGACTTGGAACTCATCACACCTTTCTTTATCCTGAGGGGTAAGGTTATCCATAACCTTCTCCACCAATCCATCTCAAATGGACCCATATATCGGAGACTCAGCTCTCTTAGTTAAAACTTAGAGGGGTCAGATTTTCATGTCACATATTCTCCCACAGTGAACTGCATGTCAGTCTACTTTGCATCCGCTCACGATGCTCTTCGTCTCTAGGCTCCTTTCAGCCATTGTATGATCAAAGAAACTTCATCTACACACACTGTGGTCCTTTCATCAACTTCTCCTTACTGAAGTGGTGACCGACACAACCTCCCTTGTAGAGCTTCTTTAAAACCCAATACTATCTATGGTGGTTATCATTATATCTTTCATAGGACAAGAACTGTGTCTAGATATCACCCTGAACAAGTACACATGCTCTCATCAGACCCTCTAGTATAGATCATACTAACCACTAGTAAGGGGTGATAAACTGTACCAACATTGAGTTCTGTATGTTTCTACTTCCACCTCATGGAAGTGAACTGTTAGGTCATACTCAAGAAATTTTGAACTCATATCATGGTTTAGTTGAACCATCTCTCTCTCTTATGTAGTTCAACATAATCTGTCTCTTGAAAATACTCCCTTCTTTCTCATGTTGTCTAGGTGAGGTGATCTACCATAACCCGTATTGCATCTTGACCTTCTTGGTCAAAGCAAGACTTACCACAACATCCATAGTGATGAAGTCCCATTCCCTCTCAGGGACTCTTTTATTCTCTATATTGATACACTGGGTTACTGGTGTTCGTCCTTTACCTCCTGTCATACATGGAAACATACCACATGCACTTCAACTTAGACATCCAAAATACTACTGTCACTTACTATCTTTTTAGTACGAAGGTATATCACGATCTCCTGCATTGTTATAATTCCTCAAGCTTGATACCTTGGAAACCCTAAACGATTCTAATCAGGGTTTCATCACCTTCCTTTCCAAAGAAGTGCATCTGAGGTTCTACCACCATCCTTTCATTGCCTCAAAGACTAGGCTGGCTAACCAATCAACCATTAAATTGATCAATCATTATCGTTACATCTGTGTGTTAGCCAAACTTTCCTCCTTTCTAAACTTAGGGTTAGCCTAACAACCTTTTCTAGCCAAACTGGCCAGCTATATCCCAACCAGAGCATCCATTACCACTTCACATCCTTTGGTATTAGGTAATGTTGAAGACATACTACCTCCATGTATTCTGCTTAAGTCTCATCTTGAATTCTAAGTTTATCATTATCAAGAAAACTCTGAGATCATCCTCTTGGTTATCAAACTCAACCTTGTATCACATGCAGATCCCACATAGCTCATGATAAAACATTCTCACAAGGTGATTATCTTAATACTCTTATCGTTTGTACCTGTCCATGTATCATTCACTCCACCAAGGTATGTTATCATCACTGTCCTCATACCTCGTAGCAACATTCCAACCCACCTCATCTTTTATCCTTGGTGTATGGCATGCGTACTGTCCCATCTCTCACTCCCATAACAAGAAGAAGTAAGCATTTGGCAACCGTCCAAACACAAAGTTCTTCCTATTCCAAGAGTAGAGATGACACATCCCACCTTGCCAATACACCTTCAAATCTAGTTTGAAATGGGCCATCATCTCGATATCCCCATTACTTTTATGGGAAACTGGTCTCGAACTTACTTGGTCCAAGCACAATCCTTGGTCATCTCCTATAGGCCTTTACGGTGCCGACACTTTTGGGGTCATCTCTCTTCCTTCATGCATCCAGAGAGTTCCCTACTCATCTACCCTTTGGGTCCCATGAGTTCATGAAGGTGATGAATCTCCTAACCCATGGCCCTCAGACAATGATAGTTGTTACCTCCCGACCCTATGGTCATGTGCACTAGGGAATTAGGCAACTCCTACTTACATCGGTCTTATCCCTACCTGACCCTAGGATAGACTTAGTATTCTCTTATAGTAAATGTTCAACTTAGAACCTTACCCAAGAATTCATCATCTCTCTTCCTACATTCATGTGCTGACTTTCATCCTTTCATAGGGATCATGGCAACCTGCCTACCTTGGTCAAGCCCCGTACCGGTTACCTCCATGGTAACACATCCACATGCACATAGAGATGGTTATTTGTGGGTCTATAGGTTCATTCTCATGCCATGTACTCTTCACTTAGCTTCTCAAAATCCTATGAAACCTCCTTCGGTTACCTCAAAACCAACCAAATTGGTAAAATCCTACCAAAGGGTCCCTCTCCCAGGATGGGAGGAAACTACACCTTGATAACAAAGGTCACAAGCGTCCTTAGGGTTTATATTCACATGACCATGCTTAATCCAAAAACTACTAAAGAACAAGCGTACCTACTAAACCATGCTAGGTCACACTTGTTCTCATCCTCAACATTAAACTAACTTAGTTGTCAGAGGTTCATCACACATACCTTTAACTTAAGGGGTTTCTTTCTCCTCTACACATGCTCGAAGCTATAGAGACTCAAATCTTATTATGAGCGTCGGGTATACCGCTTCCTCTCTTAGGCCTAGAAACCCTAGGTCCACCTTTGGGTGTCCAACTGCATGCTCGACCTCTTAAGCACGAATCAAGCATGTCCAAGATATGTCATCCTTTCATTCAAGAAACACTTCGGAGTTGAGTCCTCTTCCAGGACAACCAACTAGGTATAAGGTCTCACATCCTTCTACTAAACCTCTCCAAGTCTAAGAAACTCTTCTCCCTATCTCAAGAGGTAAACACCTTTACCATAGGCACAGAGGTACCAACAGAATCATCCTCTCTCTAGGGTTTGGTTCCTCTCATAGCAACCAAGACATCATTAGCCTCCAAGGGTCAAGCATACATCAAACACTATCATACACTTAGGTCGCATCATCCTCAACTCCCATTATTCCTCAAGTTTCGGGGTTTTAGACTTCCAACCTTCTTGCCTGAGATCTGCTCTCTCTCTCTAGAGCTAATCCTACAACCAACCTCTCTATAAGAGGTCCTTTCTTCATTAAGGATCAAGCTCATAAGCATGCCCCTACCTGAGTGATGCCTATGCACGAACTTATGTTTACTGAAGATTATCCATAACCCCATATGCTTATCTCATAAGCCATCCATCATGATACCTTGTCTAGGGTTTCATCCAACTGTCAAAACTACTGACGCACTATGGGTGCAAGCTACATCCTACTTGCAACAACCCAAAAGGTTTCTATAGGTTCTTCTCTAACCTCATCCATGAAGGAGCTATCCTTCGCTCAAACATGCACGATCCTTCCCAGGGTTGGGTTGCCAAAGGTACTCGGTCATCAACTTCTCATGGTTCATATGGCATCCAAGGCATGTTTACCATGACATCTAACTCATCATGTCATCTCTCTTTCTAACCTTCACTTAGGGTTAGGGTTAACATCATCCTCAAAGGATTTTCAAGGTCTCTACTTTTAATGGAGGTCTCTACCTCCAAGACTAACTCTCTCTACTCATCCTCCTGCTAAGGAGGTCTATCCTCTGGTCTCTCCTGAGGGCAATGACAACTCGTGTTATATGACCTAAGCATGTATCTATTCCTTTATGCTTACTCTATTAAGCTTATGTCCATGACATCTTATTTACATGATTTTTATTATTTTGGTGGAGGATTCCTTAATCCTTATCAACCTTTCCCATACCTCAAGAGGGTGAGGTGAAGAGAGGAAACCCTAATCCTTAAGGTCCTTAATAGAATTTGAGTTGAGAAAGGATGAACAAGATGAGAGAGTCCTAAAGGTATCTTATTTCGAATCATACCCTAAGACTTTGGCTAGGCAGTCACATGGATATGGGTGTCCTTGTAAAGAAGTGAAACCAATTCCTTACTAAAAATTTGAACAATAAAACCTCCAGTCCAAACACACTCAGAAGGTATGTTGGAGTAGGTGTAAAATTTTGAAATCTTTGTATAATGGTAACAAAAGACCAAAGCATAGCAACGGAAGAAAAACATGACTATATTCAATTATAAAACAAAGGGTTACCAACTTACATCACTAGGATCCATGTAGAGGAAATCTAAACCACCTTAAGATTGTCTCCAAGTTTTATCTTTACAATCTAAGTCCAAGTCAACATGCCTTGCATCCAAGTCCTCCACCTAGGGTTGGAAGCATACCCCAGTAAAAGAGAAAAAGAAAATGAATATATCAGCAAAGGCTGGTATGTGCATACTAAAAGAAAACTTTGAGCAATATAAGGAAATAGGGACATAAAAATATACAAGGCTTCCCATGCAAGAAATAAGGACTACCCAATAGGGCATAAAAGAATAAGATCACAACACATATAAAAAGAAGATACTTTCCATAATCAAAACAATAATAAAGTTTGTGCAATACTGGCACATAAAGAGAGTAGGGCACACACCCCACAATCAATATCCTGCATCCATGTGAGATAAACATAGCCCTAGAACAATATAAACACAATTGGCGGCCAAACCTCATAAAGTTGATGCCTGATAGAGAAAGGAATACTACCAATCTCCCAAATATATAAAATGGGTCAAGACACACATCTTGCCCTGGGTACTAGGTTCCTTGTCGTCCCAAAAAGTGCAGGAAATATCACATCTGCTATAAACAAAACCAATGCACTTACACTACTCTAGTGCTACCAAATCACATAGCATGTTTAATGTAGAGGCAAGTAGAAAAGTATAGTCAGGATAAACATTGTTGCCATCACACAATGGACAACATAAACATATAAACATCCACATCATAGTGGGCATATATCAACCAGTAAAATCCACATCACAGTGGGTATATATCATCAAAAGACCAACTTGCACCAAGGAAACAAGATAAGATTCCAAGAGAATATCCATGATCACAAGATCAATAATAAAATAAGATACTTCACATGAAGCATGATTTCAAAAGAACAAGATAATGTGTAGGCTAATGTCCATAGGACCAAAAGTAAGACAAAAATAGGATAATTGCTCAACAAGAATAATCGGGGATGCAAACATACCTCAACTTCAGATCCAAACGTCCAAAGACACTTCTAGGTCCAAGCCTAGGCTTCCAAAGCACCTATTAGCATATATATATGGAATTAGGGTTAGATTTCCATTACTTATTCAAAACCCTAAAAACACCTTTTTATTATTATATGAATTATATTTCCAAAATGATTCCATATTTTAGATTATATTTTCTTGAGTTCAAAACATATTTTATTATATTTTTCTGACTTATAACTTATTAGTTATGAATTATGAAAGTTATTATCTTATTTAATTAGATCCATTATATAACCCCTTTAAAACATCAGATTCAGGCAACAAAACCAATACCATTAGAAAGATTGCATTTTTCTGAATCCAACGAATATTTATTTGAAATTTTTGGCCCAACAGATAATTAGTTATCAATTTTACAAAATCGACCAATCAAGAAATCTGATAAAGCCACATAGGCAAAGAAAATCCACGAAAAGAAGGTCGGGCCCGCATGACTTGGCCCAATGAGTGCCAGCCAAGTCAGTGGGTCAATGGCTCGTTTGAATCAATCCAAAGCAAGAGACCAGAATGCAAAAAGACAATATTACCCTTTGTCGTGAAAGAAAATAGAAGAGCAGAGATGGGCACAACGAAGAAAGCCTCACGAACATTGTTCCTTCCTCGAGTCTACGTGACTAGAGGCTTGCTAGAGAAGAACTAGGTGGAGCCAACAGCATTGAAAGACACAAAACCCAAAATTGATGTCGGGGTTGCGACCCAGGCATGCTCCCGATCACAGCAAGCCAAAAATCGGGCTGACCGGAGCACAGGAGCTCGAGAAGCATCAGTCGACCAACCTGTTGAGGTCAAGAAACACAGATCGATGAAGGAAAGCAAATATCTAAAAAGAAACCATGATGGGAGAACCGATAAGCCTAACCGAAGCCAACCGCATGGAAAACAAGCGCTGAAGTGAAGAAAAACATTGAATTTGACTTAAAGGTCAACAACCAAAGCAAAAGAGGGAAACGGAAACTCGACGTACCATGTCAAAATCAAGGAGTCCAGAAGCACCGCAAGACCTTCACGAGGGTGAAGAAGCGGTAGGAAGGGAGTTGGAAGGCCAAAAGCACACGGCCGAAGCCAGTGAGGTCACCGGAGGGAGCCACTACAGGTCAGGCAAGGTCCGGAGATACATAGGGTTGAACATGTTGTCAAGAGCACTAGTTAGGGTCCGGGGATGGTAGAGGGTAGCTTTATATAGGGAAAAGAGGGTTGCTGAGGCTGGGTTCCAACTTGGAGCAGGAAACAGGGGAAAAGGCAGCACTCCTAGCCGATCGGGAAACCAGAACAGAGAAACCCTAGAAAAGTCAGGCTCATCTGATAAAGAAACGCGTGAGGATTGCGGAGAGGCAGAAAACTGGTTGCGATGAGTAGGAGAGATATAGAAATGAGGGAAGGATAGTCAGAGTTGCTTTTCGTGAGAACTCGATCTCCTACCCAAGGTAGGAGATGATCTGGAGACCGTCAGATCGAAATCAAGGGGTCATGAAGGAAGCCGATTTTAAGAGACTATGTGACAAAACTAACTTAGGAAACTGGAAAATAAAACATGACATATGAATAGGATGATTATTAAAGTGAAACTTGTATTTGATTTCCTTTTTCTCTTTCTTCAATTAAAAGTGCAAACATAATCCAACTTAAGTGAGATTTGGCACATAGGCCAAATAAGATATGTAGATTCTGAATATAAAATTAGATTTGCCTTTTAAGAACTTTTAATGTGTCAAATAAATCAATTAATATATTCTCTTTCCTCCTTCATTAATTACATGTATTTATTAATTACACCTTTTAGGCATTTTCTCTCTCCTATATATACCTATTAATCAAACATTATCCAAATTAGTTGCAAATTTGCCCAAAGGCTATATTTAATATGTATATCATGAATAAAAGATTATTTTCCTCTTTTGGGGTCATGAATTATATTTATTTATTAATTACACTTTTTAGGCAATTTCTCTCTCTTAACTTACCCTATTATTTTGAGGAGGTCTAAATTAAATGAAAATTGGCATGTAAGCTTATTTTGATGTGTAGATTATGAATTTGAAGTCTATTCTTTATTTTGAGGCTTTATTACATGGGTTATGCCATTAGGCCCATTAGAGGCCCATTAGATCAATTACTCATTCAATTAAGTTTTTTATCATCTTATTACCATCCAAATTAATTATTTGACATATTATATTACATTATTCACGCATTAGATTATTAGGATCACCCTAACCTTAACCTTGTTTGGTCAAACCCAAAAGGTTAAACTTCTAGGGTAGGGTCCTAGGTCTGGTATGTTACAACACTCCACCCCTTAAAAAAAATTTGTCCTCGAAATCTATAGATCAAAACATCAACAACTAATTACTCTCCACCCCTTAAAGGGATTCAACCTAACAAGTCAAACTAAACATCTTTTTAGAACTACCCTCATCTCTTAGTTATGAAAGTTTTTAGAGATTTATTTTTCTCATGTATCCAACTATTCAGTCACCATCTAGGGTTGAGATTTAGGTCCTCGTGTCTCTAACCTATCAACCCTAAATGAACATACAAAAGTCATAGGGTAGGTCATCTATACCATTATATCAATCCTAGTCATAAAACTAGGGTTAGATTCTACACAAACCATAGTTTCTCTTCATTGTGACTTAGTTCAAGAAAACTTTGAGAAATCCAGAAAACTTTTGTAATGCCAGCACAAAATCAATACGAAAACCAAGTCACAATGTTTCCATATGAATATTTCCTCATAACCGATCTTCAAACCAAACATTATTGTACAAAAGATCATCATTGATCAAATCTAGGGTCACATCTCACTTAGAGGTAACTAACTAAGTCAAGGGTTCACAAGGGAGACAAAATTGAAATAGTCAATTCTGACTACCATGGGATCTGATACCATGCTGTAAAGAAGTGAAACCACTTCCTTACTAAAAATTTGAACAATAAAACCTACAGTCCAAACACACTCAGAAGGTATGTTGGAGTGGGCGTAAAATTTTCAAATATTTGTATAATGGTAATAAAAGACCAAAGTATAGCAGCGGAAGAAAAACATGACTATATTCAATTATAAAACAAAGGGTTACTAACTTACATTACAAGGATCCATGTAGAGGAAATCTAAACCACCTCAAGATTGTCTCCATGCTTTAACTTTACAATCTAAGTCCAGGTCAACATGCCTTGCATCTAAGTCCTCCACCAAGGGTTGGAAGCATACCCCAACAAAAGAGAAAAAGAAAAGGAATACATCAGCAAAGGATGGTATGTGCATACTAAAAGAAAACTTTAATCAATATAAGGAAATAGGGACATCAAAATATATAAGGCTTCCCATGCAAGAAATAAGGACTACCCAATCGGGCATAAAAGAATAAGATCACAACACATATAAAAAGAAGATTCTTGCCAAAATCAAAACAACAATACAGTTTGTGCAATACTAGCACATAAAGAGAGTAGGGCACACACCCCACAATTAATATCCTGCATGCATGTGAGATAAACATAGCCCTAGAACAATATAAACACAATTGGCGACCAACCCTCATAAAGTTGAAGCCTGATAGAGAAAGGAATACTGTCAATCTCCCAAATATATAAAATGGGTCAAGACACACATCTTGCCCTTGGTACGAGGTTCCTTGACGTCCCAAAAAGAGCAGGAAATATCACATATACTATAAACAAAACCAATGCACTTACACTAGTCTAGTGCTACTGAATCACATAGCATGTTTAATGTAGAGGCAAGTAGAAAAGTATAGTCAGAATAAACAATGTTGCCATCACACAATGGACAACATAAACATCTAAACATCCACATCATAGTGGGCATATATCAACAAGTAAAATCCAAATCACAGTGGGTATATATCATCAAAAGTCCAACTTGCACCAAGGCAACAAGATAAGATTCCAAGAGAATATCCATGATCACAAGATCAATAATAAAATAAGATACTTCACATGAATCATGTTTTCAAAAGAACAAGATAATGTGTAGGCTAATGTCCATAGGACCAAAAGTAAGACAAAAATATGATAATTGCTCAACAAGAATAATCAGGGATGCAAACATACCTCAACTTCATATCCAAACGTCCAAAGACACTTCTAGGTCCAAGCCTAGGCTTCCAAAGCACCTATTAGCATATATATATGGAATTAGGGTTAGATTTCCATTACTTATTCAAAACCCTAAAAACACCTTTTTATTATTATATGAATTAGATTTCCAAAATGATTCCATATTTTAGATTATATTTTCCTGAGTTCAAAACATATTTTATTATATTTTTCTGACTTATAAATTATTAGTTATGAATTATACAAGTTATTATCTTATTTAATTAGATCCATTAAATCACCCCTTTAAAACATCAGATTCAGGCGGCAAAACCAATACCATTAGAAAGATTGCATTTTTCTAAATCCAATGAATATTTATTTGAAATTTTTGGCCCAACAGATAATTAGTTATCAATTTTACAAAATCGACCAATCAAGAAATCTGATAAAGCCACATAGGCGAAGAAAATCCACAAAAAGCAGGTCGGGCCCGCATGACTTGGCCCAATGAGTGCCAGCCAAGTCAGCGGGTCAATGGCGCATTTGACTCGATCCAAAGCAAGAGACCATAATGCAAAAAGACGATATTACCCTTTTTAGTGAAAGAAAACAGAAGAGCCGAGATGGGCACAACGGAGAAAGCTTCCCAAACATTGTTCCTTCCTCGAGTCTGCGCGACTACAGGCTTGCCAATGAAGAACCAGGTGGAGCCAACGGCAATGAAATCCACAAAACCCAAAACTGATGTCGGGGTTGGGACCCAGACATGCTCCCGATCATAGCAAGCCCAAAATCAGGCTGACCAGAGCACAGGAGCTCGAGAAGCATCGGCCAACCAACCTGTTGAGGACAAGAAACACAGATCAATGAATGAAAACAAATACCTAAAATGAAACCATGCTGGGAGAACCAGTAAGCCTAGCCGAAGCCAACTGCCCAGAAAACAAGTGCCGAAGTGAAGAGAAACATTGAATTTGACTCAAAGGTCAGCAACCAAAGCAAAAGAGGGAAACGAAAACTCGATGTACCAGGTCAAAATCAAGGAGTCCAGAAGCACCACAAGACGTTCACGAGGGTGAAGAAGCGGTAGGAAGGGAGTTGGAAGGCCAAAAGCACACGGCCGAAGCCAGCGAGGTCACTGGAGGGAGCCACTACAGGTCAGGCAAGGTTCGGAGATACAGAGGGTTGAACATACTATCAAGAGCACTGGTTAGGGTCCGGGGATGGTAGAGGGTAGCATTATATAGGGAAAAGAGGGTTGTTGAGGCTGGGTTCCAACTTGGAGCGGGAAACATGGGAAAAGGCGGCACTCCTAGCCGATCAGGAAACCAGAACAGAGAAACCCTAGAAAAGTCAGGCTCATCTGATAAAGAAACACGTGAGGATTGCGGAGAGGCAGAATACTGGTTGCGATGAGTAGGAGAGATATAGAAACGGGGGAAGGAAAGTCAGAGTTTCTTTTCGTGAGAACCCGATCTCCTACCCAAGGTAGGAGATGATCTGGAGACCATCAGATCGAAATAAAGGGGTCACGAAGGAAGCCGATTTTAAGAGACTACATGACAAAACTAACTTAGGAAATTGGAAAATAAAACGTGACATATGAATAGGATGATTATTAAAGTGAAACTTGTATTTGATTTCCTTTTTCTCTTTCTTAAATTAAAGGTGCAAACATAATCCAACTTAAGTGAGATTTGGCACATAGGCCAAATAAGATATGTAGATTCTGAATATAAAATTAGATTTGGCTTTTAAGAACTTTTAATGTGTCAAATAAATCAATTAATATATTCTCTTTCCTCCATTAATGGCTTTAGGATTATCCAAATTTTATGAAAATTAACCCACAAGTCACAATTAATGTGTTGGATACGAATTTTCCTTTATTTCCAACTTTTTGTGTCATGAATTACATTTATTTATTAATTACACCTTTTTCTCTCTCTTATATATACCTATTAATCAAACATTATCCAAATTAGTTGCAAATTTGCCCAAAGGATATATTTATTATGTAGATCATGAATCAAAGATTATTTTCCTCTTTTGGGGTCATGAATTATATTTATTTATTAATTACACTTTTTAGGCAATTTCTCTCTCTTAACTTACCATATTATTTTGAGGGGGTCCAAATTAAATGAAAATTGACATGTAAGCTTATTTTGATGTGTAGATTATGAATTTGAAGTCTATTCTTTATTTTGAAGCTTTATTACATGGGTTATGCCATTAGGCCCATTAGGGCCCATTAGATCAATTACTCATTCAATTAAGTTCTTTATCATCTTATTACCATCCAAATTAATTATTTGACATATTATATTACATTATTCATGCATTAGATTATTAGGATCACTCTAACCTTAACCTTGTTTGGCCAAACCCAAAAGGTTAAACTTCTAGGGTAGGGTCCAAAGTCCGGTATGTTACAGTCCTCGTATTCCGACTAGCGATGCGGAGGAAAATATTTCCAGCCCCCAGTCGTGATCCTTTTCTAGACACCTTTGTCTTTCGGATAATCCTCTAATAACTCCCTCGGGTTCTATGGACTTTTGAAAATTTAATAATTATTAATGGTTAAATGAGGAACCTAGGCTCTGATACCAAATGTTACGACCCCACCTTCCGGTAACCCCCAATTAAGGGAGACCGAGAGGTCGAAGCCGCACCCATAACTTCCGGATCAAAGGTTCGACATTTAACCAAGAACAATTATTAAATTTCAAAAATCTATACTAAAAAGTTGTAATAAAATTTTGCATACCTTTGAAAAGTTTGGATAAATCTAAACTTCTAACCACAGCTAAACTACTCTAACTAGTTCCTCCTTGTTCTTTAATTCTTGAATTCACAAAGTGTTGCTTTACTATTTGTGCATTTGAGATATGTACCTAAATCACCGACAAACAAAACGACGGTCAGTCAAAGCTGGTATGTGGGGGAAACAAATAATGTGCAACTATGTTAACAATGTATTCATGCAATTAATCAATTAACAATCAAGATTACATTTTAAACCATACTACTCAATCCTTACCTATCCCCTAACTCTGTGTTGTCCCTGTAGTGGACTTGTATACTACCTCTCTTTTAGGAAGATTCTTACCCCCATGGTCCTACCTTACAAGTAGCCAATACATAGGGTAATAGAGTTGCATGGCACTACCCGAAGGTAGCCCAATATCTAACTCAAAGTGACTTGATGGTCCTACTCCATTGGTAGCCACGTACTAAGTCATCCAATGACCTGATGGTCCGACCTCCAAGGTAGCCATGTACTTGGTCAACTATTAAGCCACATAGGGGACCAGGATCTGAGCTAGTAGGCATATATCTTATGTGATAGTCATATCCTCATTATAATTTGCATGAAATAAATTCATCCAACAGTTTATTCCAAGTCATCGATGAAAACTTCAGAAAACCTCAAAAAACTAACTCGAGATATTCGTAAGCGTAACCACATACCTTCGATTGTAGATTTCAAGAAAGATTCAAGTATGCAGAGAAACCCAATCAAGCAAGCAATGAGGAATAGAAATCCTAAAATAAAAGTACCAATTTACTTTTATTAATATTTATCCAATTTCATCACATTACTTAGGATTTCAATTCCAATTTTAGGGTTTCTTTGGAAATTAGGGTTTTTGCCTCCATTATTAATATTATGATCTCTAATTTATCAAAACTACATAAAACCCTCAATTACTTTCATTTTAATATTCCCAACAGTATTAGGATCATTATTTGGCAATTTACTTTCTTAATTGAAATATCAAGGTTTTCTCTTCCTTTATCCCCAAATTAGGGTTTCAATAAATAGTATCCTTTATTTATGGATTACAACTCTAAATTAGGCACCCTTGCATTTAAAACAGATAAACAAACCACCTTTATCATTAATAGGGTTAAACTTATCAATTTGACCTATAAATTCACCGAAATACAACATTTATCTTCAATTAGGGTTTCTCATCAACTTTTAATACATTTTAGTAGAAAATTAAAGTACTTTTGTAAAATGGAGAATAAACAGGTTTTCAAAGTATTTTTATTAGATTCCTCGTATTTTTCTACACAACTTTCATATATAAAGTCTTTCCATTATAGGTTCCTAGTTATTTTTATCAATTTGCAAGAAAAACCCCTTTCTGGTTTAATTTGCAGAGAGACGAAAATACTGTTTTTTGTGAGTCGTTGGATCGCTGCGCCCGTGGTCCTCCTCTAGATCCGACGCTCTACGTAACACATCTCCACTAACCCTGAAGCGCGCCCCACCTCCTGCTATTCACCGTGAGATCGACTAGAGTACACGATGGATCTCGATCGGACGACTCGCGTCACAACACTCGACCGAGCGGCTAACTCAATGCGCGCTCCACTGAGATCGTTGGATCTCGAAGTGGCTCACCGTGGTCTTTTGATCCCATGGTCCCTGCATGTCATCATCCTCCTTTCTTTTGAAAAGAACCAGTGGTGGTGCCGCGGCGGTCCTTCGTCGGAGCATGGCCAATAAATTAGAGGAGAGGGAGTCAGAGCTTGGAAATGGGCCGTTCAAGATCGCAACTACACGAGGAATCAAGGGGTTCCCTATATATAGCCATGGGAGGTCCCTATGAGGATTCCCAATCCTAGACGCAACCAGTGTTCCAGCCCAATTGGGTGTTTCACAAGGTCGAGTCAAAACCCTAACAAACTAGGGTCGAGGTGCTTCTTCCCTTCCTCCCGAAACCGATGGGAAACTTTCCCAGCACACACATGCATCAGAGTGGCCGGAATCAAAGGGGGAAAAATCCCCTGTCATG
Source organism: Alisma plantago-aquatica (assembly GCA_963693085.1). Taxonomy (NCBI): domain Eukaryota; kingdom Viridiplantae; phylum Streptophyta; class Magnoliopsida; order Alismatales; family Alismataceae; genus Alisma; species Alisma plantago-aquatica. Next base: position 860,520,584 of record OY856410.1, on the reverse strand, counting down.
GACAAAGTCCTTGTCCCTCTAGGCCTTGGACAATAAGCAGCACCTGTTGGATCTAAATCCAAGGGTCTCCATGCCACACGCTTGATCCAAAAGGAAACAAAATCCTATTAATACAAATTATATTCCTATTTCAATGATAACTTGGAAAATTCATAACTCGCAACTCATAATTCCTTTTCAATTAAAATTTTAAGGGAACCTTTTTTATGCTTTTATCTTTCATTCTACAAAATTTGGGATTATTATCTAAAGAAAAAAATTCCTTTTCTTTGATTGCAAGTTATCATCTAATTATTCATATTTTCCACATCATTTCTATTTCTTTTGTCATTATTTTATTATCCTGAGTTCCTTGAACCCCAAGGAACCTAAAAAACTCAGAATCCTATTTTTGGAATTTATTCCTTAGTATTTTGTTTTTATTTATTTATTCTTTTATGTATTCCTTTGAATTCCTTTTTCATTTTTTTCCTTTTTCCTTCAATTGGCTTCAATGGCCAATAAGGCCCATTGCGAAAACATATAAGGCTATCATACACGAAATTCATTCAAATCAACACATCAAATCAATCATGGATTTTTATTTATCTTTGAATAGAGATTTATAATCTCATTACATATTTTTGAAAAAAATGGGGTAATAACATAAAATGTCATATTACGGTGTCATTGAAAATATATGGGAGTTTGACTACATAGATTTCAGAATTCCGCTCTTCAAATGTAATTGGGTTGATAACACCAAAGGAGTTATAGTGGATGAATTAGGTTTCACTTTAGTGAACTTTAAAAAGATTGGTGATAAGGGTGAACCATTCATATTGGCATCACAGGCGAAACAAGTATTTTATATCGATGATCCTGCAAATGATAAATGGTCGGTTGTTCTTCATGGTAAAAGACAGTTCATTGAAGATCCTATAGATGAACAAGAGTACTATGACAAGTATGATGACTCCAGCCCATTCTTAGTTGGGTTGCCAACACCAGCAAATATTGAAGCTAATGATGACTTGTATGTGCGCGAAGATCACAATGAAGGATTGTTAATTGATAAAAATTTGCAATATTATAGGCATGTTTATATTTTTTATATGTTTTATTTTTTTGAATGTGAACTTTACAATGTGAATTACTTTATAATGTGAATGTAAACTTTACAATGTGAATTTTACAATGTGAATTACTTTACAATGTGAATTACTTTACAATGTGAATGTGAACTTTACAATGTGAAGGTCACGACTTGGAGATCTAAAATTCTATCTTTTGTAGGGAGAAGGCTGTTGATTTCTCATGTCCTTAATTCCATTCCGGTGTACACTGCGGCAGCCGTAGGTATTCCCTCAGGGATCGCAGATCGGATTGAAAGGAAATTCTCTAACTTCTTGTGGACAGACAGGAATGATCATCAAAGAAAGGCGTGGATTAACTGGCAAAGAATTGCAACTCCCTTTCACCAAGGTGGTCTGGGGATTCCATCGCTACATCTAATTAATGAAGCTTTCATATCTAAGGCATGCTGGGAGGTGTTGACTACAAATTCTATTTGGGCTACTTTCTGTAGAGATAAATATGCCAACAGGAATGGTGGGCGAGATAATGTTTACCTTGGGTGCTTGAAGTTAGGATCGTCATCGTCACCACTATGGAGGAGGATATGGGAATTATTCCCGTGTGTCTTCGCATTATGCAGATGGATTGTAGGGAGGGGTGAGATCTCCTTTTGGGATGCGAGGTGGTGTGAACAACGGCTGGCTGAACATGCTATTTACTCCAGCGATAGAAGGCATCCATTCCAGGTGAAAGATTTCTGGATAGACGGGCAGGGTTGGGATTGGGCCTCACTGAGGGTGATACTTGATGATGATGGGTTACAGATGATCCGTGATAAGAATATATGGCTTATGGAAGAGGATGATAAGATGATTTGGAGTCTGGAGAGGAAAGGGTGCTTCTCCATGAGATCGGCAAAGATGATTCTGGCTCGTGATAGGGTGGAAGGTCCACAGGGACTTGACGTGGTTTGGAAGTCTGCATTTCCTAAGGTTGCAGCCTTTATCTGGAAGTCAGTGAGAGGAGCTGTTCCTACTGATGAAAAGGTTAGAGTTAGATGTTGTATATCAATTGTGTCTCAGTGTAACTGCTGCATGGAACCTAAGGAGGAAAACCTTGAGCATCTTTTGTTCCAAGGTCAGATTGCCGGTTTCTTTTGGGGTAAATTCATGGAGGTAACAGAATTGCCACCACCTAGTAACATTAGAACATTGATTGATTATTGCATGATGGGGAAGAGAAAGAGATTAGTAGACTGGTTGGCAGGGAACCTTGCGATTGTTATTCCTTACAATATATGGCGCCTGAGATGTGAAGCAAGGTTTGAGGGTAAACATAGGCATTTTTCCTATGAGTGGGATTATGTTATTCAGAGTATGAACTTTAACATGATGAAGAGATCTTTTCTGATAGACAGAGATAGTGAATTGTATACACGTTTGAGGGAGACAGGGTTGGAGGAGCCTAGAGTAATGTTGAGACAAATAAAGCTTATGTGGTGGCAGGCGTCGGACTTGCACAACCTGAAGATCAACATCACGATTGGGAGGAGTAGAGATTGTCATTGCAGGCTGAGAAGATGGGCGGTGGGGATTGTCCAGAATCATCGAGCCAATGTGTGCCTTGTTTTCAGAGCTTGGCTGAGGAGTATGGAATACACTCTCGCTTATTTGCAAGCATGCACTATAGGAATGAAGATTGCACGTGATCACGGACTGATCGTATCCTGTATAGATGTTGATGATTCATACATCCATGACATTATTTGGCACGATAAGAAAGAACCATGGAGGGTGACCCACTTCGTCAGGGAGCTGCGGGAGGAGATGGTCGCAGCTATGGTATCTGGATCCTTGGTTCACAAGGTCATCAACTCGATACCTCGTGAGTTGGGGAGATGGGGCAGTAGTATGGGTGAGTTGTTTGTTTCATCTGATTCTATGAATATTCTGAACAGGATAAGGGGTATGGCTGCGTTGGAGAAGAGAAGGGTTCCATATATTGTGTTAAAGAGATCAGAGGCATAGGGGGATGGTTACTGCGGTTTGATGTTGTTTCAAAGTTGGGGGGTGATGAGTGTTATATCTGATGAGTATGTACACTGGTTTATGTTTCACACCTACGGTTTAATATAAGTAGGAGCTGTAATTTTTATGATGATTTAGCCCACATGAGGGGTGTGGGATGAATAAAAGCGACCCCTGGCTTAATTAAAAAAAACTTTACAATGTGAGCTTTACAATGTGAATTACTTTACAATGTGAATGTGAACTTTCAGATGGCTGAGAATTCTCCTGATGATCGTGTTGATGATTACAGTGAGGGTGAGGACATCAATGTGTTGCCTCACAATGTAAGTTTTAAAAATATATCATATATTTATATCTACATGTCCATTTATAGTTACTCATGGCTCTTACAGCCCACTAACTTCATATGTTGTCACTTAAACATAGACAAGATAGTATACATTACTATTCATATAGTCTACAATATGCTTTCAATGAATACACTATCATAACCCTTACCTGGTTATGATGAATCTCTTATGAGGACCTGCATAGTCAATTCAACTTGACAATCATAACATTTCATTTCTAAATCAGTAATTTATAAGGCAGAAATAACATTCCATTTCAAGGGTTGTACCTTTATGCCTTTACTAAGGCTAGGTTCCATTATTAGTATCAATTAGGGTTATTCAATCCCTTTCATTATGATTAGGAACACTAATTCCCCACTTCATACTTCAATTATAAAGATTCATGCTTAAAAGCATAACCTGGAATTAGGGTTTATTGTACATTTCATCACATCATCCTCAATTAGGGTTTACTATTCACATTACATGTTATTACCCTAGAATTAGGGTTTATTATTCTCTTCATGGTGAATTGAGTTCATAGAATCATCATGTATGAGAATTATCATCATTGATGCCCTCAAATTAGGTTAAGATTCATTAATTATCATATTTAGTGTTTTCATGATCTCACATAGGTGGATCATACCCTAATCATGCTCATTCATATACATTGAAGATACTTTACTTGAATTTCAACCATAAATGGGACCTTCTCTCTCCTCTTACTAATGGATGGTGATTACATCACTCTAGATTAGGTTAGGTCAAGTCAACTTTGATTAACATAAGCTATGTCACCACTATTATGATTATTAGGGTTTGATTAAACAAGGGTGTCATCTACTTGAGCCCTTCAAGGGTACATTGGTAAAGTACACCATTAATTCACAACATGGGTCAATATATTAATCACTTAGCCCCTTAATGTCTTTAGGTATCATTAGGGTTTGTATTAGACAACCATTGAACCATTTAAACCTTCAAAGCATTAAGTAATCATAACCCTAAAATCCCCAAACGATTACACACTTTCAACCACCAAACGGTCCTGAGACTGTTTGGAAGTGTTGACTGTTTGGTTAGGTTGACTTCCAAACCATTTGAACTTTGTCACCCTCAAGACCGTTTGAATCTAAATGGTCTTGAGACCATTTCAACTTGTTGACCGTTTGCGAGAGTTGACTATGAAACCATTTTAATTGAAATGACCTTGAGATCGCATGAATTGAAACGACCATGAGATCGATTGGATCTAAACGACCTTGAGATCGTTTGAGCCCAAACGGTCTTGAGACCGTTTGGTCCCAAACAGTCTTGAGACCATTTTGATTCAAATGGTCTTGAGACCGTTTGGTCCAAACCTCTCAAAACCGATTGGACCCTAAAAGTGCATCAACACTTGTAATCAATTAGGGTTTTCAAGGTTGAGCCCCTCAATTGACCTCAAATATGTTAACCACTTATCAATTGAGCCAATTAGGGTTAGCCTTAACCAATTGGACACTCAATTGACCCTCAATTGATATCCAATTAGGGTTGAATCTAATTCAATTAGGGTTTGTAACCGGTTAACCATCAACATTGATCAACATGAATTTAATTGAAATTGAACCCATCAATTGACCTCCAATTGGGCCCCAACTTTGCCCAAACGGTCTTGGGATCGTTTGGACACCCTCCAAACAGTCTTGAGACCGTTTTCCCTAAGTTACATCAAAATCTAAGTCAATTTGATAAGGGTTGAACCCTAATTAAGTCTAAAATCAGCACTTTTACTCAATTCATCAACCTATTGTGATTGGACCCTCATTTGATCAAATTACCTTAACCCTAGACCTCCAAACGGTCTTGGGTTGTCACCAAATGGTCTTGAGACCATTTGAGTGAACCCCCAAACAGTCTTGAGACCGTTTGGTCCACTCAACCCTAAGTTCAACAAAATAAATCCTTGAAATCATCAATTGAACCCGATTAGGGTTTAGAGGGTTGAAATGCCTTCAACTTATGATTGGTTTGCAATTAGATCATATTTATTTGTAGATGATTAATTCAACATGTATAAAGAAGACCTCTAAACGGTCTTCACTTGGTCAACTCTACCAAATGGTCTTGAAGACCGTTTGAATCTAAACGGTCTTGCATGACCGCATGAAATCAAACGGTCTTGAGATCGTTTGATTTCAAACAATTTGCAAACCGTTTAGACCAAATGGTCCAAGGTAATTTGGTCAAGTAACCTAGGAATTCACACCCATCTTCTTCAACCTTGGAACAGGTCAGTTACTTCATGGTTTTGCTTGCAAAAGTGCAAGGAAGAGTGGGGAAGAAGAAGAACTAACTACTACTTGCAAGAATAACGATATGCATAAGAAACCAAGAGGTTTAGAGTTATAAAACCCGCCTTATGGTTGTTCCTAGAGCTCCAAGCTTCCAAGATTCAAGCCTTTAATGGCGTCTTGAGCTCCACATGTCGGCCAAAGGTGTTTCTCCAAGTAAAGGTTGGAGAAAGTTGGCTAGCACAAGAAAGCTAAGTGAGATATCCATAAAACCAACCTTATAATCCACTTTCCTCCATGAATTCGAGCAAGAAGATGGTCCAAGCTTACCTAGCTTCTCCTTATCCATTCTCCTCTGTTCCTAAGCTCTGCCTTAGTCGGTCCAAGCAAGATGATAAGTGAAAGAAGAAGAGAAACGTTCCTTTGTTTGCAAAGGAAAGTTGTATATATATCTTTGGGTGAAACTTCAACATAAGGGCATCTAATTCTCCATTTCTCATATAGGTCCCTCCTTTCTTCTTTGCACGTCCCTTATTCTTATTTCTAAGGCAAAACTCCTTATAAGACCAAGAACTAAAGGCAAAGAAGGTCAACTTACTACCTAGTTGCGCATATAAGAGGGTTCCATTACTCATAACTTGGTGATTTCATTACAAAGGTGTTCCTTATTATATGATTATTCAAATGAAGCGCCCCCTTCATCATTAAAACTCTAAATGATGTCAAGAGTCATAAAAGATATTCTAAAAGGTATATTTTACAAGTTTCACCCCACATTTTGGGTAAATTGCATTTTACACCAAAATTAGGGTTTTAAGCACAAAGATTGCTCCACAAGCTACATCTCAGTGCCCAAGCTTGGAGAATCCATCATACCTCATCATATTTACTCATATGATGTCTCATCACCATAGGAACATCTTAACATGTGAAATTTGCAAGTTAACCCCTCTAATTGGGTAATTTGCACATAGGTCCATGTATTACAAAAAAATACTACAACATTGTTTAAAAAGGACAGAAATGAAAATGTGTGTTCCTCAGGAACTTAATTACATGCCAAAGGATAATCACAAGTTTTTAATTACATGATTAAGCAAAACACCTAGGGTTAACTCATAACCCAGGTCAGGGATGTTACAAATTCTCCACCCCTTACAAGGATTTCGTCCCCGAAATCGACAAAACATATTAAGAGAAAAGAGCAGGGTATTTCCTTCTCATCTCTTCCTCTAGTTCCCAAGTGGCTTCTTCAACACCACGATGATTCCAGAGGACTTTTACAAGACTTATATCTTTCTTCTTCAGCTTTTTAATCCTGTTATCAAGGATTGACAATGGTCCTTCCTCATAAGTTACATCTTCATTCAATTCTACCTCCATAGGTTGTAGAGCTGACTCGGTATCAGGGTGACATTTCCTCAGCATAGAAATGTGAAACACAGGGTGTAACTTCTGTAACTCTGGTGGTAACTCTAGTCTATAGGCTACCTTCCCAACCCGTTCAATGATTGGATAAGGCCCCATAAATCTAGGAGCTAACTTCCCTTTCCTTCCAAAATGAAGACCTCCCTTCCAAGGGAGACCTTGAGGTACACTCTGTCTCCAACCTGGAATTCTAAGGGTCTATGACGTCTGTCAGCATATGACTTCTGCCTATCTTGTATAGTCTTAATCTGTTGTTGTATCACTTTAATCTTCTCTGTGGTCTGCTGTACAAGATTAGGACCTAACAACTGATGTTCACTAGTCTCATACCAGCATAAGGGTGATCTACAACATCTACCATACAAAGCTTCATAAGGTGCCATGTTAATGCTATGTTGGTAGCTATTGTTATAGGCAAACTCTATCAAGCTTAGGTGTAGATCTCAACTCCCGGTAAACTGAAGAACACATGCTCTCAGCAAGTCCTCTAGGGTTTGTATAGTCCTTTCCAACTGTCCATCAGTCTGTGGATGAAAGGCTGTACTAAACCTTAACTGGGTACCTAAAGCTCTGTGTAACTGCTCCCAAAAATGACTTGTAAATTGGGGACCTCTGTCAGAAACTATAGTGACAGGAACTCCATGCAATCGCACTATCTCTTGAACATACAACTGTGATAACCTTTCAGCAGAATAGGTTGTTTTGACAGGTAAGAAATGTGTTGTCTTTGTCAACCTATCAACAATTACCCAGATGGAATCATGTCCTTTGCTTGTCCTGGGTAGGCCAACAACAAAGTCTGTGGTCACATGGTCCCACTTCCACTGTGGTATGGGTAAGGGTTGCATTGTTCCTGCAGGCTTCTGGTGTTTAGCTTTAACTTGTTGATACACTGGACACCTCAGAACAAACTCTGCAACATCCTTCTTCATCCCAGGCCACCAATACATATCTTTCAAGTTTCGATACATCTTGGTGCTTCCTGGATGCATGGCATACATCGAAGAATGAGCTTCTTCCAGGACTAACTTTCTTAAGTTATCCACATCTGGTACTATCATCCTCCCATGATAACATGCCACATGATCATCTGAGTCATGAAAACCATCTCGTTTCTCATCACCATACTCAGATCTAATTTGCTGAATTGCAGCATCAACTTGTTGTGCCTCCTTAATCTGCTCTCTTAGAGTAGGTTTAATATGCATCTTGGCTAACAGCCTGGCTAGCAATGACACCTTCAACTGTACATTGTCTTGCCTTAAGGAGATAAGCATATCTCTCCTAGAGCATACTAAAGAGTTTAGTTGTGCCCTATCCATGGTTGATGTTGCTGATTTCCTACTCAAAGCATCTGCAACCACATTGGCCTTCCCTGGATGGTAATCAGTTGTACAATCGTAATCCTTGATTAACTCCATCCAGCGACGTTGCCTCATGTTAAGTTCATACTGAGAGAAGATGTACTTAAGGTTCTTATGATCAGTGAAAATCTGGAATGTCTCTCCGTAGAGGTCATGTCTCCAGATCTTCAAAGCATGAACCACAGTAGCTAACTCTAGATCGTGTGTCGAATAATTCTCCTCGTGTTTCTTAAGATGTTGGGAAGCAAAAGAAATCACTTGCTTATCCTGCATCAACACACATCTGAGTCCATTCTTGGAGGTATCACAGAAAACTATATATCCTTTTCCTTGCTTAGGTAACACAAGTACAGGTGCACTTGTCAATCTCTCCTTCAACAGCTGGAAAGATTGCTGACACTTATCACTCCAGACAAAAGGAACTTCCTTCCGGGTCAACTTAGTCAAGGGTAAGGCTATGGAACTGAAGTTCTTAATGAACCCTCGGTAATAGCCAACCAACCCTAAGAAACTACGAATCTCCTTCGGTGTCTTCGGTTGTTCCCATTGTAGAACAGATTCTACCTTTTTAGGGTCAACACGAATACCCGAGGCAGATATCACATGTCCAAGAAAAGATACTTCTGGTAACCAGAACTCACACTTGCTAAATTTAGCATATAGCTTATTTTCTCTTAGCAAAGTTAGAGCCTGACGAAGATGATGTTCATGTTGCTGAGCATCTCTACTATAGATTAGAATGTCATCTATGAAGACAACAACACACTGATCGAGGAAAGGTCGGAAGATCCTATTCATGAGTTCCATGAATGCAGCTGGTGCATTAGTTAGTCGAAATGACATAACTGTGAACTCATAGTGACCATACCTTATCCTAATGGAAGACTTGGCTATGTCACTGTCCTTAATACGAAGTTGATGATATCCAGACCTCAAGTCTATCTTCGAGAAGACGGTTGCACCATGCAACTGGTCAAAGAGATCATCAATCCTCGGCAGAGGGTACTTATTCTTTATTGTTACTTTATTTAATTGTCTGTAATCAATGCACAACCGCATTGATCCGTCTTTCTTTTTAACAAACAAAACCGGAGCACCCCAAGGTGAAGTGCTCGATCGGATGAAACCCTTCTCAAGCAACTCCTAAAGCTGTTTCTTGAGTTCTGCCATCTCAGCAGGCGCCATCCTATACGGTGTCTGTGCTATGGGTTGTGTATCTGGGACCAAATTGATTTCAAAATCAATTTCTCGAGGAGGTGGTATACCTGGAAGTTCTTCAGGAAATACATCTTCGAATTCCCTGACTACAGGAACTTCAGCAGGGTTAGGACTCTTCATGGTAGTATCTACCACATGGGCCAAGAATGCATAACATCCTTGTCTCATTAGCTTTTCAGCAGCCATAGCTGACACAAGATAGGTGGGTAGAATCTTTCTCTCTCCTTGAAATATCCATGTGTTGCTATCATCAGCAAACACAGCTTGCTTGGATTCACAATCCAAGACAACCCTATACCTTTCCAAGGTATCCATCCCAAGGATTATATCAAATCCTTGCATCTCAAGTGGTATTAGGTCCACTTGAATGCGATGATAAGAAAAGAAGAGGATGCAAGGAGAGCATACCTCCTGCAACATAGCAGACCCTCTCAACGGAGTCTCAAGCAACAAGCTATCTGCCCTATGACTGACCGTCATATTGCAGTTACGAATCACTCTTCGAGTGATAAAGGAGTGCGTAGCACCCGAGTCAATCAAAATAGATACAACGTAGGATGTAGAGATATCAGAATATAACAACTCCATCTGACCTGCCACAACCCATGGGTTGATCACTGCATCAGGTGGGTTCATTGCATAGAACCTTGTTGTCACCTGAGGTTGAGTTGGTGCTGACGATCCAGCTTGGGACGCTTGTCCACGTCCTCTAGCTACTCCTTGAAACTACCTCCTCTGGGATCCTTGCTGACTCTGCCTCTGTGGATGTGTCACACTGTCAGGCCTAGCTCTGCAGTCCTTCATCAGGTGTCCCACCTTTCTACAGTTGTAGCATCTTCTTTCCAGTTGTTGTGGTCTTGGTGGTCCTATGACTGACATTGATGCTGAACTGCGAGTCTCTTGTAGTGGTAGGCTCCGTCCTCTACCTCTACTCGGTGTCCACTGTGTCTGGGCACTAGGTCTGGGTGGTGGAGGTGTAGGTGCAGAGAATCTAGGCTTCTTAAAGTCTCTAGATGAAGAACCTTGGAACTGCGGATATCTCTTATGGGTTTGCCTCTACTCGACTATGGATCTTTCTATCCTTCGGACTGATTCAACGAAGGTAGCGAACCTCTCCCGATTCTCTAGGGCAGACACGGGAGTAGTCAAGTCCGTGTTCAAACCCTTCTCGAACCTTCTGATCCTCTCTTCTTCTGTGGCAGCCATGTGCAGACAGAACCGCAGCAACTCCATGAACTTAGCATCGTACTCGCTAATGTTCATCATGCCTTGCCTTAATATCTCGAACTGAGAGATCTTCTCATCCAGGAATGTCTTTGGGAAGTATCTATTGACAAATTCTTGACGGAAGTCCTCCCATGAGATCTCCATTCCAGGCCTCTTCTGCTCTTCCATGGTCCACCAATGACCAACACTTCCTTTGAGAAGATAAATAGCATGTCTGACCTTCTCAGCTTCGGAAATGTTTAGGATTCTGAAGGCTTTCTCTAACTCGGTCAACCACATATCAACATCTGTGGGGTCAGCTGTTCCAAAGTATTCGGTTGCTCTGACACGACGAAGTCGCTCGAACGTCTTACCGATACCTTATCCTTCAGATTGGGCAGGTGCCCTAGGTGCAGGCATCGACATCCTATCTGTTATGTGTGTCATGGAAGTCATAAATTGCCCGAACATAGTCTGAATAGCTGGGTTCTCCATGTCAGCTGGGTTAAATTGAGGTGGCTCCATAGGTGGTGCATGTACAGGTTGCTCTACTTCTGGGTTCCTTGCACCTTCTCGGGGTGCATCGACACTACTCTCTGCCACTTACTCCTCGTGTGGTCCAGACATCCTTACTTATCTTCTTCTCTCCTGAGGAGCAAAAGACACTATTAAATATATTGGAAAACACTAAGAATATACTCGACATCCTAAGTCCTATGTCTCTGTAGACTCAGCGAACCTAGATCTCTGATACCACTAAATTGTGGGCTCCGATCTCCAAAACATGATATAAACTTAGCGGAAGCGATTCCATTAGCAGCGGAATACAAAATTCACTAAAAATTAAAACTTTTTGAGACATGATCTTGAAATCATAAACTTCCTTTATAAGAGCAAAGTAAACAGTTTACATCTCTGTTAAAACACTTCTTGAGTGATTATATACATTCAGATACAAAATCTCAAGATTTAAAAACCGAAATCTCAGACCTACTGTCTCCTAGGACCTGAGAGTATAGAGACGACATATGACTAACTATCTACATGACTCAGCAATCAGTATCTCCACCTGAGATTCACTGCTGCCCTTGGTTCTACTGCTGCTGGTACTGTTCACATGTAGTCTGGTGCCTTCATCCTCGGCGACCACCTAAAAAGTTGAAATCTACGGGGTGAGACAATTTTAAATAATTGTCCCACCGAGAGTTATAACTCTCCGCCAGAAGCTTTATTATAGCAATCAAAGATCAACATAAGTAATAAAAGCTTTTAAGATAACCAACAGCAGATTTGACATTTAAGTAAAGCAACTGCATTAAAGAATATGAAGAACATGTATACTAAGAAGTATAACTTCAATCATTATGTCTCGTAGTTCAACCTAAGTAGATATGCTACGCGGTTGATTATGTTTTACAAACATTATTAGGCCATGTGGAGATGAGGTATACCGCTCATACTCCAACTGATCACTATTAAGTCGCATCGGTATCATACCTAAGTCATCAAAAGAGTCGGATTCTTATGACCTCATCTTCCTCAGTCAGTGTGAGGATCAACATGCAGGACATCTAGTGTCTCTGCTACTATAGCTCACCAGGGTATTCTGGCACTTCGCTATTATAGTCACAGTGGCATTCTGTACTCTCTTCACCATCAAAAGATCTCATGTTTATCTCTCATCGATGTGGCATTAAAGATTCCTCGAGTGATTAGTGATACATCGTCCCGACATAAACACATAGTGCAGTGTTGATAGATTAAGATACATCTACATCAACTCCTACACTAGGACGTAAGGATATTCGCGTCCATATTCCCCCACATACTCAAAAGTATGTGATCCAGGAGTTCCCTTAGGAAAACCTATTTCACCATCATTTAACTATTGACAATGCTGGATCTATGATCAGGGCTCTACATTGTATGATTATACTTGATTAATTAGGTACATTTTAGTATTCTTTTAATATCAAGCATGTTTTCCAAGCATTTTAGTATCAAATATCATTATAACAGAAGAATACTAAATGTATCATGTTTAACTCATATCAGTTGTCAAATGGATATCAATTCATCATAAGTCATCTAATCAGCATGACCTTGATGTTACTCATGGCTCTTACAGCCCACTAACTTCATATGTTGTCACTTAAACATACACAACATAGTATACATTACTATTCATATAGTCTACAATATGCTTTCAATGAATACACTATCATAACATTTCATTTCTAAATCAGCAATTTATAAGGCAGAAATAACATTCCATTTCAAAGGTTGTACCTTTATGCCTTTACTAAGGCTAGGTTCCATTATTAGTATCAATTAGGTTTATTCAATCCCTTTCATTATGATTAGGAACACTAATTCCCCACTTCATACTTCAATTATAAAGAGTCATGCTTAAAAGCATAACCTGGAATTAGGGTTTATTGTACATTTCATCACATCATCCTCAATTAGGGTTTACTATTCACATTACATGTTATTACCCTAGAATTAGGGTTTATTATTCTCTTCATGGTGAATTGAGTTCATAGCATCATCATGTATGAGAATTATCATCATTGATTCCCTCAAATTAGGTTAAGATTCATTAATTATCATATTTATGGTTTTCATGATCTCACATAGGTGGATCATACCCTAATCATGCTCATTCATATACATTGAAGATACTTTACTTGAATTTCAACCATAAATGAGACCTTCTCTCTCCTCTTACTAATGGATGGTGATTACATCACTCTAGATTAGGTTAGGTCAAGTCAACTTTGATTAACATAAGCTATGTCACCACTATTATGATTATTAGGGTTTTATTAAACAAGGGTGTCATCTACTTGAGCCCTTCAAGGGTACATTGGTAAAGTACACCATTAATTCACAACATGGGTCAATCTATTAATCACTTAGCCCCTTAATGTCTTTAGGTATCATTAGGGTTTGGATTAGACAACCATTGAACCATTTAAACCTTCAAAGCATTAAGTAATCATAACCCTAAAATCCCCAAATGATTACCCACTTTCAACCTCCAAACGGTCCTGAGACTGTTTGGAAGTGTTGACTGTTTGGTTAGGTTGACTTCCAAACCATTTGAACTTGGTCACCCTCAAGACCATTTGAATCTAAATGGTCTTGAGACCGTTTCAACTTGTTGACCATTTGAGAGAGTTGACATTGAAACCATTTTAATTGAAACGACCTTGAGATCGCATGAATTGAGACGACCTTGAGATCGATTGGATCTAAACGACCTTGAGATCGTTTGAGCCCAAACGGTCTTGAGACCGTTTGGATTCAAACTGTCTTGAGACCATTTGGTCCCAAATAGTCTTGAGACCATTTGGATTCAAACGGTCTTGAGACCATTTGGATTCAAATGGTCTTGAGATTGTTTGGTCCAAACCTCTCAAAACCGATTGGACCCAAAAAGTGCATCAACACTTGTAATCAATTAGGGTTTTCAATGTTGAGCCCCTCAATTGACCTCAAATATGTGAACCACTTATCAATTGAGCCAATTAGGGTTAGCCTTAACCAATTGGAAACTCAATTGACCCTCAATTGGTAGCCAATTAGGGTTGAATATAATTCGGTTGTTCCCATTGTAGAACAGATTCTACCTTTTTAGGGTCAACACGAATACCAGAGGCAGATATCACATGTCCAAGAAAAGATACTTCCGATAACCAGAACTCACACTTGCTAAATTTAGCATATAGCTTATGTTCTCTTAGCAAAGTTAGAGCCTGACGAAGATGATGTTCATGTTGCTGAGCATCTCTACTATAGATCAGAATGTCATCTATGAAGACAACAACACACTGATCGAGGAAAGGTCGGAAGATCCTATTCATGAGTTCCATGAATGCAGCTGGTGCATTAGTTAGTCCAAACGACATAACTGTGAACTCATAGTGACCATACCTTATCCTAATGGAAGACTTGGGTATGTCACTGTCCTTAATACGAAGTTGATGATATCCAGACCTCAAGTCTATCTTCGAGAAGACGGTTGCACCATGCAACTGGTCAAAGAGATCATCAATCCTCGGCAGAGGGTACTTATTCTTTATTGTTACTTTATTTAATTGTCTGTAATCAATGCACAACCGCATTGATCCGTCTTTCTTTTTAACAAACAAAACCGGAGCACCCCAAGGTGAAGTGCTCGATCGGATGAAACCCTTCTCAAGCAACTCCTAAAGCTGTTTCTTGAGTTCTGCCATCTCAGCAGGCGCCATCCTATATGGTGTCTGTGCTATGGGTTGTGTATCTGGGACCAAATTGATTTCAAAATCAATTTCTCGAGGAGGTGGTATACCTGGAAGTTCTTCAGGAAATACATCTTCGAATTCCCTGACTACATGAACTTCAGTAGGGTTAGGACTCTTCATGGTAGTATCTACCACATGGGCCAAGAATGCATAACATCCTTGTCTCATTAGCTTTTCAGCAGCCATAGCTGACACAAGATAGGTGGGTAGAATCTTTCTCTCTCCTTGAAATATCCATGTGTTGCTATCATCAGCAAACACAGCTTGCTTGGATTCACAATCCAAGACAACCCTATACCTTTCCAAGGTATCCATCCCAAGGATTATATCAAATCCTTGCATCGCAAGTGGTATTAGGTCCACTTGAATGCGATGATAAGAAAAGAAGAGGATGCAAGGAGAGCATACCGCCTGCAACATAGCAGACCCTCTCAACGGAGTCTCAAGCAACAAGCTATCTTCCCTATGACTGACCGTCATATTGTAGTTACGAATCACTCTTCGAGTGATAAAGGAGTGTGTAGCACCCGAGTCAATCAAAATAGATACAACGTAGGATGTAGAGATATCAGAATATAACAACTCCATCTGACCTGCCACAACCCGTGGGTTGATCACTGCATCAGGTGGGTTCATTGCATAGAACCTTATTGTCGCCTGAGGTTGAGTTGGTGCTGACGATCCATCTTGGGACGCTTGGCCACGTCCTCTAGCTACTCCTTGAAACTACCTCCTCTGGGATCCTTGCTGACTCTGCCTCTGTGGATGTGTCACACTGTCAGGCCTAGCTCTGCAGTCCTTCATCAGGTGTCCCACCTTTCCACAGTTGTAGCAGCTTCTTTCCAGTTGTTGTGGTCTTGGTGGTCCTATGACTGACATTGATGCTGAACTGCGAGTCTCTTGTAGTGGTAGGCTCCGTCCTCTACCTCTACTCGGTGTCCACTGTGTCTAGGCACTAGGTCTGGGTGGTGGAGGTGTAGGTGCAGAGAATCTAGGCTTCTTAAAGTCTCTAGATGAAGAACCTTGGAACTGCGGATATCTCTTATGGGTTTGCCTCTACTCGACTATGGATCTTTCTATCCTTCGGACTGATTCAACGAAGGTAGCGAACCTCTCCCAATTCTCTAGGGCAGACCCGGGAGTAGTCAAGTCCGCGTTCAAACCCTTCTCGAACCTTCTGATCCTCTCTTCTTCTGTGGCAGCCATGTGCAGACAGAACTGCCGCAACTCCATGAACTTAGCATCGTACTCGCTAATGTTCATCATGCCTTGCCTTAATATCTCGAACTGAGAGATCTTCTCGTCCAGGAATGTCTCTGGGAAGTATCTATTGACAAATTCCCGACGGAAGTCCTCCCATGAGATCTCCATTCCAGGCCTCTTCTGCTCTTCCATGGTCCACCAATGACCAACACTTCCTTTGAGAAGATAAACAGCATGTCTGACCTTCTCAGCTTCGGAAATGTTTAGGATTCTGAAGGCTTTCTCTAACTCAGTCAACCACATATCAGCATCTGTGGGGTCAGCTGTTCCAAAGTATTCGGTTGCTCTGACACGATGAAGTCGCTCGAACGTCTTACCGATACCTTGTCCTTCAGATTGGGCAGGTGCCCTAGGTGCAGGCATCGACATCCTATCTATTATGTGTGTCATGGAAGTCATAAATTGCCCGAACATAGTCTGAATAGCTGGGTTCTCCATGTCAGCTGGGTTAAATTGAGGTGGCTCCATAGGTGGCGCATGTACAGGTTGCTCTACTTCTGGGTTCCTTGCACCTTCTCGGGGTGCATCGACACTACTCTCTGCCACTTACTCCTCGTGTGGTCCAGACATCCTTACTTATCTTCTTCTCTCCTGAGGAGCAAAAGACACTATTAAATATATTGGAAAACACTAAGAATATACTCGACATCCTAAGTCCTATGTCTCTATAGACTCAGCGAACCTAGAGCTCTGATACCACTAAATTGTGGGCTCCGATCTCCAAAACATGATATAAACTTAGCGGAAGCGATTCGATTAGCAGAGGAATACAAAAATTCACTAAAAATTAAAACTTTTTGAGACATGATCTTGAAATCATAAACTTCCTTTATAAGAGCAAAGTAAATAGTTTACATCTCTGTTAAATCACTTCTTGAGTGATTATATACATTCAGATACAAAATCTCAAGATTTAAAAACCAAAATCTCAGACCTACTGTCTCCTAGGACCTGAGAGTACAGAGACGACATATGACTAACTATCTACATGACTCAACAATCAGTATATCCACCTGAGATTCACTGCTGCCCTTGGTTCTGATGCTGCTGGTACTGTTCACCTGTAGTCTGGTGCCTTCATCCTCGGCGACCACCTAAAAAGTTGAAATCTACGGGGTGAGACAATTTTAAATAATTGTCCCAGCGAGAGCTATAACTCTCCGCCAGAAGCTTTATTATAGTAATCAAAGATCAACATAAGTAATAAAAGCTTTTAAGATAACCAACAACAGATTTGACATTTAAGTAAAGCAACTGCATTAAAGAATATGAAGAACATGTATACTAAGAAGTATAACTTCAATCATCATGTCTCGTAGTTCAACCTAAGTAGATATGCTACGCGGTTGATTATGTTTTACAAACATTATTAGGCCATGTGGAGATGAGGTATACCGCTCATACTCCAACTGATCACTATTAAGTCGCATCGGTATCATACCTAGGTCATCAAAAGAGTCAGATTCTTATGACCTCATCTTCCTCAGTCAGTGTGAGGATCAACATGCAGGACATCTAGTGTCTCTGCTACTATAGCTCACCAGGGTATTCTGGCACTTCGCTATTATAGTCACAGTGTCATTCTGTACTCTGTTCAGCATCGAAAGATCTCATGTTTATCTCTCATCGATGTGGCATTAAAGATTCCTCGGGTGATTTGTGATACATCATCCCGACATAAACACATAGTGCAGGGTTGATAGATTAAGATACATCTACATCAACTCCTACACTAGGACGTAAGGATATTTGCGTCCATATTCCCCCACATACTCAAAAGTATGTGATCCAGGAGTTCCCTTAGGAAAACCTATTTCACCATCATTTAACTATTGACAATGCTGGATCTATGATTAGGGCTCTACATTGTATGATTATACTTGATTAATTAGGTACATTTCAGTATTCTTTTAATATCAAGCATGTATTCCAAGCATTTTAGTATCAAATATCATTATAACTAAAGAATACTAAATGTATCATGTTTAACTCATATCAGTTGTCAAATGGATATCAATTCATCATAAGTCATCTAATCAGCATGACCTTGATGTTACTCATGGCTCTTACAGCCCACTAACTTCATATGTTGTCACTTAAACATAGACAACATAGTATACATTACTATTCATATAGTCTACAATATGCTTTCAATGAATACACTATCATAACATTTCATTTCTAAATCAGCAATTTATAAGGCAGAAATAACATTCCATTTCAAGGGTTGTACCTTTATGCCTTTACTAAGGCTAGGTTTCGTTATTAGTATCAATTAGGTTTATTCAATCCCTTTCATTATGATTAGGAACACTAATTCCCCACTTCATACTTATATTATAAAGATTCATGCTTAAAAGCATAACCTGGAATTAGGGTTTATTGTACATTTCATCACATCATCCTCAATTAGGGTTTACTATTCACATTACATGTTATTACCCTAGAATTAGGGTTTATTATTCTCTTCATGGTGAATTGAGTTCATAGCATCATCATGTATGAGAATTATCATCATTGATGCCCTCAAATTAGGTTAAGATTCATTAATTATCATATTTAGGGTTTTCATGATCTCACATAGGTGGATCATACCCTAATCATGCTCATTCATATACATTGAAGATACTTTACTTGAATTTCAACCATAAATGAGACCTTCTCTCTCCTCTTACTAATGGATGGTGATTACATCACTCTATATTAGGTTAGGTCAAGTCAACTTTGATTAACATAAGCTATGTCACCACTATTATGATTATTAGGGTTTGATTAAACAAGGGTGTCATCTACTTGAGCCCTTCAAGGGTACATTGGTAAAGTACACCATTAATTCACAACATGGGTCAATCTATTAATCACTTAGCCCCTTAATGTCTTTAGATATCATTAGGGTTTGGATTAGACAACCATTGAACCATTTAAACCTTCAAAGCATTAAGTAATCATAACCCTAAAATCCCCAAATGATTACACACTTTCAACCTCCAAATGGTCCTGAGACTGTTTGGAAGTGTTGACTGTTTGGTTAGGTTGACTTCCAAACCGTTTGAACTTGGTCACCCTCAAGACCATTTGAATCTAAACGGTCTTGAGACCATTTCAACTTGTTGACCATTTGAGAGAGTTGACTTTGAAACTATTTTAATTGAAACGACCTTGAGATCGCATGAATTGAGACGACCTTGAGATCGATTGGATCTAAACGACCTTGAGATCGTTTGAGCCCAAACGGTCTTGAGACCGTTTGGATTCAAACGGTCTTGAGACCATTTGGTCCCAAATAGTCTTGAGACCATTTGGATTCAAACGGTGTTGAGACCATTTGGATTCAAATGGTCTTGAGATCGTTTGGTCCAAACCTCTCAAAACCGATTGGACCCAAAAAGTGCATCAACACTTGTAATCAATTAGGGTTTTCAATGTTGAGCCCCTCAATTGACCTCAAATATGTGAACCACTTATCAATTGAGCCAATTAGGGTTAGACTTAACCAATTGGAAACTCAATTGACCCTCAATTGGTAGCCAATTAGGGTAGAATCTAATTCAATTAGGGTTTGTAATCGGTTAACCATCAACATTGATCAACATGAATTTAATTGAAGTTGAACCCATCAATTGACCTCCAATTGGGCCCCAACTTGGCCCAAACGGTCTTGGGATCGTTTGGACACCCTTCAAACAGTCTTGAGACCATTTTCCCAAAGTCACATCAAAATCTAAGTCAATTTCATAAGGGTTGAACCCTAATTAAGTCTAAAATCAGCACTTTTACTCAATTCATCAACCTATTGTGATTGGACCCTCATTTGATCAAATTACCTTAACCCTAGACCTCCAAACGGTCTTGGGTTGTCACCAAACGGTCTTGAGACCATTTGAGTGAACCCCCAAATGGTCTTGAGACTGTTTGTTCCACTCAACCCTAAGTTCAACAAAATCAATCCTTGAAATCATCAATTGAACCCGATTAGGGTTTAGAGGGTTGAAATGCCTTCAACTTATGATTGGTTTGCAATTAGATCATAATTCTTTGTAGATGATTAATTCAACATGTATATAGCAGACCTCTAAATGGTCTTCACTTGGTCAACTCTACCAAACATTCTTGAAGACCGTTTGAATCTAAACGATCTTGCAAGACCGCATGAAATCAAACGGTCTTGAGATCGTTTGATTTCAAACGGTTTGCAAACCGTTTAGACCAAATGGTCCAAGGTCATTTGGTAAAGTAACCTAGGAATTCACACCCATCTTCTTCAACCTTGGAACAGGTCGGTTACTTCGTGGTTTTGCTTGCAAAAGTGCAAGGAAGATTGGGGAAGAAGAAGAACTAACTACTACTTGCAAGAATAATGATATGCATAAGAAAGCAAGAGGTTTAGAGTTATAAAACCCACCTTATGGTTGTTCCTAGAGCTCCAAGCTTCCAAGCATCAAGCCTTTAATGGCGTCTTGAGCTCCACAGGTCGGCCAAAAGTGTTTCTCCAAGAAAAGATTGGAGAAAGTCGGCTAGAACAAGAAAGCTATGACTGACATTGATGCTGAACTGTGAGTCTCTTGTAGTGGTAGGCTCCGTCCTCTACCTCTACTCGGTGTCCACTGTGTCTAGGCACTAGGTCTGGGTGGTGAAGGTGTAGGTGCAGAGAGTCTAGGCTTCTTAAAGTCTCTAGATGAAGAACCCTGGAACTGCGGATATCTCTTATGGGTTTGCCTCCTCTCGGCTATGGATATTTTTATCCTTTGGACTGATTCAACGAAGGCAGCGAACCTCTCCCGATTCTCTAGGGTAGACACGAGAGTAGTCAAGTCGGAATTCAAACCCTTCTCGAACCTTATGATCCTCTCTTCTTCTGTGGCAGCCATGTGCGGACAGAACCGCAGCAACTCCATGAACTTAGCTTCGTACTCGCTAATGTTCATCATTCCTTGCCTTAATCTCTCGAACTGAGAGATCTTCTCGTCTAGGAATGTCTTTGGGAAGTATATGTTGAAAAATTCCCGACGGAAGTCCTCCCACGAGATCTCCACTCCAGGCCTCTTCTGCTCTTCCATGGTCCACCAGTGACCAGCACTTCCTTTGAGAAGATAAACAACATGTCTGACCTTCTCAACTTTGGAAATGTTTAGTATTCTGAAGGCTTTCTCTAACTCGGTCAACCACAGATCAGCAACTATGGGGTCAGCTGTTCTAAAGTATTTGGTTGCTCCGACACGACGAAGTCGCTCGAACATCTTACCGATACCTTGTCCTTCAGATTGGGCAGGTGCCCTAGGTGCAGGCATCGGCATCCTATATGTTATGTGTGTCATGGCAGTCATAAACTGCCCGAACATAGTCTGAATAGCTGGGTTCTCCATGTCAGCTGGGTTAAACTGAGGTGGCTCCATAGGTGACGCAGGTACATGTTGCTCTACTTCTGGGTTCCTTGCACCTTCTCGGGGTGCAGCGACACTACTCTCTGTCACATACTCCTCGTGTGGTCCAGACATCCTTACTTATCTTCTTCTCCTGAGGAGCAGAAGACACTATTAAATATATTGGAAAACACTAAGAATAGACTCGACATCCTAAGTCCTATGTCTCTGTAGACTCAGCGAACCTAGAGCTCTGATACCACTTAATTGTGGGCTCCGATCTCCAAAACACGATATAAACTTAGCATAAGCGATTCGATTAGCAGCGGAATACGAAAAATCACTAAAAATTAAAACTTTTTGAGACATGATCTTGAAATCATAAACTTCCTTTATAAGAGCAAAGTAAACAATTTACATCTATTTTAAATCACTTCTTGAGTGATTATATACATTCAGATACAAAATCTCAAGATTTAAAAACCAAAATCTCAGACCTACTGTCTCCTAGGACCTGAGAGTATAGAGATGACATAAGACTAACTATCTACATGACTCAGCAGTCAGTATCTCCACCTGAGATTCACTGCTGCCCTTGGTTCTGCTACTGCTGGTACTGTTCACCTGTAGTCTGGTTCCTTCGTCCTCAGTGACCACCTAAAAAGTTGAAATCTACGGGGTGAGACAATTTTAAATAATTGTCCCAGCGAGAGTTATAACTCTCCGCCAGAAGCTTTATTAAAGAAATCAAAGATCAACATAAATAATAAAAGCTTTTAAGATAACCAACAGCAAATTTGACATTTAAGTAAAGCAACTGCATTAAAGAATATGAAGAACATGTATACTAAGCAGTATAACTTCAATCATTGTGTCTCGTAGTTCAACCTAAGCAGATATGCTACACGGTTGATTATATTTTACAAACATTATTATGCCCTACAGAGATGAGGTATACCGCTCATACTCCAACCGATCACTATTAAGTCACATCGATATCATACCTAGGTCATCAAAAGAGCTGGATTCTTATGACCTCATCTTCCTCAGTCAGTGTGAGGATCAACATGTAGGACATCTAGTGTCTCTGCTACTATAGCTCACCAGGGTATTCTGGCACTTTGCTATTAGAGTCACAGTGGCATTCTGTACTCTCTTCACCATCGAAAGATCTCATGTTTATCTCTCATCGATGTGGCATTAAAGATTCCTCGGGTGATTAGTGATACATCATCCCGGCATAAACACATAGTGTAGTGTTGATAGATTAAGATACATCTACATCAACTCCTACACTAGGACGTAAGGATATTCACGTCCATATTCCCCCACATACTCAAAAGTATGTGATCCAGGAGTTCCCTTAGGAAAATCTATTTCACCATCATTTAACTACTGACAATGATGGATCTATGATCAGGGCTCTACATTGTATGATTATACTTGATTAATTAGGTACATTTCAGTATTCTTTTAATATCAAGCATGTTTTCCAAGCATTTAAGTATCAAATATCATTACAACAAAAGAATACTAAATGTATCAATTTTAACTCATATCAGTTGTCAAATGGATATCAATTCATCATAAGTCATCTAATCAGCATGACCTTCATGTTACTCATGGCTCTTACAGCCCACTAACTTCATATGTTGTCACTTAAACATAGACAACATAGTATACATTACTATTCATATAGTCTACAATATGCTTTCAATGAATACACTATCATAAACCTTACCTGGTTATGATTAATCTCTTATGAGGACCTGCATAGTCAATTCAACTTGACAATCATAACATTTCATTTCTAAATCAGCAAATTTATAAGGCAGAAATAACATTCCATTTCAAGGGTTGTACCTTTATGCCTTTACTAAGGCTAGGTTCCCTTATTAGTATCAATTAGGGTTATTCAATCCCTTTAATTATGATTAGGAACACTAATTCCCCACTTCATACTTCAATTATAAAGATTCATGCTTAAAAGCATAACCTGGAATTAGGGTTTATTGTACATTTCATCACTTCATCCTCAATTAGGGTTTACTATTCACATTACATGTTATTACCCTAGAATTAGGGTTTATTATTCTCTTCATGGTGAATTGAGTTCATAGCATCATCATGTATGAGAATTATCATCATTGATGCCCTCAAATTAGGTTAAGATTCATTCATTATCATATTTAGGGTTTTCATGATCTCACATAGGTGGATCATACCCTAATCATGCTCATTCATATACATTGAAGATACTTTACTTGAATTTCAACCATAAATGGGACCTTCTATCTCCTCTTACTAATGTATGGTGATTACATCACTCTAGATTAGGTTAGGTCAAGTCAACTTTGATTAACATAAGCTATGTCACCACTATTATGATTATTAGGTTTTGATTAAATAAGGGTGTCATCTACTTGAGCCCTTCAAGGGTACATTGGTAAAGTACACCATTAATTCACAACATGGGTCAATCTATTAATCACTTAGCCCCTTAATGTCTTTAGGTATCATTAGGGTTTTGATTAGACAACCATTGAACCATTTAAACCTTCAAAGCATTAAGTAATCATAACCGTAAAATCCCCAAACGATTACACACTTTCAACCTCCAAACGGTCCTGAGACAGTTTGGAAGTGTTGACCGTTTGGTTAGGTTGACTTCCAAACCATTTGAACTTGGTCACCCTCAAGACCGTTTGAATCTAAACGGTCTTGAGACCGTTTCAACTTGTTGACCGTTTGAGAGAGTTGACTTTGAAACCATTTGAATTGAAATGACCTTGAGATCGCATGAATTGAAACGACCTTGAGATCGATTGGATCTAAACGACCTTGAGATCGTTTGAGCCCAAACGGTCTTGAGACCATTTGGATTCAAACGGTCTTGAGACCATTTGGATTCAAACACTCTTGAGACCGTTTGGTCCAAACCTCTCAAAACTGATTGGACCCAAAAAGTGCATCAACACTTGTAATCAATTAGGGTTTTCAAGGTTGAGCCCCTCAATTGACCTCAAATATGTTAACAACTTATCAATTGAGCCAATTAGGGTTAGCCTTAACCAATTGGACACTCAATTGACCCTCAATTGATAGCCAATTAGGGTTGAATCTAATTTAATTAGGGTTTGTAATCGGTTAACCATCAACATTGATCAACATGAATTGAATTGAAGTTGAACCCATCAATTGACCTCCAATTGGGCCCCAACTTGGCCCAAACGGTCTTGGGATCATTTGGAAACCCTCCAAATAGTCTTGAGACCTTTGCCCAAATTCACATCAAAATCTAAGTCAATTTGATAAGGGTTGAACCCTAATTAAGTCTAAAATCAGCACTTTTACTCAATTCATCAACCTATTGTGATTGGACCCTCATTTGATCAAATTACCTTAACCCTAGACCTCCAAACGGTCTTGGGTTGTCACCAAACGGTCTTGAGACCATTTGAGTGAACCCCCAAATGGTCTTGAGACCGTTTGGTCCACTCAACCCTAAGTTCCAACAAAATCAATCCTTGAAATCATCAATTGAACCCGATTAGGGTTTAGAGTGTTGAAATGCCTTCAACTTATGATTGGTTTGCAATTAGATCATAATTATTTGTAGATGATTAATTCAACATGTATATAGCAGAACTCTAAACGGTCTTTACTTGGTCAACTCTACCAAACGGTCTTGAAGACCATTTGAATCTAAACGGTCTTGCAAGACCGCATGAAATCAAACGGTTTTGAGATCGTTTGATTTCAAACGGTTTGCAAACCGTTTAGACCAAATGGTCCAAGGTCGTTTCGTAAAGTATCCTAGAAATTCACGCCCATCTTCTTCAACCTTGGAACAGGTCGGTTACTTCATGGTTTTTCTTGCAAAAGTGCAAGGAAGAGTGGGGAAGAAGAAGAACTAACTACTACTTGCAAGAATAACGATATGCATAAGAAAGCAAGAGGTTTAGAGTTATAAAACCCGCCTTATTGTTGTTCCTAGAGATCCAAGCTTCCAAGCTTCAAGCCCTTAATGGCGTCTTGAGCTCCACAGGTAGGACAAAGGTGTTTCTCCAATAAAAGGTTGGAGAAAGTCAACTAGAACAAGAAAGCTAAGTGAGATAACCATAAAACCAACCTTATAATCCACTTTCCTCCATGAATTCGAGCAAGAAGATGGTCCAAGATTAGCAACCTTGGAGAATCCATCATACCTCATCATATTTACTCATATGATGTCTCATCACCATAGTAACATCTTAACATGTGAAATTTGCAAGTTAACCCCTCTAATTGGGTAATTTGCACATAGGTCCCTGTATTACAAAAAAAATACTACAACATTGTTTAAAAAGGACAGAAATGAAAATGTGTGTTCCTCAGGAACTTAATTACATGTCAAAGGATAATCACAAGTATTTAATTACATGATTAAGCAAAACACTAGGGTTAACTCATAACCCAGGTCAGGGATGTTACAAATGGGAAAGAAACAACTCAAAAAGAGTCATAAAGTGTGTCACCTGTGGAGAAGGTGGACACAGGGTAGATAACTGTATCTACACCCGACCTGATGAGTCGAGCAAAACTGAATCTGAGGCTGAGGAGACTGAGAATGTCTCTTTTGTAAATTTCAAAAGGCCAGATTATCCTGGTTTTAGTTATGGCAACAAAGATGCAGCTGAAAACTCACATCAGCCACATAACTCCACCAAGCCACCTCAAGTTTTTGAGAAAAGAGGAGGATAAAGTCAATTCATCAGAATCACTTCCTTCCAGTCAAACAAGGGAAATTTCCAAGGACAAGGTAAGTACCAAGGTCGCTAAGCGTCGAACACCAGTCAAGGTCAAAGTTAAGCCAAGGAGCAAGGACAAGATAAGGTTTCGCACCAACCAGACTTGGTTGGCCAGTTATTTGATTTTGTAAAGAGGCAAGATACCATCCATAACCAGCTGGCGCAGAGTGCGCTTTCAAATTTAGGAGTTCTGAATTCAATGCAGGTCTAGATGGCAGATATGCAGATGCATCAATGCCAGATCGATCAGCAGTTGGCCCAGATGGCCGAATTGATAAAGACCCCCTCGGGTAAAATACCCTCCAACACCGAATCCGCCAAAAAGGCAGGGCTATGATCAGGAAGGACAGAGATCAACTTGCAATATATTGACACTGCTAGAGGAGAAAAGTGAAGGACCTGGACCTGTCGAGCTGGCGACGCGAACTGCAGCGTTCCTCGGGAGGCAGCCCGAGCTTTTACTTTTTCTAGAATAGGATGTTATTTACTTTCCTGTAAGAAAAACATTATGAACATTTGGACGGTAATAAGGCTCGAGTCAGTGCATGTGCCACGTGTGTTGACTCTTCTGTTTTATGGTCCACTGCTCTATTTTATGAAGCATTGAGGGGTAATACTATCTGAGGTCGGGAACTTAACCTTAGGCCAATGATGTTTTACCCATCAATGGCTTTTTCCTTCGCCTTGTTTTTAGTTTTTCATCCAGATCTTGTTCTGAAGGCCGCATATCGGGCAAGTGTCTCCTTTTTCCTGAACGAATCGGGCAAGGACTCAGCCGGCGCACAGAACGCGCTCGTATCGAGCGACGGTATATCGGGCATCGCATAAGCCGTGTCGGACGACATGCCCTGGCGGCGAGCACCCATATCGGGAAAGATGAGTAATTACCCTTGATTAGACAGATGGGACCGCTCGTCTCGGGAATGGCTTGTCTCAACGGCCGAGACGCATCCCAGATTTACCCATTTTACTCCCGGTTGGGATTGCTATATATAGTACGAAGGTTTTACCGTGTCGGGCTACTGCATTTACTCTTCTTGCTACCCATATCATGCAGTAGTTTCTCCCTCAGCTCCCGTGTCGTGCAGCTAACTTTTGCTCTCGTGTCGCGCGAGGTAGCTTCAGATAGCAAAGGTATAGCCCGATAGCCCTATCATCCTCACTTTCTCGACATGACCTTCATATCGCACACAGCGTATCGGGTTGATGTCTTTAGTTGTTTTCCTTGTATCGCCAGACACATGTGTCGTGCGACACGTCTTTAGCACGCGCTTGCCCGATACCCTATATCGGCCGATAACCATGTCACCCATCCTTGTGCCATCTTGTTTGCTCTTGTTATCGAGCGACATGTTGTTTTTCTTCTATCAGGGAAGACCTTATCGGGCGCTTTGTTTCACGTGACCGTATCGCCCGACACAAGCGTATCGAGCAAACATCGTATCACCCAGTGTTAATGCCCGATACAGTGGTGTCGGGTAGCTTTTGTATCGGCTCGAATTTTTATCATGGAATCGATTTTAATATTTAATTGATTAATGAATGTGTTTAATGATAACAGATATGGCCCGTACAAAGCAAACCGTCATTTGAGTAGACGAACACGGCAGAAGGATCGACACTGAGGCCACAGCTGAAGCAACAACGGTCAAGCAGAAATGCCCGAATCCCGAGGCGGCTGAGCCATCAACCGCTGAGAAGAGAGCGAGGAAAAACAAAGTAACAGCTCCTGCAATAGCTTCAACCACAGCGGAAGAACCCCTAGATCACACACCAGGAAGGTTTGTGTGAGAGATAATGAGCATGGATGTCAGTACTCAGAACTGGCAACTAAAATCTATAGGCCGAGCAGATTCTGCCACCAGTCGTCCTTCATCCAATTGGGTATTTTTGGAAGACTGGAGAATGTCCTTGCCGCAGCAGGTCTGAGGAAGATCTGCCTCAGACGCTCTGCCTCCTACACTGAACTCACAAAAGAGTTCACGTCATCTCTCCACCGAGTAAAGAATACAGCTGAGGACATTGAAGAATATGGCGGAGCAGACCAACTGCAAGGGCGGATGTACAACTCGGAGCACGTCATTTCCAAAAATCTACTCAACGAGATCTTCTCTTCCAGTGAGGAGGAGAAGAAGCTGCTGAATAACGGTGAAAGGATCACCGAAGGAGATGGGTTTAACTTCGTGGAGCTCTGGAAAAGGCTGACCGGTGAGTCATCATATAAGCCGGGGAGCAAGGTGGCGGCAGTGCACTCTTGTTTCTGGAGGATAGTGCACAAGTTGGTAGCATGCCTGCTTTTCAGCAAAAACGAGTCCAGCAACGTCTACACCGAAGAACTCCACCTAATTTGGCACATGATGGAGGGTAAGGTGATCAATCTGGGGCGTTTCTTGCTAAACAGGCTGCACCCGATAAAGGATGCCACCAATGAATACTAAATGGGTGGCATCGTCAATCTGATCGCGGTTGGGTTAGGATACCCGAGGGAACTGCTCAGTCTTTCGAGGACTAGGGGTGACGAGTTGATCTACCTCAAGTACCTCATGAGGGCTGACATCATAAAGAAGGAGGGGAGAAGCTATTTCTACAAGTTCGCAAAGACAAACACCCTCCTTCCACTCCCTCACTGTGCCGCCTACGATGCAGAAAAGTTGGTCTTCACCACAGTAGAAATCGAAGCTATGGCAGTAGAAGCAGCTTACGTCGCCACCATCAGGATTCAAGAGAGGGCAGTTGTGAGAGGAGAATCAATCCCTCTCGACCTGAGGCATGACAAAGTTTCAACAACCTCTGCCGAGCCAGCCACCAATCCAGAGCCACCAACGACATCAATTAATAGAGCTGTCGTCACTCCTGCTATCCCAACCACGATCACGACAATACCTGCATGACTGAAGAAGAACCGGCAATTGTCGAGGTTGCTGAGACAACCGGGGCAGAAACAACAGTACAAGCCCTGGAGGGAGCTGTCATGAAAGAGACAGTCACAGCTCCTGAAGCTTCTGTGATGCCTTTAGAGGTAGAAGAAGAAGCACAGCCGGACGCCAGTAATGAGGTATTTGCCAAGATCCTTGAGATGGAGCTCGGAGATGCACAGCTAACGCCGACACTGTCGCCAGTGTCCCCTATAGCAGGTGCTGAAGAGATCGCCGACAACGTAGAGGTGGAGCAGCATCCACCCACACCGGGGCCATCTCCACCACGACAAAAAGGTGAGGCAGTGACGGACGCAAGGGCACTGATGCCTTTCCCAGCCACATCCACCTCGCGGACAATCGAGATAGGTTCTACCTCGTCTGGTAGACCCTCACGCGAGAGGAGTATCGCGAGCATGAGAGGGAGATCTACAGGAGCCCCTCCGTCGTTTGGGAAAATGCTGGGGCACGAACTCGACCACTTGCGAGAGGTAACAAAAAGCCACTCGGCTACATTTACTTCTCTAACCCACAAGTTTTCATTTTCCAACAGAGGCTGAATAGCCAGGAACGGGAACTGCTGACTCTAGTTGGCCTTCCCGGTCAACTAGGGGAACTCAATGCCATGCTTCAGCAGGCCCCCCAGTGCCTTGACGTGATCGAGGAGAGGCTGAACAGGGGAGACGACCATCCGCACCCAAGGCAGCCGAGAAGGTCTCCGTTGCCTCCTGGCTCAGGCTCTCAACCTTCCTCATCAGCAGCCTCATCAAGATCATCATCCTCTTCCTCCTCCAGTGGGTCATCCCCAATGCCTAAGGAAGGGACGCCACAAAGATCGGCCAACAAAGCTCCAGTAGGACAGACGAGCTCCCACGTTCTGGAAGAAACAACTCCCTCAGTCCCCCTAGACGAAGCTGAAGATGACAACAAAGACATCATCGTTGGGGAGGACTCTTTTGATGAATCAGAGGGAGAAGGGGGGGACATATGTGCCGCTAATAAAAGACACCTCCCCCGAGGAAGACGCTCGACGGTAGATGCATTCTCTACATCGTCAGAGCTACCTTCCTTTGAGATGGCCAACTTCGATAGAAGGGTCATCGGCTACCTGTCGATCAGGGACCAGAAATTGCTGAACAAGGTCCTAAGGTCATAGGCAGATGAAGAAGACATCTTCTGGAGTGACGGCCACTTCTCCGTACGATGGGGAGCACTCAGAAGCATATTCCGCTCGCCAGCCATCATCGGCAAGAAGCTGTCAGGGTCCTAGAAGGTGCAATAATAGAGAACATCAGCACCGGGATAGGTCGGAGAACAATATACAATGCCACCCTGACCTTAGCAAGAAGACTGATGATGGGAGTGCCAGACTCCATTGCGGTGGCCAACATGCTGCAACACATCAAAGAGCACAACACAAACATCGTGTTGGCCCCGTACAAGCACTGGAACATGTGGTTTCTGTGTGTGGCAGACCTCAGGAATCACGACGTCCAGCTGCTCAGCTGCTGCAACAAGGAGGTGCCACGCTCCGAGCTTATTTTCAGTCGCCCGGAGGACAAACATCTGAGGCTTATACTGTTGCGTCTTCTACGAGCTATCAAGCAAGGAGTCAAACGTCACAACGTCGTTTGGAACTTCTTCTCTATCAAAGACTTCCCCGTCCAAGCAGAAGAGGGAAGCAGAAACAACGCCTTTATCGTCTTGCGTGCCATGGAGCTGCTCAACATATTTGGATACATGAGGCACCTCTAGGGCCAAAACTTCTACCATCTCAGGAGCATATATGCACTGCTGCTGATCAAAGACGGGCACTATTTCCAAGATGCAGGGGTACCAGAGAAGCTGCTGGATAGTGACCTAGAAGGCGAATCTTCACAACCCAGTAGCACTCCAGAGAAAGAAGCTGAAATGGAAACAAACATCTATGGGGCAGGAAAACAGTTAGAGATCCTGCGGGAAGTGCACGGATTCGAAGACCCTGCTTCGCCTGAAACATCAGAAGAACTGATCAACAATTTTGGCCGCTTCTCATGCTCTACACTCATGCAAGAGCAGGTTAATGAAATTCTCCTAAAGTTAGCTGATTCTACCCCGACAGATGTCATCTACGAGGCAGGCAGTGTCATAGTCCCAATTGATGACTTAAGGGATATGGTAAAAGATGGAGGATGCTTGGCAATATCTATGGCGGCTTCCTACATCCAGACACTACAAATGAAGTTCGAACATGCATACATTTCTCAACCAATGTTGTTCAACGACATCTGCCTCGCCAATGAAACAGGAGCAAAACAATCATTTCTGGTAGAGTTGGAGCATAGGGTTCCATGCACAATCTTCCTGCCCATCTTGCATTACAACCACTGGACGCTCCTAACGATGTACACTCGCCAATGAGTAGGAATCTTCTACAACAGCTCAGACAGCAAAAAAGATCATCCAGTGCAGTGTACATCGACGACGTTGACCTCCCTCGAGTGCTTAGTACGAAAATACTACGATGAGATGGCGGCACTGACACAACCATTCCTGGAGACAGCAACAAGCAAATGGCACGAGCTCCAGTTCTGCCACCGCAGTCCACAACAAATTCCTCTATCCAACGACTGTGGCATCTTCGTCTTGGAATGGATATCAAATGAAAAGACACCTAACCAGCTCCACCACATCGACTACCACAGAAAACAAGGAGAATATGTGTGGGAGCTTCTATCTGGTGTAGGCGCACTCACCCGTTAATCCCTCACTGAGTTAACATTACCCTACCTTATCTACTTTACAACTTTGGGACAGAGTGTGGAGTAAGTTTGGGGGGGTAACATGTACCAGTGAGGGAGGTATAAAAATTTTCTTCAAACTCCGCCCTTTTTGTTCTTCTCCTATATCATGTGTACATATACATATATATGCTCATAAAAAAAAAAAATTTGCTTATTTTTTCTCCATACATATGTACAAAGACACTATATATATATATATATATATATACACTTGTTTTCCAAAAGTACCCATCTTTAGGCATGGTAGATCCGGGGCAATAGTACATAGGATGTGAAATCACTGCTCTAAAGCCAACTGGCTTGGACTGCAGGGACCACTCGCCCACTAACGGACCCGCACTTGGATGGACTGATGGAAAACAAGAAAAACCCAAAAAGCCTTGAGCCTACCCAAACACACAACTTTCTGCCCCCAAAAGCTGTTTGGTGTGAAAGCTAACTTCGAAATCATGCACCCAAGTCTCGTCGAAGCTGTGGAGAAATGTTTTGCTTAAATAAGGCAGGAGAAGTAAAGTCTGTTGTTCGTGGTTAGGTTGTAGCCTTTGTAAGACATCTCAATGCTTGCTCAAACCCATGGCCTGAAAACTATACCAGTCAAGAAGAAGCATCACAAAACAAAGTTTAAAGATTGATTGAGGACAATCAAAATACTAAGTTTGGGAGAGTTGATAACACCAAATTTTGTGATGTTTTTGGCCCTTGTTTCGTTATCAAATCTGCCCTTCTAAACTGTTTTCCTCTCCTTTTTGTCATGTTTTGCATAAACAGGCCACGCTACGCTTTTAACTCAAAACTATCATCTTTTTTATAGAGTTTTCCTCGATTTTTAACTCATTTATTAGCAAAAAGGCCCGTCCCGACCCACGAACGTGTTCCACCTGCATCGGCCTTCCTACCAACCAGCCGATCGATACGCTCACTGCCCGACAGGGCAGCACGATACACTGCTGCACGACACGAGGGTGTCGCCCAAGAGGAAGCGGACGAGCGATACACCATTTACCCGACAGAGAGCCGAACTCGCCATGACTGCCGAAGCGTGTCACGCGATACATGCCACCCACCGGCAGGTGCCACTCGTCAGGTTGACTGACACGCTCCCAGCCCAACATCCTTGTGACGGGTGATACGCATATCGGGCACCCCTGAATCCGCGATGATAGAGCTGAAGAAGGACACGTGGCGCCTGAAGAACCGCACCTTCTCCCAACCGCTGCCTATAAACAAAAGCTACATGACTTCGATGGGACGGGTCAGAATCTCTCGAAAGCCAACTTAGGAAAGTATCTAGAGCTAGTGTGTCGTGCCTCAGAGGTGTGATGGGCAATTCTAGGTGAGCACTTCCCCATCCCGAGAGGGAGGGAATGGTTCACTTAGGGTCGGCCCCGGGCACCGTTGTAGGCCGATATCGGCCAACAAGGATGCCCGATAGGAGTACCCGATACTCAAAGAAACACTCTGGCCCGACATGATACCAAGCCCGATACGCATCACCAGTCACGACGTGTCACCCGAGAGGGTGCCGCCCGACATGATCATATCGGGCATGGGCACCCCGCACGATACATCCACCCATCATGAGTGTGTCGCCCGAGAGGGTGTGCCTCCCGACACGGGTGTATCGGGCAAGGCTCCCGCCCGGTATTGGGCTGGAGGGTCTGCTACTGTATGTCACCCTTCTAAATCAAGAAGGAGGCATTTATCTTTATTTATGTCATTCAATTACTCTCTTTAATTATGCAATGTAATCAGACCCTTTTATGCTAATGGAATTAGAAGATCCTTAATTATCTTCTACTTTATGTTTGGTCCCTTTTATTGGATGAGTGATGTGTTTAACATCTGAACTCTAGCTTGTACGCTTGGATCACGTTTCGATTAGCTACTGAATCGTGTTTCCCGTTGCAACAGCCTCGAGAGAGGTGTTGTGGCTCTAGTGTTTGGTCTGATACTGGAGTATGAGAGTGCCCAGGATCGGAGTTGCTTTAGTAACCTTTCCACTCTAACTTAAGTCCAGCAACCTCGAGAGGGGTGTTGATGCTTAGTTAGAGGTACCCGCTTCGAGAGGAGGGGTACATGATGTTTCTGCTGCCGCTTGTTTTACCAAAGCTTTCTCCTTTGTTCCTTACTAAAGCGATAGTGTTATCTCTCTGTTTCTGTTGCGCGAAAAACCCTAAAAACTGATAAACCTTTAAAACCTTAATTTTTCCTCATAGCTCCAGTTGGAGATAGTTTTCTTTTATTTTATCGATCTTATTCTGTTGTTCCCTTGGGGAACCTTATCATCTCCTTACCCATACTGGAGTGTAATGTGTCGATTCCACGTTCACCAACACTACCACCCTTGTCCATGTGTTTGACCCCTTATATCTACTCCAACCCCGTAAAGAAAGTTGCGGGGGACTAGAAGGTTTCGGGTTATAAATTTAAAAGTCTGACTACTTCAAATCTGCCCCACTTTTCGGACATGCGATTTAGGCCGGTCAGGGTGTTCAATGAATCAAGTATTGTGATATCAATGTTCTCAGTTATTATTAATAATTCTTGTCATGATAAGTAATCAACTATTAATAGAGTTATGAGTTGTACAACTCAAGATTTGGGTTGATATGCACGTTCTTTGAGAAATCACAGATAAGTTGCAGGTGCTATTGATGATTACTCATATGTCAAGTAATTAACTCTTATCAGTGTGATGTGTATGTGCCAAGTGGACATGTAATCTGTTTATTTAAGAATTTTAGTCAGTCTGCATATATAGTATGTTGATTACTCAGTATATTATAGTATTTTGAATATACTTCTCTGCCAAGTTTAGAATGATATACATGTTGTATTATAACTTCAAATATGTAGACGCGACACCATAGAGATACCAGAGTCAAGTATAAGTAAGAGAAGGGTACAATGTAGAAAAGATCTTTCTAGGAATAATAAAATAACAGACTTTGGAGCCCTAAACACCGTAGAACCCCTATGTGAGGTCTGCGCCTTAGGGGTGAAATGACCTAACCCTGGCAGTGTCTAGTATACGGGGGTAAGAACGTGCTATTAGGTGGCATGGGGGACAAAGCCATAGTGGAAGTCTCCTTAAATTATAGTTATAGTGTCCAACATCAACCAAAAGTCCTAGTGGCACTAGAGTACAGAAAAGCCAAGAGGTGGCTTGACTCTCTGCCTGTGTGTTCAGATTAGAGGAGGAGTCCAGTTTAGGCCAAAGAGTCATTTCCATGTTGCAGACCAAGAGAGTAGTCAGACTTAGCATTTCCCGGGTGTGTCCATTAAGTCTTGTACGGTGTGATCGTGGTGCATAATGAGTCTTCATATGTAGAGTACACTGCATATGATCAGGGCATAATAAAATGAATGAGAGGTCAAACAAGTGTGTACAGTTATTCAATTATTCTTTGTATGATTCTGAATTATTAGTTCTCTTTATGATCAATCAAGCATTTCATATATTGATTCACTCTTATAGATATTTATAGTATCCTGCCATATTTATGAGTGTCAATTATTAGACTCTTTAAAGCTTATTGTTGTTATAATTGATATCAATTGCTCAAAAGTATATCTATAATTATATCAGTGTTTTAGACTGTTTCTTTGAAGTACTCATTCACTGACCGAGTAGGCTCACCCCTCTACTCACAATTTTAAGGGAAATCACATGGACTTGAAGAAGATATCACTGCATCAGAGTAGATCTACCACAAGAGTTAAGTCTGGGTATAGTTAAGTTCAGTCGGTCCTTGTCACTCTAGGTCCTTGTAAAGAAATAAGAGAGAGTTGTAAATGATGATGTACAACATTATTCCTCTTTTAGCCATATGTGCGAATCAGCAAGTCTTATGTGCTTAAAAGTATGAGGAACATAATGAATGTTCATACTTGCATTTTTATTGTTGAAATCAGATTAGAGAAATTAATGCTTAGATTCCCTTGTAATGTTGGTTTATGTGGTTCAATGTGAGAAAACAAAGAGTTTTGAAAGAGAAGAAAAAGTTAATGGTGATCTTTGTATTACGTTAAATCCTCAATTTATGCCCTAATCTCATGATTAGTGGGAATTTTGAGATCGGGATGTAACATATATTTTCTACTTGCCTCTAAATTACACATGTTATGTGACTCAGTAGCAGTAAAGTAGTGTAATTGCATTGGTTTTTTAGCAGTATGTCCCTATTATTTTTGGGATGGAGGTGTTGGTTCTCCATACCCCGGTTTCAAGTTTGTGAGGCTTGACCCACCTTTTATATATATTGGGAGTTTGGCAGTACGTCATCCTCTATTAGGTTTCAAGTTTGTGAGTCTTGGCCGCCTTTGTCTTTATATTTTTCTAGTGTTATGTTTATCTCACATGCATGCATGTTATTATTTTTGAAGGGTTGTGTGCCCTTATTCTTGACATGTGCTTGTGTGGCACAACTTTATTGTTTATTTATGGAAAGTAATTCCTTTTGTTATTTCTTGGTTGCAAATCAAGTTCTTTTATGCCCACTTTGGGTAGTTCTTTGCTTTTCTATGGGAAGCCATTTATTTTGATGTCCTTTATTTCATATATTGCTCAATTTCCTATTTAGTATGCACATACCATACTTTGTTGATGTCATCTAATTTTCTCTTCTTGTCGGGGTATGCTTCCAACCCTAGGTGAAAGACTTGGATGACATGAAGATATGGAATGGCTTAAGGAGCTTAAGCTTGGAGACCATCTTGATATGTTTTAGATTTCCCTCTACTTAGATCCTTATGTTGTACCTTTTATGTAAACCCTTGTGGGAGATTATGATGTAATTTTATAATCTTATTGTAAAAGTGAATATAGTCATTATTTTTATTCTACTGCTACACTGACACCGGACTTGACAACTTCTTTGGTGACTTTTGCAGTCTCGTCATAGGTGATTGACTAGATCAGCTTCTACAACAGCTCCTATGGTCTCATCATAGACTGCAGTCTGACATTGTCCTCCTAGCAGCAACCAAAAGACTCCTACCTCTAGAGTAGTCCACATGGACCAACTAGAACCCTTTTCATCCTGATAGGACAGACACGAAGGTGTTGTCTCTCCCATTGGCGTACTAGTCACCAACTTGCTCTCCCGCAACAATGATCCTTAGTTGTTCTCTCCCGTCGCTATCCCTCCTTAGTCGGGTAGGACTTTCTTGGGATCTCTTGGTACCACAACCAGAGAGGACAACAATTGTCAGACCAAATGATTCTCAATGTCTATGTTTTATTTTGGAAAGCCCCTAGTATCCCTCTATTTATAGGCAAGGTTAGGGTCAGGGTTCCCAGTCTATTTTGGATCTATGCGGGAGTGAAAGGGACTAGAAGATCTTGAATTGTTGCAACCTACAACACCCAAAATGGTCATCTAGTTTTCCAGATGGTCGTCTGGTAGTTTCCCAATCACATATGAATTTCGCAATTCGAATCCAATTAATGCACGACATGACATCAACATTAATTCCTTGTTGCAATCAAATTTCCCACGAACTGAGTGATATCACAAATGTGAGATGGTCTTCTTGCTCACCCATATGGTTGTCTGGTGAGTCGAGCCAAAGCGGTCGGTTCACACCTCAATTTGGGAAAAACTTAGCTAATTCAAATTCCGATCAACCTGACAACCCAAATGACTGTATCAACACTTGAGACGATCTTATGATGCATCAAACGATCGTCTCACCCTATGAGACGGTCGACGGGGGTGAAGTCAGCTGATCCATTATGTGAATTGAGTAGCTAAACACTTTAGTAATCAATCCAATCACCTATCAAGATTAAACCCCTCTTCTAGATGAGTTCCTATGTGTGTGACCCTATAGGTCCCATATCATGTTTGCAATGAGTGTTCATAACTAACTTATGACATCACAAACAGAGAGTTGTTCCTAGTCACACATTAGTTCTAACAAGTGAATGGAAATTCAGAGAACAACTTCAACCTACAATTTGTGTAAGGTGTTGTAGTGATTTTATAATTCTTTTGTCTTTGATATCTGGGATGAACTCAAGGCATGGAGTTGTCATCCTTTCAACATTCAATCCATATTCCTTTAACCAAGAGCAGACTATCTATGATAATGTGACCTCCATATCATATATTGATTCACATGTGCATGCACATGCATTTCTCAATCTCTCTTATCAAGTGGTAAGGATATCAAACTCCAGTAGGATAGAAAAATCACACCTCTGTCACTCACAGTCCATCCCTATGTGTCAAAGCTACCAAATTATCACCTTTATAACAACTAATGTTTCAGAAATACATTTGATGATGTCAAAGTATACCCAACGACATATGATGAATGTAGTTATATTAGGTCTAAGAATCGAAATCACCACCTTCACTATGAGAGATGACCATGACCACCAATGATGGTTTTCATGTGTCACTCTCAAGGTGAGTCTGTTCGATACACTATTCTCGAACATGTATTTGTGTGCTTGGTTTGATATACCATATCATAACTAATGAGATTCAATCATCAACCAACCCACACACCAGTCTTATGTGTTACTGGTGTCTCTACCTTCCATAGTAACAACCAACCAGGGACAAAATAAGAACGTACATACTCTTAACATTCGTATGATCTCATTCTCCAAGTCATGTACTTGAAGACATAAGCCATTGAGTATTGTCATTCTTTAGACATTCGTAATGTTCCTTCATTATCTCATAACTGAATGAAATAGAATGAATTGGAAACTTTCCTTTATGAGTATTAATCAAATCCTTTATGATATATGCCATGTCAATCATCACAAGTTTGGCTCTATGGGCATACCTTACCAACATCTCTTACTTTCTTTTATCTTATACAAGCAATAATATATATGCATATCTCTTACTTTCTTTTATCTTACATAAGCAATAGTATGTATGTATATATATATATATATATATATATATATCTTTATATATATATATATATATATATATATATATATATATATAGTGATGCTGGAATACACTCCAGTGTATTGATAGCACTGTACACTCAAGTAATGTTTGTATATGTAGGCCGCCTTTTGGAAAATCTGGACCGTTGATATTCATTGTTATATCAAATATATGCTACATGCAAAAATTTGAGCTAATTTGGATTCTTTTAAGTCAGTCTTCCATGACCTATAAAATTGACGCACAAAATTAATAAAAATTGTATCATTGTTGTCTCCTTTAGATGCATGACCATTAAGTGTCCAAACGACCTCAAATACGTAGTATATTGATATGATATCTAAGAAGATTAATGGTTTAGATTTTGAAAATAAATGTAGTGTGATAGAAAATGACTTGAGTGTATTCAGTCTCCAGTATAGTCGATGACATATATATATATATATATATATATAGATATATATATATATATATATATATATATAGATAGATATATATATATAATATATAATATATATATACATATATATATGCATATATACATACGTACACTCACACTCACACACACACACACACACACACACATATATATATATATAGGGTAGCGATCTAGTGAGAAACATGCTATGGTGAGAGCATGAGAGGCATTTGAATAACTAGATTTCTATAACTTGTTTATAATATCCAACCGTAACGATCTATTGAGAAACATGCTAAGGTGAGAGCATTAGAGGCATTTGAATAACTAGAAATATATAACTTGTTATCATATCCAACCATACAGATGGGAAGGACATCATTTCATTACCTTGACATAAAAAATCACTGCAATTATATGTTTTTTACATGTCCATATGTACAATGCACACATTTTACGTCCAACGGTCTGTCTGAAACTCAATATTGAGCGTTGAATAGTATTCCATTATTATGCATGCAATAAAAGTCCTATGATGATGAAATTTTTTGGGAAGGTATATAATAAGGTATATTTTCAATCCATATGGTTGGAAAATTAAAAATTGATTCCTTTCAGAAGTTATTCCAATGCCAATCATGCTCTCACCAAGATATGTTTCTCATGTGATCGTTGTATATATATATATATATATATATATATATATATATATATATATATATATATATATATATATATTTGTGTGTGTGTATATATACATATATGTATGTATGTATGTATGTATGTATGTATAGATATATATGTATGTATATATATACATATATATATGTACGTACATATATATATATATATATATATATATATATATATATATATATATATATTGTGTGTGTGTATGTACATAAATGTATGTGTATCTACATATATATACATATATGTATATGTATATGTTTATATACATATATATACATATATGTATATGTAATAAATTTTTGAAGATGCAATAAATTTTTTAAAAATCTAAACCATTGATCTTCTTAATTATCATAAGAACATACTATATAATAAATTTTAGCTCATTTGGACATTTATAGGTCGTGCATCTAAAGGTGGCAAAACTTATGCATTTCAAATTAGTTTTGTGTGTCGATTTCATTGTCCTTGGATGAGTGACTTACACTCATCCAAATGAGCTCAAATTTTGTATGTGACCTATTATTATTGTAACCATGAAGATCAATGGATTACATTTTGAAAAAATATGGTCTATATAGGCAAACACCATTGGGGTGTACGGCGTGATTTGTACACTCGAGTGTATTCTAGCCTGACTCTCTCTCTCTCTCTCTCTATATATATATATATATATATATATATATATTAGTTAATTTACATGTGCATATGCACGTGTCTTAACTGAATAAACTTAAATTAGATGATTTTAGAAAACAATGGTTAATTTTTAAAATAAACTAAATTTATCTATCTATTGTTTCTAAATTAAATGGTGTTATTTTTAGATTTAAAGAAAAAGTATAGTAAATATGAAAAATCAATGCAATATAAAGCTTGTTTGAGAAAGTGAGGGGCGACTCTTTTTTAATTATATATGGTTTGTTCCAACATAGTCATAGTAGCTTGAACACTTCAATAGAAGTAATTTTACATCCATTAATGTATCAATTGTTATACATAAATATATAAAAGACACTTGAATTATTTGTGCAACCTTATTCATTTGAAGGAAAAAAAGGACTACCCGTTTTTAACAAAAAAATAAAATAACATTTCATAGACAACAAAACCTTTCAGGATGAGTCACTTTTAATGGTGCCTGAAGTGCATGGTATATAATGCCAATACGACCATAAATATTTCCCAACAAGAAGTGACGTTATAATAAACATGGGAATATGTCTCAGTGTTGACGTAATCACTTTAAGGAGAAAATCCCAACCTGCATGGTAGAATAGAGAATATATATGAACAATAGAAAAAAAATATAATTGAACAAGTTAGGTAACCAAGGAAATATATTTATGTGTTGTACAAACTACGAACCTGAATACATCATTGCATCCTGATACTTTTGCCAACATATCTGATTCATACCTATGTCACTGAGAAATGGATGTAGAACGGAAGGGCCGAGAGTGAGATAGTTGGGGGGGGGGAATAAATTTGATATGGATGTAGAACGGAAGGGCTGAGAGGGAGACAGTTGGGAAAATGAGCAGTTACGCTTATCATAAAGGGTAACTTTTTGTATTATGCCACATCATGATGACTAATTACTTTCTCTTCATTTTGATCCTCTTGGATGAAGAATAAATAGAGAATTGGAAACAGCGTACATGGAGCATATGAGCTTGTTTTATTGATACCAGGAAAGTCGTATATGACATCAGTTTATATGTGACTAATCTATCAACCAATTACCACAAATACGAGTCATAAATGTGGGGTTGGAATGAGAAATGTTTGGTTACAGATATAACACCTGATGGTTTATTTGTTAAGCATGTTTCTCTTGATCTTATTTCTTACGTGGTGGTCAGAAATGACTACACAAGTGATGAAAAATATAACAAAATGTTGGCCACATGATATAGTTAATTAAAATATATACAATATTCAAAACATGATTCGAATGGATACAATCACATTCAGTAATAGATTATATATAACATAAAATACCAAGTGTGAGAGATATAAAAATGGAAGATGAGTTTTATGTTGAAGGAGAGAGTTACAATAGGATGTGTGCCACTGCAAAGAACAACATTTCATCGTTTTTAATTACCCGGTAATAGGAAGCACATGATGTTGATGTCTAAATTTGTGCGAGCCTTCCATCAATCCTTTCATCCTTCTCGGATGCCAGTGCGGCCTCTACGATTTTAGCTGCATATTTTGGAGAAGGAAAACAACGATGGCATCGCCTGAATAGCAACTTCAAATTTAACGAATTCTCACATGTTGGGGAAGGTGCCTAGTGCAATTGTATCCCGTTGTCTGGGTATCCATGAATCAATTGGAAATGAAGTTGTTCTGGATGTTATAATAGCAACTTTCCTGTCATATGTTTATGGTGAGTTTCCCTGGAAAATAGGCAATGTACTGGTTTCGTCCAACGGTGTGTCATATTGGGAGTCAGTTTGTTTTGTGGAACGTTCTCTCCAGGATAGAGAGAAGTAGGTAGCAATTGGGATAGATATTTAGGAGTGTTAAGGATAGAGCAAAGTTGTTAGCAATTAGAATAGATATTTACGAAGAGAGAGAATAGATAGAATAATCCTAGGATTGTTGTCAAGGGATGGGAACATGACTTGGTTTGTGTTGAGGAGGTATAGATTTGAAACGAAGAGGAACGTGGTCAGTGTTGAGGAGTTAGTTTCGGGGACTTAGTTTTGAAAAGAAAGAATAAAACATAGTGGTTGAGAACTTCAAACCCCATATTTAATGTCGAGATCTTTTTAATACAAACATCGATAAAAAGTAATGTGGGCTTAAAGCATGTCGCTCTGTTGGAATTAATAATTTAATATAGATGTATATTAGAAAAATATAAATTTTAAGCATGTTGCTTTGTTGGAATCAATAATAATATGAATAAAAAAGTACGGCTGATTGATGAGAGGAGAAGAGGAAGATAAAAGCAACAAAAATGCTAATATGTGGTAATTGGTTGTGGGACTCGCGGTTAAGTAGTTGGAGAGAAATTAGGGGGTGTAGTTGGATTGTTGGTCTCGCAGTTAGGTAGCCGGATAGAAATTAGGTGGTGAAGTTGGAGTGTTTTGGAACGTGGCATCTACGTGAAAGTGGTTCATTTAGTGGGGAGATGGTGCGAGGAAAAAGCAATGAAAAAAAAGGATGTGAAAATTTGTGAGAAGAGAGAGGATGAAAGAGAGAGCGGCAATTTGAATTGCTTAACTTTGATTGGATAAAGAGTTTAATGGCACATGTTTTAATTAGTTAAAAAAACTCCCTATAAACCTCTTTTATAGTAGTATAGATAAATGGTATAGAATAATTTGTTGGAGTGAAATGGGGTCATTTATTGAGAAAAAATTAACAATGGCGATATTAAAAGGTGATACTTAATTGGGAGTTTAGGGAGATATATAGTTACATTGAAGGACAAGAAATTAATGGGCAAACTGACATGGAGGTGTGAGATTTATTATAGGAGAATGGCCAGTGACTTAAATAAAAGACACGTTTCTTTTTAATTATGGAGAAGTTGGCGAGAATTAAGGGGGCCGTTTTGATAGGTTAAGGGTTGCGAGAGATGGAGTAGAATATAGGAATTACGGGGTGAGATGAAGCGGTTAGCAAGTTTAGAATCGTTTGATAAGAGAGAGAGAGAGAGTGAACCACAAAGCAGTATTTTAAAAAAGGTATATTTTGATTGGTTCTTGGGTTTAAAAAGAGAAGATAATGGTATAATCGTAGCCAGTTCAAACATTCACCTTTTTATAGTAGTAGTAGTGTATATATATATATATATATATATATATATATATATATATATGGGCGTTCATTCGTTGCCCGCGTGGGTAACTTAGATTTTCTCTACCCTGCAGCCAAAAAAGTAACTCTCCTAGCCAAAAAAGTAAGTCTTCTGTCAAAAAAGTAACTATGGTGGCCAAAAAAGTAACTCTGTTGGCCAAAAAAGTAACTCTGTACAAAATATACAGCAGATATATATAAAGACGGATTTTTTGATTTTGGAGGGGCAAATGATATTATTTTTGGCCAAAGTTTTTTGGAGAGCTAGACAAAATTGTCCTCTACAATAAAGAAAAAAAAATTGAAAAAAAAGTGGTCAGAAAGGTGGGCGGGTAGCTACCCGCACGGGCAATAAAGATGGGTCATATATATATATATATATATATATATATATATATATATATATATATATATATATATATATATATATATATATATATATATATATATATATAGGCTATTTATTCAATGCCCGCGCGGGTATTCAGCGTTCGCTACCCGTGAGACGGGATTTG
This sequence comes from Alisma plantago-aquatica, assembly GCA_963693085.1. Lineage (NCBI taxonomy): Eukaryota > Viridiplantae > Streptophyta > Magnoliopsida > Alismatales > Alismataceae > Alisma > Alisma plantago-aquatica. Next base: position 860,475,906 of record OY856410.1, on the reverse strand, counting down.
AGTCATATTACGTAATTACATTTTATGCCACCATCTTTCTCTTGCGCTCAGAGCCAATGACATCGGCATCACCGTCGCGGACGCCACCGACATGAGGACACTTCTCAGAGTTCGGCTAACATCACGGTGATGGAGTGGGGGTTGAGCTTGATGGTGAGCACCGATCTGACGAATACATCATCGCCCATCGCTTCCCTATCCTGGATTCGGCCTTCAAGGCTGACGAGCACCGCGTCAAGGACGTTGTCGGCTGCCAGGCCGTGCTTCCGCGACAGGAGCCCGAACCCGCCCCCGCCCCCGACAATGTGGCCGCCGGCACCGACGGTCGGGCACGACCCTGAGGACAGCGCGAGCTTCCCGCAACTGGATTCTGCTACAGCGTGGTAGACCTCTCCAAGGGTAGCGTCGGCCTCAACCCAGGCAAAGCCGGCCGCCGCGTCGACTTGCACAGAAGCGAGGTTCATACGTTGCAATTGCAGGTTTGCGGCTCCTACTGGTCTCCCTCAGCGTCCAACGATATTGCTTCCTGCGAGGCTGCGACACCTACCTCACCCAGCTCCTCCGTCACTTCTCCATCGCACATCCCCTGACCTCTTCAAGCCCCGCCCCGGGCGCCCCCAGATCACGCGGTAGGCCGACAACCTGCACTGGCTCCTCCTTGTCATCATTGACCGTCACGCTGCCAATAGGATCCTCCATTATTGGGTAGCCGAGACCAATATTGGATTGTCCCACCTGCTAATCCTGACGGTACACCACCCCAAGATCAGCCGAGACACGACTAGGCTGCTCATTGGGGTTGGGAAGGGCCGGATCCTCGTCTTGGAGAAGTACAGTGCCTACTTCTGGAGGAGGCACAAGGAGTCTGAGAGGCTACTGAGGGTACAGCAGCAACAGGCGTCCTAGCAGCAAAAGATGATGAGGATCACGACTGTTGCTACCAATCTGGATGAGAATCCTCGAGAGAGAAACCTCATTTGTTGACTTCTACTCCAAGATAGACTGCATCGAAGCCTCAAGGGAAGTGTTCACTAGAATGCCAGTAAAAGATGTCATCGTCAATTTTGTGGTTGGGATAATTGGATACAGTGGCGTTTGTGGTATCCTTCCCATAAAATTGTAAGACGTGTTATTGATTTCATGACCGTCAAGTGTTTTAGTAGAGCCCTTGTATTATGAATGCTACGACCGTTACTTCATTGATGCCTTAGTAATGCAAAATTCTTCTGTAGTAACAATACTCATCATGAATTGACGGCAAGAATTGTGTTGTGGGTATAGGGGCATGCCGTGTAATGAAATCATCCATGTGAAAGTTGATTTGAAACTGAAAAGCCGGACCTCTGTGCAATGTGCCACCAGTATGTTACATCTCCTATAAACACTTCGTTTTTGCTTCTTTGTCAAAGAATGATCTCCAACTTCCCAAATGATACATAATTCTTAGGCACTATTCATATAGGAATTACATCTTGTTAGATATTTCGTCATCTAATTTCAAGAGTATATAGATTTAAGCATCTAATCTATTAACTGCAGGCTGGTTTCTTTCCCTAGGAAGAGCCATGAGACTTTCTTAGCAGGATCCTAGGCTGCCGTATGGATGCGACTTCCCTCCCATTCCGTAATATCATTCATTGTAGGCTGGACAATTTGTGTTTCTTTGGGATTACCTAAAGTCAGTGGAGCAAATGAAACTGGAGCGTTCTACTCTGTTTCCTTGCATACATTTCCCACACTACGTAATATCTACTACAGAAATGAATTGGTTAGGAAATATTATTTGGTACACCTTTCTTGCCATGACAGACTGACAGTCCTATTCTTCTGCTTATCCCTTTGAACTATCTTTTGATGCTCTAAATTAGTGAGTTGTGAGGCACATGTTTCTATTCTATTATTTTCTTGATATATTGGAAAAAAACCAGCCATGATGCTCTTATTTCATATAACACATTGAGACATAATGAATAGAAAAAATTTATTAAGAAAGAGGAGCACAAACAAGCAGTAATAACCACGAGACTTCCTATTTTACTGTTTTCCAAGGCATCATCGGCAAGAATAAAAAATACAATCAGTTTAGCTTTAGTTTGATATTATCTTTCAGATTTAGTTGTTAACATATTACATTCCTAGGCAGTTAAGTTTATAAAAATTTGACTAGAAATGACCGAGAGTTGTTAGCATATCACATATGTTGCTCTATCAACAATGCACCCGTCATTTTCTCAAATCTCAACCTTTTCAACATTCAAGACAAAGCAATAGACCAAAGGGAAGTCTACATGATAGTTTCATTCTTGGCGCGTCGGCACATGCGTTCTCCAATCGGGCCTGTTGACGTTTTCATCACCACCAGGAACTGCGTCCTGGCGACGTCTCCCTTCTCTGGGATTCTATCCACGACGCAGCAGAAGACCCAAGGGGAGCTGCAGTCGCTTGGCTGTTTCAAGGAATGGAAGACAATTAACATCATACCGAAAATCTAATATATGCAATATCAGCGACTCTTGTCTTCTGTTTCACGTATCTACAATCCCTAATCCGGATGAGGAGCGTCGTGATACCGTGCTCCTGGAGCTGCGGGTCCGGACTCCAGTGCGACCAGCGGGCAGACGGCACCGGCGCCGACGATGCGGAGGTGGTTGTCAGGGTTGTGTTTGACGAGGATCCGGAGCTCCATGGCCGCACGACGCTGAGAGTCGAGGGATGAGCTCGGGGACTCGAGATCTGATACCAAGCCACGGATGAGATTGTCAGTGTAGGAGGAGGAGGAGGCGGCCGTGACGGCGGAGGAGACGCGGATGTGGCGGGCGAGTGGGTTGGACTTCTCACCTCTACGAGACTATCCCATCCCTCCGCGGTAGTCATGGACTTACTCTTAGTGTTCTCTCAGTTACTCTCAGTGTTCTCTCAGTTACTCTCAGTGTTCTCTCAGTTACTCTTACTGTTCTCTCAGTTACTCTCAGTGTTATCATAGTTACTCTCAGTGCGTATCAGAGTTACTCTTAGTGTTCTCTCAGTTACTCCTTAGTGCTGTCACAGATACTCTTAGTGTTCTCTCAGTTACTCTCAGTGTGTATCAGAGTTACTCTTAGTGTTCTCTCAGTTACTCTTAGTGTTCTCTCAGTTACTCTCAGTGTTATCATAGTTACTCTCATTGCGTATCAGAGTTACTCTTAGTGTTCTCTCAGTTACTCCTTAGTGCTGTCACAGATACTCTCAGTGTTCTCGTAGTTACTCTCAGTGTTATCATAGTTACTCTCAGTGTGTATCAGAGTTACTCTCAGTGTTCTCTCAGTTACTCTTAGTGTTCTCTCAGTTACTCTCAGTGTTCTCGCAGTTACTCTCAGTGTTATCATAGTTACTCTCATTGCGTATCAGAGTTACTCTTAGTGTTCTCCCAGTTACTCCTTAGTGCTGTCACAGATACTCTCAGTGTTCTCACAGTTACTCTCAGTGTTCTCTCAGTTACTCCTTAGTGCTGTCATAGTTACTCTTAGTGTTCTCTCAGCTACTCTTAGTGTTCTCTCAGTTACTCTCAATGTTCTCTCAGTTACTCTCAGTGTTATCATAGTTACTCTCAGTGCGTATCGGATTTACTCTTAGTGTTCTCTCAGTTACTCCTTAGTGCTGTCACAGATACTCTCAGTGTTCTCTCAGTTACTCTTAGTGTTCTCTCAGTTACTCTCAATGTTCTCACAGTTACTCTCAGTGTTATCATAGTTACTCTCAGTGCGTATCAGAGTTACTCTTAGTGTTCTCTCAGTTACTCCTTAGTGCTGTCACAGTTACTCTCAATGTCCTCGCAGTTACTCTCAGTGCGTATCAGAGTTACTCTGAGTGCGTATCAGAGTTACTCTTAGTGTTCTCTCAGTTACTCTTAGTGTTCTCTCAGTTACTCTCAGTGTTATCATAGTTACTCTCATTGCGTATCAGAGTTACTCTTAGTGTTCTCTCAGTTACTCCTTACTGCTGTCACAGATACTCTCAGTGTTCTCGCAGTTACTCTCAGTGTTATCATAGTTACTCTCAGTGCGTATCAGAGTTACTCTTAGTGTTCTCTCAGTTACTCCTTAGTACTGTCACAGATACTCTCAGTGTTATCATAGTTACTCTCAATGCGTATCAGAGTTACTCTGAGTGCGTATCAGAGTTACTCTTAGTGTTCTCTCAGTTACTCCTTAGTGCTGTCACAGTTACTCTCAGTGTCCTCGCAGTTACTCTCAGTGCGTATCAGAGTTACTCTGAGTGCGTATCAGAGTTACTCTTAGTGTTCTCTCAGTTACTCCTTAGTGCTGTCACAGTTACTCTCAGTGTCCTCGCAGTTACTCTCAGTGCGTATCAGAGTTACTCTGAGTATTCTCTCAGTTACTCCTTACTGTTGTCACAGATACTCTCAGTGTTCTCGCAGTTACTCTCAGTGTTATCATAGTTACTCTTAGTGTTCTCTCAGTTACTCCTTAGTGCTGTCACAGATACTCTCAGTGTTCTCGCAGTTACTCTCAGTGTTATCATAGTTACTCTCAGTGCGTATCAGAGTTACTCTTAGTGTTCTCTCAGTTACTCCTTAGTACTGTCACAGATACTCTCAGTGTTATCATAGTTACTCTCAATGCGTATCAGAGTTACTCTGAGTGCGTATCAGAGTTACTCTTAGTGTTCTCTCAGTTACTCCTTAGTGCTGTCACAGTTACTCTCAGTGTCCTTGCAGTTACTCTCATTGCGTATCAGAGTTACTCTGAGTGCATATCAGAGTTACTCTTAGTGTTCTCTCAGTTACTCCTTAGTGCTGTCACAGTTACTCTCAGTGTCCTCGCAGTTACTCACAGTGCGTCTCAGAGTTACTCTGAGTATTCTCTCAGTTACTCCTTACTGCTGTCACAGATACTCTCAGTGTTCTCGCAGTTACTCTCAGTGTTATCATAGTTACTCTTAGTGTTCTCTCAGTTACTCCTTAGTGCTGTTACAGATACTCTCAGTGTTCTCTCAGTTACTCTCAGTGTTATCATAGTTACTCTCAGTGCGTATCAGAGTTACTCTTAGTGTTCTCTCAGTTACTCCTTAGTGCTGTCACAGATACTCTCAGTGTTCTCGCAGTTACTCTCAGTGTTATCATAGTTACTCTCAGTGTTATCAGAGTTACTCTTAGTGTTCTCTCAGTTACTCTTTAGTGTTGTCACAGATACTCTTAGTGTTATCATAGTTACTCTCAGTGCGTATCAGAGTACTCTTAGTGTTCTCTCAGTTACTCCTTAGTGCTGTCACAGTTACTCTCAGTGTCCTCGCAGTTACTCTCAGTGCGTATCAGAGTTACTCTCAGTGTTATCAAAGTTACTTTTAGTGTTCTCTCAGTTACTCCTTAGTGTCCTATCAGTTACTCTCAGTGCTATCAGAGTTACTCTCAGTGCTATTTGAGTTACTCTCAGTGTTCTACCAGTTACTCTCGGTGCTATCAGAGTTACTCTCCTACAACATTGCATATGCATCAATCCAATTTGGCTAGAAAATGACATGCCATCTATTTTATTCAGGTTATAGAAAACAACACAATATTTTTATACTACGGATACATACCAAATCTATTTGACAGTACATGCACATCCCAATTATTATCGTAGTGGTTTCAGAGTTACTCTTACAACATTCAAAGCATAACTGAAAAAACAATGCGAGTAACTGAAGCATTACTCTCAGTTACTCAACCAGTTACTCAAGCATTACTCTCAATTACTAAAGCATTATTTTTCAGTTACTCAAGCATTCTGTTACTATCGGTTTAGTTACTCGCATTGTTTGTTCAGTTACTCGCAGGGTTGTGACAGTTACTCGTAGTGTTTTTTCAGTTACTCGCAGTGTTTTCACAGTTACTCTAACTGCTATTACAATTACTCCCAGAGTTTTTTCAGTTACTCACATTATTGTCACAATTACTCGCAGTATTGTCACAGTTACTCACAGTGTTTTTTCAGTTACTCGTAGTCCTTTTTCAGTTACTCGTAGTATTTTTTCAGTTACTCCAGGGTTGTGACAGTTACTCGTAGGGGTTTTTTAGTTACTCAACCATTACTCTCAGTTACTCAAGGGTTGTGACAGTTACTCGTAGGGGTTTTTCAGTTACTCGTAGTCCTTTTTCAGTTACTCGCAGTGTTTCTTCAGTTACTCATAGGGTTGTGACAGTTACTCGCAATGTTTTTTCAGTTACTCGCAGTGTTTTCGGAGTTACTCTAACTGCTATTACAGTTACTCACATGGTTTTTTCAGTTACTCGCATTATTGTCACAGTTACTCACAGTATTGTCACATTTACTCGCATTGTTTTTTCAGTTACTTGTAGTCCTTTTTCAGTTACTTGTAGTGTTTTTTCAGTTACTCCAGGGTTGTGATAGTTACTCACATGGTTTTTTCAGTTACTCAACCATTACTCTCAGTTACTCAAGCATTACTCTCAGTTACTCAAGAATTAATCTCAGTTACTCAAGCATTACTTTTCAATTACTCAAGCATTCTGTTACTTTCAGTTCAGTTACTCGCATGGTTGGATCAGTTACTCGTAGTGGTTTCAGAGTTACTCTTACAACAATCAAAGCATAACTGAAAAAACAATGCGAGTAACTGAATCATTACTCTCAGTTACTCAAGAATTAATTTCAGTTACTCAAGCATTACTTTTCAGTTACTCAAGCATTCTATTACTTTCAGTTCAGTTACTCGCATTGTTGTATCAGTTACTCGTAGTGGTTTCAGAGTTACTCTTACATCATTCAAAGCATAACTGAAAAACAATGCGAGTAACTGAACCATTTCTCTCAGTTACTTAAGCATTACTCTCAGTTACTCAAGCATTACTCTCAGTTACTCAAGCATTACTTTTCAGTTACTCAAGCATTCTGTTACTTTCATTTCAGTTACTCGCATGGTTGTATCAATTACTCGTAGTGGTTTCAGAGTTACTCTTACAACATTCAAAGCATAACTAAAAAAACAATGCGAGTAACTGAACCATTTCTCTCAGTTACTCAAGCATTACTCTCAGTTACTCAAGCATTACTCTCAGTTACTCAAGTATTACTTTTCAGTTACTCAAGCGTTCTGTTACTTTCATTTCAGTTACTCACATGGTTGTATCAGTTACTCGTAGTGGTTTCAGAGTTACTCTTACAACATTCAAAGCATAAAGGTTACTCGAAGGGTTTTTTCAGTTACTCAGAGTGTTAATTTGTTCAATTACTCACAAGGTTATGACAGTTACTCGTAGTGTTTGTTCAGTTACTCGTAAGTTTGTGACAGTTAGTCGCAGTGTTTGTTCAGTTACTCAACCATTACTTGCATTGTTCAGTTACTCACATGCTTATTTTAGTTACTCGCAGGCTTTTTTCAGTTACTCGCATTGTTTGTTCAGTTACTCACAGGGTTGTGATAGTTACTCGTAGTGTTTTCGCAGTTACTCTAACTGCTATTACAGTTACTCGTAGGGTTTTTTTCAGTTACTCGCATTATTGTCACAGTTACTCGCAGTATTGTCACAGTTACTCGCAGTATTTTTTCAGTTACTCGCAGTATTTTGTCAGTTACTCCAGGGTTGTGACAGTTACTCGCAGGTTTTTTTCAGTTACTCAATCATTACTCTCAGTTGCTCAAGCATTACTATCAGTTACTCAAGAATTAATTTCAGTTACTCAAGCATTACTTTTCAGTTACTCAAGCATTCTGTTACTTTCAGTTTAGTTACTCGCATGGTTGTATCAGTTACTCATAGTGGTTTCAGAGTTACTCTTACAACATTCAAAGCATAAAGGTATTTAAAGCATTCAAGAACATAAGCATTCAAACCATAAATGTATTCGAAACATTCAAGATCAGGTGTACATTCAGTCTTTTTGCAGCACACTAATAAATGTACATATTGTACTAGTGCGGGAACGTTGATGGGATGGAATGAAGATGGAGAGCGGAGTTGCAAGAGAGAAAAAATGATTTTCAAAAATTAAGGCCGGAAAGAGAGAAGTGGAGAGAGAACTTTGAGATTTTTTAACTTCTGCATGGAGTTAATTGGTGTGTAGTTAATGCGCATGAGAGAAAACTATACTTTTGTAGGCTCTATATGGAGTAGTTGGCGTGGAGTTAATCTGCATGAGAGATAATGGCCGAGATCAACCTTTTCTGGAGTCCCGAGAATGGGGTATGTGGACTGGTGTAGAGGTTATTGTGGGTAGTGTTACTCTTCTAGAACTTAGATGCGATGCTAGGACCTACAATTCTCTCATAAATGCAATAGGGGTCAATCAAGATGGATCCCCTTCGTGATAGTAAAGGAGGAGTCAGTAGGTGTATCCAAATTATGAATACCACAACCAACACCTGAATCATCTTCTCTCACAAGCGGTTGGTCGTAATAAATTTGGCATGTCGTCGTTTTGACATTTCATGAATCCATACATATGTACACCAGTAATTAGGACTCTGTTTCATATAAGAGGAGTCTACTGCGACAACAGAAGAAAAAGACGAACAGCTGAAGCACTTTAAATGCATGTTTTCGTATCTTAGGTAGCTGGAGGATCAAACACAACAAAATAAAAAATATTGGCGCATAAACAATGTCCTTCTGCAGGTATTGGACTCTGCACGAAAAACTTGACGGAGGCCTGCTACAGGAACTAGTCCCAATGGACGGAAATTCCTTTGCCATCTCGTTGGCAACCGCCGCCGTACATGGCATGACAGGTGTAATTTTATGGCTACAGCCTGGTACCGCTTCCAAGCTTACCAACGCCCATGAGGATGTTCTAGGCCAGGCGATGTTGTTCGGCCGAAATCCATTCACATCTTGCAGCCACACGGAAAGAAAGGCTCACTAAGTACTCAAGTTCTGGATGAGAAGTAAAGTCGTACGAACTGGAAAATCCCTTTTTTATACATCGGTGAACTGGGATATGGCCACATACATCATTGTTGTCGGCAATCTTACCCGGACGGCATCACAGTCCATTCCCGTCGCACCCTATGTATCGGTCGGCTCGGCGTCACACAGACACACGGAAGGGAGGCGACAGGGGTTATCCAGCGCCCGAGAGTCCGGGGGAGTTAGCTACCAGGTAGTTTAGTTAAGGTATCCGCGCGGGTAACAAAAAGGATCTCTATATATATATATATATGTATGTATATATATCTACATATATATATATATATGTACATATATATATATATGTATATGTATGTACATATATATATACATATATACATATATATATGTATGTATATATGTATATATATACATATATATATATATATGTATATATATATATATATGTGTGTGTGTGTGTATATATATATGTATGTATATATATACATATATATGTATATGTATATGTATATATATATATATATGTGTATATGTGTGTGTATATATATGTATATCTATATACATATATATATATATATATATATATATATATATATATATATATACATATATATATGTATATATATGTATTTATATATATGTATAATTATATATAAAAATATATATATATATATAAATACATATATATATAAATACACATATATATAAATACATATAGGGTATATTTTCGCTACCCGTGCGGGTAAATAAGATTCACTACCCGTGCATCAGTTTTGTAATGGAAAGGTATGCATTTGTAATGAGACAATCCAAATTTGTAATGAGACGGCCGAAATTATAATACAAAGACTCGTTTTGTATTACAGCGTTGTTACAGTAATAAATATATATTTATTACTGTAACAGCGATGTAATACAAAATGAGTTTTTGTATTACAATTTCGATTGTCTCATTACAAATTTGGTTGTCTCATTACATATATGTGTCATCCCATTACAAAATTGATGCACGGGTAGCGAATCTTAGTTACCCGCACGGGTAGCGAATATATATATATATATATATATATATATATATAAATACACATATATATAAATACATACATATATATATAAATACACATATATAAATACATATATATACATATATATATATATATATATATATATATATATATGTATATGTATATAGGCTAGAATGCACTCAAGTGTACAAATGACATCGTACACCCCAATGGTGTTTGGACTTCTAGATCTTATTTTTGCAAAATCTAATCCTTTGATCTTCATGGTTACCATAATAATAGACTACATACAAAATTTGAGTCCATCTGGATGAGTTTTAAGTCACCCATTCAAGAACAACAAAATCGACACACATAACTAGTTTGAAATGCATGGTTTTTGCCTCCTTTTGACACATGACCTATACGTGTCCAAATGAGTTGAAATTTATTATATAGTATGTTCATAAGATATTTAATAAGTTCAATGGTTTAGATTTCTAAAATAATTGCTTCATAATGGAAAATTATTGAGGTGTATGGCGTCTCCAGTACACTCGAGTGTATTACAACTTTACTATATATATGTAGTATATGTATATATACAATAGTTCCCAACTTTTTCTATTTCTCTATAAAGTATCTATACTTTGTCTCTTGGACCTAGACTCATGTATCCCTTATATAAAAATACATACTTAAAATAAGATGTCTTTTTCGAGAAAAAATAATATGTTGCTTATATCATTCGTTACTAGTCGGACTGATATAATGGTTGAGATTATATCACACCTTAATGAAATAAAGTTGAGAACTAACTATTCTATTCATAATCATGATATATATGCAAAAAATAAAAACTAAAATAGTAACATGATATATTACATAACTCAAACACTACGACGATGATTGTAAATATGAAAACAATTAACTCAATAAATTTTTCACCTACAAAGTGCTGCATTATTTAATATAATTATGCCAAGTTAACATCATTATATATTAATATCCTAAAATTTATATATCATAATAGTAATTTTTGTTACATAAAAAAATATGACATTTGTATAGGACTACTTACCCACACACTAGTGAGTATTGCCGAGTATAATGCCGGTATAGACTTTTATTATGTAGGTCTAGAATTTAAAATTGACATGCTAATTTTGATGGATATTGATGCACACTGCACCCACACCCTATGTGAGGGTGGTTGACGTACTGTGATTGGGTAAGGAGTTATGTAAGATTTTTTAAACTATAAGAGGGATTCTGAAATCATCTGAAAGAGCAAGTACATGAGGTTTCAGTATAAACTTAAAATAAAAATATGGGAAAGGGGTGTTAGATATATGGAGGTTAGTCGTGTATATAGCATGGGGCCATGGGTTAAGCTCAATGTAGTGATGCTAGTACATGTAGGAATTGTAGTTTTGTGTCTAGTGCAAATGGAGAATAGTTATATCCCACATTGCTCATTCCGACAATTTTTATGGTCCTTATATGTATAGGATCACATGTGACACTAGTGTCCAAAGGGTCCTAGGGGAGAGTATACTCACCTCCTTAGTGGGTATGGTGATGACAACACACACACACACACACACACCTCATGCTACACCTCACCTGTCCTAGCTTGGCCGGGTCGGGCTCGGGCTCGGGCTTGTAGGTTGTGACTTGTCAGTTTTAGGTTGTGGAAATTATCTTCCATCTTCTTTTTACACTAAGATACAACTACATAATTAATTAATTATTAATTTCATTAATTGTTTCTTTTTGAAATGGATTTATTAATCCTAATCAGAATGTTATTTCTTTGTAGATTTTTTCACAATGTGCAGATCATTTCTTACGGGAATAAGAATTTGGTGTGTCAGGCTATAAATAATCCTCCAGTCATTACGATTAAACACATCTAAAATGAACATCAGCTTTTAGCTATTTTGTTTGTGTTTTGCAAACCCTAACCAGTGTCTCCTACCGTCTCTCTAGAGTTTCTATTTGGAGACTTTCTCCTGTGTGAGAAAGATCCTTTCTCCCTTCTAAGATGTGATCTGTCAGGTGGTGGTTCTTGCTTCGCTAAGCTACACTATTGATGCATTCCTTCATTTGTATGCATCATTCATCGTCAATGCTAGCGAGATGTTTTCTTCATCAGGTTCTTAATGGGTCGACTAGAAGAGCGACAAATATCCAGAAGGATTTTGGGCTGTTGATTTCTTTAAATATCACATTTGTTTTTCAACGAATGATCTGATTTGAGTTCCTAACTTTTTCCTTTCTATTCTCCTGCATTTTTTAATTCTATGTTTATTATTTGTATCTAGACTGTATACATTAATTTTATTGCAACTATTTACTGATGCATATAGCAACATAACAAAATTAACAACACTCTTAGATAAATCATCTTTCTATCCTAAATCGACTATGTCTAGTCTTGATGGTTTTATGAATACAAATGATACTAATAGTATGCCTGAGAAATTTATTGGTACCAACATTTCCCGTTGGCTGAGTCGGATGCAAATTCAGCTTAATATTACGGGTTTTGATCAGTACATAGAATAGAATTAACCTAAATCTAATGGAATTATCCATGATAATGCATTAAATATCACAAGATGGAAGAAGGGTGATAAGATGTGTCAAAGGTTGATTTTGTTTGGTATAAATAATAAACTGCATGATCCATACTCAAAAAGTTGCATGTTACTACTTCCAAAGTTTTATGGGAAGCATTAGTTAAGAATTTTAGTACCGAAAACTAGGACGTTGAAAAGTATTGTGTCTAAATTTATTAAATTTTAGATGGTCGAGGGTAAGTCCATTTCTAATGAGACACACACCTTTCATATCTAGTGTCATGAGCTCTCTGATGTAAAAATGGATTTACTTGAGAAATTTATAGTTATGTCCATCATAGAAAAATTTCCTAAATATCGGGAATCATTTGGCATGACTCTTAAGCATAACAAAGGACATTTGTCAATCGATGATCTAATGAGGGATATTAACATACAAGAAGAACACTTAAAAGAGGTCTCTCTCAAGGTGCCTATTGATGCAAACCCTAGTGTCAATTTTACTACTACTAAAACCAAAGATAAGAAAACAAATAATATACATAAACATAAGGCCAAGATACAGAAGAAACTGAAGAACAAACTTTGTTGGGCTTGTGGATAGGTTGGTCACTGGAACAAGGATTGTCCTTTAAAGAAGGCTAAGAAAGATGCCACATCTGTAACTGAGGAGGCTGTGGTCAACATGATGACTGCATCTTTAAACCTCAATGATGGATATGTGTCTACTAGACCTGGAGTTCTTTCTATTTTTGAACCACTATATTGGATAATAGATTATGGGGCTAATGTATATATGTGTACTGACAAGTCCCTGTTTGTGTCTTGCCAGGCCTCCAAAGGTCGATCAATGACTTTGGGGGATTCCAACACTATAGAAGTCAAAGGCAAAGGATGGGTGGACTTGAAGTTTCCTCCAGAAAATGTTCTAAAGCTCCATAGAGTCATACATGTTCCATCAATTCGACGCAACATTCTTAGTGGCACAATTTTAGTTAGAGATCATTATAGAATAGACTGTAAATGTAATAGGACAATTATTACACACCTTCATAATTCTTTATTTTTTGGCAAGGGGTATCTATGTGATATGGAGAACTTATTTAAGATTCTTGTTGAACCTATTTCAAATATTATTTAAATTTGAATGATAATAGTTATATATGCATGAATCTTGTATCATATGATGTTTGTCATTCACGTTTGGGACATGTTAATGTTGCTCAATGAAACTTATGATGAATCTGAATTTAATACTTAAATCTGAAATTAATAATAATAAATATGAACTCTGTATGCAAGCTAAATTACCGAGGAAACCTTTTCATTTTGTGAATAGGAATTTAGAAATATTGGATTTAGTACATACTGATATCTGTGAATTTAATGGGATTACTACTACGGATCAAAAGTGTTATTTTATAACTTTTATTGATGATACTAGTAGATACTATTATATCTATTTACTCAAAAGTAAATATGAGGCATTGGATAAATTCAAAATTTATAAGAAAGAAGCTGAAACTCAAACTAGTAAAGTACTTAAGCGATTAAGGTCTTATTTAGGAAGAGAATATACATCAAAATTGTTTTTCAAATTTTGTCAATTGTATGGTATAGTTCATGAGGTTACCACTCATTATTCACCACACTCTAATGGCATTGCATAAGTATAAACCAAACCCTTGTAGATATGGTCAATTCTTTACTCCAATCCTCAGGTCTACCCAACTTCATGTATGGGGAAGCTTTGAATATGATTTGTCATATTATGAATAGAGTTCCCCATAAACATGTAGAAAGTAGTTTGTTTGAATTATAGAGAGGAAGAAAACCGAGTCTCAAATATCTTCGAGTGTGGGGGTGCCTTGCTAAGGAACTTATCTCTGAACACAAAAGGAAAAAATTGAGGCCAAAAATAGTTGATGCCATATTCTTGGGTTATATAGAGACAAGTTATGTCTATAGATTTTTTATTGTGAAATCAGGTATCATAGGCATTTTATGTCAATACAATTGCGGAATTATGTGAAGATACATTCTTTTAGGATGTGTTTCCCATGAAATTTGATGTGTCCAATGTAGTATCTCAAGAGGATTCATTCACCACAGGTTCCATTCTCGTGCACATGGAAAGGATGAGAAATGTGGGGGGCAACTCAGAACAAGATATTTCTGAATCTGATGATTCTGAAGAAATGGTTGAATCAAGGAGAAGTAAATGGCCTAGGACATCCAAGTTCTTTGGAAGTGAGTTTATCACTTATAATGTTGATGGTGATCCTATAACTTTCAAACAAGCTATGGAATCTCCAGAAGCTAAGCTTTGGAAAGAAGCTATTAATGATGAAATTCAATCAATGCTCTCAAAATTGAACTTGGGAATAGGTGGATTTTCCTCTTGATTGTTATGTAGTTGGATAAAAATAGATCCTTAAAAAGAAACTTAATGCAGACGGGACAATGAATGGGTATAAATCTAGGTTAGTTGATAAGGGTTTACACATAGAGGGAAGGAGTAGATTATTTTGATACCTATTCTCTTGTTTCCCGTATGACCACAATCAGTGTGCTAATAGCATTAGCTTCCATTTATAATTTATGTATCCATCAAATGGATGTAAAGGTCATTTTCTTACACAATGATCTTCAAAAAGAGATATATATGGAACAACATAAGGGATTTGTGGGTCGTGGGAATGAGTCTAAAGTGTGTAAATTTGTTAAGTCAAAATATGGCTTGAAACAACCCCCTAAGAAATGGCATGAGAAGTTTGATTCTGTGATATCATCATTTCACTAGTACATAACCGACCTTTAGTGTCGGTTATTTAAGGCCTTTAGTGTCGGTTTCTAAGAGACACCTATGTGGGCGACACTAAAAGCCCAATCGTTACGCATCGGTTCAAAAACTGACGCCAAAACCCTTCGCGCGCCACTGAAAACGTGCCAGTAGGGGACTATCAGCGTCGGTTATTAGATAAGAAATCGACGCCACATACCTTCGCGCCACAGAAAGGGTGCCATCTAGAGCACTATCAGTGTCAGTTATTAGATAAGATACCGACATCATATACCTTCACGCCACAGAAAGGGCGCCATCTGGGGCACTATCAGCGTTGGTGTATTAGTAATAACCGACGCCATATCACCCCCAACATGGCCGTGCTGGCCAGTACGGCCGTGGTGTCTGGTCCACTGCCACAACCGTGCTAGCCAGCATGGCTGTGATGTCTGGCCCGCTACCATGGCCGTGGTGTCTGGCCTCATATAGGCGTCGGTTATTAGCTAAGAAACTGACGCCATATACCCTAGTACGGACGTGGTGTTAAGGCAATAGACGTCAGTTACGAGTAGGGAAACCGACACTGTGGTGTCGGTTTTATACAAATAACAGACGCATATTGTTTTTTTTCTATCAGTCTACAGACCTGCTGTGGCTGGTCGTAGGATGAGAAACCTGCAGTTCAGTTATGAAATGCAGGTTTTATGACATCCATTGATATCAGCCAACAACAGGCCACAAACCGGCAAAATTAACAACAAAATATTCACACATTTAGCAACCTACAGTTCCATTTGATTTTCACACATTTAGAAACATTCATGTAGCTAGCAATATGTAGTTCCATTCATTTTCACATTCACACATGTAGAAACATTCATATAGCAATCAACAGTTTCATTCATTTTCACTCAGACACATGTAGAAACATTCACACATATATTATAATTCAGAAATTCATTTACAAAATATAATTCTTTAGTCATTATTCGCTATCAACATCCCAATTATATTTTAAAACCCCCACTACTTGTATGGTTGTTACCCATTCTTCTCTTACTTCATTTAATTCTCCCGTCGTATAGGGAGCATGTACATCTGGTAAGGCCTTTCCTGTAGTGTGGTCAGTTTTAAACACTTGTAAAGAGAATGATGTATACATATAATTAATGAGATATAAATAAGATTGATATATTTCATATTATCTAATGAGACTATATAATACCTCAGGAATAGTATCGATGTCCACTACGACATATTTGATAATCATGTGCATAAATCGCATCACATAGTATGCACATGCCCATCCGTAGTCTTGTGTAGCACACTATAAATTCAAACATACAAAATATTAAAAAATACAACTAATTAAGAACTGTTCACATAAATAATATATACAAATATTGCAGTCGGGAACTTACTTTCACATTCTTCCAAATTATTGGTTGGTTCTTTTTTGTGGGGACCTTTCCTCCAGCCTTTTTGAACTCATCTAAACCCCTACATATTAATGTAACATAGTACATTGCATAATTAAATAGTAATGTAATAACATATGTTAACGGATATGAAAATGAAATATTTCTCACTGTAATAATGTCATTTTCATTATGTGTCCATATTTTGAATTCAATTTACTCCCCTTAGGATCTAGATAATAGACAGTGAACGTCTCGGGGACAATAACTAGTAACACCCAATGCATACCACTAGAGGTAAAAAAGTTAAAAATTAATAACTCAAAATCTACAATAAAAATGTAATTTTCTTAAGTCCAAATTATAATAAGAAAAGCAAACTTACTCTACATTGAATGGAGCTATTATCACCGTCTTCTTATTTTGAGCAAAATTTGTAAAATCCTCACAACAGTATTGTTGAACTGACGGAGGGTCTTTAGATACTAGACTAATCAAAGATGGAATCAAAAATCCTACATGTTCGAATGTAAAATCTGCACATATCTTGTCTAAGTAGCTGCAAAATATGTATTAATCACTACTACAGAACCTACTTTTAGTGTCGGTTATTTAAGGCCTTTAGTGTCGGTTTCTAAGCGACACCTATGTGGGCGACACTAAAAGCTCACCCATTACGTGTCGGTTCCAAAATCGACGCCCAAACTCTTCGCGCGCCACCAAAATCGTGCCTGTTTCCTGTGGCGCAAAGGTATAGGCGTCGGTTATTAGATAATAAACCGGCACCATATACCTTCGCGCCACAGAAAGGGCGGCATCTTGGCCACTATCAGCGTCGGTTATTAGATAATAAACCGACGCCATATACCTTTGCGCCACAGGAAATAGGCGTCGGTTATTTATATAAAACCGACACTATAACTTTGTGTGTCGGTGTTATACAAATAACCGATGCCTATTGTTTTTTTTGTGTGTCAGTCTGCAGACCTGCTGTGGCTGGTCGCAGGATGAGAAACATGCAGTTAACTGCAGGTTTTACGACATCCATTGATATCAGCCAACAACATGCCACAAACCTGCAAATTTAACAACAAAAATATTCACACATGCATTTAGCAATACAACCTGTAGTTCCATTTTATTTTCACACATTTAGAAACATTCATGTAGCTAGCAATCTGTAGTTCCATTCATTCACATTCACACATGTAGAAACATTCATATAGCAACCAACACTTTCATTCATTTTCACTCAGACACATGTAGAAACATCTAGACATGTAGAAACATTCACACATATATTTTAATTCAGAAATTCATTTACAAAATATAATTCTTTAGTCATTATTCGCTATCAACATCCCAATTATATTTTAAAACCCCCACTATTTGTATGGTTGTTGCCCATTCTTCTCTTGCTTCATTTAATTCTCCCATCGTATAGGGAGCATGTACATCTGGTAAGTCCGTTTCTGTAGTGGGGTCAGCTTTAAACACCTGTAAAGAGAATGGTGTATATATATAATTAATAAGCTATAAATAAGATTGATATATTTCATATTATCTAATGAGACTATATAATACCTCAGCAATACAATCGATGTCCATACAACATGACAGACTAACACATATATAGTACATAACAACAGCATCGTCGAATTTACATACAACACTAGCTTAGTACATATATAGTGGGACTAA
Source organism: Alisma plantago-aquatica (assembly GCA_963693085.1). NCBI lineage: Eukaryota > Viridiplantae > Streptophyta > Magnoliopsida > Alismatales > Alismataceae > Alisma > Alisma plantago-aquatica. The sequence goes on along the minus strand of OY856410.1, from coordinate 860,457,544 downwards.
GGTGACGATCCCACCTGCTAAAACAGGTTACCGACAACTACATGTTACGACTGGGAGGTCGTGATTCAGCAACCGTATTCATTAGCAGGAGGACAAACAGATCCACCTGCTAATGCATACGGTTGCTGAATCACGACCTCCCAGTCGTAACATGTAGTTGTCGGTAACCTGTTTTAGCAGGTGGGATCGTCACCTTAGTCCCACTATATATGTACTAAGCTAGTGTTGTATGTAAATTCGGAGCTGCTGTTGTTATGCACTATATATGTGTTAGTCTATCATGTTGTTATATGAATCCGAAGCACTTGTATGTGCTGCACATTGATTTGGTTAGTAACAATAAAGATTAATCTTGAATAGGTGAATACATAAAAACGTATATTAATTAAATTGGGAGTGACGCTTAATACCTTGAATTCATCTATTTTTCTTTGGGTAACAAACTCCTCCCAGTCTTTGGGGTCCAAGTAGTTCCATTGCTGTGTGGCTTCCTTCTTCCTATATTTATTTTTCAAAGAGAATACAAACAAAAATTATTAGTGTAGATTTAGTGAAATACTGATCAATGTCTAGAATTGGAATCAATCAAGAACCTATTCTCAGCATCGCGTATGTAATCTCGGGTGAGATTGGTCCTATAGTTCTTTAGCACCCTCCCACAATGTTTAGCATTTGTATTAACTAGAAGATAATGAAACATCAAATCAGAAAATGATATTGATATTAAAAAAGTAAACATTTAGCTTCATTAAAAAAATATAAACATACATGCCTCTAAAATTGTGATCTTTTATCAATTAACAATCCTTCATTGTGATCTCCACACACATATAAGTAATCATTAGCTTCAATATTTTGTGGAGTTGGCAACCCAACTGAGAATGGACTGGAGTCATCATATTTATCATCGTACTCTTCTTCATCTATAGGATCTTCAATGAACAGTCTTTTACCATGAAGAACAACCGACCATTTATCATTTGCAGGATCATCGATATAAAATACTTGTTTCGCCTGTGATGCCAATATGAATGGTTCAGCCTTCTTGCCAATCTTTTCAAAGTTCACTAAAGTGAAACCCAAATCATCCACTATAACTCCTTTGGTGTTATCAACCCAATTACATTTGAAGAGCGGAATTCTGAAATCTATGTAGTCAAATTCCCATATCTCTTCAATGACACCGTAATATGACATTTTAGCTTCACGTGGACTCTTATCCTTTGCACTTGCAAAAAACATAGTCGATGCTTGAAGGGTGACCCCACTGTTTTGGACGACACTCTTATCATCTTGGCGCTTTGTGTAATATGTGAATCCATTAATGTCATACCCTTCATAAGACATAACAGTCAACTTTGGTTTAAAGGTGAGGCATTTGATAGTTTCAGTAATATCATCTGGTGTTTGAGATAGTTGATGTAAGACTTTATCTTCAAACCACTTAATAAAAGTCTTGTTATGCTCTCTAGCAAGCCACATTGTATTGGCTCGAGGATATTGTCTTTTGATGAAATTGGTATGTTCCTCGATATAAATGTTCACTTCGTCCATGTTGTGTAAAATATACAAATGACCTTGTTCCAACTGCTCACGGCTGATTACTTTCACACGTGATCCCAAAATTCCTTTGCCAAATAGCTCGTCAATATTCTTGTCATTATCAGGAGTGTCATTACCACTGAGAAAGTCATTACAGAAATCCATAACCTCTCTCGCCACATAACCTTCAATAATACTCCCTTCATGCCGATAACAGTTTCGAACATCACCTTTAAAAATGCTCATGTATCGTTCAAAGGGATACATCCAATGCAAGAAAACCAGTCCCAAGATTTTCACTTCCCTAGTCAAGTGGACAACAAGATGTACCATGATATCAAAGAACGAAGGAGGGAAATACATCTCAAGCTGACATAGGGTAACAACCACTTCTCTTTGCAAATTATCGAGAGTCTCAGGGTCAATAACTTTGCTGCAGAGACTGTTGAAAAAGAAACAAAGTTTGGTGATTGCAAACCTTACATGCTTCGGCAATATAGATCGAATTGCCACGGGCAATATTTGTTGCATTAGAGTGTGACAATCATGAGATTTAATACCTATCAACTTCAGATCTTTCATTGATACCAATCTACAAATGTTGGATGAGTAACCATGTGGCACCTTGACATTTACCAAGCATTCACAAAAAGCTTTCTTCTCCTTTCTAGACAACATGTAACAAGCGGGAGGTAAGTATGTTCTTTTATTACCCATTTCATGTAATTCTGTTAATTCTGACCTTATTCCCATTTCACGTAGGTCCAGTCTAGATTTTATCCCATCTTTAGTCTTACCTGGTATATTTAACAGAGTACCAATGATGCTATCACAGACATTTTTCTCAACGTGCATTACATCGATACAATGTCTGACTGTCAAAGAACTCCAATAAGGAAGATCCCAAAATATTGACTTCTTCTTGAATGAAGAATTGTCACTCCGTGTAGTACATTGTGATCTCTTACCAAATTCATTGACAAAGTCTTTTACTCTTTCATAAACAACCTCCCCTGGTATAGGTTTAGGTGCACTGCGTTCCTCATTCAATCCATTGAATGCTTTGCGCTTCCTACGATACGGATGGAATTTTGGAAGAAACCTTCAATGACCGAGATATACATTCTTACCGCCATGTTTTAGTCTTGTTGAATCAGTGTTCTCTTCACATATAGGACACACTTTAGCTCCTTTGACACTATATCCAGACAAATTCCCATATGCTAGAAAGTTATTAATAGTGCAAAACAACATAGCATGCAAACGAAATGTCTCTCTTCGTGAAGCATCATAGGTCATCACACCTTCACCCTAGAGTTTCTTTAAGTCATCAATCAGAGGTTCAAGATAAACATCGATGTCATTTCCAGGTTGTTTAGGTCCCGATATCAACAATGACAACATTACGTACTTATTTTTCATACACAGCCAGGGAGGAAGATTATATATAACAAGCATGACTGGCCAAGTACTATGTTGGCTGCTCAATGTCCCGTATAGATTCATCCCGTCTGTACAAAGCCCAAGTCTTAGATTCCTTACTTCTTCACCAAATTCAGGGTACAATACATCAATCTTCTTCCACTGTGGGGAATCAGAGGCATGTCGTAGGATCCCATCATTATTTTTCTTAACATTTGCATGCCACCTCAAATTCTTCGCATCTATCAGATTGGCAAACAAGCGTTGAAACCGTGATATTATAGGTAGATACCACATCACCTTGGTAGGAGAACCGGTTTTAGACTCCCCCGAAGTCATCAATTTATACTGTGACGCACCACATTTTGGACAATCTTTCAAATCTGCATAGTCCTTTTGAAATAATACACAATCATTAGGGCATGCATGTATCTTTTTGGAATCCATTCCCATTGGGCACAACAATTTCTTTACCTGGTATGTTGAGATTGGCAACTCGTTTCCTTCAGGAAGCATTTCTTTCAACAAAGACAGCAATGACGTGAAGCTTTTGTCGCTCCATCTATTGTTAGCTTTCAACTTATACAGTCTCAACACAGCGTTAAGCTTCGTAAACTTAGTACAACCTGTGTATAACGGCATCTCAGCATCATGCACAATGTTTCTAAAAATGGGAGGTGGATCGGTGTGCTCTACCCCACAACTATCCAGCATCGCATCAACGATGTCTACTGTAACTGGTTCATTCACATCTATGTCATCGTAGGCAATTTCTTCTTCCACACAAGCACTGCTATCGACATCCACTAGTTTCGAGTTTCAAATCTCTCCATGCCAGTGCCATTCTGTATAGCCTTGTATAATCCCATTGCACATGACATGAGTTTTGATTTTGTCACCAGTGTTGACTTTCAAGTTGTTACCGCAATGCCTACATGGACAGTAGAACATATCTCCAGGTTGATTCATATGTTCCTCGGAAAATCTAATGAACTGGTCAAGACCAGAAATAAACTCTAGGGTGCAGCGATTGCGAATGGACATCCATGATCTATCCATTCTATGATCAAAGAGAAAACAAGTATATATTAGGACAATATTAGGGTCTAGGGTTAACAAATACATGTGATGTTATTATTATATATAATAAATGTGTACCACCTATCCATTCTTGAACACCTAATCTCACTAGTAAGTGTATAATGTGTATTGGGTTTTCAAGAAAATTTCGGCAGCATTTCCCCGCTGTTCTCCAAGTACATATGTACTTAGAGAACAAACGGGGAAATGATGCCGAAATTTTCTTGAAAACCCAATACACATTATACACTAACATCCTAAGAGAGATTATGTGTTCAAAAACAGTCCCAAACCGGGGACTATCCAAGATTTACTCCTAATGAGTAAATCTTGGACGGGTTTCTAGGCCAACAAATAATGTGTTGGATGGGTTTCATGTAGCAACTTTCAGTTCTATTCATTAATCTCTTTTTACATCCACACACAGGGGTGTAACCCTAAACAATAACTAAACAAAGGGGTTGGTATACCCCTAAACATGCGCATAATTAAAAAAACTATTAATACAGACAAGTCTAGATAGATAGACAACTAAATACTACACCAACATGGTCCTGCATCAGTAACTTCGAGGACTTATCATTGTGGTGATCTTCTCCTGAAGTTCAGAATAGAAAGCAGCTATGCGTATTGATTGCTTGACAATTATATTTGTTAATTGGACTTACCGTGGTCTTTTTGATGATGAAGCTGTGTCACGAAGCTCCTCACTGTATTTAGACGAATCTGAACTGACAGGGGCCTCAGATTCAGATTCGTCCGAGCTGATATGCGACGACGTGCGCTCATACCGCAGTAGATGATCGGGGGTCTCGCAGTTGTTGTTGGTTATCCAAACTTTGATGGAATTATGGCCAACTGGACGGAGAAAAAGCCTGTTGCAATGGACCACATGCATCTCTCCAATCCAATCACGCCAATCGGATTTTGATACAAGATTTCCCTCCAAATCATACTCAACCTCGATAACATGTGAATAATTGCCAAAAGTTAGGGTCACTTTACTAGGCATGTAGTGTCTTCCCTTTAGAAAACGCCAATGTTTGGGTATGACCAATTGGTTTAAGGAACGATCGTCTAGGATGATGTCCAATTGTTCTTCAATAGGGAACGTTAACATTGACATAGAGGCCCAGTTCATAGTGACTATTATGGGTGGACAGAGACTGCATAATATTAGTATTAATAAAGTGTAAGTACATATAACAATGTTATATATTTTCAGAAAAAGTTGTATAACATCAGTTAACCTTTTATTGCTTGTCATAACCAACGTTATTGTGGTACACATGATAGCTCGAAAAGAAGTCTACATATGTACTTAGAGAACAAATGAGGAAATGCTACCAAAATTTTCTCGAAAACCCAATACACATTATACACTTACATCCTAAGTGAGATTAGGTGTTCAAGAATAGTCCCAAACCGGGGACTATCCAAGATTTACTCCTAATGAGTAAATCTTGGATGGGTTTCTAGGTGCTTACTAAAATAAAACCATTATATGGAACTAATCCTACATTATACACATACTTTTCCTGAGTAAGATAATGTGCACTTCATGGAATTATTAAGATCTGAATATATATAAGTTGTTTCTACCTACTTTGATGGGATTTTATAACATTTGAGTCTTCCATTTAAGGCATTAGATGCATATATTGCAGTACATTGTGTTGAGATAAGAATCCCATGTGATACACACGATTGAGAATCTTTCACGATACTAGGAAAATTACATGTATTGTATAGACAATATAGGATTCAACTCAGTAGAAGTACAAAATCAGTACCTAAACCCTAAACACAAATAAGTAAATAACTTAAAAAAAAATGCCCAGCAGCTGCTTGGGCGTGCCTTGGCACCGCCCAAGCAGCCGCCAGAGCAGAGGAAGAAGGAAGAAGGCAGGGCAGGCGGGCATACCTTGAGGGTAGAGGAGAGTAGTGGTCAGAGCATAGCAGCCACCGGCGGAGGCGGCGGCAAAGAGAGGAGAAGCACCGGTGAGGACACAGAGCAGCAGCGGCGAGGGCACGGAGCAGCAGCGGCGAGGGCACGGAGCAGGAGCACGGACGGCCGCCGGTGAGCACAAAAGGCAGGAGAAGGATCAGGAGCACGACCGCCGGTGAGCACGGAGCAGCGGCGAGGGCAGGAGCACGAGCACGACAGCGGCGGCGGAGGAGCAACGATCGGTGGGGGTGAGCAAGAAATTGCCGGACCTAACTGAAATCGAGAATGAAAAAGGGAAATGGGAAGAGAAGCTCATGCTGGTGAGCTATTAAGTTGACAATAAGCGTCGGTTATTCAAAAAAACCGACAAATAAACCAACTGTGTCAGTTCTATTCCAAAAACTGGCACCTATACTAGATTATAGTCGTCGGTTTTTAACTAAAGGACAACCGACGACTATTCCTGTCTCGCAAATACCCTTTAGTCGTCGGTTATTTATTTATGAACCGACGACATATGTCAAATGTTGGAGGTAATTTTTTCGCTGGAATTTTGGTTTTGGCGGTTGATTTTAGGTGTCGGTTTTTTATTAATTAACCGACACTTAATAAAAGCGGTACCCGTGTCTGGTCGACCTTCAGAGATTGTATGTCGGTTTATATTATAAACCGACACTGTAGAGTTTAGGTGTCCGTTTATGTATACAACCGACACCTTAAAAAGTGACTTTATAAGCCATTTCTATAGTAGTGAATTACGCATGCATTAATAAATAAGAAACCAAATCACCAGATCCTACACAAGGTTTATGGATGTATAAAGAAGATCTCACCTTATCCATAGCTCTATCACAGATGTATTTAGCCAATCATATAGAAACAACTTTAAAATATCTTGTATAAATAGTTTGCTTTCGTATGATTGACCTGCAGCATCTGAATCTATAGAAACAGTTATAGGGAAATTTATATCATGTTCGCCTAACCACATTGCCATACCTCTACAGTTAGGACCTAACGGGACAGGTAGGTCATGTAAAACCCAACTGGGTAATGTAGGAGGTGGAAGTGGAGGCCTAGATGTTGTGGGTGTCTTCTTTTTAACCTCTCTATATATATAATTTTAGATCAACTGAGATCATATACACACACTAACAATTTAACATAATGTAAATTTACCATACAGTTTCAGTAAAGAGGACATCCACTTTTAGCCACAATATCACTCCGCCTTCTGCCTCACCAAGCGTTTCACAATCTGGGTGGGCATATGGCAATGGAAGATCCATCCACTTGGAGAATATATGTACCGGGCTCACACGAATCCAAACAGCTGGTAATGGAGACCCGTGAAACATTTCCCCTGTTAGGGATGGGTAAGCAGACGCCTCTGCAACGACATATTCTTTACTTTTTAGATGGCATGGCTTCAACCCCTACAAATTTTTGTGTAAAGAATGTTATATACATATATACATATCATCTTTTTTGAAACGACTACAATTTCATATATATGTATCATCTTGAATTAAAAAACTAGTTACTATGTCATAAAAATACGTTTTCAGTGCTTCTTTGAGTTTCCTATCAACTGGCTTATCTACCTATACATGGATAAAAGAAACGTTAGCTTCTAATTATTGAATTCTCTTTTACAGTAACATTATAAAGAAAGAATATGTTACCTCTTCTTGTGAAAGTCTCGCTTTTGGGACATGTTTGCACTGGGATGGCCCAAAAAAAGCTTTGATGCCCACACCAGCGCCTGCAACCCTAACACGTCCAGGATGCTCTGGGTTACCCAGAGCAACTGTCAATTCATCCCTTGTGCCCTCAGGGATGAACTTGCCTTGTTTCCTCAGCTCGTGTAGCTCCCGCTAATTGCAAAAACAAAAATGTGTAATTAAGTAAACACCACAAATAATCAATATTCGAATGATTGTTGTAAGAGTTGTATTTTACCATTTTTGCAGCCGCCTCAGCAGTTGCGGGCTTCCTTATTTCTCCCTTCTTATTTTTCCTCCCAACTATCCAGACATCATGGCAAGGCAGAGGTGTGCTACCTATAGTAGAGGACTCCTGAGTAGCAGCAGACTGAGTAGTAGCCTCAGACTGTAGTCTTTGACGAATGCCTGCATACTCCTTTGGACCCATTGTGTGGTCATGTACATTCAGTGCACGCCTTGATTTTTGTGCCTCAGTGAGGGCCTAGTTAGTATACACATTAATGATTTAGTTAGTAACACTAAATGTTAATCTTGAATAGGTGAATACAACATATATTAATGAGATTGGGACTGACGCCTTATACCTTGAATTTATCAGTTTGTCTTGAAGCAACAAATGTGTCCCATTCTTCTTTGTCCAGGAAGTTCCACTATTCAGTGGCTGTCTTCTTCCTCTTGTCACCTTCTTTTATGTATTCTCGGGTGAGATTTGTCCTATAGTTCCTTAGGACCCTCCCACAGTGTTGCATCACGCATTTATGATGCAACTTTTCATTTAATTGAAATATACTCTGCAAAATAGAATTGCTATTAACTAGTATCCAAAAAATTAGTAATCTACAAAATAGAATTGCAAATTAATAATAACTCACGCATAAATCCTTCCATATTACGTCTTTCTTCTCCTTAGGAACTTTATGCCAAGAATCTATCTTACAACCGCAATGGCTACGAGTAACATACCCAAGATATGAAATAAATGAATTGCAATTCACACCAGATTCATTTCCTGCATTATCAAAATCCACAACAAGTTTGGGTCCATTGCCCTTTTGCGCTATTAACTTCTTCATCATAGAGATGCCCCTTCTCTTGTCAACTTTTTGGTGCTGCTGATCAAGTGCCTCAAGTGCTTCAGATGGTACATGTGCATCATCAACCTAAAATTTGACAAAATAAACACATTTACAAGATATAACTATAAATGGACATATAGATATAAATATATGATATATTTTTAAAACTTACATTGTGAGGCAGCGCATTGATGTACTCACCCTCACAATAATCATCAGCATGATCATCAGGAGAATGCTCAGCCATATGAAAATTCACATTCACATTGTAAAGTAATTCAAATTGTAAAGCTCATATTGTAAAGTTCACATTCACATTGTAAAGTAATTCACATTGTAAAGTTCACATTATAAAGTAATTCACATTGTAAAATTCACATTGTAAAGTTCACATTCACATTGTAAAGTTCACATTAAAAAAAATAAAACATATAAAAAATATAAACATGCCTCTAATATTGCGATTTTTTATCAATTAACCAACTTTCGTTGTGATCTCCGCGCACATACAAGTCATCATTAGCTTCAATATTTGTTGGTGTTGGCAACCCAATGAGAATGGACTGGAGTCATCATACTTATCATAGTACTATTTTTCATCTATAGGATCTTCAATGAACTGTCTTTTACCATGAAGAACAACCGACCATTTATCATTTGCAGGATCATCGATATAAAATACTTGTTTCTCCTGTGATGCCAATATGAATGGTTCACCCTTCTCGCCAATCTTTTCGAAGTTCACTAAAGTGAAACCCAATTCATCCACTATAACTCCTTTGGTGTTATCAACCCAATTACATTTGAAGAGCGGAATTCTAAAATCTATGTAGTCAAACTCCCATATGTCTTCAATGACACCGTAATATGACATTTTAGCTTCACGTGGACTCTTATCCTTTGCACTTACAAAAAATATAGTCGATGCTTGAAGGGTGACCCCACTGTTTTGGACGACACTCTTATCATCTTAGAACTTTGTGTAATATGTGAATCCATTAATGTCATACCCTTCATAAGACATAACACTCAATTTTGGTTTAAAGGCGAGGCATTTGATAGTTTTAGTAATATCATCTGGTGTTTGAGATAGTTGATGTAAGACTTTATCTTCAAACCACTTAATAAATGTCTTGTTATGCTCTCTAACAAGCCACATTGTATTGGCTCGAGGATATTGTCTCTTGATGAAATTGGTATGTTCCTCGATATAAACGTTAACTTCGTCCATGTTGTGTAAAATATACAAGTGACCTTGTTCCAACTACTCACGGCTGATTACTTTCAAATGTGATCCCAAAATTCCTTTGCCAAATTGCTCGTCAATATTCTTGTCATTATCAGGAGTGTCATTACCACTGAGAAAGTCATTGCAAAAATCCATAACCTCTCTCGCCACATAACCCTCGATAATACTCCCTTTAGGCTGATAATGGTTTTGAACATCACTTTCAAAAATGCTCATGTATCGTTCAAAGGGATACATCCAATGCAAGAAAATTGGTCCCAAGATTTTCACTTCCCTAGTCAAGTAGACAACAAGATGTACCATGATATCAAAGAACGGAGGAGGAAAATACATCTCAAGCTGACATAGGGTAACAACCACTTCTCTTTGCAATTTATCGAGAGTATCAGGGTCAATAACTTTGCTGCACAGACTGTTGAAAAAGAAACAAAGTCTGGTGATTGCAAACCTTACATGCTTCAGCAATATAGATCTAATTCCCACAGGCAATATTTGTTGCATTAGAGTGTGACAATCATGAGATTTAAGACCTATCAACTTTAGATCTTTCATTGATACCAATCTACAGATGTTGGATGAGTAACCCTATGGCACCTTAACATTTACCAAACATTCACAAAAAGCTTTCTTCTCCTTTGTAGACAATGTGTAACAAGCGGGGGGTAAGTATGTTCTCCGATTTTCCATTTCACGAAATTCTATTAATTCTGACCGTATTCCCATTTAACGTAGGTCCAGTCTGGATTTTATCCCATCTTTAGTCTTACCTGGTATATTCAACGAAGTACCAATGACACTATCACAGACATTTTTCTCAACGTGCATGACATTGATACAATGCCTGACTGTCAAAGAACTCCAATAAGGAAGATCCCAAAATATTGACTTCTTCTTAAATAAAGATTTGTCACTCCGTGTGGCCATAGTACATTGTGATCTCTTACCAAATTCATTGACAAAGTCTTTTACTCTTTCATAAACAACCTCCCCTGGTTTAGGTTTAGGTTTAGGTTTAGGTTTAGGTTTAGGTGCACTCCGTTCCTCATTCAATCCATTGAATGCTTTGCGCTTCCTACGATACAGATGGAATTTTGTAAGAAACCTTCGATGACCGATATATACAGTCTTACCGCCATGTTTTAGTCTTGTTGAATCAGTGTTCTCTTCACATATAGGACACACTTTAGCTCCTTTGACACTATATCCAGACAAATTCCCATATGCTGGAAAGTCATTAATAGTGTAAAACAACATAGCATGCAAACGAAATGTCTCTCTTCGTGAAGCATCATAGGTCATCACACCTTCACCCCAGAGTTTCTTTAAGTCATAAATCAGAGGTTCAAGATAAACATCGATGTCATTTCCAAGTTTTTTAGGGCCCGATATCAACAACGACATCATTACGTACTTATTTTTCATACACATCCAGGGAGGAAGATTGTATATAACAAGCATGACTGGCCAAGTGCTATGTTGGCTGCTCAATGTCCCGTATGGATTCATCCCATATGTACAAAGCCCAAGTCTTAGATTCATGACTTCTTCACCATATTCAGGGTACAATAGATCAATGTTCTTCCACTGTGGGGAATCAGACGCATGTCGTAGAATCCCATCATTATTTTTCTTAACATCTGCATGCCACCTCAAATTCTTCGCATCTATCGGATTGGCAAACAAGCGTTGAAACCGTGATATTATAGGTAGATACCACATCACCTTGGCAGGAGAACCAGTTTTGGACTCCTCGAAGTCGTCAATTTATACCGTGACGCACCACATTTTGGACAATCTTTCAAATCCACATAGTCCTTTTGAAATAATACACAATCATTCAGGCATGCATGTATCTTCTTGGCATCCATTCCTATTGGGCACAACAATTTCTTTACCTGGTATGTTGAGATTGGCAGCTCGTTTCCTTCAGGAAGCATTTCTTTCAACAAAGACAACAATGATGTGAAGCTTTTATCGCTCCATCTATTGATAGCTTTCAGCTTATACAATCTCAACACAACGCTAAGCTTTGTAAACTTAGTACAACCTGTGTATAATGATATCTCAGCATCATGCACAATGTTTCTAAAAATGGGAGGTGGATCGGTGTGCTCTACCCCACAACTATCCAGCATCACATCAATGATGTCTACTGGAATTGGTTCATTCACATCTACGTCATCGTAGGCAATTTCTTCTTCCACACAAGGACTGCTATCGACATCCACTGGTTTTGGGTTTGAAATCTCTCCATGCTAGTTCCAGTCTGTATAGCCTTGTACAATCCCGTTGCACATGACATGACTTTTGATTTCGTCACCAGTGTTGACTTTCAAGTTGTTACCATAATGCCTACATGGACAATAGAACCTATCTCCAGGTTGTTTCCTATGTTCCTCGGCAAATCTAATAAACTGGTCAAGACCAGATATAAACTCTGGGGTGCAGCGATTGCGAATGGACATCCATGATCTATCCATTCTATGATCAAAGAGAAAACAAGTATATATTAGCACAAGATTAGGGTATACACTTACATCCTAAGTGAGATTAGGTGTTCAAGAATAGTCCCAAACCGAGGACTATCCAAGATTTACGCCTATTATCTAGACCCATCCGATTTTCTATTTGTTTGGCTTATTTGTAATTAGGGGTAGACACTGGATTCTGTTGGTAATCGTCCCAGCCATGCTAACTGTATATTATCTAGACCCATCCGATGTTGAAGTAGACAGTGCGGGACATGAAATGAAAGTGCCTTTATTAAGCATTTCTATGGTGGTAACATTTGATAGTGTCCAATACAAAATAATGATTGGGCCTGCGGCTAGAATGTGATGCGCTACATGGAAAATATTGTCAAATTAGGAGGTACAATGAAGCCGGACTCCATACAAATAGTATATAATTTAGTGATTGTTCATTCTAATTTATACCAATGTACAAGTAATATAAAGAACAATGATTGTTCACTTTCTAGGCCAACAAACACATGTGATGTCATTCTTATATATAATAAATGTGTACCACCTATCCCATCCTTGAACACCTAATCTCACTAGTAAGTGTATAATGTATATTGGGTTTTAGAGAACAAATGGGGAAATGCTACCGAAATTTTCTCGAAAACTCAATACACATTATACACTTACATCCTAAGTGAGATTAGGTGTTCAAGAAACTACCCAAACTGGGGACTATCCAAGATTTACTCCTAATGAATAAATCTTGGATGGGTTTCTAGGCCAACAAACACAATAATAGATTTGTACATGTTAGGGTTTCATCAATGTTAGGGTTTAATCAAATCAAATTAGGATGCTAGAATGGACAAGTTTAAATCTTATTTCAACATGCATCAAAATTTACTGAATTAGGTCAAGTATTAGGATTAGAAGCATAAATATATGCAAGCAAAAGATTTGTTCGTATCCTAGAATTTACATAAAGCATTACATAAAGATTTGTTCATATCCTTACCAACAACAAGCACGGTCGTGCTAGACAGCACGACCGTTCTGGGCAGCACGGCTGTGGTAGGCCAACACAGCCACGGCCATGTTTGCTATAGGTAAGGAGCTAGGGAGAAGGAAGAACAGAGGCTACGGCTACCTGGAGGCTACGACAGGCAGCAGGCAGGCAGGCGGCACGGCAGGGAGGACGGCGGCGAGCACAGAGCAGGCAGCGATGACAGCAAGGAGGATGGCGGGGGGCGGCAAAGAGGACAGAGGCGGCAATGCAGAGCAGCAGCAGCGACGTCCGGCATCGACGGCGAGCAAGCAACAGGCAGCGTCGACGGCGAGCGAGAAGCAGCAGGTGGCGAGTAGCAGTGGGCGGGCGGTTGGCGACGCAACAAAAGCAGAGAAAGGGGAACAGTTACTTTGTGATGAAATAGAAGAAAGGGGAACAGTTGCTGTTCGTGGGTATATTAAGTTGGTAAACGACATCGGTTATCTAAAACAAATGACACCTAAACGCTTCGGCATCGGTTGTTCTTTAAAAACCGACATCCAATTAGACAAATTTTGCCCTAAAATTTTTGGCGGGAACCATTATCGGCGATAGGCATCGGTTAGATGTTAAAAAACCGAATTTTTTTTAAACAAACTCCTCCAACTTTATTCAATGTGTAATCTGGACATTATTACAAGATCTTTTGTCACAGGCATACATACTCATGATGCAGTTCGGTGGACTGGCATAGTAGGTTTGATGCAGGTTACTTCTGAGGTACATTTTAGCTAGCTTGTAAAAAATCGATGTTGTATGTGACACTTTGGGGCCAATTTTTTTTAAACTCGAAAATTGGATTTCACGGGCGATATTCGGCGTCAGTTTTCTGTTACCAAGCCGACGCTGAATACAAAGCGGTACCCGTGTCTTGACTATATACGTCGGTTTACCTACATCACCGACGTTGAATGTTATAGGCGTCAGATTTCCTAAATAACCGACGCCCAAAAAAGTGACATTGAATGTTGTTTCTGTACTAGTGTTTGGATTTGTTTCTAATAATTTTGATAAGTCTCTCTACTTTAAAATTGGCAATGATAGATTAATTTTTTTATGTGTTTATATATCCATGATAGTTCCAATATGAAAGTAGTAAATGAGACAAAGTCATTCTTGTATAGCAAGTTTGAGATGAAGGATATGGGTGTCATTGATGTGATTTTAGGGCTTAAAATCATAAGGTCTACTGATGGTATAACTTTCTCTCAGTCTCACTATGTTGACAAGATATTGGACAACTTTGAGTACACATCATGTAAACTTGTTAAGACTTCATATGATTCATCCAAGGCCATGTTAAAGAATAAGAATGGAGTTCTAATGTCTCAATTATGATACTTTCATATTATTGAAAGTTTGATGTATATTATGAACTACACACGTCCAGACATTGCATTTGTCATGAGCAAGTTCAATAGATACACCACTTATCCCGATAAGACCCATGGGGAAGCTCTTGATAGAGTTTTAAGGTATATGAAGGGAACTTGTTCCCTTGGGATGCATTATGGTAAATATCTTTCTATAGTCGAAGGATATAGTGATGCAAGTTGGATTGCCATGAACACTGGGAGTAATGGTGTCTCACGATATGTATTCTTGTTGGGAGGAGGAGTTGTTTCCTGGAGGTCTAAGAAACAGACCATATTGTCTTGGTCTACTTTTGAGGAAAAGTTGTGTACTTTAGATGAAATTAGATTAAAATTTGAATGGCTACATGGACTTATGTCCAGTTTACCTATGGTAAAGAAGTTGCTTCCTCTAGTTTAATGTTCACTATGATTGCACTACAACTATTGCTAAGATAAAGAGTTCCAAGTACAATAAAAAATAGCGTAGACCCATCCAAGTCAAACTCAAGTCTGTAAGGGAGTTAGTGTATAATGGGGTCGTGGTTGTAGACTATGTCGCTACCAATGATAATATAATTTATCCTTATACTAAAGGTCTGACTCTACACTTAGTGGAAGAATCCAAGTTGGGGATGGGAGTGAAATCCCTCATTATTCACAGGAAGTAGCAACCTAACCCAAGAGAGTGGAGATCCCACTAATTGGGTTCAATGTGGTAATAACAAGTTGTTGGGTGAATTAGATGACACTATGTGATTTGTTTTGATGCTTCTTGCATCTATGTGTCTATCCCCTGGGAAACCTATTAGTGTCATGACTGTAAGTTAGTAAGAGATTACTCTCTGAATGGTGTCAACTCTTAGGATAAGATGTTAGTAGTACATCCTTGGAGACTCCAACTAAATGGTTGATGTTGTGTAGGCCGCAACAGGAAAATTGGGTTGTTCCCTGATATCAAGCATGGTATATTTTGGTATGCATGGTGTTAATGCATTAGATTATTTTCTATCATTTCTTTATTGTATTATTACCAACCTATACCCTTGCACCCAAGGTTCAAGTTCAAGACTTTTATTCACCTAGTTCCTGTGGGGGTCACAATTGGATAACTCTGGTAGTTTCAAACCGAAAGGTATCTGCTGAAAACACAATATGGAGGACTGATTGGTAGAGCACACTACACATTAGACTTTATGGGGGATTGTTAGATATATGGATATTAGCCATGTATATAGCATGAGTTAAGCCTAATGTACTGCAGTTAGTACATGGAGGAAATGTAGTATTGTGCCTAGTGCAAATGGGAAAGAGTTTCATCCCACATTGCTCACTCCTAGAACTTTTCTCGTCCTTATATATAGGATCACATGTGACACTAGTGTTCAAAGGATCCTAGGGGAGAGTATGCTCACCTCCTTGGTGAGTATGGTGACCACAACACACAAATACACAGACATGCCCACGCGTCGTACCATGCCTAGCCTGGTCGGTGCAGGTGTGGGCTCAGACTTGGGCTTGTGGCTTGTGGGAATTTTCTTCTATCTTCCATCACTTTTTACACTACGATACTACTACGTAAGTAATTTAATTAATTGTTTCTTTCTTAAACGAATTTATTAATCATAATTGGCAAGTATTTTTCTTAGAGATTTTTTTATAACGTGTACAAGAGCAATCAAGTGATTGCATTTTAATAAGAATAGGAATTTAGTGTGTGTGAGGCTATAAATAAGGCTCCAGTCATTAGGGTTAAACACATCTAAAACGAACCCCCAGTCATTTCATTCGTGTTTTGCTAACCATAACTGGTGCCTTCCTATTGTTTCTCTAGAGTTGCTACGTGGAGACTTTCTCTTATGTGTGAAGTAAGATCTTTTCTCTCATCTGAAATGCCACCTGTCAAGTGGTGGTTCCTACGGTTGCTGAGCTACATTGTTGGTACATCTTGTTGCTCATCAGCATCGTTCATCGTCAACACGAGTGAGACATTCTCTTCAACAAGTTTATGACCAGGTCGACTAGAATAATAACGTATATCTTGAAAGATTGCATGCCGTTGATTTCTTTAAGCATCACATTTATTTTTCAACAAATGATCAGATATGGATTCCTAAATTTTATCTTTCTATTCTCCTACATTAATTGGTTTATTCTATGTTTCTTATCTGCATCTGGAATGCATACGTTAATTTAATTGCAATAGTTTGCTACTGCATATAAGTACTTAATAAAATTAACATTAATGGGTTGGGAGTGTAAAAAAAAAAGAAGAGACGTATGAAATATCTGGGAGTAGAGAATTGCAGGGGAAAAGATCTGAGATCCAAGACATAGCTCCCAACCATACGTCCCAAATAACATTTTCTAAGGTGTATTGGATGGATGATCTTTAGGGATGACAGACAGATGGGTGGTAGTTGCTGGCTCCCAGGACAGATCGAAGGAAAAATGAGTTTGATGAGCAACAGTGGTAGTGGTGATGGTCAGGGGCGGAACCCAGAATCAAACATTGGGGGGGGGGGCAATCAAGTAGAACAAAAAAATATGAATAGTTATAAAAAGTCAGTGTTCAAAAATAACAGTATCGATTACAATAGATTGTGATTTGTGAGTCTTCAAAGCATAGAATTCTTCAATTATGTCATTCATTGTGATCTTCCCTACTTATTCTTTCTCAATATATATAATCATGCAGTCAACAAAGAAAGCATCCTCCATCTTATTAGGCAATCTTTCCTTCACAAGCTTCATAGCAGAAAATGCCCTTTTGATAGTAACAGTTGAAATTGGAAGTGTCAACACAGGTCGAATCACTTTATAAATCTGCTTATAATTTTTTGCTTTTCTGCTTTGAAATAAAACTTGACATAACTTTGAAATTGTGCTAAGGTTTTACATTACATGATAAGAAACCACTCTGATTTTGTAATGTTTCAATTCAAACATCCATGCAGCCCTATCTTCCTCGTTGAAATCTTGTGGATAGTATTTTTCCTACAAGCTTGTATATGTTATCAACATCAAAAGATCTATATCCATCTGTTGGGTCTAATGACGATGTGAGACGAAGAAGCTCCATTGTATGTTCATTGAATCTGTGGTTTAACTCGAGTAATTGAGAATCCATCATAGTAGTAAAAATATCAACTCGAAAGTGATGTTCCATTGTGATTTCATCAGATTGATGTCGAACACATGCACGACTGAGGTAACGAGAATCAAAATCAGGGATTTGTACTATATGTTTAAAGTAAAAGTTGTTGACAGATTCCATGAAGTTCACCCAACCATCTTGCCTCGTTGTTTGAATAAGGGATTTAGTACTTGTGACCAAATTCATGGCATTCACTATATCTTGTTCTTAACACTGCAAATCTTGACAAAAATCATCACTTATCCCTAAGACTTCCCTCATTAGTAGTAATACAAAGACAAATTCATATGAAATAATGGCAGTATATGTCGCATCTGCATCTCCACGTTGAGAGTAAGTAGCTCCATTATTTATGACATTGCATAACACAACACATGTTGAGTGATACATGTGTATCAGGCTACACACTGAGGAATAGAGTAAACTCCGTCGAGTATCACCAGGATGTTGTAAGCTACACATCTGGTTCAGTCCCCTTCCTATTTCAAGATCTCCTTTTGCTATTTTTTCAGCAATATCTTAATATTGTGCATTGTGTAGTTCATCAATGCACTTTGAAGAGGCTCCAACAATATTAACAATGGTTGTTAGTTTAGTAAAAAAATGGTGAACGGGAATAACATCTCTAGAAGCTGCAACCAAAGCCAACTGGATCATGTGTGCAAAACAATGAACATAATAGGCTGATGTACATTCTTTCAAGATCAAGGCTTGTAAACTATTCCATTCACCCTGCACATTACTCGCACCATCATATCTTTGTCCTCATCTATATTGCATACTCAAATCATGTAGATATAATGCACAAGAGATCTTATTTTTCAATGTAAGGGCATTTGTATCTTCAACATGCACAATGTCTAGAAACCTCTCTCTAAAAAATCCATGTTCATCAACAAATCTAACAACTATAGCTAGTTTCTCCCTTCTTGATTCATCTCGTGACTCATCCACTATGATGCAATATGGTGATGTTGATATTTCTGATCTAATATCTTTTTGAACTTCAGATGAAATGATGTGTAGTATCTCCTTTTGAATTGTTGGTGATGTGTACTTAGCATTTCCCAAAGCATTATCTAGGACCACCTCAGCAACATTACTATTATACTCGGATAAAAGTTTAATCATCTGGATGAAATTGCCTATGTTTGTGGAAGATGAAGATTCATCATGTCCTCTAAAAGCACAAGCTTGAAAAGTGAGCCATCAGACAATGTCAATAGCTGTTCATAGATGCAGTCGATTCGACAAGACTTGTTGTGAGGATTTCCGTTCTATGACTTTGTCTATATGGCCTCTTTGGTTCATCAATTCCTTACATGCCTTCTCAGCTATGTTATGAGGAGAACAAGGATCAGTGCCGACATGCATAAAGAATGCACATTTCACTCCCCCAACTTTTTCTAGTTTCAAAATCCCTTGATTGTGTATGTACATGACCCAGAACATGCAGAGAGAGGTTTGGTGAATACAAAACATGGTAAGCAAAATGCAACATCTTTAGTTGGAGAATATTCCAACCATGATGGAAACTTATGAAACCAAGATGATTAGAATCGGCGTGGGTGCTTCGCTGGCCCTGATGCTGGATAATTTTGTAGATGATGTTGGTATGGGTCAACAATAATGTAGGCATGTTGCATTTCATCTTGTTTTGACAGAGGATATCCCCAAATTTGATGCCTCAAGGTAGGGTCACAGATTACTGATTGCACATCTATGTTTTCTTATTCTGTTCTTGGACACTTATCCATTGAGTTACTATGCATTCCACCATCAAAGTTACTATAAGGAGGACCATCTAAATGAATATCCGTTTCTATGGGAGGAACGTTGGTACCAACTGTTGAGATGGACGGAATATCTGTTTCACTAGAATTTTGTGGGAAAAATGAATGAAGTGTTGTCCTCTTCGCCATGACTCAAACCTAACCCACAATGATTTAACTGGTTAACATACCTATAATATTATATTAATTTTTTTATCGTAGAATCATTTTCAAAATTAGTTACATTTGACCAATTTATATAAAATTGTTGTTTAGGTTACAAGATACTTCACACCGTCAACATAAAGTTAATTATAGATATTCAAGAATTAGAAAAATAAAGTAAGAACATGCCACTATAACTCTCACTTTCTCACTCGTAAACAAGTAAATTTTCAAAAAATAGCATTCTTGAGTTAGATTAAAGATTACTTAAGTCAAAACAAAACACACATCATGTCAAAAAAATCAACATGAAGAAAACGAGAAATGTCAATAAATAAATATCTATAACTAGAATGATATGAAGCTTACTGGGTTTAAATTTGGTTGAACCGACGAACATAGAATATGCCTCCATACCGCAGTAACGCTGACATGAATGGAGGCAAAATACAGATCTATGAATCTCCAGTCTGCCACAACCAGTAAGTCTTTGTTAATGACAGAATAGAAACTTCCGGCAAAAGATGGCTTAAACGATGATTGGAGCACTGGAAAATAGCAACAAGTCGTAGTTCTTTGAATCACCACTACCAAGTTGTTGTGCAGGTTCTTGCCCGTGGAAGAAAAAAACACGATTGCTTGCTAGTTGCTAGAACAAAATACCCAAATAAGAAATTTTTAGCAGCTAGTGGGTCGTCGATTCAAGGCAGCATATCTGTCTAACCGCAACCCAGAAAATCTCGAAGACTAGAACTATAAATATATTTGTGTACTGCCGTCACGAGTGCAGACTGGATTGTTGTTTGCCTTTGTGAAACGCAGGCAGCAAGTCTTGTTGGGGCGGAAGATCTCGTTAGGATTACCACATGATTAACGCTAATTGTTAAATTGTATATATATACTAATGAACACACACGTGCACATGCATGTGACATATAAAAGTTGTTGGAATTGCAGTAAAAAAATACCATAATGTAAATATTGTTAAATAAGAAAAATTGAACTATTGCTTTCATAAATAATAAAAATACATATTCATTTTGTAACTGAAAGTTTGTTATGTGACAAAATTCTGCAGGTGATGTGACGCGTCTATTTTCCCATCCAAAATTAAAGTTTAATGAGCTCATCCTCATACGAACAATCAAAGAGAGGTGGACACCTGATTGGAGAAGAAAATATGAGTATAATTATTTAATAAGAAATAGGAAATAAATAAATAATAAATATTATAGTATAATATCTCACTTATTATCAATGCATGTAATCACTTTCTGGTGATTTAATCCTAAAGATTTTATAATTTTATTTCGAACCTTTCACATATGAAAAAATGATTAGTGTAAATATTCAGACAATTTAATAATATAATCATATATGCAGTCAAAATACTTACAGTTCTAGTGATGATTTTGGCAAAACGTTGTGTTTCAACTGTAATTATTGATGATTTTGTATTTGTTGTCACATGAAGCTTTGGAATGAATTTTGCTGTAAGTATATACAAATAACAATCATAAAAAGATTGTATCGTAAAACACAACTGGGGATATAAATTATATGGAAAACAAAAGTACCAATTCAGATTTTAAGATAGATACAAAACAAAATCAAAAAGTAATGTTGTGTTCGATGTCAAATAAAAGACTCATACATTCTTTCTTAATATCTAATGGAACTACATCTAAGACTTTAGCCGTTTGCTTCATTGTTGTTGGCGTCCCTTGTGATTCTTGAAAAAATGGTTGGGCATCTTGTGCTTTGACATGAAAAAACAATTGATTCCATTTTGCCTTTGATAATATGATATCCACCATATCTTCACCATTTTCCTATATTATTAGACCAATTTAATATTAATATAGATGTAAAGTTCATCAATATTATATGTATATGTATAAAAATATGGAGTACCTGTGAGTGGATATTGTTTAGCTCTACAGCGGTATAACCAAGGAGATGATGTGCAACTATATCAAATAATGTTAATTTAATAGAATCAAAAGTGTCCATGACTTCAACTTTCATAATGCACCTATAATCAACAAAACGAAATATTAATTTACAAGCTAATTATAATATATAGATGTAATACATGATAAAAGAAGGTAAATTGCCTAAGGACACTATCTTTTACTCCACATTTGGGGTAGACCTTTCCTTGACCATTTTCATCATATACTTTCTTGCTACACCTCACACATGCATTGTACCAAAGGGTTCGATCACGGTAAATCTGTACAACTGCAGCCTTAATTTCATAAATGTGATCCTAAAAATATTCAACATGTTATTTTCATATTATATACATTTAAGTATTTGTATAAGTTACAAACATTGAGGTATCTTACTTTGCGTAGTGCCCCACTCTATAGGGATTCATGCAAGATGGAAATATTGATCCTTATTGCCTCTATATTTTCTTTTTGCATGGACACATTCACAAGTGATGAAGAACCAACATCGCTTTTAGACAACCTATTGAATTTATAGAATTCAATTTAGAAAGAAATATATATGAACTATCGTTTGAATGTGTAATATGAAAATGACTACCTTGACTTCATTTCATCAACTCGTGGCAATGGGGGGTTAAAGAGAAGTCTTGTTGTGTAAGTACTTGACAGGTATAAACCTATAATTATTATTAAATTAATATAAAATAAGTCTCACAAATAGAATTAAATTTATTGATTGTGTCTTACCTTGGAAGCATCGAACTTGCAATCCAGTAATAACAACTATACTTCTCATTTCATACTGTGCTTTCAAGTTGTCATGTGACATCATAGCTATTTCACCCCACAATGAGCACCTAGCCATAGTGTGCCTAAATACCATAAATATACATATAAGTGTTAGTAAATGAAATCTTTGTTTTAGTGATTGAGTAATTTAAATAGTTTGTATTTATTACATTTCATTTTGTAATATGATGTCACAATTGTCAACCTATTCACCAGATCTCTTTGTAATGCTTTGAATATCATCAACATTAATAATCATTCCCATGACATCTGTAATTAACATAGAAGACTTTATGAATATTATAAAATGATATTATAAATGAAAATAAAGTAAAAATACATATAAGAAATGTCTTCTTATCTTGAAGACCATGAAAGTCATCAAACTCAGTAAATTGAAATGAGTAAACAAGTATTTTTTCGCAATCTTCAAATGCTTCAGCAACCACACAATTTTTGTAAATTATGCACTCTTCATTCGGCTTTGCATTTCTATAGTCATTGTGAATGTCTTCGACATGAACATTATTCAATACATAATACTTTCCTTCATTAAAAGTATTACTAAATTTGTTAACTACATCACCAATTAAACTGGCTTCCATCCTCTCTCCCTAAGAAACAAAAGATACATTGAGGCATTACATAAACACATGAATGTATTTTAAATAAGAACAAATTCAGAATTTTGTAATCTAGTATACCTCTTCATTGATAAACAACAATTTTTGCTTCATTCTTCCCCATGATATTTCATGTGCTTTCCATTTGAAGGCCACACGAACCTTTAAATTCCAGTTTAGGTATCGATGTACACATCGAAAGGGGGTATAGTTATCTTTCGTCATCCTATTTATAACATGTAAAGATGTTAGCTTAGAAAAGTTGTAAATACAAATAATCAATATGAAATACTAAGATAAAAGCATACCACCAATAAAGGA
Source organism: Alisma plantago-aquatica (assembly GCA_963693085.1). Classification (NCBI taxonomy): domain Eukaryota; kingdom Viridiplantae; phylum Streptophyta; class Magnoliopsida; order Alismatales; family Alismataceae; genus Alisma; species Alisma plantago-aquatica. Next base: position 860,433,853 of record OY856410.1, on the reverse strand, counting down.
TAATGCTTCTTTGTATACTATGTTTTTTGTAAATGTTCCACCATTGAAATTCTTCTCTCCTGGTTTAACCAAGACCTTCATTTTATTTTGGGATGTCCCTCTTGATAGTGCTACATACAACTGTCCATGAGATAATACAGGATGGGGCAAATAAATTCCGACATTAGGGATAGTTTGACCATGTGACTTATTTATTGTCATTGCAAAACTCAAACACACAGGAAATTGTTTCCGTTTAAAAGCAAATGGAAGACCATCATTGTCAGGCGTTATAAAAGGTATTCTAGGTATGCAATTCTTTTTCTACGTGCTTGACCAACTGTAACCTCTGCATCAATTACATTTTTCTGAAACCCTTTACAAATCATTCGTGTACCATTGCATAACCCATTTGCTGGATTAATATTTCGCAACAACATTATAGGACAATTTTTCTTTAGCCGCAATCCATGAGGGGGCAAACTGTTTGGAACCAGTGAATTGAGGAATTCTTCAGGGTAGTTATGATTTTCATCATCAACAACACTGTCAAAACTATAATATGTGATCTCCTCCCCAGGAAATTGTTGTATGAGATCATTATTCATTTCGTCAACATACTCATTCTTCGTGCATAATATTGGATGATTCATCATGTAGTCAGTCAACATTGCATTATCACCAAGAGTTGGAAAGACATGTTGTACGAGTCATTTCTTAGAGGTCGCATCATCTATGTACTCAAGAACCATTTCATGTGGGAGGCGAACATAATCGTCATCGAATATTGGTTATGTTCCTTGTCCTATACGTAGTAGAAAGTTTGAGAAGGTGGAATCTGACAAAGCTCTCATATTTTGCTTTAGTTTCAGTTTGTGCATTTTCTCCCAAAGAAATGACTTTATAAGACTCGAATCAATCATCTCACCTCTAGTTGCACGTCGAACAACAAGCAAAACTTGTCTGAAATCACCACCAAAAACTACCACTTTCCCCCCAAATGGTAGGCTTGATCCCGTGATATCTTGCAATGTGTGATCTAAGGCTTCAAAGGCTTGTCTCCTTGTCATGGATGCCTCGTCCCATATAATTAATTTTTCCGATCTAAGAAGTTCTGCTAGACTACTTTGTTTGCTTACATTACAAGTTGAATTATTTTCAACTTTAATTGGAATTTTGAATCTACTATGTGCAGTTCTCCCCCCCCCCCCCCCCCCCGGGTAAGATCGATGCTGCAACCCCTAGATGTCGTTGTTGCAATTGCTATGAAACCCATAGACCTTACTTTTGCTAACAATGCCTTGTATAGAAATGTCTTTCCAGTTCCACCAGGACCATCGAAAAAGAATACACCAGGTTGGTTTCCCACTATGTAGTTGAATATCTCATTAAATGCATGTTGTTGGTCATTGTTTAGTGATGAAATGAATGATAGATCCTCTTCTCTTACTTGTATATTCATCTCTTCAACAACTTCATGTGACATGTTTTGTGCAGTATTTATTGAAAAATCATCATCAACAGTTGCCAAGTCATAATCCTCTATAACCTTCCCCATGCTCTCAAGAATAGATTTAATATTTTGTAGCACTGTCTGCTCCAACTGATGCTCATCGATGATTCCGGTCCTATGAAAGTCTTCCAACATTTCATTGAGGCTTGCATCCCACAAAGCTCTTACATTTATTGGTTCACAATAAACTAATATTGTAGCAAATAATCTCCGTAGTGAAATTGGGAATTCAAAATGTGTTGCCTCAGTTAAACATTCTAAAATTGTATCGTCACTCTCAATAAGACCCCGATGTTCAGCTGAAAGTTTGAATGTTGGTTGGATAACACCATTGATGGTCCTCAAACTCTCAAATGAAGTTGAACCCTTTACATGATTTAGTAATATCCTCAAATGATACCTCTCACCTTCAACAGGATTTTCAGTAACGATACGACCAATAACCTCTCTTTGCTTTCTTTTCTTCCAATATTTTCCAGAGCTATTCCACACATAATGCTCAGGGAATTGTTTATAAAGATATTGATGAGATTCTTCATCATGCGAGTTTGTCACAAAATACTCAGTGAGCATTGTCCTGCAAACACCATCTCATTCCATAACATTCTGTAAGTTATCATCTTCTAAGAATGTGACACTATGCATGTTAGGTAGATGCAATTGCAAGGAAACTACAGATGGTTGTATTTCACTAAGTTTGAACTCAAATATCCTCCACATTGCTTCCAGTGGAGATATCCATCAAGCATCTCTAAATTGATTCACCTCATTGACGGTCTGGTCTGTAATATCAGGTGCTATGTTGACTGAAGCCTTATCATGCCCCTTATATATATATACTTGAAGAGGTATTTGACTACTTTGATGCTCGAACATACCTCCACGTTAATATGACACCTATATCTCTGTAACAAATATAGATTATATGGTGCCACCCATCTGTTATCTAGTGTGGATCCTCTTACATCAACAGTGACTCCATTGTCTCTTCTCCTATAAAATGGATATGAATCTCTACCTTGCATGGTATTGGAACAAAAATTCCTTGGATATCAAAAGCGACACTCCTTGTTTACGATGTAAGAATTTTTAGGGTTTAGGACACCACACGGTCCATGCAACATGTGTTTGACAACCAATGCATGTAATAAAGGATATCGTTCAGGATCTAGAATTTCAGCACAAACTATGTTATCATACTGATCCGGATTGACGATCTTATAGTCACGTTTCATGATGATAAGAATGTGTGCATGCGGAAGTCCTCTTTTCTGAAATTCAATAACATGAACACGTGCCTCTATGATGCCAAATATATTTTTCTTAAATAGCTGGTCCTTTAGATTCTCCAATTTTGCTCTAAAAACCCTAGCTATTAAATTGAGTCTATTTTGAGCTAGTTGTCTAGGGAATAACTCTGTTTTTATCTCATCCCAATCTGGATTACATGTCATTGTTAAAAAGATATCGGGTTTCCCATATCTTTGTACCAACACCATGGCATCCATGTATCTACGACGCATATCGCGTGGTCCTCCAATAAAGGATGAAGGTAATACAATTCTTTTACCTACCATGGTGCTATGGACTTCTCTAGATCTAATTCTATCAGTGATTCCGTGATACAAATCAGCACGTATTCGCTTTTTCTCCTTTGTGATATAGTTTAACTGTGTTGATTCTATCTTGATGTACATGTCGACAACATATTGTTGAAGAAGACGACCCGCATACAATAAGATTGATTTGTCAAGCACACAAATTTGTAGCTTGTAACAATAGTATTCTCTCGCAGATATCTTGTTTCGACCACCACCATCTAAAAACATATGAGAATGATGTAAAATACAATTTTTTAATATTGGTACATAATTTGTTAATCTATGAATATATATATTCTACTAACCTACTACGTTCGAGCCCATCACTTCTTCAACAACATGCGATGAGTTATGTAGCATGGAATCCCATGGCACACCAACTTTGGGGAGGTGTGGATGCCGACCGAATTTACCATTGGGAAACAACAAGGGATATGATAGAGGATCATAACATCCTAAATATGATTGCACTATACGTGGTTCACCTGAATTGGCATAAACAACTATGCTTCACTCTTGTGCACCACTTACATCATTGCCCTTAATCCAGATACCCGCAACTTGTGAAGCAGTTGGAGAATTATATGTCCTCTGATCTAGATGTGCATCTTTATTGATGGAAATACTAAAATTATCTGACATCGGAATATCCTTAAGGCTCCGAAAAAACTGGGCATATGGATTTACAGACAATATGTGCATCAATTTAGTAACTAATTCAGTATTTAGTGAAGGAGTTGCCTTCATTCTGTTCTATACCTCAAACTCAGTGTCATAGAAATAGAGTTGTAGGTATTTCGGTCCATCACTCCCGGGTAGTAATCTATTTATGAAATGATACATTTGACCCTGTACTCGAAAAGTATATATGCCATTCCACATACTACGCAAATTTTCATCTAGATGGATACCGTGTTATGTGAATGCAAAGTGACTATTGTAACTTCGAATGGACCTCCGAAACTCCATAGAATCTGATGTTTGCGATGTGTACAAATTGTATAGTTTTGTTGGAACAGGATTGGTAACTAAATGTACCTTTCCCTTCATACAACAAAAAGATGGTGGTTCAAATTGGAAACATTTGGCACCACAAAATTTGCACAAACTACGTGTGGATAACTTATGTGGTTCATTGAGAAGATTGTCAAAAATTGGATTGGAAATATCAACACCAGAAGAATCTTCAACATTTTGATCCATTCTTAAAATATAGAAATCCTCCGTCTCTTCCACGATACATGCATCTAGTTTGTTATAACACAAGATGAGTACAAATGTTAACTCATTGAATAATGCATGAGGATTTGTAACTATTACCTTCAAAGGGACTGTCATTAATTGTAGGGTCAGAGCAAACATGCATATCAACATGATCTCCATTGGGAACACTGCCCGTCTGAGGAATATAGGAAGTGCTCGATTGTTCCAATGAATTCGTTGCAACATTGTTCAACTGTGCTTGACATCGTTTCCAAAATTGGATCAAGAATCTTTGTTGCCTCGGTCGCCTATGAATTTCACTTCCAACATTATCCACATGATGTTGGAAGTTGTTATCATTCGAGATAACAGACTGAAACAATGCTCTTGGACCAAGTGCGGAGTCGACATCTTCATTGAGAAATTGAATAACTTCAATGAATCCGTCAAAATATGGGTGCATATCAATCCTTAACTTCATATAGGGTGGCAAACTATTGTAAATTGTAGCATATCTTGCAATAAGTTCTCCACCACCTTCACATCTGGCATGCCTATGCATCCGTCTACTTCTAATAACCATTCGACGATGGTATCTACGCATCCGTTGAAAGGACCTCAAATCATAACTATAAATATATCTTTAAAGTTGTTGAGATCTATGTGACTGTATTGAAGTAAGACATGACGCAAGTGTGTCACAACTTTGAGATGTAGTGCCAGAAGATAGGCATGGTTCCACCATAGTTTGCACAAATCCTTCATTTTGGAAAATGAAAACAATGACAGGGATTCTATATGCAGTGATATGGCTCATTAATTTATTAGCTAAAATTCTCATACGAAAAATAAAAATAAAAACCCAAATGTGTTCGACTCAGACAGTTTGCAAATTTTGTCAATATTTGGTGACCAAGAATTCATATCAACTAAAATTTTGACAACTCTAGTTAAAATTACCACAAGGCATACACTTAGATTTAGGGCTAGTTTGGTTGGGTTAATAGGGTGTAGTTTTGAATTGACAATGTAAAAATATACATCAAACACCCACTTTTTCATCCGATTATAGCATACAAAACATGCCCTGAATGTCGGGGATCCTGACATGTGTCCATTTAATCCCTGCAACAACTCCTTGGCTAATCCATCCACCGACCCTGATATCCCAGACCACCCCCCTCCATTCCTCACTCACACCGCCCAGACCCCTCGCTCCCCGACCCCCTCTCTGCTTCCCGCCCTAATCGCAACGACGTTTCTTCTGCTCCCTTCTGACAACACTTCATCCCGGCAGTGTAGCACTGCCTGACCCCCTCTCTGCTTACAATCCTAATCGCACCAGCGATTCTTCTACTCAGATCCCCTCACTCCCCGACCCCCTCTCTGCTTCCTGCCCTAATCGCAGTGGCGATTCTTCTGCTCCCTTTCGATAACACTTCATCCCGGGAGCGTAGCACTGCCCGACCCCCTCTCTTCTTCATGCCCTAATGGCTGTGAACTCATTCATTCAGTCAGATTTTCTCACTGTGTTCTCATCCAACCGGTCGTATCTCCTCGCTATAAATTAACTAAAACTATTTTTTGAATAAAATTGACACCTGGAAGTGTTTTCCTCAGTAGTAGGATCCCGAATCTACAGAACATTTGCAGCTATAGATGTGCACATTTCGTCAGGTCCAAATCTTCTGTATCCAACTTCTATAACCACATGATCTAATCCATATGTTTGTGGGCCCCATAGTGGATTGTATGGATGTGTTGGACACATTTTCCAGGGCACAAAGGATTTCAACCCCATTTCATCTACATACAACTTAATTCCCAGTCCGGTTGAGATCCCAAACCAAACAGCCCTTAGAGACCTGACTTGCCGAGCTACCAGAGCAATGAATTGAATTTATAATATCTATCCTGAGTAACCAATGCCCGTTGTTCATCAGTGACCGTCCGATTCAAGCATAACTTGATTTTCTTTGATCGTCGAATCCAAAACCTGAATACTTATTAGGGAAACGCCAGTGTTCTCATTCCCACATTGTCAGCCGCAATCTTCTCTCGAATACTCTGCGACCTAATCACAGCGGCCACTCTACCCTTTTCTTCTGAGTCCCGATAGTCTGGTCGGCCTGATGGCCTAGCATCCAACCCCAACGATGCAAAACGCCACCAACAACGCCGAGCTCTCTAACGCCGAGAACTCTTAGGCTCTTCTCCGGCCACTGCTTCTCTACCGAGCTTTCTAAACTAACGATGCCAAACGCCTGAAGTCGCAGTTACGTATCCTTCTCTGGCCACTGCTTCTCTGTCGAGCTCTTCTCCGTCCGCTATTACTGCTCAGAGATTCACCGGCCGTTGCCGATAAAGCAGCTGCTGCTGGTTGCCGTTGAGCTTTACGTCTGTCGTTTCTACCTCGGACCCCATTGGCCTGTACTACGTCTTTGTCACTATTCCTAGACCTCTCACCTGGAGCCGCGACTCAAGAAGTAGAAGCTAGAAGGAGGAAGCGATGCACGGTTAAAAGTGTAGAGTAGAAGGTCCTAAAGCCGATGGAAGGAACTGCACCGCTGATATCGGAGGCCAGCGATGCGGCAGGTAAGCACACGCGTTTTGAAGAGGGGGTTCGTTCACCTAATTCGCATGTATGCAGCCGCCACCATCCACTGATTGATTCCTTTATTTTCTTCCTTGTTCTCACATTCTCTATACTATCTTATCAACCCGTTCCATGTTCTGTTATGTTCTGTTCCTCAATCGCAACCCAGGTTTCGGTTTATCCTAGCACCTGTCCGTTCCTTGGTGGGATGGCCTTGTGCTTCTCGGCTCCGTTCATGCCGCTGCTACTTCTGGTTCCTTCCTGGGTAGCCGCATGGAGTGGAAGTGTGGTATCACATTCTAGAGTCTATGTTGACGGACAGAGACCCATCGGGACTTACAGATCCAACTACCTCTGCACAACACTAGACTGGTGGCCGCCGGAGAAATGCGATTACAGTACATGCAGCTGGAACTGCTCCCCCTTACTCAACCTGGTGAGCTGCTGTATACTTATTCCCCCTTTCCCCTTCTATCGCTCTCTCTTATCTTATTTAGGCTCTAATTGGTTTATTGTAAGTGGAGTGAAAAGTTTCGGAACTCAAATTCCAAAACAAGTTCTAACGATTGGTTTCCAGTAATTTCAGAAAATGATTTCCATGGAAGTAACTCCACTTCCGTCAGTATATATAGAGGCCGCTTCCTGAGTTCCATGAGAAAAGGGGGTGAAAACAAATTTCGCTCCCTTCAGTTTGCGTCCTGGCGGCAGTTTGTGTCCCGTCGGATCTTCGATTGGCAAACATTCTTGGCAGCAGGTTCTTCTAATACAGATTAAGCATCTACAACGGTAAGTTCTTAGATTGTTTAAAACCTATATTCCTTACCCAATCGATTTATCAATGTTTATCTACGAAAGACTACAATAAAGATCAAAGGTGTACGTTAATTTGATTCTAAGCCAATCCATGGCTACTAACTCGGTCGTCTATCCTCCAGTACATTTAATTTTGTCATATATTAAAATTGTTATGACACATACTTTGGACTTTATACATGTTGAATTTAATACTTTGTTAGGCTATATACTTAACCAACTTTGATATATACGTCTCAATTGACCTTCAAAATTCTTCTACTTTTGTGCAAACGGTTGTTATTATATGTCGATAGATCATATGCATCATAAGCTGCATGATACCAATCACATGAAAATCAGTTTTTTTTTAAATACTCGATTTTTAAACCAATCACTTGAACTCAATTTCCAAAAACTGAATTCAAGTTCCTGAAAAATGAGCTCCCTAGAAGTTTCAGTTACAGCGAATCAACCAGAACCTTAGGGAAAACATATCTTATTTGGGGTGAAATCGTAGAATGTGCATAATTATTAGGTGTTTTACATTCTACTTGGGTACTAATTACATTTGATAATAGTGGATTGCAGGCCATGCATGTCTCTAGTGAGATTGAGCTGCATAAGGGTATGTTCTTATATTTACCACACGTATTTGTGATCCATTTTATACATAACCTAATTTGCAAGGTTGTTTAGAAGTATTTTTGTGTGTATATGTTCTTAGGTTGAGTTACATAAGCATCTAAGAATCTATGTTTGGCAGAAATGTGTTCTTTAACTGTCTTAAAAAACCCAATTCGTATTTGAAACATTCGTAGGCCATTACTCATGTTCTTAGATTTTATTTAGGATGCGTGAAAACATGATTCCAAAGTGTAGCCGTGTCCTTCCAACTGTAATCTATGTTTCTATGATGCACATACTTATTAGGTGTTTTACTTTCTACTTGGGTACTAATTACATTTGAGAATAGTGGATTGCAGTGTATGTAATTCTCTTCTAAGATTGAGGCATCTAAGGGTCTATTTTTTCTAAAACCTCACATATCTTTATGATCCTTATACATAGCCTATAATATGCAATGCTGATTAGAGATATTTTGCTATGCATATAAGTTCTAATTAGGATGTGTTATATAAGGATATTGGAATCTATATTCGGTAGAACCGTGTCTTTCAACTGTAATAAAAATCCTAATGGACGATTAGACATTGATATGTAGGTTTTGGTACTATTTTCCTTTGAAATTTGTTCAACTGACAAAATAAAGGCTCAAATCTTATCTTTTTTGCATCAATAGAAATTAAGAAAAATCTTAATTTTCAAAATTAATGTGTAGCTCAACTATAGGTGGTATGTAAATATTATTTGCAATGCCCTTGTCAACATACATTTCCCTTGTCCCGAATAATTCATTTTCTTCTGAGATTAAATTTTAGTAGGGATACAAAAATAATAACATATAGATTTTTGCAAAAAAATATTATCCAATACATTGTAAATGCTTAAAACATTTTTTATGACTAAATGTCTTACTTGAATTCCAAAGTGTAAGCATATGGGAATCTATGTTTCGTATAGTCGTGTCCTTCCAACTGTAATCTATGCTTCTATGATGCACATACTTATTAGGTGTTTTACTTTCTACTTGGGTACTAATTATATTTGAGAATAGTGGATTGCAGTGTATGGAATTCTCTTATAAGATTGAGGCATCTAAAGGTTTGTTTTTTTCTAAAACCTCGCATATCTTTATGATCCTTATACCTAGCCTATAATATGCAATGCTAATTAGAAATATTTTGCTATGCATATAAGTTCGAATTAGGTTGTGTTATATAAGTATTTCAGAATCTATATTCAGTAGAACTGTGTCTTTCAACTGTAATAAAAATCCTAATGGACGATTAGACATTAATATGTAGGTTTTGGTACTATTTTCCTTTGAAATTTGTTCAATTGACAAAATAAAAGCTCAAATCTTATCTTTTTTGCATCAATAGATTAAAAAAAATCTTAATTGTCAAAATTAACCATTTCTTCTAATGTTTATTATGTCAAAATCAAATTTACATATGGTTTATAGGTCTGCTTCGTGGAAGAAATAGTCTTATTTAGGGAAAACATATCTTATTTGGGGTGAAATCGTAGAATGTGTGTAATTATTAGGTGTTTTACTTTCTACTTGGGTACTAATTACATTTGATAATAGTGGATTGCAGGGCATGCATGTCTCTAGTGAGATTGAGCTACATAAGGGTATGTTCTTATATTTAATTACCACACATATTTGTGATCCATTTCATACATAGCCTAATTTGCAAGGCAATTTAGAAATATTTTTTGTGTATATGTTCCTAGGTTGAGTTACATAAGCATCTAGGAATATATGTTTGGCATAAATGTGTTCTTTAACCGTCTTAAAAAACCCAATTCGTATTTGAAGAATTCATAGGCCATTACTCATGTTCTTAGATTTTATTTAGGATGCGTGAAAACATGATTCCAAACTATAAGCATATGGGAATCTATGTTTTGTATAGTCGTGTCCTTCCAACTGTAATATATGTTTCTATGATGCACATACTTATTAGGTGTTTTACTTTCTGCTTGGGTACTAATTACATTTGAGAATAGTGGATTGCAGTGTATGTAATTCTCTTCTAAGATTGAGGTATCTAAAGGTCTATTTTTTTTCTAAAACCTCACATATCTTTATGATCCTTATACATAGCCTATAATATGCCATGCTGATTAGAGATATTTTTCTATGCATATAAGTTCTATTTAGGATGTGTTATATAAGTATATCGGAATATATATTCGGTAGAACCGTGTCTTTCAACTGTAATAAAAATCCTAATGGACGATTAGACATTGATATGTAGGTTTTGGTACTATTTTCCTTTGAAATTTGTTCAACTGACAAAATAAAGGCTCAAATCTTATCTTTTTTGGATCAATAGAAATTCTGAAAAATCTTAATTTTCAAAATTAATGTGTAGCTCCACTATAGGTGGTATGTAAATATTATTTGCAATACCCTTGTCAACATACATTTCCCTTGTCCCAAAGAATTCATTTTCTTCTGAGATTAAATTTTAGTAGGGATGCGAAAATAATAACATATAGATTTTTGCAAAAAAATATTATCCAATACATTGTAAATGCTTAAAACATTTTTTATGACTAAATGTCTTACTTGAATGTGTTTTCCTCTAGTTTGATCAACTGCTCGACTGAATATGTGAACTTGGACTCCCGAATAACATCAACAACAGGAAAATGGCATCCGATGTTTGATCTTCGGAGTCTAACAATCAGCTTTAGATTAAATATAATGGGGTTTGCGGTCTGTGAGAGGATCTAAGAGGTGAGAGAACTTGTAAATTTTAGTAGGGATACAAAAATAATAACATATAGCTTTTTGCAAAAAAATATTATCCAATACTTTGTAAATGCTTACAGCCATATGAAAATCTGATTACCACATTTTTATGATTCATTTTATACCTAGCTTAATATGCAATGTTGATTAGAGTGTTTGTAAATGAATGTCTACACCATTGTGTCTAATTCTGTATTATGATCTCAATAGTAGAATAACATACAAGGATACTAAATGGATTTTTTCTCAATGTGGGACTCTTCCACTAAGGTCGTTGTGCCTATAAAATGTTTCCCTGCTTGGGAATTAATCTAGAGATCAAGACCGTAATCTCCAGTTCATGGTTTGCATGAGCCCAACAACTTGTGACACTCCTCCAACATGTTTAGAAAAATAGCAGCTCCACTATAGGTGGTATGTAAATATTATTTTCAATGCCCTTGTCAACATACATTTCCCTTGTCCCAAAGAATTCATTTTCTTCTGAGATTATATTTTAGTAGGGATACGAAAATAATAACATATAGCTTTTTGTAAAAAAATATTATCCAATACATTGTAAATGCTTAAAACATTTTTATGACTAAATGTCTTACTTGAATGTGTTTTCCTCTAGTTTGATCAACTGCTCGACTGAATATGTGAACTTTGACTCCCGAATAACATCAGCAACAGGAAAATGGCATCCGATGTTTGATCTTCGGAGTCTAACAATCAGCTTTAGATTAAAGATAATGGGGTTTGCGGTCTGTGAGAGGATCCAAGAGGTGAGAGAACTTGTAAATTTTAGTAGGGATATGAAAATAATAACATATAGCTTTTTGCAAAAAAAATATTATCCAGTACTTTGTAAATGCTTACAGCCATATGCAAATCTGATTACCACATTTTTATGATTCATTTTATACCTAGCCTAATATGCAATGCTGATTAGAATGTTTGTAAATGAATGTCTACACCATTGTGTCTAATTCTGTATTATGATCTCAATAGTAGAATAACATACAAGGATACTAAATGGATTTTTTCTCAATGTGGGACTCTGCCACTAAGGTCGTTGTGCCTATAAAATGTTTCCCTGCTTGGGAATTAATCTAGAGATCAAGACCGTAATCTCCAGTTCATGGTTTGCATGAGCCCAACAACTTGTGACACTCCTCCAGCATGTTTAGAAAAATAGCAGCTCCACTATAGGTGGTATGTAAATATTATTTGCAATGCACTTGTCAACATACATTTCCCTTGTCTCGAAGAATTCATTTTCTTATGAGATTATATTTTAGTAGGGATATGAAAATAATAACATATAGCTTTTTGTAAAAAAATATTATCCAATACATTGTAAATGCTTAAAACATTTTTATGACTAAATGTCTTACTTGAATGTGTTTTCCTCTAGTTTGATCAACTGCTCGACTGAATATGTGAACTTTGACTCCTGAATAACATCAGCAACAGGAAAATGACATCCAATGTTTGATCTTTGGAGTCGAACAATCAGCTTCAGATCGAAGATAATAGTTATTTTCTTCAAGGAGCAGTATTGAAAAGATGGAGGAACATTCTTCGCAGCAACTTTTTTTGAATAGCAGAAGCTTGAGAGCATAGGATGGGATTGGAGGATTTGTTGATTATACTTCTACGTGAGGTTCTAAGAGGTGAAAAAACTTGTAATATATACACAATGGCTGAATATCTCACCTGCGTGTATTTTCTTCAAAGAGCAGTGAAGAAAATCTAGAGGAACATCCTTTTATACGCAATATCTGAAGAAAACCTACATGAACATTCTTTTCTGGTCACACACGGCGCACACAACATCAACTTGTAACTTGGATAGTGGTTTTGGGTTGGCGTTGAAGAAGTGGGTGTGATTTTGATAATGGTCTTGGGTTGTGGTTGAAGAGGTGGGTTGTAATGTTGTACGTGGGTGTTGGACGTGGGTGATAATTTACGTTAAGATAATGATCCATGTTTTTTTTTTCAAGTCAGATAATGGTCCATGTGGTTGAACGTTGTTGTAACAGAATGTCATTATATATATATATATATATATATATATATATAGAGAGAGAGAGAGAGAGAGAGAGATAATTCAAGTCTTTTTCAGTTTGACCAAGTAAAACGTGTGATTGAGTAAGATATTTTATAAAACATACGTAAGAGAAAAAGAGGGATATAGCGGCTGTATTTCAAAACTGACCGGATTTGAAAATTGAATGGACTTCCGTAAAACGTGTGATTGGGGGTTTCAATAACTGATTCCTACTGCTATTAGTGGGGTAACAACGTGCATTCTGAAAACTACCAATGGAGAAACATGTGAGAAATATAAAGCAAATAAATTTGATCTACGTGAGGTTCTAAGAGGTAAAAAAACTTGTATTATATAAGCAATGGTTGAATATCTCACCTGCATGTATTTTCTTCAAAGCGCAGTGAAGAAAATCTGGAGGAACATCCTTTTATACGCAATATCTGAAGAAAACCTACATGAACATTCTTTTCTGGTCGCACACGGCACACACAACAGCAACTTGTAACTTTTGGATAGTGGTTTTGGGTTGGCGTTGAATAAGTGGGTGTGATTTTGATAATGGTCTTGGGTTGTGGTTGAAGAGGTGGGTTGTAATGTTGTACGTGGGTGATAATTTACGTTAAGATAATGATCCATGTTTTTTTTTCAAGTCAGATAATGGTCCATGTGGTTGAACGTTGTTGTAACAGAATGCCATTTTATATATAATTTTTTTTTAGAGATAATTCAAGTCTTTTTCAGTTTGACCAAATAAAACGTGTGATTGAGTAAGATATTTTATAAAAGAGAAAAAGAGGGATATAGCGGCCGTATTTCAAAACTGACCGGATTTGAAAATTGAATGGGCTTCCGTAAAACGTGTGATTGGGGGTTTCAGTAACTGATTCCTACCGCTGTTAGTGGGGTAACAACGTGCATTCTGAAAACTACCAATGGAGAAACGTGTGAGAAATATAAAGCAAATAAATTTGATAAAAGGTGAGAAAAAACGTGAGAAGAGATTGGGTGAAGAAGAGAGCAGCATTTTGCCATGTTGGCAAAATGTTGGAAATGTTGGTTTCTGATTGGCCACATATGAGTTTCGTTTGATTTTTTTAACTGGTTGGAGAACTCGCTCTTTTTATAGTATATATATATATATAAACAAATAGTTAAAGTATAACTTTTCGTTTTGGTTTTGCTTTGTTGTGGAAGACTCCACGATCCCACGGCCACGAGGCAAAGTCCAAACATGGACTGGATCGCTAGTCTCGCAGATAGTATCAGAAGAGAGAGAATTCAATTCAGAAAAGGACAAAAAACCCAAATAGTACAATTTCTTAAAAAAAATTATCCAAATAGTACTATCCCCAACTTATTTTCCGAACTAACACTTTCACTTAAAAACGCCACTAGCGTTTCTTACACTTTCACTTAAAAACGCCGCTGGCGTTTCTTTGGAACACGCCAAACAAGATGGCATTTTTCACTAAAGCCGATGATGTACAATGCGGAAACCGCATTGGATGAGCAGCATATACTCGCTTCTTCTCGTTGATTGTTGCTCACATCTTTACTGGCAAAAGGCTTAGTCTCATATTGTTTGTGTTGGAGACTTCCCTCCTTATATATAGACTCTTGTCCATAATACAATTAAGGAATGAAAGGGAATAGGCCCTACGCACGCACATGGTGGGCCTTGCCAATGGGGTTTGGGCCGGGCCGGTCCGGAAACTCTTTAATCGGACGCGTCGGCGCATTTTGCATCACGCGCGCAGGGGGTTGCAAATCCGGCCTCCCAGATTCCCTTGTGCGGCCCCGGCTTGGTTTTGCCCTTCGGTTCATTGAACCATTTTTTAACCTGGGTCGCTGCAATGCACCTGTTCATTTGGCAGTTCCAAACCGCACTGCGTTTTGCAACCAAACACATCCTTTCACGCTTCCTTTCCTGGTTATTTATGTTTATTTTCCGCTATCGTTCGGCACAGACGAAAAACTTCTCTCGTTTCTTCTTCCTCTCTTCTCCTCCGCCTGTAGTCTGCCCACTGGAAGAACGATCATTTACCTTTCGTCCGTCGCCGTGACTATGTGTGCACGCTTCATGTCGACACACGCTGTTGGATCCTGGGAGAGTACCGCGCAGGAGACTACTACACAAACGTTCGCCGTCGAGTACCGCAGAGATACTCTTAAGGACAGTGCATCTTGCACGCCTCAGCGATACTCTGGTATACTCTTTTATGTTTACGCCTTTTCATCGTGGTTTGTACCCTATACGAACAACAATCTTAAGAGTATCTTATTTCTTTGATGGGTACTAATATGAAAGGTTTTGAAACCCCCTTTACGTCTGTGACGCCATCAAATAATAACAACCAAATCGTCATTGTTTCTACTGTTTCGCAAACACCAATCCCTGATGTTATGAAAATTGAACAGTTTAATGGACAACAATATAGACGTTGGCAAGAAAAAATTATTACTGCTTTAGAAGTTTCTAATGTCTCGTTTGCTTTAACTGAACCCAAACCTGAAAATGATTTTGTTGATTGGGAAAAAGCAAATCGCATTTGTCGACATGTGATTCTAAGTACATTGTCTAACCAACTGTTTGACGCATACTTTCCAATTAAAACTGCATCCGAAATTTGGGAAAGTCTGAATAAGAAATATATTCTGGAAGAGGCTTCTACCCAAAAAATTACTGTTGCGAATTTTCTAAATTTTCATATGACTGGAGATAAAGATATAACAACTCAAATTCTTGAATTTCAGATTTTACTTGATGATTTGAAAAATGAAACAATTGATCTTCCTGAGTCTTTCGTTGTGGGTTCTTTAATTGAAAAATTTCCTGGTTCTTGGAAACATTACAAGAACAATTTAAAGCACAAAAGAAAGACAATGTCACTGGATGATGTAATAATACATATCTGAGTTGAAGATCAAAACCGTACTAGAGAAAAATTTGAACCGAATAAAGAGTTGTCATGTACTGCGAACTTTGTTAATAATGAAGTTAAAGAAAATAAAGTTTCTACTGATCAGTCTAAAAATAAGTGGAAAAATAAGAAAGAGAAAGGAAATAAGAATAAATATAAAGGAAACAAAGATATTAATAAAAAGAATGTTTTTTTCTATCTTTGTGGCAAACCCGGTCATACTTCTCTTAAATGCAGGCATAGGAAGAAACAAGCAGTGGATTCAAAGGAACCTTCAACCAACCTTGTTACTGAGGACGTATTTGTGGCATTTGTCAGCATTGTCAGCATGGGATCATTCCATCAGAATGATTGGATCATTGATTCGGGGGCTAGTCGCCACATCAGTGGCAACAAAGATGCCTTTGTGACCTACACTGAAGTAGGACAGGAGGAACATCGGGTTGTCATGGGCAACTCAACTACTTCTCCTGTGACCGGAAAGGGCAATGTCATGATCAAGATGACTTCTGGAAAAATTCTGCTGATCAAAGATGTGTTGTTTGTCCCAGATATCCGTGTTAATTTAATTTCTATTTCTCAACTTGTTAAGTTTGGGGTGAAAGTGTCCTTTGAATCAAACAAGGTCATTCTCACCAAGTCTGGGGACTACTTAGGCATGGGTTACTGCTCAAATGGTCTCTTTCTGTTGAATGTACCAAACTCTTCTGCTAATGAAATAAGTCATTCTGCTTATATCGTTGATTCTTTTGATGTATGGCACAGTAGATTAGGACATGTTAATTTTAAATATTTACAACGTATGAAATCTTTAGGTTTACTAAAGGATTTTAATGGTGTTGTTAATTTAAATAATAAATGTCAAATATGTGTTGAAACTAAATCTACCAAGAAACCGTGTCCTCAAATTTCACATAGAAATTCTGAATTGCTCAATTTAATTCACACTGATCTTGGAGATTTAAAAGGAAATCTATCTAGAGGTGGGAAACATTTCTACATTATTTTTGTAGATGATTTCTCACGATATACAAAATTATATTTACTACATTCAAAGGATGAAGCCTTTGGAATGTTTGTTAATTATAAAACAGAAGTAGAAAATCAACTCAATAAGAAAATAAAACCTCTTCGCTCAGATAGGGGTTTCGCTCAGATAGGGGTGGTGAATATGATTGTTCTCCTTTTAATGAATTTTGTGTGAACCATGGTATTATACATGAATACACACCTCCATATTCGCCTCAATCAAATGGTATTGCTGAATGTAAAAATAGAACTCTAAAGGAGATGATGAATTCTATTTTAATCAATTCAGAAGCACCCAACAACTTGTGGGGGGAAGCGATTTTGTCATCTTGTTTTCTTCAAAATCGCATCCCTAGTAGGAAGACAAATAAGACACCATATGAATTATGGAAAGGATATCCTCCTAATTTGAAATACCTCAAAGTGTGGGGGTGTCTAGCTAAAGTCTTATTAACTGAGCCTAAGAAACGAAAATTGGGATCTAGAACCCTAGATGGTGTTTTTATAGGTTATGCTCAGAATAGTGCTGCATATAGATTCTTAGTTATTAGAAGTGACAACAATCTTGTAGAACCTAATGCAATTGTTGAACCTAAAAATGCTGAATTTTTTGAGCATATTTTTCCTATGAAAACTCCCTTAGAAAACTTAACTAATCCTTGAAATGAAATTTTAGAGAATATCCCAAGTACATCCAATTCTAATGCTGTTTTAGAATCGGATGATATATAACCTAGAAGATCCACTAGGATGAGGAAGGAAAAGAATCTTGGTGATGATTTATATTGCTTTATAGTGGATAATGATCCTCAATCTTACAATGAAGCTATTAATTCAACTGATTCCTCTTTATGGAAAGAAGCAATTAATAGTGAGATTGAATCTATATTATCTAATCATACATGGGAATTAGTGGATCTTCCACCAGGTATTAAACCCATAGGATGTAAATGGATATTTAAAAGAAAATTGAAAACATATGGGACTGTAGATAAATACAAAGCTCGTTTGGTTGCCAAGGGATATAAACAACAAAAGGATATTGACTATTTTGATACATTTGCTCCTGTTACTAGAATCTCTTCAATCAGGATTTTAATTTCTTTGGCATCTATTAAGAAATTAATTATACACCAAATGGATGTTAAAACTGCTTTCTTGAATGGAGATTTAGATAAGGAAATTTATATGGATCAACCTGAAGGGTATGTAGTTTCGAGAAAAGAACATATGGTATGCAGACTAATCAAATCTCTCTATGGTTTGAAACAAGCACCTAAACAGTGGCATGAGAAATTTGATAAGGTCATTGTATCATATGGATTCCATATAAATGAAGGAGACAAATGTATATATTCTAAATTCAATAACCAAGGTTGTGCTATAATATGTCTCTATGTAGATGACATGCTTATTTTTGGCACTAATATTGATATAATAAATAGTACAAAATGCTTTTTGGCTTCTAGTTTTGACATGAAAGATATGGGTGAGGCAGATGTAATTTTAGGAATAAAACTTCTTAAAAATGATGATTGCATCATGCTATCCCAAGAACACTATGTTGAGAAAATTCTCAATAAGTTTTCAATGTTTGATTGTAAGCCGGTAAGTACACCTTTTAATTCTAATTGCAATCTCAAGAAAAATAAAAGTAATAGTGTTCAACAAGTCAAATATGCACAAGTAATTGGAAGCCCGATGTACTTAATGAACTGTACTAGTCCAGGCAGTGGGGAGATTAAGTAGATATACTCAAAATCCTAATAAGGATCATTGGGATGCTCTACATAGGGTTTTAAGATACCTTAAAGGCACAATTAATCATGGATTGATTTTTTGGGGATCTCCAACTGTGCTAGAAGGATATTGTGATGCCAATTGGATTTCTGATTCAGATGAATTGAAATCTACAAGTGGTTACATCTTCACTATGGGTGGAGGTGCTGTGTCTTGGAAATCCTTCAAGAAAACATGTATAGCTCGTTCCACTATGGAATCTGAGTTTATTGCCTTAGAAAAGGCTGGGACTGAAGCCGAATGGCTAAGACATGTTCTAATGGATCTTCCCATTTGGGAGAAACCTTCTCCACCAGTGTTTATACACTGTGATAATCAAACTGCCATAGCAAGAGCTAAAAACAAAGTTTATAATGGGAAAAGTAGACATATTCGCCTACGTCACAATATTGTGAGGCAACTTGTATGTGATAGCATAATCTCAATGGATTATGTTAAGTCAGAATTAAACTTAGCCGATCCTCTGACAAAGCCATTAAGTCAACGACTAGTGAGCGATACATCGAGGAGAATGGGACTATGCCCATACCAGAAGTCGAAGTGATGGACACCCAACCTTCATGAACGGTGATCCTGGGAAGAAGGTTCAATGGGAAAAACTAAATCACTAGAGGACTCAACGTGTTGTAATAAATGTATCTCATTCTTATGATGTAAACAACAATTTACAGTGATTCAGTTGAATATAATTCTTAATAGATTTCATAGCCATTAATGGCGGTGTATATACTACAATATATGTTTGATGAAAGTCCAACTATATGAGTGTGGAGTGGGGCCGCTCCTGTTAAGATTTGGGCAGATCTCTAGAACATTCATGAATTTTCTCAGTAGGCGCATGGCCTAAAGGCGCCAATCCGTAAGAAAGGTAATTGATTTTATGAATGTCATGTGAGTAATGTACCACTAGTCAAATAAAGGAGGAATTGGTTCAAGAACATAGTTCCACCAATCTTCTACAGATTACGTACATCTACTCTATGCTTTAGTTCAAAGAACTCAGTTCTACCAAAGCTTATGCATGTCATTTGTTTAAGTTCTTCCACTAGTCAACTAAGTTTTTATATTGTTTGTTTTGAAATAGTGGGGGATTGTTATACTTCTTTGTTGTATTTCAAACCAAAAGGCAAAAGGTTTAGTCCCATATTGCTTGTGTTGGAGACTTCCCTCCTTATATATGGACCCTTGTCCATAGTACAATTGAGGAATGAAAGGGAATAGGCCCTACACACGCGCATGGTAGACCTTGCCAATGGGGTTTGGGCCGGCCCGGTACGGAAACCCTTTAATCGTGCGCGTCGGTGCATGTCGCATCCCACGCGCGGGGGGGGGGGGTGCAAATTCGGCCTCCCGGAGCCCCTTGTGCTGCCCCGACTTGGTTTTGCCCTTCAGTTCATTGAACCATTTTTTAACCTGGGCCGCTGCAATGTACGTGTTCGTTTGGCAGTTCCAAACCGCACTGCGTTTTGCAACCAAACGCATCCTTTCAAGCTTCCTTTCCTGGTTATTTATGTTTGTTTTCCTCTATCGTTCGGCACAGACGAAAAACTTCTCTCATTTCTTCGTCCTCTCTTCTCCTCCACCTGCAGTCCGCCCACTGGAAGAACGATCATTTACCTTTCGTCTGTCGCCGTGACTGTGTGTGCACGCTTCACGTCGACACACGCTGTTGGATCCTGGGAGAGTACCGTGCAGGAGACTACTGCACAGACGTTCTCCGTCGAGTACCGTAGAGATACTCTTAAGGACAGTGCATCTCGCACGCCTCAACGATACTCTGGTATACTCTTTTATGTTTATGCTTTTTCATCGTGGTTTGTACCCTATACGAACAACAACATCCAGCGGCGAGGTTCGTGTTCGGGTTGTTGGCGCCGCACATCCGCTGTCGCAAGGTCCGGAACGCGACATTGACATTTGTGTCATTGGCGAGTCGAGCGTGGAAGGTGAGGCACTGCTCCTGGCCGATGGTGTGTGCCCATGAGAGCGCCATGAGGTCCGTCGTCGACAGGTTCTTGGTGGCGAAGGAGGCGTTGAAGCTGGAGAGGCTTAGAGCTGGAGTAGGGAGGTCGTTGTTGGCTGTATCACGACTGGCGTTGTGGGTGTCACGTCTCCCTAGAGGGTAAGTCCAGGTTGGGCCTCCGAGCAGGACGGTGCCGTCACGTGCGGCTAGAGCTAGGATGTCGGCGCACGAGACGACCCCTGGGCATCTGACCTTTAGTTGGGCTTTGATGGAGTCGATGACTTTGAAACCACGTATGGAGTTGTTGTTGGGGAAGGCGGTCTTCTTCGCCTGTGAAGGTCGGCATGTCGTCTAGAAGCACCGATCCGTCGCAGCCCTATGTGGCGTGTATGCTGCTCATATGCTTTAGTACAGTAGCTGATAGCTATAATACTCGAGCAGCATATACGCAAAGGTTTCTTAAAAACCGCATCGGCTTTAGTAAAAAACTGTCATCTTGTTTGGTGTGTTCCAAAAAAATGCTAGCTAACGTGACAGCCCTCCATCATAAAAACGTCAGTTAATATGACGCTTTTAGGTGAAAGTGTGTTAGTTCGGAAAATAAGTTGGGAAGAGTACTATTTGGATTTTTTGTTTAAGAAACTGTGCTATTTGGGTTTTTTGTCCTTCAGAAAATATCAGATACGTGAAGAACAACTCAGACACTTCCTGGAAACCCATAAAGAAAAGGGAAAAAAACCCAAATAGCACACTTTTACAAAAAAAATATTACCGAAATAGCACTCTCTCCAGCTTATTTTCCAAACTAGCACACTTTCAGCTAAAAGCGCCACAATACATGGCGTTTTGCCGGTGCTGGGAACAAAAACGCCACACTACGTTAAAAACGCCAAACTAATTGACGCTCTATGTTAAAAACGCCAGACAACTGGGCGCTTTACAGTAAAAGCCACATTAAGGGGCGTCTTCCGCCTTCGCTCCCAACTGCATGCATGTTTGTCACCCTAGCCCGACCATCTATGCGTGGTAGGGCACGCCGCTCCAAATTAGGAGCTCCACATGGTTCTCCCACCAGATCTGTTGCAACAAGTACGGCCTAAGTGTGATCTTCGACCTCCACTCCGCCCTAGGCGGCCAGAACCACGACGAGCACGGCGGCTCAATGGACGGGACAGTGGAATGGAGCTCCTTCGACCAAGGCATCCAGAAGACCATCCAAGCCATAAACTTCTTTGCATCCAGGTACACCAACAGGCAGAGTCTTCTAGCGATCGAGCTCCTATTAAGTAAAGAGCGATTCATCCGGAGGGTCAAGAGTAAGACACCAAAAATGACATCCGTTAAGACTGTTTTACTTGCCGACAAGGATGAGGGGTCCATTATCCCTGGTGACACTGCTCAGCTGCTCCACTCTCTTGCCGTAGACATAGTTGATGTCCCATTGTACCGACTTGCCATCAAACTCGGAGGTGAAGAGGTTGTAGTAGTGCACGTCGATGATCGTCTTCTGCAGCCCGCTGGCCGTGTTGAGCACCTCGGTCGCGTCAGCGCCTAGGCGGATGGACACGATCACGTAGGCATCGGAGGTGTACCTCCGAACGACGTCGTAACCCGAGCGTTAGTATCTTAACAGGGCGTCGAGAGGGACCTTTGGTGCGCGGGGCGCGTTCAGGAGCTCGATTGCTAGAAGACTCTGCCTGTTGGCGTACCTGGATGCAAAGAAGTTTATGGCTTGGACGGTCTTCTGGATGCCTTGGTCAAAGGAGCTCCATTCCACTATCCCATCCCTTGAGCCGTTGTACTCGTCGTGGTTCTGGCTAGGGATGAGCATCGGGCCGGGTTATACTGGGTTTTGCCTGTCCCAAACCCAAACCCACATTTTAAAGCGAGCCACGGGCCGGGTTCGGGCCCGGATAAAATTGAAAAATGTCAGCCCATACCCGACCCATATAAGAATGTTGGGTTTCGGGTCGGATTCGGATTTGCCCATTTAACATCGAATGAGCATACCAAATTTTGCTAGATCTAACTTGCTAACATGAAAACTGAATTACAGTGATATGTATTTTGTGATAAACCTTCAAAATAATGTATATACACTATACTGAAAGAGTAACAAATCATTTTCTGGTACATGTGAATGTATGAGAAGTAAAAAATCAATGGAGCCCACAATGTTGTGCCTTTTTGCCTCCTCATCCTATATGTATATACAATGAAATAGATTTTGGAAGGACAAAAGATCATTTGTCTCCTACATGTGGGCATATGAGTAAAACGATGAGCATAATCTACTATGCATTGAGTAAAAGATCATTCGGCTCCTATATGTGGACACAATGAGATCAAAATAAAGAAATCAAGTATGTCTATTCATGTCAATGATGGTTATCTTACTAGTATGAATTCATTAATCATGTTGATTGATTGCATAGTATCCATGTTGCCATTAGTTAGGTACATACTACATATTGCATCAAGAAATTTGTATGTTTTTCTTTCAAGACAAAGATAGATGTATAGGTATATAATGTACATAAAATATAATCTGGGCATTCGGGTTTTCGGACCTGGGTTTACCTCTGCCCGTACCCGGCCCAAATAAAATATGGGTTTAAATTTTAGGCCCGGCCCACCCATATTGTAAAATGGGTTCGGGTCTGGATCGGGTTATGCGGGCTGGGTTGCGGGTCGGATCGGGCCGGCCCAACCCGATGTTCATCCCTAGTTCTGGCCGCCTGGGGCGGAGTGGAGGTCGACGATCACACCTAGGCCGTACTTGCTGCAATAGATCTGATGGGAGAACCATGTGGAGCTCCCGATCTGGAGCGGCGTGCCCTGCCGCGCGTAGATGGTCGGGTCAGGGTGACAAACATGCATGGGAGCCAAGGCGGAAGACGCCCCTTAATGTGGCGTTTACAGTAAAGCGCCCAGTTGTCTGGCATTTTTAACGTAAAGCGTCAATTAGTTTGACGTTTTTAACGTAAAATGCCAACTAGTGTGGCGTTTTTGTTCCCAGCACCAGTAAAACGCCATGTATTGTGGCGCTTTTAGCTAAAAGTGTGCTAGTTTGGAAAATAAGTTGAAGAGAGTGTTATTTCGGTAATATTTTTTATAAAAGTGTGCTATTTGAATTTTTTTTTCCTTAAAGAAAATATAGCAAACTTGGGGGGGGGGGGGGGGGGGTGGGGTGTGTGATGGGCATGACCGCCGCCGGCCCCGTTCTTCCATCACTGGTGAATAACTGTACCAGTGATAGCCAGCCGGTGCTGGGACAGTTGTGTCTCGGATCTTTTTCTCTGGCTAGAGGCCTCAGTCCTACAGTCTGGTTTGGTCCCGGCGACGCTGACTGAATATACGAGCGACGCCACAGGAGCGGGCAAGATGGAACGTAACAATCGATGTAAGGGCGGGCGAGGGGGTCGGCATCAATGCATCATGCTCTGTAGGGCGCCGGTTCCAAATGATGGTATTACTACGCTTGTATACGATGGGCTCTAGTTGGTGATGTTCGAATCAAGAGCTCTGAAGAGGAGAGCGTATAATTGGAATACTACACTATTCTATTATGTGATGAACAAGAACCAATTAGTACTCTAGTTGTCCTTCATATACAGGAACAGATGAAAACAAGAGCGAGTAAGAATAACAACCAAGTAAATTCTATGAAATAAGGATATTTAGATCAATGCAAGTTCAGAAACAGAAGCGCTGTGAATGATCTATTGAAGAAGAAATAGTATTTGACGATTAGATGCAATGCAAATGCGAGCCCAGTTGGTAAGGAAGCGAAGCAAATACCCGCAGATTGCAGCCAAGAACTGGCTTGCATTGTGCTAGTTGCTGTTACACGCAATCTGGATATCTAGAGTAAGACATTTCTCTAGTTCTGGACACAAGTTTCTCAGGATTTCATATTGGTCTTCAGGAAAGGAAATTCAGAATGGCATAAACGCGAGCATGAAACATACACCAATTAGTTTATCAATGTAAAACATAAAAGAATTCCACTGCAATTGTAAACGAAAAGTTGTTGTACACTGCAAATGGAAAATATAGATGATTTCTACTGCAAATGTAAACCATAAAGTCTAGTGGTGCAACTTGTTGTCCCTCTTCTTTCTGTCTTATTATAAATTAAAATTGTCATTCATTCTCTTTAAATAATTTCACAAATTCTATTGAAATTTTTGTAAATTGGGTCAGATTTTTAAAAATATAATTGAAGCCAGTTTTTAAATCGGATTTTGAGTTCACATTGTATGGTTACTGGTCGGATTAATTTTGATGGATAAAACTTCGATCCATTGCAATGCCTAACGATGACACTCACAATGTGAACCCAAACATCGAGCCATCTTGGTCGTGCTCTGCTCGCCGCTTAGCCAATTAAAGAGGCGTAATACCAAGAACCTATAGGGACACATATGATCAAACGTGTTTTGTAGTTATGTAGCCGATGTCACATTCAATGGTGGTCGCCACTCGCCACTTAAAACCACAAGCACATGCCCACATGGCCTGCGAGCCTCCAGCAGGTGCCCACTTGGCTTCCCTCACGTTCGGATGATCAGGTTTGCTATGCATATCACAATCTGAACCAGAAATGAAACTCCATTTGTGATTATGCATGCATAGTAACAAAAATAAAGAAGAAAATACAACTTTCTTCCTCCATTTTAATTGTTATACATGCATAATGACAAATAAAGTTTCATTTCTGATCTATGGATGATAGATACCGGTGCAAGTCATTTCATTTCATCTGCATCTGCCTACTGCCTGTTTGTTCGCAGATTCATTGGATGAACATCAGATGTGGGCGAATAGCGAATAGGTTTGAACGCCTAAGCGAGCACCAGGTGTTACACCATCAGCAGCTCCAGGCTCCCCTCCTCACCCACAACCACTCCTTTTCGGGCTCCACTCCCCCCTATCCTTAACCGAACAAGTAGCCCACCTGCCTGCACTGCAACAGGACGGCGGCAGCCGGCTCGCTCCTGTTTTGCCAATACATCAAGGCACCGCCTAACCCTCTCAGTCGTCCCATCGCCTTGGCCCAGACGCAACCCTCCAAGAAAACGCCACTTGGTGTTGGGAGCTGCCTGGAAGGTCGTTCTGCAGTCGGACGGTGGAGAATAGATCTGCCACTACGGATAATGTAATCTAATCTATGCGGTTTACAGCACGGTTGGAGCAACTCATATGGCGGCGCACTACGCGGCATGTTTCGTTTTATCCTAGAAACCTTGTGGGCGTGGGGGTGGAGGTGTGGTACGCTGGATATGATATAGAGTAAGAAATGACAAAAGATTCAAACGCGGAAGAAATGAAATAACATACAAATACTAGTTATTAGTATTAAAATTATTAAGAATATACAAATTTTGTTATCAATTTTTATGTATTAAGTCATATACACTTTTTTGTAAAATAATACTTATATATTATATATTTATATATTACATGACTTACATTTTTAAATAAAAAATGTGCATTACTAAATATTAGAAAATAATGCGTAAGCTTACATTAAATAATGATCACTACTAAATATTGTAATCTCTAATTTAGACTTGGATAATGCTTAAATGTCTGCTACCACTTTCTCTCACCCCCCAACTCTCTTTTTCTATTTATCGTGTCACTTACCACTCACTATCGGTTTAACTATTTGTTATTCATTTTCTCTCCGCCTACTATCTCATTTTCCTTTCATTAAATTTTTTTCTCCATCACTTTTATTTTGCTACTCTCCTTCTTTCTCGTCACAAAGTAACTATGGACGTCTTTGGCATATTGCACCAATAATCCTCGGCAAATATCACAGCACTCCCCATCCCTACCACATGAAAATTACTTTCTTCCCAACGAAGAAAAATTCACATGAAACGTACTCACTTGTCATTGGAAAAGCAACCAGCCACCTAACGCTATGTTTGTTACTTGGTGAATGAAAGAGAGGAGAAGGGAGGGGAGGAAAGGGGAAGGGAAGGGAAGGGAAGGAAAGGGAGGGGAGGGAAGGGACACTTATTTTAATATGTTTGGTTAGCATGGGAAGGAGAAGGGGGGAGAACATCAAAAATATAAAAAGAAAACATGTCATTTTATAACAAGTCATATTATTTCAAAAGGTTATATATAACACACACATATTAGTACATTAAAAATAAGATATATTCAACTCACATGTATCATGATAAAAAAAAATTTGTATAATTGTTTGGTTAATGAAGAAGATACATTTCTTATGTCTAACATGATGTAAAATATTACTGATGCAAATAAGGACTACCACTTTTCTTTTATAGACATTGTGGTTATACGTGTACTTCCCTTTGTATTTATAACTTTCTCTCTATTTATTCAAGTTTCCTTCATAACTTGAGAGTTCCCTCCACTTTCCTTCACAATTCTCTCACTTTTTCTATTTTTCCTTATGTTATTGTGTCAAAAAGTTTGTTTATCTCAAATTTTTCTTATTCTCTATCAACATTTTTTCTGGACATTATAAGTTTTTTTCAATTATGCACTACATTTGTTCTAGTTTCCTTTTATTTTTAAGTTTTTATTCTTTTTTTTCCTTCCAACTTTCTCCCAACATTTTGTATTCCCTCCAGGTGAGGTGAGAGACTACATGCACTTTTTTCTCATTGGTTGTGAGCTATACAAGTATTTTCTACCATATTATTTAGATTTTCTGTCCATATTCTATATTTTCCACCAAACTTTATAATGAATTTCCCTCCAAGTTGTTCTCCTTCCCCTTATCTCCACTCTGATTTGGTGGGGAGAAAAGTAGTTGGAAATACACTTGATTATTTCCCCTCCATTTCCTTCCCATTCTCCTTCACCATGTGCAACCAAATAACTTAAGCTCTTTCCCCTCTCCTCTATTCACTGCGTACCAAATAGGCCATAAGAGGAGGGACAACTAACCATGTACCGTGTGATTTGACACTCAAATATGTTGTTGCGACCTACTATTGCAACTATTGTTGTATTCAATTCTACCCTTACATCTAACATAATAACCCATCCTTTAAAAAATAATTGGTTGTTTGCACGATAGAGATTAAATACAACACTCCCATGCCATCTTCTAGGAGTAGTGAATATGGATCCTTTTAGCATCTACATGACTTAGATTCCTACATCATCCTCTACCAGGATCTTTCTCATAAACATAACACGGTTCAAAACAAGGAACAAGAATCGAGATACATCATCCAAATTAACGGGTCCATATGTTCACTAAGCGCACACACAAATCTCGACCACGCAAGAAAAATCTATATAGAACTTCGTACATGAACTGACAGATGAAAACCAATGCTTGTTATGCGTATAACAACATTATGTAAACACTAACTATTTTTTATACACTCATTCAAATATTTATATATATGCATGTACATATATATTGAAGTCTTAAGTTGTTTTATCGTCATATTTTCATTATGTATGAAACCTTGAACAATTTTATATCTATAATTATTTAACCCCCACTTGACTGATGCGATGATTTTGAGTCGCATTTATAGACCTTTTTTATATGTGTTTTATGCTCTAATTAGTCATTTTTATGGATAATATTGCATAATTCACTCATTTCGGTCTTTGCCAGCATTTTATGTCAAATCCCCTTAGTTGTATCATTTTGAGCATTATTTATCATATTATCATAATTTGTGTGGATTTATTTGGTCTTGTCTTGGAATTTCAGGAAAATCAAGTATCTGCTTCTGTCGATACCATCGACGGAAGTCGATACCATCGACCAAGCCACAAGTTGCCAGCCGAGAGGAGCAGCACAGAGTCGATGGCATCGACACTTAAGTCGATGGCATCGAGATCACTTCAGGTTGCTGGCGAGGAATCCGTCGATACCATCGACCCAAGTCGATGCCATCGACACATTGAGGCTACAGCGTCGCTAAACGACAACAACCGACGCTAAAGAGAGTCGATACCATCGACCCTATTCGATGGCATCGAGATGACACAGGCACTCAGATGAAAAGAAAAGAAGGCTGCCGCTAATACGCTGGGTCGATACCATCGACCCGCGTCGATGGTATCGACGCCGGCAAATATGCGTTGGATTCATTTTGATCTCAATCGGACGGCTGGAGTTATTTGATGACCTAATTAGGGACTTATACCTAATGACGGCCGCCGACACGAGGGGGATTATCTAATTTGTCATTGCATGAGTGCCGAGGAAGGAGAGAAAGGAGAACGGAGGCCTGAAGCTCATCCCTGTCAATCCGGACGCTGCCGAAGACGAATTTCACCACCGAGAGGCGGGAAAGCTCGTGTTCTACGCAAAGGATCCACCGGTTCTTCTCCGTTCAGGGGTTTTCCCACTTAATTCACGTTTTTCTTATGAATTCCCCTATTTCTACCATGTATTTGTGCAAGATGAACATGCGAGGCTAAAACCCTCCATCTTTAGGATCGGGAGTAGCCCGGGAATGCATTGTATGACGATTTTATATTAATAATTCATATTTTCTCTCTTAAATCCGTGGTATAGTTTCGTTTTCTCCATATATTGTTATGCTTGATCACCATAATAATAACGTAATGCCCTTAATCACTTCGACAGAAGGATTAGCGGTTGAAAAGAGACGAAACCTACATTAATCGATAAATCCCTTGACAAAGGAGGTGTAAAATTAATGGTGGAAACTGAGAGATCGTTCGTAATGCGCTTAGTTTAGGAGAATGATTACTACGACGGTGGAATCAACCTAAACCTAAGTAGTGAATTACACCACGACAGTGGGTAATTATGTTTTCAGGCCACTACCCGGAAAGAGAGAGAAGATTGAGGAGTTATATGAAACCTAATGCAATGTTGATCCACAGTGAAACCGAAATCCTAAAGATATCCTTTTGAATTGATTAAATCAACCTTTAATCGATTGTTTACTTTGTTTTATTTTTATTTTCTTTTAATTTCGACAACAAACCCTACTTTGTTATCCGGCCTAGCTAATTGCAATTAGTTAGTAGGAGTCTCCAATAATTCACGTATCCCTGTGTTCGACTCAGGCCTCACAAGGCCTGTACTACTCGACGCGTATACTTGCGTTTTAGCACGTAGTAAAATACACGTCAATTTTTTGGTGCCGTTGCCGGGGATACGGCGAATTGTTGGCACGTCGAGTGCTAAGAGCGGCCACTCTAGGCCACATTTTTTTTATTTTTTTTATTTTATTTTGAAACAACTATAAATATTCCTAAATTTCTTTATAATTGTATTTACTCGTTCAAGAATAGTACTGAACTCGAATTTTCTCATTTCAGGTACTTTGCATGGTACATACACGTAGTACGGACTACGCTCATCGCACACCTGAGGTTCCACCTCTGAGACCTGAGGACGAGGAGTACTACGAGCAAGAGCACCAAAGCGATATAGATTCTGAATCTGAGCAAGAGCAAGCAGAAGAAATGGCCGAAACACAGACGATATGGGAGAAGATCAAAGCGTCTTCTTCATCAGCATCAAAGGGGCCTATAAAGAAGCAGGCGATCAACATACCGACATATAAGATCGATCCGGCATTGATTAACTTGGTAAAATCAAATGCATTTCACGGGCTGAAGAATGAGGACCCGGTTGCACATATCAGCCAGTTCGTTGAAAACTGTGATATGGTGAAGATAGACCGGTTCCCACAAGATGCTCTGTACCTCAAGCTATTCCCAAGTTCCTTGGCAGGAGCAGCAAGAGAGTGGCTACATAACCTCGATGATGAGTTCGTTGAATCATGGGATCATATGGTGGAGGTTTTCTTCGAGAGGTTTTTCCCTCCTGAGAAGACCAACGACATGATTAGGAAGATTCACAATTTCACCCAACAGGCGGGTGGAACATATTCTGAGACCTGGGAGCGATTTCAGGTCATGTTGAGGAGATGTCCGCATCATGGGTTGGACAAGGAGACACAGGTGAAGATCTTCTATTTTTCTCTCTCCGAGCACGATAGAAGTAATCTTGATTCAGCCGGATCCAGATTCTTTCTGAATAATACAGATACCAGATGTTGGGAGATATTAAAGAACATGGCTAGGAAACAGTCATGGGGCGACAGAGGTGTAGTGGAACATGTCAAGGCTGCTGGTGAATCCAGAATAGTTAGGGAGCTAAACGATAAGTTAGATCTTCTAGCTAAGAAGCTGCTAACTAAGGAAGATGCATCTGAAGATGAGGAAGCCCAAGTGAAATTCATGCAACAACAGGGCTATAGAAACAATGACTACGCATGGAGGAAGGACAAAAAGTTCTCCTGGAAGGATCCTAACAACTTTCTGCAGGATCCAGATGCCAAGCCACAACCAAGAGTTGAGGATAAGAACACTGAACTACTGAATCAAATGGTACAGCAAAACCAAGAGATGATGGCCATGTTTGGTAAGCAATTGCAATCTCAAGGTGATATTCTAACCAAGTTTGGGCAGACGTTGCAAAGCCATGGAGCACAAATGCGGGCATTGGAAACCACTGTGGCACAGATTTCGAGTGAAGTGGCGGCCATCAAGCACGCCAATCAACAGAAACCAGTAGAGAATGCGAACGTGGCCCAAGCACATCATCAGGTTAAGTACATGTCTGTGGTAAGAACTGAGGAATCTCAGGTGCAAGAAGCTGTAGAAGAAAGAAAAATGACTTTCAATGTGAATGCAAAACCGGCGATACTGTATCCATGCACTTACTATAGATTGCCGGGCGGAAACCATTTCTTCAGAAAATCAGAGAGAGTTATGAATATTGTATCTCCATCTAGACAAGAAGAACAAGTGCAGGTTGTTTGTACACATGCGGAGACATCTAAGACGAGAGAGGAACCACAACAAGCTGCTACTATTAAGGATGTCTTGCCAAAGCCCACGTCATAGGGAGTGATAGAAGCAAGCTTAGGGGAGGTACCCCCGAAAAGCTCATATGTGCCACCTCACAGGCGCACTGAGGCAGCAGATGTTTCAAATTTGGTTAATCCTAAGTCAAAGAAAGAGCATCGTCATTTTAAGAAATTCCTGGAGATATTCCAAAAACTCCACATCAATATTCCATTAGTGGAGATGATCGAGGAAGTACCCGCCTATGGGAGGTTCATCAAGGAAATCATCAATAAGAAGAGGCGGATAAAAGACGATGATATTTGTCGGATGAATGAGACGGTGAGCTCTATGATTCATGGGAGGTCACCAAACAAGAGAAAAGACCCAGGAGGTTTTTACATTCCGTGCTCAATAGGTGGTCAACATTTTCCAAAAGAACAATGTGATTCTGGCGCTAGCATAAATCTCATGCCTTTGGAGACATTTCAAAAGCTGGGGTTAAAAGAGATAAAGAAGTTGGCCGCAACAATTGAATTGGCGGATGGGTCTACCGTGAGACCCTATGGAGTATGTGAAGATGTTCTCGTCAAAGTGGATATATTCATATTCCCGGTGGATTTTGTTGTTATTGATATGCCACCGCTCCAAAGCTGTGAAATTCTTCTAGGAAGACCGTTTCAAGCAACAGCGGACGTCGTGACTGCCTTAGGGAGAGGTACTTTGTCCTTGGGAATTGGAGGAGATCGAGTTGAATTCAAATTACCGCATGATCCTCTAAGCGCAGTCTCTAATGTGAAAAGATGATGAGCTTCATACCGTCTAGCCTAAGACGTTAAATAAGGGCACTTGTTGGGAGGCAACCCAACCATTGGTACATTAGGATAGTTTAATTATAGTCATAGATTGCTTTCATTTTGTGCAAATTCTAGTGTAAAGAAGATACCTTGATCCGTTGTTCAATGTGCAGGCACAGGCAGGGTCGATACCAT
The DNA here is from genome assembly GCA_963693085.1 of Alisma plantago-aquatica. NCBI lineage: Eukaryota > Viridiplantae > Streptophyta > Magnoliopsida > Alismatales > Alismataceae > Alisma > Alisma plantago-aquatica. Next base: position 860,401,184 of record OY856410.1, on the reverse strand, counting down.
TGACACACTGGTCGATGGTATCGACATAGGTTCAGGTTGACAGCTGCAAAAATCACTCTGAGTCGATACCATCGACCCACGTCGATGGTATTGACCTACCTACAGGTAGGTCGCGCAAAAATTGTCGATAGTATCGACACACAAGTCGATACCATCGAGATCTCTGGAGAAGTTCAGAACGATTTGTCTCAGTCAACTCGATACCATCGACGGATTCGTCGATGGTATCGACATGGGCACAGGTTGAAGTGAAAAAGTGGCGGTGTCGCAATGAAGTCAAGTCGATACCATCGACACCCGTCGATGGTATCGACATCCATGTCACCGATCCGCACAACGACATCGACGGCGATCGCGAAGTCCACGTCAGCGATCCGGGTGCTGCGTCGATATTATCGACTTGCATCGGTGGTATCGACAGGTCAGCAATCCGGGTTTCACGATCCAGCAATCGTCAGCCGTCGATACTCGCGAGGGAGGCGGATAGCATCGAGACGTGTCGATACCATCGACCCGCGTCGATGGTATCGATGGGTCTACAGTAGCGTCGGTCAAGTCTATATAAGGAGATTTATTACGTCATTTGACGTCACACCTTCAGAGTGAACTTCCTCCTTCGCGCCGAGCACTTCCCCGAGCCATCTAAGACTGAAGAGAAGCAACATCGAGCAAGGATCTTCACCGAGCAGAGAATCACTTCTCCATCTTCCCCGAGCTCTCTTCTTCTAATCCCATCTTCTTGCAACAATGGTGCACGCCGCCGGATCATCGTCCTCGCACGTGAATCCCATGGAGATCGGGGAGTTTGTTCCACCCCCTACTGCTTCAGTCTCACGTCCGCGCCTGGTTCACCCATCCGCGGAGGTGAGGAAGGTCTATGAGGAAATCATGAAGCGGAAGATCGAGCCGACCCGGTATGTGGACCGGGGAATGATCCGCGATCTTGGATTCGAGGCCAACTTGGCCTATGTGCTGAAGGGTCAAGAACGCCACACCAGCAGAAGGCCAGACGAGCTGGAGTACCATGCGGATGGGCAGCCGTTCTTCGGTGAATGGCCCACCTACAAGGAATTGGTGGCGGAGTTCATGGCGTCCCTCGACGTCTGCGTCGTGCCCAACGATGTGGTTGCATCGGATCGTGAGTGGATCAAGGGCCGGGTATCGTTCCGGCTGTTCAACATCAACTATAACATCACTCTTAAGCAGTTCAACAACATCTTTAACTGGAACCACTCGCAACATGATCACCGGCGCCCAGATTCCCGCACCGACTACGACAAGATCTTCGCCGAGCTAGTCACAGTGCCGGCGGGCAAGACAGTGAGATACCACAATGCTGCGGTAGCGGACTTCGAGCATCCCTTCGTCCGGGTCTTACACCGGATGTTGAGCCTTACGTTCTTTGCTCGGAGTGATTTAGCATTGAGCAAGTTTCAGGAGAGCGATCTTTTCTTCCTCTACATGCTCCTGAAGCGACAAGAATGCAACTGGGGTGCGTTCTTTCTGCAGCGCGTCCTGGCGGTGAAGAGGAGTACAAGGAAGGCTCTGATCCATTTTGGTGGGCTAATCACCAAATTGGCGTTGTACTTGGGGCTGAATTTCCAGTCCATGACTCCGATTTCCACGAGGAGTAAGGTGAACGTGCAGCATCTGCACCGTTCAAACCTTATCCTTCTACGGGATGGGTTGGCGTACGCACACTGCCACGTAAACCATGCTTATCAGGAGTGCGCACTGCCGGACGACGTCTTCAACATCGCGGGTGCACAACACTTCCGGTGGCCAATCATAGCCGTCGAGTCCGATGAAGAAGAAGGCGGCAACGATGGACAAGAAGGCGAGGCTGAGGAGGAAGAGGAGGCTTTCACACCTCTTCGTGCACGGGTAGCACCCCGGAAGCATCCTCGGATGCATCTTGGTGCGTCTTCATCATCACAGCCCCCGCCACCATCACCACAGCCCTCGCAGCCAGGCGAGGATGCCTACTCAATGCAAGGCATGTATACGATGCTGCAGGACATACATCAGACACAGCAGCCGCATCTAGAGATGTATACCAGTATTCAGGATACTACGAACCGGTTACTTGACAACCAAAGGGCGATGTTCGAGAATGAACGTCTCCTCCTCGACAACCAACAGCAGATACACAATCGGTTGCAAAGGATGGAGATGCAACAGGAGCCCTTTTATGACCACTACTGGAGTCAGAGCTACTTTGGAGGCTATCCACAGCCTCCGCCGAGGACCCATTACGATCCGAGCTTCCAGGGGGAGTATCCTTCTTGGGATCCTACGGCCCCACAGTACCCACCTCCGCCTCCACAAGAATGATCAGGGTATCTCTGTTCCACTCTTAAGATTGTTTTTGACTATGAGGCCATAGTCGAATTCAAGCTTAGGGGGGTAGTTGGAACAACTCTATCTTTTCTTTTATTGTTTTTAGTTTTTAGCAGTGTTAATTGTTTCTTGCATTTTTAGTTTTGGTAGGATCCACATGCTATCTAGTGTAACTGTGGATGTCGTAAAAGTTTGTCATCTTACTGTTAATTCATGGGAAATTTAAGGGAAATTTAAAAATTTTTGTGTCTTTGGATAGCTTGCTTTGGTTGACCTTGGGGAACACATCCTACGAAAATGATTGATTATGTCAACTTTAAAACAACATTTCACACCTATACTCCTTTTGACTCATGAAAAGTGGATAGTAACGGTTGTTTGAGCCTAACCTAACCAAATGGTAATAAGACCTTAATTGGATGTAAGAGAGAGAACCCTCCAAACCACTACACAGGTCAGTAAGGAGGGACACATAATATCTTTCTAAGGTTCAGTCATTTAATCTTGTGATCATTCCACGTCGTTTTTTCCATAATCCACCTAAGAATTGGAAGTAAAGTGCAGTTTCAATTCCTTCTTGTGTGCATAGCATTTAGATAGGACTTGCATTGATATTTTCCAGACGTTTTCATAAAAAAAAATATATAGGGATTCATGCACATTACTTTTAGGTGCATGTCATGTAGTTGCACTCATGATTTTCATGCATAAAGTACACCATGTATCTCAATTTTTCCCCAAAAGTGATCTAAACTGTTCCATACCTTCGAAATATTGCAAAGATTTCCAAGCATGAAGTAAATACCCAATACACTTATATCTAAGCAATTATGGATACGTGGGCTAAAGTGAAGAAAAAAAATTCTAAAAATCTGAAATAAAAAAAAATTAGAAAAGAAAAAAAAAGAGAATTTAGAAGAAAGTGGAATAAGAGGGAGAAAGGAACAGGATATCACTCACATTACAGGAAATTGAATACATGATGTAATTTGATTAGACGTCCATCTCATTTTGAGGTGGAAGGTTAGTGCATGCATCATTTCACCCAATTTTAGGCATTAGGGCATTTCTAATGTGCATTTGCATCATTTAGGACATTTTTGTTTTATGCATGTTGAAACTGTGCAATACTTCCAAGTTCTTCCATGAACCACCCATTTACATCCACCCGTTGCTCGGATTGGTAGGCCACCGTGAATTTCTCCTCACTAATGATTATCAGGAGAACTGCTTTCATGTAGATGGTAGTTAGGGCGAGCAATGCAGTGTAGGCGATCACAAGATGCACCAATGCTGAATCGGCGAGTTTTATTATGTTAACTGCCTTATGTGATAGTGTTCATCGGTTTTAAGGATAATTTCTCTTATGGATGATTATTGTCGCCTTTAGGGTAATTACTGTTCTGTGGTTAGAGAAGGCCGGTTTGAGAATGTTCAGTGGGAGTCACATGGGATTTTGGGTTGGTGTGTTGATTTTTAGTTGACATCTGCAATTCTATTCTAAGGATTAGTTGCTCGAGGGCGAGCAATGTTTAAGCTTAGGGGAGTTTGATGCGATGATTTTGAGTCGCATTTATAGACCTTTTTTATATGTGTTTTATGCTCTAATTAGTAATTTTTATGGATAATATTGCATAATTCACTCATTTCGGTCTTTGCCAGCATTTTATGTCAAATCCCCTTAGTTGTATCATTTTGAGCATTATTTATCATATTATCATAATTTGTGTGGATTTATTTGGTCTTGTCTTGGAATTTCAAGAAAATCAAGTATCTGCTTCCGTCGATACCATCGACGGAAGTCGATACCATCGACCAAGCCACAAGTTGCCAGCCGAGAGGAGCAGCACAGAGTCGATGGCATCAACACTTAAGTCGATGGCATCGAGATCACTTCAGGTTGCTGACGAGGAATCCGTCGATACCATCGACCCAAGTCGATGCCATCGACACATTGAGGCTACAACGTCGCTAAACGACAACAACCGACGCTAAAGAGAGTCGATACCATCGACCCTAGTCGATGGTATCGAGATGACACAGGCACTCAGACGAAAAGAAAAGAAGGCTGCCGCTAATACGCTGGGTCGATACCATCGACCCGCGTCGATGGTATCGACGCCGGCAAATATGCGTTGGATTCGTTTTGATCTCAATCGGACGGCTGGAGTTATTTGACGACCTAATTAGGGACTTATACCTAATGACGGCCGCCGACACGAGGGGGATTATCTAATTTGTCATTGCACGAGTGCCGAGGAAGGAGAGAAAGGAGAACGGAGGCCTGAAGCTCATCCCTGTCAATCCGGACGCTGCCGAAGACGAATTTCACCACCGAGAGGCGGGAAAGCTCGTGTTCTACGCAAAGGATCCATCGATTCTTCTCCGTTCAGGGGTTTTCCCACTTAATTCACGTTTTTCTTATGAATTCCCCTATTTCTACCATGTATTTGTGCAAGATGAACATGCGAGGCTAAAACCCTCCATCTTTAGGACCGGGAGTAGCCCGGGAATGCATTGTATGACGATTTTATATTAATAATTCATATTTTCTCTCTTAAATCCGTGGTATAGTTTCATTTTCTCCATATATTGTTATGCTTGATCACCATAATAATAACTTAATGCCCTTAATCACTTCGACAGAAGGATTAACGGTTGAAAAGAGACGAAACCTACATTAATCGATAAATCCCTTGACAAAGGAGGTGTAAAATTAATGGTGGAAACTGAGAGATCGTTCGTAATGCGCTTAGTTTAGGGGAATGATTACTACGACGGTGGAATCAACCTAAACCTAAGTAGTGAATTACACCACGACAGTGGGTAATTCTGTTTTCAGGCCACTACCCGGAAAGAGAGAGAAGATTGAGGAGTTATATGAAACCTAATGCAATGTTGATCCGCGGTGAAACCGAAATCCTAAAGATATCCTTTTGAATTGATTAAATCAACCTTTAATCGATTGTTTACTTTGTTTTATTTTTATTTTCTTTTAATTTCGACAACAAACCCTACTTTGTTATCCGGCCTAGCTGATTGCAATTAGTTATCCTGTGTTCGACTCGGGCCTCACAAGGCATGTACTACTTGACGCGTATACTTGCGTTTTAGCGCGTAGTAAAATACACGTCATTGACCATTTAGCATGTTGGTTTTTATATTGCTTGGGATACCCATTGTATCTTGATAATTTTTTAGAATAGGAGATTACTTTGAATATCATAAACATGGTGGTGCTTTGCCTTATTTTGGAAAAAAAAAGATAGAGAAACTTTAAATTTGATAGGCAATTACATTGTGAGTAAGACAAACCGTAAGAAAAAGTATATGTTAGGACGTATTTTGACTAGTATCATGTTAGACACAATGTAAAGGAAGATGAAGATTTCTAAAAAAGGCGAACACAAAAGTCATAGTATTTTCCATTTTTCAGTAGTGTCATTGTGCATATTCTTTCCGGTGTAACGTCAGAGCAACACATCCTACATTTTCTTCAACTTTTATTACACCAAACTCTCAACTATAGAAATCACAAAAAGATGGCACATATGCAGTTACTGGCAGCACCCAACTCCCACAATAAAGCTACATACAACTTTGTTAGAAAGCACAAGGTATGTTGAGTATTCGAAACACTAAAATCATACAAACTCTTCACAACAACCTTTCATATGTAGTAGGGTCCATTTATAAATTAAGAAACTAACACCAAAAGTTACTATAACGACCCAAACTTTTGAGTGTCTAAAAGACCTTAAAGTCACATATCGTCACACATAAATTCCAGGATCAGATTCATTAAATAATACAAAATAGTAAACAATTTCCATTAATGATCAAATATTTACATGTTTACACAAAAAGCTCCTCTAAGGAGCTACATAACTTTTAAACAGAATTAACTTTTACATGTGTGAAGATAAACCATTAAAACTAAATAATTAGGACTAACTCTTGTGTCTTCAACATCTTTATCTGTACCCTCATGTTCATTCTATCAAGTATATCTGATACCTAAAAAGCCGACAAACAAATACGCGATCAGTATATTTCTATACTGGTACGTGGGTTCAAACAATAATCACAAGTAACATATAGGCAAACATCTTTATCATGCATATAAGAACATAAACTTGTTTTCATATTCTAACCCATATCTAGTCAACTACCTCAGGTTTAATCACTGTCCCTTTGGGGCTCGTGTGCATTACCCTTAAGATCAGTCTAACCCAGGGTTCAGAATACTATTATTTACTTTACATGATACTCATAGGAACTTTATAGTTTGCAAGAAGTAAATAAAAAGGCAAGCAGTTTATTTGTCATTCAATCTCATTGAGAAACATCAGCAATCTCAGAATTTGATACATGTATTCATAAGCGTAACCACATACCTTATGCCATCACAGAAACCATGCAGAACATCATGTACTTTAAGAATGTTTCCAGACATCCAAGCAAAAAAGCATGTAATCAACAAGTATCTGAAACAAAGCATACTACATATGTGTCACCATGTATTCATATTACATTACTCAGATCTAGATGCGCTCCTAAACTAGGGTTTAGAGTAATCTCGTGTTTGGATTATAGGTTAGGGTTACAGACCCTAATCTAATCATATTATGGTTTCTAAGGTTACCAATTCCATTATGCATATTAGGTGAAACCCTAATCATCATCTTAAACATATAAGACTACTCATGATACCCATATCACATTACTAGCATTAAGATTATATCACGATGTCTACATTGGTTTCAAACCCTAAATCAACATATATAAGCTTACTAATGTACAAACATCGGTTATACATCATTATCAAGGATTTACTTATTAGACATGACAAGATCAGGTATTAGCTTAACATAAACAAATCTACTTAATTAGGCATCATATTAACCTAAATCTAGGCACTCCTTTCCATTAAACACATTAGGGCATGTATTGTACATACTCTTGGAATAGGAAGCTTAATCAAACTCTGATTATATTTTATTTGGATTACTCTCATTTTTCTCAACAATTTGATATATACTTTTTCTATCATCGGAGTTACCATTAATTAGTTATCATTTATTCACTATTACCAGAATTGGTCCAATAGAGAATTGACACGTATGCAAAATATCCTATCTTTTATTTGCAACAGGTGTGGAGCCTGAGAAAGGGGTGAATTACCTTCGTGCCCTCGTATTCCATGTACAATTAGATGGGTCGTTTGGTCATTTGGCTCTAATTCCCTTCTACACTACGCAGAGCAGCTCGCTTGGCCGGGCGCTCACGCCCGTCGCCCGTCTGCAAAGTGTGGCTTCGTGCCAGGGCTGCTAGAGGCGACCGAACGTCACCTCCCTCTCTCACACATCGCCACCAATGAACCGTCGGGACTGAATTCATCCTTCCCCCACAGAGTCATGCTCCCACACGACATTGTGACGGCGCTGCACCTTGGGCCGATGCTGCCGCCCATCGTCGTGGCTTCGCTTCGGGAAGGATAGGCATCGCTCGAACTTCATCTCTACTCAGCTCCCCTTGCAACTACCCCCCTTAGCAGACTGTTGGCCGTGCTCATCCTCTCACCCTACATACTCGGCTCCCCTCCGTATGACCAGGGTGGTTCCTCGATGCACCCTCGACGCTGCAGCTCATCCTCGACACCAAGCCCCTAGTTCATCTATACTGGCACCCACAATGGCGTTCCAGTTGGTCGTGATCTCCCCTCTACGGGCAGGTGTGTGAAGGAAAGTAGGTTCAGGTCTCTATCCTTGTTACCCATTATCCATCACGCACCCTCACAGCCTAGACACAAGTGATGCTACGCCTCACGATGCATTCCTCATCGCTCATCTAACTGCACGAATGTCTCCCTCCATGGCCAGGTCTTGAGAGAGAAAAGAGAGAGGGTTCCTTCCACCCCATGAAGCCAAGAGAAGATGTAGTACAAGGCCAGGAGATGGGTGAAGGAAACAAATCTTCTTCTAGGGTTCATCTGTGGGAAGAGACTACGAAGACCACCAGGGTCGATCTTATATATATATATATATATATATATATATATATATATGATCAGTATAAACTAGGATTTGCTAGTCCGTGGGGTTCTGGTTTCATTATACATTTATACATAATTGGGAAGTTCCCACGTCAAACAAGGAAGGATATAATGGATCCCGTCCCATTTTTCCTTATTGGATAATTGCCAACTTCTCAATTAAAGCACTTGTTTAGCAACCCATTAAAGGTGAGACACCTATTCTAGATTATCTTGGATTTCCATACATAATCACATATATGAATGTATTATCCATTATATAAAATTATCATGATCAGTTTCCATGCTCCCGAACACTCATCATCCAATCTTATATCTCTGGGACTTATATGTCAACTCTAATTTACCAATTGAGCTCAAAAGTGACTATAAGGCCCATGAACCACGCCTTGGGCCTTCTAAAGGCTCCATGAGCTTAGTTACATACCGAGTTACTAGATTTGAGGCTTTGATTATTATTGCATCTTATATTCACCTTATATGAACACATATGTTCAAAAGTACATGATTAACTTAAATTGATCATTCAATCTACTTCTAGGATCTGGAATCATCAACTATGATCCCTCATAACACATAATTGTTATATGTTCCCTAGATCATTTAGGCTTGAAATCCACAAATTTCAAGGATGTAACAGTTACACTCAACTCCTCATATGATCTTTGATATAGCCTTATTAGATTACACAAGGACCAATATGTAACTCAAAACACAAAAAATAATTGCATTCAAATTCTTATGTAAATAAAATCATAAAAATGCATATAATAAACCATATATTATTTCCTATTCAGTACATGATTAGGGTTGTAAATAGGTAGGTTATGATACAAATATGGTCATATCTATAACAGTAACGGTTTAACTAATAGGGTATGTGTACATGTATATACCCGCTATGTCAAAGAATATAACCCCATCATACCCATACCCGCATAACTAATGGGTATATAGATGGATAATTGGGTATATAGTTATATATAGACTTTCTATAATAATAAACTACAAACTTTGGGATACAATAGAAATTGGGTGATAGTGTCAAATATGTTACATTTTGATATTTAAACATTTTATATGATGTGAAGAAACTATAGCTAACATTTTATATGATGTAAACAAACTATAGCTAACATTTTGTTCATTGAAATTTAATATAAGTTGTGGAATTTGAAAATTATATAGCTCATGTAGATAACATTGATCGATTGGATCGATGGATGTAGTAGGAATTGATCTGGATAGACGCTACAACTCACTATTGACATATTGAAGCATGTTAGATTTGAATGCTTTAATCAATGTGTGTGGATAATTTATTTCCAAATTGGATCTATGCAGTCATTGCAAGCCAATGCAACCTACTTTTTGGTTCATGCACAACTAGTTTGGACAGATATTGGTCAAAGACTAGACAAAGTGGGGTGTCACATATGCTTTGATCAGACTTTAAGGTCAAAGATGGCATCTTGTGCATCGAATTGGGCTATAGGAGGTCAAAGCATGTCGTATAATTGCTAAAGAAGGTATATTTTGTTGTTTTGCAACTTTCTCGTGAAGCAACATATATTTATTGATTCTTTTTTATCTTAAGGCCTCTATTTGGACTTTTTGGGGCTGAAGAAATCATTTTTCGAATTGGAAGCATGTAATTCTTAGTGGGATCTCTTGCATGTGATATTAAATATATGCAAGTTTAAAATGTAGTATGAGAAAAATCTATCTGCTACAACTTTTTGGAATATGGTCTAACCAATGTGAAATACTCAATATTATAATTATAGAATGTTTTGATGAGTCAAGTTTCTTAATAGACAAAATTACTTTGAAGTGAAAAGTTGCTATGATAAGAGGAAAATGGAGAGGAAGGGATAAAATGAGAGAGGTTATTTTATCATCGAATAGACAAAGTGATAAAAAAGTGGGATATATAACGGATAAGATAAAAAATTATTTGTACCTGTCTTTCCCTATATAATCAGTGTGAAGACAAGTAAATGAACTAATTAATGACAAGATGCTTTAAATTGGATGGAAAAGTTGATGAAATAATATGGAGGAAAACTTGAAAGTGAAAAGATAAATATACAAAGAAATCTTTTGAACAAAAATATAGGGGTTGGAGTTGAGAATTTCACAATAGTTTTAATTCTATAACAAAATTAAACCGTAAACACGAGAAAAATGGTGTAGAAATATTGAAGAACACATAGATACCTTGTTGAAAATGTTAAATGTAATTTGAAAGCAAAAATTGAAATATACGAGCCAACATAGATACTAAGATAAAATTCTAATAAGAAATATATTGTGATATATAGAAAAACGCTAGTGTATTACATAATAATTGTATTGATACTTATAAATACAAATACTAAAATTAGTATCTCTCACAATCATATTTCCTTTCCTCCCCTCCCTTCCCTTTTAATGAATATATACAAATTTTAGTATATGAAAAATGGTCAAATGGAAAGACAATTTAAAATAATAGTGATTTACTAATTTTAAATCAATCACTATTTGACCAACTTCAAACGATAGTTATTGTATTCATATTTAACCTACCCGATAAAATCTGACTTTTTTTTGGAAAAACTGATTTCATTATGGAGTCATGCAAAGCATGTCAAAGTTTATACATCAATAGATAGGAAACTACAAACACCATTAAGGTGGGACTGCAAATTCCAAAGAAAATTATGTACTATTCTTATGCAATTTGGCGATTGTATCTGCTTGATGATTCTCCTATCTTGAGCATTTTTGGAAAGTAACCTGCCATTGTCGATGTAATAAACCTCATATTGAATGAATCCATGGCTCTAGTCATGGATAAGTGCCAAAGCTATCTGTAATTGCCATTAGCACTAACTGAGAATCTGTCTTAACTACTATCTTTGTGAAATGATAATCTTTTAATTTCTAAAGTGCCAAGTGAATAGCCGCAACTTCAGCTTCAAGAACAGAAGACGTATAGATAGATTGTGACCAACCAAAGAGCCAAGTACCAGATGGAAACTTCACCACTGCTGCAATCAATGTTTTAGTAGGACTGACTGAAGCATCAAAATTGACCAAAATGAAATCTTGAGTATTCAGATGAAGTGTAGTTGTAGTTATATCATGTTGTAGAGTATTAAATGATGTAAGCATACTGTTATCAAATGCATGATGAATATCTGTGACCATATACATAGAAGCATTAAGGATTTGAGTAGGCTGACGATTTTCATTTTGAAAAACAAAAGTATTCCTTGCTAGCCATAACTGGTAGGTAACAACAACTAAAAAAACGTATGGCCATAGGATGAGCGAATTATTGATTCTAGCCACTGGTGTTTTGAATAATAAAAAAAACCAGGGCTTAGGACATAAATATTCAATTGCGTCCATACAGATAGACACCTTGGGCAATCACACATTATATGTAGAATATCTTCTACAACTGCACTACAAACCGGGAAAGAAGTAGTCAAAGAAATATGGCAAATGAGACTATGTGTATTAGTCATTAAGGCATTATGACGTATTACCCTTAGAAATAACTTTAGCTTGGCAGGTATTTTCAAACGCCACAGAGCAGCCCATGTACCCTGTACGATTAGAGCTTTATCTGCAATAAGAAATTCATAAGCAGTAGCTATAGAAAATAAGCCATATTGTGTAAAATTCCATGCCCAAGAATCATCCAGGTAAGAAGGGTCAGGATGAGGAAGAAACAAGATTCAACAAACAACAACAATAGGAAAGAATTGTTCAATAAATTGTATATCCCAATTCCTGTCCAGGGTGACCATAGACACAACTTTCAGATCAGTAAGTTCTGTAGGAATTTCTTTTAATACAGATGAAAAATGACTTAGAAAATCAAGAACCCAATTTTCATACCTCACTGAAGTAATAATCCCATTACCAATCACTTTGTAGATGTGTTGCAAAAGTAAAGACTTTAGGGAGAAAATAGATCTCCAGAAAGAAGTAACTCTACCAGTAGATGAAGGTTGAAAAGAACTATATTTATATTCCAGGCCTTTGATCCATATAAAATTCCTTTTATTTACAAAGTCCCAAGCAGATTTTAAGAGTAATGCATGATTCCATTCATGCATAGAGACTAAACCCAGTTCACCTCATTTGGAAGCTATAACCTTACGCCAATGAACTAAAGACATAGATGAGGAGGACACATCTCTACACCAGATAAATCGTCTAATAATCTGGTCGATCTAATCACAAGTAGCCATTGGAAGCACAAACGTATGCATAGCATAGGTAGGAATTGTTTGTAAAATAGATTTTGCCAAGCAGACACGACTTTCCAAGGAAAGTGTGTGGGCCGCCCAGCTGGATAATTTTGATTGAACTTTTTCAGGAATATAAGAGTATAATTACTTAGTAACTCTACCATGAATCACTGGAACACCTAGATATTTGCCAAAATCATCCGAGATAGTCATACCAGCGTACTGACATATTGTTCTTCTCAATGAAATATCAACAGCCCGTAAGAAGAAAATAGTACTTTTATTGGTTGAGATGGGTTGGTCAGATGCCCTTTCGAACTCCTCAAAACACCACATGATAGTGGTAATATTTGGCAAAGTTGCTTTTACAAATAACATAATATCATCTGTAAATATAATATGGGAAACAAATGGACCTTGCTGTGAAAGCTTTAGAGGTTTCCACTGGTTATTAGCGACAACAACTTTTACCAGAAAACTTAATCTATTCAGACATAGGACAAATAAATACGGGGACAAAGGGTCACCTTGACGAAGGCCTCTGGACGCCTTGAACCCTGGTAACTTGAACCCATTACAGACAATAGAAATTCGGCCTCTGCATATAGAATTCATAATATAGGATATTATATTGGATGGAAGGCCAATCTTTAACAGAGTGTAAAGAATGAATGTCCAGGATATACAATCATATGCTTTAGCAAGATCTATTTTAATAGCCATGGCCGGTGTAGAATTCAGTCTTCTCATATTATGCATTAGTTCCTGAACCAATACCACATTATCCGAGATACACCTACTCGGTATGAAGCTTGACTGTTCTTCAGAGATCCAATGGTCCATATAAGATTTGAGTCTATTAACTACAATCTTTGAAACAAGTTTAAGACTAACTTTATTCAGGGATATGGGATGTAGTTGAGAACACCGTCTTAGATGTTGGACTTTAGGAATAAGAACCATAGTCACATCACACATTGAATCTGAAATAGGATAACCATCCAAGCAAGAAGATACAGATTTATAGATAGACTCTTTAATAGTAGACCAATGTGAAATTAAGAATTCCATAGTAACACCATCAGGGCCACAAGCTTTATTTCGCCCCATGGAGAGGAGGGTATCATAAACCTCATTTTTAAAAGGAAGACTTGCGGTGAGAGATGTTTGTACTGAAGAAAGAATATTGTGCATAGCAGGAATGTGATCTAAAATGTCTCTGAATGGCGAATAAGATGATGAGAATTGCTTCTTAAAAAAATTAGAATATGGCTATTGATAGCTCTACTGTCTAATAACTCAATACCGGAGTCGTCAATCAATAAAGCAATGTTGTTATGTTGGCATCTTGTTTTTAAAAAAGCATGGTAGAAAGATGTATTTGCATTATCATCTTTTAACCATGTAATATGACATTTCTATTGATAATATTTATTAACATTGTTCATGCAACAATGACAGGTGCAAAGTAATTAACAATTTTAGGCATATCCAAAATAAGAAACGAAGATCAAACAAAGCAGGAGAACAAAAATAACAGGAGTTAGATTCGCAAACCAGATCGTTCGTTCGTTGAGAAACGAACGTGATACTTAAAGAAATCAATGCCCGACAATCCTCGCGGATAGGCACCATTCTCCCAGTCTCGATCCGACATGAACCTGGAACTTGCACGTCTCGCTCGCGCTCGACGTAGTCATGTTGCACTGCTACCAATACAGCACAGCAACCGCAGGAACCACCGCCTGACAGTTGTGTCTCGGTGATGGGAAGGAGAACGTCACACTTCGCATAGGAGAACAACTCCACGAAGTGGCTTGGAACAAAGACACTTGCTCTGGATTAGGGCTCTCAAAACACACGTGAAACGACAGTAGAAAGATGTTTTTTGTGTGTTTAACCCTAATGACTGGAGGCGTATATATAGCCACACACGTCCCTAATCCTATTCCCAGTAATACACAAACATTCGGTTGCTCTTGTACACAATACGGAATAATCCGCAAAAGAGAAACACTTTCCAATAAGGATTAAGAAATCCAAAATAGGAAAGAAACAATTAATTACACGAGTAATTAATTACTTAGTCGTATCCTAGTGCAAAAAGAAGCCGGAAGACGGAAGACATTCTCCACAATCCACAATCCACAAGCCCAAGCCTGAGCCTGAGCCCGACCCGACCATGACAGGCCAGGCCAGGTGTGGGGTGGTGCGCACGCGTACATGTGTGCGTGCGTTGTGATGTGGTAACTCCACCCACCAAGGAGGTGAGTATACCTCCCTCCTAGGACCCCTTGGACACTAGTGCCCCATGTGATCCTACATATGAGGACCAAAAAAGTTCTAGGAGTGAGCAATATGGGATAAAACTTCTTTGCCATTTGCACTAGAGACAAAACTACTTTTCTCACATGTACTTGTTGTACTACATTGGGCTTAACCCATGCTAAATAGATGGCTGCTACAACCATATATCTAATAATCCCCCACAAAGTCCAATGTATAGTATGCTCTACCATTCAGTCCTCCATACTGTGCTTTCAGTAGATACCTTTCGGTTGGAATCTACCTGAGTTATTCAGCTATGATCCCCGTAGGAACTAGGTAAACAAAAGTCTTGAACCTGAACCTTGGGTACAAGAGTATAGGTTGGTAACAACACAATAAAGACATGGTAGTAAAGAAAACAATGCATTAACGCCATGCATACAAAAATTTTATATCATGATTGATAATAGAGAACAACCCAATTCTCCTATTGCGGCCTACACAACATCAATCACTTAGCTGAAGTCTCCAAGGATGTACTTCTAACATCCTATCCTAAGAGTTGACACCATTAAGAGACTACTCTCTTACTAACTTGCAGTCATGACACTAACATATTTCCCAGGGAATAGACACACAGATGCAGGAAGCATCAAACAAGAATGGATAGTGTCATCTGATTTACCTGACAACTTGTTATTACCACATTGAACCCAATTTGTGGGATCTCCACTCCTTTTGGTTGGGTTGCTACTGCCTGTAAATCTATAGGGGTTTCAGTCCCATCCCCAACCTATATTTTTCCACTAAAGTCAAGGTAAGACCTTTAGTGAAAGGATCAGTTGTATTATCTTTGGTATCGATGTAGTCCACAGCCACGACCCCATTAGACACTAACTCCTTTATAGATTTCAATCTGACTTGGATGTGTCTACGCTATTTTTTATTGTACTTGGAACTCTTTATCTTAGCAATAGTTGTAGTGATGTCACAGTGAACTGAAACTGTAGGAAGCGGCTTCTTTACCATAGGTAAACTGGACATAAGTCCATGTAGCCATTCAACTTCCAATCCAGTTTCATCTAAAGCACATAACTTTGCCTCAAAAGTGGACTGAGACAATATGGTCTATTTCTTAGACCTCCAGGAAATAACTCCTCCTCCCAATAGGAATACATATCTTGAGACACAATTACTCCCAGAATTCACGACAATCCAGCTTGCATCACTATATCCCTCGACTACAGAAGGATGTTTACCATAATGCAGCCCAAGAGAACGTGTTCCCTTGATATACCTCAGAACTCTGTCAAGAGATTCCTAATGGGTCTTGTCGGGACAACTGGTGTATCTACTTAACTTGTTCATGGAAAACACAATGTCTGGACGTGTATAGTTCATAAGATACATCAAACTTTTGATAATCTGAGAGTATCATAATTGATACACTGGAACCCCAGTCTCATTCTTGAACAAGGGTTTGGATGAATCATATGGAGTCTTAATAGGTTTACGTGATGTGCACTCAAACCTCTCCAGTATCTTCTCAACATAGTGAGACTGAGAGAGAGAGAGTTATACCATCAGTAGACCTTATGATTTTAAGCCCTAAAATCACATCAGCGACTCCCATATCCTTCATCTCAAACTTGCTACACAAGAATGACTTTGTCTCATTTACTACTTTCATATCGGAACCAAAAAGTAGGATATCATCGACATATAAGCATAACACAATGAATCCATTATTGACAATCTTGCAGTAGATACACTTATCAAATTCATTAGAAATAAAGCCAAATGATGATATCACAGAATCAAACTTCTCATGCCATTGCTTAGGGGCTTGTTTCAAGCCATATAATGACTTAACAAGTTTACACACTTTGGACTCATTCCCACGACCCAAAAATCCCTCAGGTTGTTCCATATATATCTCTTCTTAAAGATCACCGTGTAAGAACGCGGTCTTCACATCCATCTAATGGATATAGAGATTATAAATGGAAGCCAATGCTATAAGCACTCAGATTGTGGTCTTACGGGAAACAAGTGAATATGTATCAAAATAATCTATTCCTTCCCTTTATGTGTAACCCTTAACAACTAACCTAGCCTTATACTTATTGATTGTCCCGTCTGCATTGAGTTTCTTCTTAAAAATCCATTTGCAACCAACTATAGAACAACCAGGAGGCAAATCCACCAATTCCCAAGTTCCATTTGAGAGAATTGATTGGATTTCATCATTAATGACTTCTTTCTAAAACTTAGCTTCTGGAGAATCCATAACTTGTTTGAAAGTAACAAGATCATCCTCAACATTGTAAGTGAGAAACTCACTCCCAAAGTCCTTGGATGTCCTAGGCCATTTAATTCTCCTTGGTTCAACTATTTCTTCATAATCATCTGATTCAGAAATAGCTTGTTCTGAGTCACCCCCACATTTGTCATCCTTTCCACGTACTCAGGAATGGAACATGTGGTAAATGAATCTTCTTGAGATACTTCATTGGGCACACCAATTTTCATAGGAAACACATCCTCAAACAATGTTGCATCACATAATTCCACAATTGTATTGACCTAAATGCCAGAGAAATCTGATTTTACAATCAGGAATATGTAAGCATAGCTTGTCTCTACATAACCCAAAAATATGGCATCAACCGTCTTTGGTCCCAATTTCTTCCTTTTGTGTTCAGGGACAAGTACCTTTGCAAGGCACCCCCACACTCAAAGATATTTAAGACTCGGTTTCCTTCCTCTCCATAACTGAAACGGACTACTCTCTGAATGTTTATGGGGAACTCTATTCAGAATATGGCAAGCCATATTCAAAGCTTCCCCCCACATAAAGTTGGGTAATCCAGATGTTTGGAGTAAGGTATTTATCATATCTATTAAGGTTCGGTTTTTACGTTCAGTTATCCTATTTGATTGTGGTGAATAAGGAGCAGTGACCTCATGAACTATACCATGTAATTGGCAAAATTCCAAAAACAAGTTCGAGGTATACTCTCCTCCCCTATCAGACCTTAATCGCTTAAGTACTTTACCAGTTTGAGTTTCAGCTTCGTTCTTATAAATTTGAAATTTATCCAATGCCTCATCTTTACTTCTAAGTAAAAAGACATAACAGTATCTACTCGCATCGTCAATAAAAGTTATAAAATAACGTTGTTGATCCCTCATAGCAACACCATAAAATTCACAGATATCTGAATGCACTAAATCCAAAATTTCTGAATTCCTATTCACAGAATGAAAAGGCTTCCTAGGAAATTTAGCTTGTACACAGATTTTACATTTATTGTTACTAATTTCAGATTTAGGGATCAAATTTAGATTCATCATATGCTTCATTGAGGCAACATTAAAATGTCCCAAACGTGAATGACATACATCGGATGAAATAAGATTCATGCAAACAGAACTATAATCATTCAAAATTAAAACAAAATTTGAAACAGGTTCAACATGAATCTTAAACAAGTTCTCCACATCAGATAAGTACCCCTTGTCAAAAAATAGAGAATCACGAAGGCGTGTAATAATAGCCTTATTACATTTACAGTCTACTCTATAACCTTCCCTAACTAATATGATGCCACTACGGATATTGCGTCGAATGGTTGGAACATGTCTGACCCTGTTAAGAGTCAAAACCTTCTCCGAAGGGAACTTCAAGTCCACCCATCCTTCGCCTTTGACTTCTGTAGAGCTGGAATCGCCCAAAGTCACAGACCGACCTCGAGAGGCCTGATAAGACACAAACAGGGATTTATCAGCACACGTGTACATTAGCCCCAGTGTCAATTATCCAAAAAAGTGGTTCAAAAATAGAAAGGATTTTAGGTTTAATAGACACGTACCCATCATTGGGGTTCAAGGATGTAGTCATCATGTTGACCACAACC
The DNA here is from genome assembly GCA_963693085.1 of Alisma plantago-aquatica. Classification (NCBI taxonomy): domain Eukaryota; kingdom Viridiplantae; phylum Streptophyta; class Magnoliopsida; order Alismatales; family Alismataceae; genus Alisma; species Alisma plantago-aquatica. The sequence continues at coordinate 860,382,351 of OY856410.1, read as the reverse complement.
TCCTCAGTTGTAGATGCGGTAGCTTTCTTTGCCTTCTTAGTAGGACAATCCTTGTTCCAGTGGCCAACCTGTCCACAAGTCTAACAAGGTTTGTTCTTCGGTTTCTTTTGGATCTTTGCCTTAGGTTTATGTGCATTCTTAGATTTCTTATCTTTGGTGTTTTTCGCAGAAGTAAAATTAACAGTTGGATTTGTATCAGTAGGCACCTTGACCCCTTTCTCCTTTAAGTGTTCTTCTTGTATATTAATATCCATCATTAGTTCATCCATGGTGTGTGTCCCTTTGTGATGCTTCAGAGACATACCAAATGATTCCCAAGACTTAGGGAACTTTTCTATGATAGACATAACAACGAACTTCTCAGGCAATACCATCTGGGCATATGAGAGTTCATGAACTAGGAGTTGTAGATCATGTGTTTGATCAGAAACTGATTTACCCTCAACCATCTGAAACTTAAGAAATTTTGACACGCAATATTTTTCAACACCTTGATTTTCAGTGCTAAAATTCTTAATCAACAATTCCCATAAAACCTTGGACGTAGTGACTAGAGGCTTTGAGTAAGAATCATACAGTTTGTTATTTAAACCAAACAGAATCAAACCACGATACGTTTTATCACCCTTCTTCCAATTAGCAATTATATTTGTATTATCAGGAATTGTTTCTTCAGATTTAGGTTCAGTTTCAACTAAGTACTGATCATAACCCGCAATATTCAACCAAATTTCCATCCGAATATGCCAACGGGCAAAGTTGGTATCAGTAAAATTTTCAGGCATATTACTGGTATCAATTTTACATCCCGAACCACCATGAACGGCCATTGTTAATTAACGACAGAAAATGATTTCTTTAAGACTGTTGATAATGTTTATTAACGTTGTTCATGCAACAACGACAGGTGTAAAGTAATTAACAATTTCAGGCAGATCCTAAATAAGAAACGAAGATCAAACAAAGCAGGAGAACAAAAATAACAGGAGTTAGATTCGCAAACCAAATTGTTCGTTGAGAAACGAACGTGGTACTTAAAGAAATCAGTGTCTGACAATCCTCGCGGATAGACACCGTTCTCCCAGTCTTGATCCGGCACGAACCTGAAACTTGCATGTCTCGCTCGCGCTCGACGTAGTCACGTTGCACTGCTACCAGTGCAACACAACAACCGCAGGAACCACCGCCTGATAGTTGCGTCTCGGTGACGGGAAGGAGAACGCCGCACTTCGCGAGCAATAAGGATTAAGAAATCCGAAATAAAAAAGAAATAAGTAATTACACGAGAAAAAAAAAATGGAAGACAGAAGACATTCTCCATAATCCACAAGCCACAACCCGAGCCCGGCTAGGCCAAGCGAGGAGTGGCGTGGCGCCCGCGTGCGCATGATGTGGTAACCCCACTTACCGAGGAGGTGAACATACATCCCTCCTAGGACCCCTTGGACACTAGTGCCCCATGTGATCCTACATATGAGGACCACAAAAATTCTAGGAGTGAACAATATGGGATAAAACTTCTTTGCCATTTGCACTAGAGACAAAACTATTTTTCTCACGTGTACTTACTGCACTACATTAGGCTTAACCCATACTAAATAGATGGCTGCTACAGCCATATATCTAACAATTTCTACCTTATATCCTAAAGTTCATAAGTGACAAGCTGATCGTATTTGAGAAGAAGATGATTACAATAAAGATCAATCTCCGATGAGTATAAGTTTGCTAGGATAAGTTGCATAGCCTGGATAGATTGTAGTAGTTGAGACTTTAATAAATGCTACTTACGGCTGAATTCCCTGTTCCAAGAAATAATATCATGTTGTACATGACGCATAGCAAAATTTTACTTTAAAGTAAAATCCAAACCAACAGGCCAACGTTCAGAAGAAGATTTTTGAAGGATCAAAATTCCAACTTGACTTCAGTCTGAAAATATTTGTCAAGGGAGGCTTCACATATTTGCAGAAGAGAAGAGGGTTATGATCGTATTGTATCCGAGTCAAATGATGGACAGAATGGTGTTGTACAGAGATAGGAAGAAGGAATTGACAAGCACACGATCAAATCTTTCATGAAGCAATCCAGCCTTGTATGTATATGGATATCCATAATAACCGAAATCCGAAAGATCAGTAGCCATAATGCAATCATGGAATTTAGAAGATTCTGAGAAATTAAAAGAACCACTGCCCGTCTTCTCGGATGGATGAAGCATTACATTAAAGTCACCTAACTAAATGTTCATAGGTTGGGGGGCCAAAAATTAAATGTTCATCGTAAGATTTGAACCCAGGACTTTTGGTACATCAAATAACATACCAATCACTACACCATATTCAATTTTGTGTCTTTATATGTGAAACATTATATTAATAGTAACTGTATTCTACATTTATTGTCAAAAAAAATGTATAATACCCACACCAAGAATTGAACTCAAGACCTTTGGTACATGAGTGCAACTACAAACCAATACACTACTTTTACATTCATACCTTTTATGCGTCATAAATAATATATATTATAAATATAAGTTACAAATATACGTATATATATGTATATACGTATATGTATGTTTATTTTTTTTTTTTTGGGGGCCATGGCCCCTGCCCCCCCCCCCCCCACTGGTTCCACCCTTGATGATGAGCGTAAACCACTCTAAGAAAACACTTATTATGGACATAGCGGTGAAGATACTGCCGATGTGTCTCAAGTAAAGAAATGTCAATATTTGCGGAATTCCATAACATCCAAATTCCTCCTGAAAAGCCACGAGCATCAATACGATTGTGAGCAATCAAATCCAAACTTCTGGATAATAGAAGCAACAACTTGACCAGATATTCGTGGTTCCAAAATGGCAACAATATGTGGTTTGTGAATCCGTATAAGATCGGACAGACGATCCTGAGTCAGATCATTTCCTATCCCGTGGACATTCCAACAAAGAATATCTATCATTAAATAGATCAATTGTCAATGTCTTCATCTATAGAAGACATAGAGCTCTACAATCGTCTCTGGACTTCTCCTGGTTTGATACACAGGAGTCTTCATCTTACCACTAGAACCCCTGGTTTGTGGACCGGTTTTATAGGCAAACGAGGAGGGGTGTTCAACAGAAGGTGTGGCTTGTAAGTCGTTGATCCTCTCCGGAACAATAACAACATTATGTGTAATAACTTCATCAACATCCGGATTTTCAACAGTGTGAGACACATGAATTGAAGGAGCCTCCGGTACTGGGATACCTTGAACAGAAGATTCCAAACCCATAACAGTATCACAATTAGCCTCCCCAGCAATAGATACAGTCTTGCGTTTCCTATTCCAAACTTTTGGAAGCGTTAATTGCGTCCCTGGACGAGGAGAGATGGAAGGATCAACTGAAATCGTAGCATCAACTATATCCGGAAGGTTGTTGAAAGTAGCAAATCTATTTGTTTGAGATTGATGTCCGTTGCTTGTATCAGTGGTAACCTATTTTATAGAATTTTGTTGTGTAATTTTGGACTCACAATTGAACCGCTTTGTGTGAATGGATTTGCTATACTGGACTTCCCATTTATCCTCCTCCGGTATCCACCACATACCAGCATATGTAGCAGGTGTATAATGATCCATCACAGCATCTGGGCAATGAAGTGGGCATTCTCACCTTGGTGATGTCCAAGCTTTCCACAAGATAGGTAGATTAGTGGTAGATATTCATATTCAACTTTGTACGTTACACCCTCAATAAGCACCGCCGGTAGGATAGGGGCAGAAGTATCAGTTTCAACGGCAATGCAGGCAAAGCGACTCCTGGAACAGTTGAGAGTATGGGCATCAACCCGGAATAACTTCCCGATTATTTCACCAATGCGTTCGAATACATGTTTGTGGTACAAGTGTATAGGGAGATCAAGGACCGTTGCCCAAATAACAATGGTTTCCGGTAGCCCAACGGTGGGTACAAAACCAGTAACCCACCGGCTGACATGAAGGCCGGAGCCATATCTGGACCACGGTCCTCCAGTAAGAGCAAGATCGTAGTCCTGAAAGCATGAGAACCGGACAACAAAATTATTGAGACTGAGTTCATAAACCCTCCAGCGTCCAACTGGTTTCCACAATGATCGAAGCCGATCGCACAAGGATAGATATCCTACAGATCGATCAATGAGTTTAACTACTACAACGTATGACCAAGGCTTTTGTAATGCGGTTTTGGCATTCTCGGTAATTCAAATTTCTGATTGGCCCAAAGAATGGACAATATAGATGTCATCCGAAGTTAATGGACTGGCAATCATCATCTTCCAAGAAACCAGGAGAAGTCAAACAGTTACCCTGCAATGACGACTCGAAAAGTACTCTTGGGTGAGGCAGTTGTTGGCGTGGCCGATTCAGATTCCGTCGCAGATTGAGAGTGAAGATGTCGGTAATACTGGGCAGTCGTCTGATTTTTCAGATTGGGGGCCGGAAAAAAGTACTCTATAATTGAATTGAAACCCCAAATATTGAAGGCGAAGAGCAGCATTGGAAGTTGTAGCGGGACTGTGAGGGACATTGGCAGAAGATTCAACTACTAAATGCATTTCGTCCTCCGTTGGAATAACAGAATCTTGGCCACCGGGTTCTCCCACATCTTCGCCCATTCTACAGTCAGAGAAGATGTCGGCAGCCATATATGTTTATTACAATATTTTATTTTTTTTATTTGTATTTTACATTATATCTTTATATTAGAATTTTGTTTTATAGATGCATTACCCCTAGACCTGTCAAACTGGGTCAAAATCCGCGGGTGCCCATGGGTCAACCCGTTTAAGTTGGGTTTGGGTCCTAAAATTTACCACCCGCTGGAAAACACCCAGACCCATACCCACCCATTTAACTAGCGGGTTTCATGGGCAATCCGCGGGCACCCGCGGGTGACCCGCTTTATTACACTGATTTTATTAATAAAAATAATTATATAAGATTTAGTTATCAGTAAAAAAATATACACATGTTGCATATATGAAACTTACCGCTTGCGTGCGTTTGCATCCAAGCCACTACCACTTGGTAGTAATAGGGAATATATGCATTTTTTTGAAGTCTAGTAATAGGTAATATTAAATATGTCATGTACTCTTATCTCAAATTTTAAACCACAACCAAGTTAACAAAACACATATATTGGTTTATAATATTTTTTACTCATTAAATAGTTTGTAAAATTTATTCTTTTGTATTATTTTGTGAGAATGGGAGGCATACATAAGGTTGTGTCATCATCATACTACAAATTAAAAGGGTGTGGAGTTGTTGGTTGTATCATCTTCATATTGAAAATTAAAAAGGGCGTCGAGTTATTGGTTGTCATCTTCATACTACATAATAAAAGAATGTGGAGTTGTTGTTTGGAACATGCCAAAGTTTTAGTCTTTTTTCAGTTCTCCAATTTATACCCCATCTCATTTGGATGCCTCCTTCGTAATATACATTGTTCAATTAATGTTTAGTTGTTTGGTATAGGTGGTCCTCGCTATTTAAAAGATGTATGCTTTTGAGTTAAGCTTCTAAAATCTGTATTATATTGGCTGTTCTAGCATCTATACAATACTGGTAATTAATTCAGCCAGTCGGAGGTTTTTCTTTACTAGCATGTAGCATCTCTGCCCATGGGTGTATTGTTGTTTGATGCTCTTCTTATAGAAAAATTTTGGACAAATGAAAAAGGTTTACATGTCAGTGTGATTGTTTTGTGCCATATCTTATGTAAACAAACATTAGCATGGTAATTTTTTTAAATTTTATATGGGCACCCACGGGCAACCCGCAACCCGTTGGGTCGGATTTGGATTTATCTTTCTTCCACCCATTTAGAACTGGGTCTTTTTGACCCGCACCCGCAAGACCCAAACCCGCAACGACCCAACCCAAACCCAACCCACCCACCCATTTGACAGGTCTAATTACCCCCGAACAATAAGAAATATTAAGAAAATAATAGTTGAGTAATTGTGTCTCTTTTACCTTGTACTAGTTATGATTCTTATATTTAGATGGATATCAGTATATTATAATTGACAATCGTAGCGTTTCACCCTTGTACATATTATGTTTTTTACAATCTTAAAAATCATGGAGGTCCTAGCACAATATAGCGTAATACTTTTTTATAATTTGTACATGTAAACTACGTGTATATAACTTTTAGAATCTTAAAAATGATGGGGACATGTCATAGTATAACATAATATTTTTTATAGAGTTTGTACATGTATTACCATGTGTATATAATGTTTACAATCTTAAAAGTTACGGGTAGCTGACATAGTATAATGTAACATATTTTTCTACAGTATTGCTTTTTTTTTTTATAGAAAAGTTTGTTAAAGATATTTGGTTAAATATGTATCTACATTATACATATGTATACCAAATAAGGAATGGATGGAATGAAAACACCATACGTTGGCATACGTTGGATACGGGAGCCACATATACGTCGAACTTCACCTTCTTCCATCTCCGACCTCCGGTTCCCACCCCCAACCCCCACCATCCCCCCCCCCCCCCCCCCCGGCATCCTATCGTCACCCAGATCCAGTAGACCCCACTGCACCAGTGTGTACCAGGTAGAATATGTTAGAGGTATGGCTGCTACAGTCATGGTTCTGGTATGGGTTAAGCCCAATGTAGTGCAGTTACTACATGTGAGAAAAATAGTTTTATCTTTAGTACAAATGACAAAGAAATTTTATCCCATATTACTCACACCTAAAACTTTTGTGGTCCTTATATGTAGGATCACATGGAATAGTAGTGTCCAAATGGTCCTAGAAGGATGATATGCTCACCTCCTTGGTGGGTATGGTGACCATTATACACATGTACGCAGCACGCGCACACACGCGTGCCACGTCTCGCCTCACCTTGTCTGGCCGGGTCGGGCACATGCTTGTGGATTGTGGGGAATGTCTTCGGTCTTTTTTTTGCACTAGGATACGACTACGTAATAAATTATTTATTTAATTAATTATTGTTTTTTATTCAGATTTATTAATCTTAATTGGAAAGTGTCTCTTTTATGGAATTTCTTGCAATGTGTACAAGAGCAACCGAGTGGTCGCGTCTTAACATGAATAAGATTTCTGGGGCGTGTAAGGCTATAAATAGGCCTTCGGTCATTAGGGTTAAAAATATCTTCTGAACACATCCGCCAGCCATTGGAGTACGTGTTTGGAAACCCTAAAGTCGGAGACTCTCTCTACCGCTGTCGCTTTCGTGGTGCTACATGGAGATCCTCTCCTGGACATAGTAAGTTCATCCATCCGTGCCTTCTAAGGCGTAACCTATCAGGCGGTAGTTTCTACGGTTGACGAGTTGAATTGGTGGTGTGCTGCTTTGTCTACAACATTCGCCGTCAACACGAGTGGGACATCTCTTCTTCAGATTCGTATCGGGTCGATTGGGAGAACGGCTGTTACAACCCCAATTTTACATATGTTTTCATAATTAAAATGTAATGATTTTATGAATATGTACTTAATTGAAATGGTTGTATGCTTTGCTCCAAAGGTTGGATTTATTTGCAATTACTCCTTTGATAGGAATTTCTTGGTTCCTATTATTATGTTAATCCAATAATGGATATAAAAGAGAAGAAAAGAAGAAAAGTCCAAATGGTAGAAAAAGATACAAGATAATGAATATTAAGCAAAGTATTTATGAGAAATACATGGAAATCTCTAGAAGGTGGCATTAATGGCCACAGTTGAGTAAATTTTGTTTATATGTGATTTCTAATGAAAGAAATAGGAAAAGAGGAAAAGAAAATAAAAGATAAAGAGAAATCCTTGAAAAGAAATCTTTTAATAAAGAAATAAGTAAGAAAGGGATAAAGGATAAGAGAAAAGGCAAAGGAATATTTCCCCAAGATGGGATTCCATGCCTTTAGGGTTCCTTGAGATCCAAGAAATCCAAGATGATAAGATAATGCCAAAAGAAAGAGGAAATATCAATTAATTTGGTTTTATTAATAAATAACTTGCATATAAAAGGAACACCCTTTTTTTTTGGAATTCGTGTTTTAAATTTAATACACCAGTACATAATGCCAAGATAGAGTTTCCTCTGAAATTTGAGCAAAAAATAATAAATGAGGAGAGAGATACATAATTTACAAGTCTCCTTTGAATAACACATAATTTTCCTTATTTAAAAGAAAAGGGAAACAAGGGGATGATAACAGCCATCAGATTCCCCGCGTGGTCCATGGGGACCATGGTTCCGACGGTGGTTGTGCATCGTTCACCTTGTTTCACAGAAGAAAAGGGAGTGGGAAAGGAATCCGATCTTTCTCACGATTTATGTAATAACCTGAGGTGTGGATGAGTCCATCACCTTCAGGAGTTCATTCCGAGAAAGATTAACCCAATTTATGGGTAGTTTTATCGATAAATGTGGAAGTTCCCAAACCGTGGGATTCATATAGTCGACCCTATATATAGGGGAGGGCACTCGAGGATACCTGCGCATCTAAACTCCACCCCCACGACTTTGGAGAGCAACGAGGCACCTGTTAGTGCATTCAATTTGGCTAAAGACCCTAATCTTTTTCCTCGACTAGCCACCACCATCGTAGGAGTGTCGGTCGCTCGCTGGCAGTGAAGGAACAAAGCCAACCCATGATTGAGGGGTCGAGTAGGTTCATGACGAGCAGTCGAAGCTCCTGGCCTAACTAGCTTGATCGGAGTTGCACAGACGCCCAAAGTCAACTCCTGAGTTGACTCGACTGGGGCTGCTCACGAGCTAGCCCGAGGTTGAAGAAGACAAGGGGTAAAAGACCCCTTTTCCCTCGCACTTGCATTTACCAAGTAAGGGCATAGCTGACTTTTTCCTTCTTTTCAATCGCGGGTGGGGCGCGTGATCATGGGTCGTTGGATCCAGTCCGGTCCAGCAGATCATCAATCCAACGGCCGACGTTTGTTCTAGAAATAACATATAATTCAAGTTGATGTCTTTTCTTGCAAAAATCACAACTTTTGATAGGAAGCTCCAATGAATAAAATCAATATATGAAAATTTATCCTCGGAATGAGAGGAACACAAAGAAATTATATTTGAAGCTTAATTATTCTTGTAATTCAAAAAGTATGAAAATATGTTATCTTTAATGGTTTAATTAATGAAAAACCCTAATCTTTGATGATTAATGAATTAGTAAGGGCTATATGGATGTTAAAAGTTGATATTAACTTGATTATAAAAAGGGCACATTAGATCCAAAAAGATAATCTTTATACATAGTTTTATTGATTTAAGGTTCCATGTACATGAATATGCTTTAATGGGCCTTGAAACCCTAATTTTAATAATTATGACACTTAATGGATTTAATTGTTCAAATCCATGAATAAAGTTGAGATGTGATGATTCTAAGCTATTTTGGGTATGAAAGTTTCTAATTGTGGATAAATACCCTTAATATGATAATTAGGGTTTTCATATAGATAAATATGGAATTAGTGATAAATAGAGTTCATATGTGAATTAGACCATAATAAATTATGAGTTGTTAATCCGGAAGAAACCAACGATGATAATTGGCCTTAATGATCGTGTCATGACTTAAAAGGATAAAAATTTTAGTTTTAGTGTAAAAGAGGCATAATAGACTTAATTGACTTTCAATTGTGCCTATGATGTTGAAATTAGGGTTTGTGAACTAAAAGAGCATTAAAAGTGATAAATGCATAATGGAAGCTAAAATCCTAATAAAACCCTAAAGTTGGCCTAGAAATCATAAGCTGGAATCCAATTCGCTCTTGAGAGTGTTTTGGATAAAATAATGACACTTGGATGTTATGCATTAATTTCAGGATATTGTTGATTGCTTGATTGATTGTTATTGAATATTCTTGCTTGGACATCAAGTTATTCTGGATCAGGTATGTGGTTACGTTTATGGTTAATCACTTTAGTTTCATGACAATTCCCGGATGTTTTATCGGTTTCCTGAAAATAACTTCTCGGATGACTTTTATTTCATGCAACTATAAAGCGACTATGCTTATCACCATAAATATATATACCTAACTAGCTCAGATAGTAGTCCTCCTCTGTGGCTTTGCTAATGATGAAAATGGTGACCTAGTACATGGTCTACGTATTAGGTAGGACCATCAGGTTATCAAAAGTCAGTGATTGGGATACTTATGGGTACTGCCATGAGACTCTTCAAATGAGTTAGTGATTGGGCTACCTATGGGTAGTGCCATGCGACTCTTCAACCCTAGATATTGATCTACCTGTTAGGTAGGATCATGCGGGGTTAATTGGGATCTACTATATGAGAGGTAGTATCTAGGTCCACTGTAGGGACAACGCAGAGGCTTGGGTATGTATGGATTGAGTTGTTATGTTTAAAATGTAAAGTTGGCTTGTTAAACTATAATTGCTCGCAATATGTTGTTACAGTTATTTGCACAATTTTTAGTTGTCCCCACATACCGACATATTCATTTATGCTGACCGACATTTTGTCGGCGTTTTAGGTATAAATTGAAAAGAACAAAAAATAAAGTGGCATATTGTAAAATTAAGAAATAAAGTGCAAGGATGATTAGTTAGAATAGAGTCCATGCGTGGATAGAAGTTAGATATCCAAGTTTTTGAAAAAGGTATGCAAAGTTTTATTTTATTCCCACTTTCAGTATAGTTTTGGTATAATTTAGTAATTATTATTGATTACTTGTCGAACCATTGATCTGATTTATTGAGATAACAACTATGACCTCTTGGTCTCCCTTAATTGGGGTTTACCGGGAGGTGGGGTCGTTACAACGGAGCCTATAGAAAAGGGTTGCAAGGCACTGATTTCTTTAAGTATATCACGTTCATTTCTCAACGAACGACCTGGTTGATCCTAACTTTATTTACTTTTGTTCTCCTGCATTAGTTTTTTCTATGATTTCTTATCTGGATCATCCTGAACTATTAACCTAAATTGCACCTGCCGATGTTGCATGTAACAACATAATTCAAAATTAACAACAGTCTTAAAGAAATCATTATCTGTCGTTAGTTAACTATGGCAGGTTCTGGCATGAAAATTGATGTCTAGTATGTCTGAAAAATTTATTGGAACTTATTTTGCTCATTGGCAAAGTAGGCTGCAAATATGGCTTAAAATGGTAGGATATGATCATTATTTAGAAGACGAATCCAATGTAGATGAAACTATTCTTAATAATGCTAATATAATTGCAACCTGGAAGAAGGGTGACAAGACTTGTCGGGGGTTGATTCTATTAGCGTTAAACAACAAACTGTATGACTCATATTCTAAGTCACATGTTACTACATCTACGGTTATGTGGAAAGCATTAGAAAAAAAATTCAATACTGAGAATCAGTAAACTAAAAAATATTGTGTTTCAAAATTTCTTAATTTTCATATGTCTGAGGGTACTGTTTCAGATCAAACATATGATTTTCAACTCTTGGTGCAAGAGCTCGCTGATGCGGGCATGATACTTTCTGAAAAATTTGTTGCTATGTCAATCATTGAGAAATTCCCAAAATCTTGGGAGTCGTTTGACATGACTCTTAAGCACCACAAAGGAGGCATGTCAATGAATGATCTCATGATGGATATTAACATTCACGAAGAGCATATAAAAGAGAAGACTATCAAAGGACCAACTGATGTTAATGCTACAATTAATTTTACTACTGCTAAGAACAAGGATAGAAATCTAAGAATTCACTTAAACCTAAGGCCAAGATCCAGAAGAACCCGAAGAACAAATGTTGTTGGACTTGTGGATAGGTTGGCCACTAGAGCAAGGATTGTTCATCAAAGAAGGCTGAGAAATATGCCGCATCTACAACTGAGGAGGTTGTGGTCAACATGTTGATTGCATCCTTAAACCTCAATGATGGGTACATATCTATAAAACCTGAAGTTCTTTCTATTTTTGAACCACTATATTGGATATTATAGACACTGGTGCTAATGTGCATGTGTATATTGACAAGTCCCTCTTTGTGTCTGATCGGGCCTCTAAAGGTCGGTCTGTGACTTTGGGCGATTCCAGCACTATAGAAGTCAAAGGTGAAGGATGGGTGGACTTAAAGTTTCCTTCGAGAAAGGTTCTGACACTTCATAGAGTCAGACATGTTCCATCAAAATGATGCAATATTATTAGTGGCGTAATTTTAGTTATAGATGGTTTTAGAATAGATTGTAAATGTAATAAAGCTATTATTACTCGCTTTTGAGATTCTTTACTTTTTGGCAAGAGGTATCTTTGTGATATGGAGAACCTGTTTAAGATTCTTGTAGAACATGTTTCAAATTCCATTTTAAATTTAAATGACAATAGTTCTTTATGCTTGAATCTTGTATCATCTGATGTTTGGCATGCACATTTGGGACATGTGAATGTTGGCTCAATGAAACACATGATGAATCTGAATTTAATCCCTAAATCTAAAATTAGCAATAATAAATGTGAAATATGTGTGCAAGCTAAATTACCTAGGAAACCTTTTCATTCTGTGAATAGGAATTTGGAGATATTGGATTTAGTACATACAAATATCTGTGAATTTAATTGTATTGCTACAAGGGATAAAAAATGTTATTTTATAACTTTTATTGACGATGCTAGTAGATATTGTTATGTCTTTTTGCTTAGAAGTAAAGATGAGACATTGGATAAATTTAAAATTTATAAGAAAGAAGTTGAAATTCAAACCGACAAAGTACTTAAACGACTAAGGTCTGATAGGGGAGGAGAGTATACCTCAAATTTGTTTTTGGAATTTTACCAATTACATGGTATAGTTCATGAGGTTACTGCTCCATATTCACCACAATCTAATGGGATAGCTGAATGTAAAAAACTGAACCCTTATATATTTGGTAAATTCTTCACTCCAAACCTCAGGTCTACCCAACTTCATGTAGGAGGAAGCTTTGAATATGGCTTGCCATATTCTGAATAGAGTTCCCCATAAACATGTAGAGGGTAGTCTGTTTGAGTTATGGAGATGAAGAAAACTGAGTCTCAAATACCTTCAAGTGAGGGGGTGTCTTGCTAAGGCATTTGTCCTTGAACACAAAAGGAAGAAATTGGGACCGAAAACGGTTGATGCCATATTCTTGGGATTTGTAGAGACAAGTTATGCCTACAGATTCTTGATTGTAAAATCTGATATCTCTAACATTGAGGTCAATACAATAGCAGAATTACGGGATGCTACATTCTTTGAGGATGTGTTTCCCATGAAATCGGGTGTACCCAATGAAGTATCTCAAGAGGATTCATTCACCACAGGTTCCATTCCTGAGCATGTGGAAAGTATGACAAATGTGGAGGGTGTCTCAGAACAAGCTATTTCTAAATCTGATGATTGTGAAGAAATAGTTGAACTAAGGAGAAGTAAATTGTCTAGGACATCCAAAGACTTTGGAAGCGAGTTTCTCACTTACAATGTTGAGGATGATCCTACAACTTTCAAACAAGCTATGGAATCTCCAGAAGATAAGTTTTAGAAAGAAGCTGTTAATGATGAAATCCAATCAATTCTCTCGAATGGAACTTGGGAATTTGTGGATTTGCCTCCTGGTTGTTCTGTAGTTGGTTGTAAATGGATCTTTAAGAAGAAACTTAATGCAGATGGGACAATCAATAAGTATAAGGCTAGGTTAGTTGTTAAGGGTTACACACAGAGGGAAGGAATAGATTATTTTGATACCTATTCCCCTATTTCCCATATGACCACAATCTGAGTGCTTATAGCATTGGCTTCCATTTATAATCTTTGTATCCATCAAATGGTTATGAAGATTGCGTTCTTACACGGTGATCTTCAGGAAAAGATATATATGGAACAACCTGAGGGATTTGTGGGTCGTGGGAATGAATCTAAAGTTTGTAAACTTGTTAAGTCATTATATATCTTGAAACAAGCCCCTAAGCAATGGCATGAGAAGTTTGATTCTGTGATATCATCGTTTGGCTTTGTTTCTAATGAATTTGATAAATGTCTCTACTATAAAATCGTCAATGACGGATTCATTTTATTATGCTTATATGTCGATGATATCCTGCTTTTTGGTTCTGATATGAAACTAGTAAATGAGACAAAGACATTCTTTTATAGCAAGTTTGAGATGAAAGATATGGGTGTCGCTGATGTGATTTTAGGGCTTAAAATCATAAGGTCTACTGATGGTATAACTCTCTCTCAGTCTCACTATGTTGAGAAGATACTGGAGAGGTTTGAGTACACTTCACGTAAACATGTTAAGACTCCATATGATTCATCCAAGGCCTTATTCAAGAATGAGACTGGGGTTCTAGTGTCTCAATTACGATACTCTCTGATTATTAGAAATTTGATGTTCCTTATGAACTGCACATGTGCAAACATTGTGTTTGCCGTGAGCAAGTTAAGTAGTTACACCAGTTGTCCCGACAAGACCCATTGGGAAGCTCTTGACAAAGTTTTGAGGTATATCAAGGGAACTTGTTCCCTTGGGCTGTATTATGGAAAATATCCTTATGTAGTCAAAGGATATAGTGATGCAAGCTGGATTTCCGTCAACTCTGGGAGTAATGGCGTCTCAGGATATATATTCTTGTTGGGAGGAGGAGCTATTTTCTGGATGGCTAAGAAATAGACCATATTGTCTTGATCTACTTTTGAGGCTGAGTTGTGTGCTTTAGATGAAACTGGATTGGAAGTTGAATGGCGACATGGACTTATGTCCAGTTTACCTATGGTAAAGAAGTTGCTTCCTGCAATTTCAGTTCATTATAACAGTACTACAACTATTGCCAAAATAAAGAGTCACAAGTACAATAAAAAATAGCGTAGACACATCCAAGTCAGACTCAAGTCTGTAAGGGAGTTAGTGTCTAATGGGGTCGTGGTTGTGGACTATGTCGGTACCAAAGAAAATATAGTTGATCATTTCACTAAAGATCTTACCCTAGCTTTAGTGGAAAAATCCAGGTTGGGGATGGGATTGAAACCCCTCATTATTCAAAGGAAGTAGCAACCCAACCCAATATAGTGGAGATCCCACAAATTGGGTTCAATGTGGTAATAACAAGTTGTCGGGTGAATTGGATGACACTATGCATTTACTTTGATGCTTCATGCATCTGTGTGTCTATCCCCTGGGAAACCTATTAGTGTCATGCCTGTAAGTTAGTAAGAGACTAGTCTCTGAATGGTGTCAAGTCTTAATCAGGATGTTAGCAGTACTTCCTTGGAGACTCCAACTAAATAATTGATATTGTGTAGGCCACAATAGGAGAATTGGGTGGTACTCTATTATCAATCATGACATAAAAATTTTGTATGCATGGCCTGAATGCATTGTTTTCTTTTCTACCATGTATTTATTGTGTTGTTACCAACCTCTACTCTTGTACCCAAGGTTTGGGTTCACAACTATTGTTCACCTAGTTCCTGTGGGGGTCACAGTTGGATAACTCAGGTAGATTCAAATTGAAAGGTATCTGCTTAAAGTACAATATGGAGGACACTACACATTGGACTTTGTGGGGAATTGTTAGAGGTATCGCTGCTACAACCATGGTTCTAGCATGGGTTAAGCCCAATGTAGTGCAGCTAGTACATGTGAGAAAAGTAGTTTTATCTCTAATGCAAATGGAAAAGAAGTTTTATCCCATATTGCTCACTCCTAGAACTTTTGTGGTCCTTATATGTAGTCTTGCATGGGATGCTAGTGTCCAAGGGGTCCTAGGAGGAGGGTATGCTAACCTCTTTGGTGGGTATGGTGACTGATAACACCCAAATTTATGCATTTATATTAAGCATTTATTTATGGTTTTGTGTCACTATAGCCTTAATATGACCAAAATAACCCATGTTTCTTATCTTTTAGTAATTTATATCTTTCCTAGATAAAGATTGCTCAACTAGACAATTTTGGGACTTGTAGGCACCGAACCTGAAAAGACATATATTGTCCATGATTTCTCCCCAATTTCATATGTTTTTACAACAACTAAGTCTACACTGCGACCTCGGTCCTCAGGGTCCCAACCGTGACTAAAATACTCATGCTCACCCGAACCGTGACTGCGGTATTTGACTCCACTGCGACCGCAATCTAGATATACACCTCGACCGTAGGTCCGGCCTTGACTGAGGTGATTCATTGGCTTTAACTGCAACCGCAGAAGGTACCTCGACTGCAGACCATGACCCACAGTCATCGCCACGACCGCGGTGACTGAAGTCGCGATCTAGTTCAAAATTGTGATCTCGACCGCGATCGCGAAGTTAAGTCGGTGCAGACCTCGACCATTTCACCTATAAATACATACCCCTCTCCACCTGAAGAGGGGTTCAGATCTGGGGAGTTTTCCAGCTGTTGGTTCCAACCCGGTGAGGTTCCTAGAGCCCTGTGGGGGAGTCTGGAGGTCTGAGACAGCTAAAGTGCTCATTCTACGCACGTCTCTTCAGTGTGCTTCCATCCCCCACCATCTTCCACCTCTGGTCTTAGATCACCAAAGGTAGAAGCTAAGGAGAGAGAAGGATGAGGGCCCATCTTCTTCGAGAGAAGGAGAACTGCCACACCATCATCTTACACCCCCATTAACAGACCAAGTTGTTGTTCGGGGAGGATATAGAGAGAAAGGAGGCCGAGGAGTCCAGAAGATCAAGGAGGATGACCCAAGGATGAGATCCGGCCTATACAGAGGCTAGGGAGTGAGAGCCACCTATCCTCTATGGGCTAAATATCTTCTTCTTCACCTTTCTTCTTATGTTCCCCTTGGTTTCTGTACAAATGATGTTCTTCCATCTTTATTCGGTGTCAACTATGCTTGTCCATGGCTAGTTGATCTCCTTCTTGGCTATGTACCCCGTTTTGGGCATGTTTATGTACTTTTACCTTAAGCAAGTAGTTTTATTTCAAATCTAGTATGTTTTATGTTCTATCTCCTCTTTCTGGTTATGATTGCTAGTTTGGTTGATCTCTTTCTTGCTTGAACTACTATTTATACCTATATCAAGAGATTCTTGTAGAAATAGACAAGAGAA
Organism: Alisma plantago-aquatica; assembly: GCA_963693085.1. Classification (NCBI taxonomy): domain Eukaryota; kingdom Viridiplantae; phylum Streptophyta; class Magnoliopsida; order Alismatales; family Alismataceae; genus Alisma; species Alisma plantago-aquatica. The sequence continues at coordinate 860,365,275 of OY856410.1, read as the reverse complement.
GATAGTTTGGATCAAATTCTGAAAGGAGCACTACATCAAACATACTCATTAGTGGCCTTTCAGAAATGCCACTAAAAAAAGCCAGTAAACAGGTTTAGCGGCATTTGTTGACATTTAAAAAAATTCCTCTAGCGCCAATGCCACTAGGAAGATAGTGGCTTAAGTTGAAAAAGCCACTAAATGTTTGTCTTTAATGGCTTCGAATAAATGCCACATAAAGGCCACTAAACCATCATTTGGGATTTATAGAAAAGCCACTATCCATCATTTAGCTTTTATACAAATGCCACTATTTTGTATAATGTTGTTGTATAAAACGGTTTTGATTGAATGTAGTGGCTTATGAAAAAAGCCACTAATGACATACTAGTTATGGATTACTAATTTTAATGGATTTTCTTCAATCAATTTTTAGTTCATGATCAAGTTTTCTAATTGAATGCCAATTGAAGCCGAACATATTCCAGAAGTATTGAACTTTTTAATTTATAATCAAATGACAATTACATGGGGAGGACATTTTACCTTGCCCCTTGTATTGAATACAACAACATCACATATGGCTATATATGGTACATATTGTAGACATGAACACTAACTGGATAACAACTCATTTTGCACTTGGAGACCCCCCAAAGGAATACAAACTCATTTTCTTACAAAAACATACAGCTCCATTCTAGCATTCCAAGTAGTTGTGAGCTTCTACAGGAGTAGACCATCTACACTGCAATGAAGGTTCATCCTTCTTCTTAGCTATAGTGATAGCATTACGGCCATATGGTCATCAGATTCCTCAGAAGGTTCTTCCTTCTTCTCTTCCACCTTGGCAGCCAAAGCAGCAGCTGGGGCAGCAACAACTGCAAACTTGCTAGGATCCTCCATGTAGAGATTAATCTAGAAGAGGAAGGAATGAGTGAAATGAGGACAACTCAGGTATAACCTCCATGTCTTCCTCAAAATCAACTTCTTTCAGATGAACATCCAACTGTGTAGCCTGCAATAAACAAAATCATGACATTATATATAAAATAACACAAAAGGATGAAATTCGGGCGCATAAAACACGGTTGAATACCGAAGACAATAAATATTTATTTGACTACTCAGTATACCATATAATAATTTCCAAGAAAAGGTTGTTGATGTTCTGAATGACATCTAAAAAATGAATGAAGAATCACATAGCTCAAAGCAAACTAGGATTAAGAAGGTTAGCTCTAAGGATACATTTTATGGGATAAAGGGCATGATTGAAGACATTGTTATATAAAATAATATGGAGTGATGGACTATCAAATATCCAATATTTCCCAAGTAAAAAGTTGAGTAGCAAGACAAGCACAGAGGAAGTGGGTAAGAATGAAATCAGCTTCATACAACCTCCAAAGTAAGAGCTCTAAGAAATCTGTAGATAGTGTAGGTAACAACTCTTCAAAAGCAACTGATTAGAAAACATTTTCATGAGTGTTTTTTGTTTGGCCTCACATAGTAAGGTATCCATATACACCTAGGGGTAGGAAATTCTCACACCAAACTTTCATTTAGCATTATGTGATTTCAGTATTAGTGTTACTATAATTCAATTTTCAAACTCTGTAGTAGCATGGTTCAGGAAAGCGGTATGCGGTGTACGGGCGGAGAGGGTACTGCATAGAGTATATGCAGTATGCGGGAGTATATACGGGAGTACATGTGGTTTTGGATTTTTTTATTTCAATAAACTAATTATATATAAAATAATATAGCGAGATCATAAATTAAAATATATAGAGTAGGCATGTACATCTATTTACTTTTAAACATATTAATATGCATGTATGATGTATGATATTCTTATATATGTATATATGTCTATATATAGAATGTGTTTGTAATATATGTACAAATACCAAAATGTAGGTGAATCAATGTACAAATATATGTATAGTGTGTATAAATGTGAATAAATCAAAATGTATATATACATGCACAAATATGTGATTGTATATTTAGGTATATTGTATATGTATCTATACATGTTAATATATCAAAAGGTATTCGAATAAATGTACAAATGCATGTGGAAAATTTATATATGTATTAAAATGTATACATATAATTCAATGACTATATATCTCAATTTATATATATATAATGAAATGTGTATATATATGCATGTATGTACAAAATGCATGAACATTAGTTGTGGGCTTTTCAAAAAGCAGAGTTTAATCGGCCGCTTAATCGGCCAAGCGGGAGTATATGAGGCACATGATCGCTTAGTGGACCAATTAGTAATATGCGGTGCGGTAGGGTGACTGAATAGGTATATGCGGGAGTATATGCGTCCGTGCGGACCGATTTCCCAAACAGTGAGCACCATGCACTTTCAGTATTAGTGTTAGTATAATTCAACTTTCAAACTCTGTAGTAGAAGGAAACATAATGTTGTACTTGACTCACTGTCATGTGTCTGCTTATGTTTCTTTTTTCATAGCCTTCATCTAGAAATCAATTCCTTCTTGTGTGGTGCATTCATTATTTCCTTCATCAAGTATCATGCCTTCATCTCCTTCAATATCATTATCAGAATTTTCATCATCGATCTCATCAATAATCCAGGAAGACTACATATAATAAGAATATGAGTAAAAGAAGATACAGATATACTATGTTATTTATAAAAATAGTTCAACTGAAATAAGTTTCTACTGGTGTACTTGGTATTCATATGTGCCTTCAGGCAGAAGCTTTTTTCTTGTTTTCTTAGCTTTGTTGACAACATCAACTTTGGCCATCTCTGCTTCTGTTGGCTAAGGTTGACCAAGAGAAGAAAATAACATTTATAACTGCAATAGTAGTACGGGATAAATAACAGTAGCTACTGGCTTCATGCAATGAGGATGCCTTTAGATATCCAAAAATGGTTCAAAAACCATTGTTGATGACATGTTCTTCTGTTCTTTTGTTGGTTCTATTGAGAGCATCTCAATTGATAGGTATGTGACGTTGGATTCACCTACTGATGGTTTCAGAGCTTCACTTCCTGGGTTCTTATTAAATGCAACTGTGATGAATGTGGGAAGGTGTTCTCAAACTACCTCGTAGCTTGGTTATGCAGAAACCAAGTAAATTTCAGAAATGAATGTCTAGTGGTATAGCTGACAGCTCACAACTTAAGAACTTGGGATGCAGATTTCCAAATAATGCATATAACAGGCTCAGCCAATCAGCCTAGAAGCAGCCTAAGGGGCATATTATAGGGTTCTCCAACCCCAACTAGAGTTATTAAGGCATGCACATACTCTTTAGAGTTATTAAGCCATGTCATGATGTTCTCTTGAATATGTGACTTGTTTGCAAATAGTTACTGGTGAATGATCTCTATAATATGCAAGATTGGGATGATGTGATTTGTAGTATGCCTTATTAGGTTTTATGCTCCAGATACATCTCTTTATACCTGTAGAGTTTTTTTTCTGGGAAGGTCGGCCACTGCTTCTAAGTTATGGATTTTCTGATTCTGTATATTTGATTGGTTTTCAATGAGGCTGAAGTTTGGTAACGATCTTCCTGTTGTCTTGATCTGGGGATGGCTAATAGTTCTATGCCATGTGGTATGTTCATGATGATGGTCAAGGAGGTTGGTTTCCTGTAGGGGGTTTCGGTTCTATGATGTCACTAAATTCATACACCTTGTCATGTAATGAACTGAATATACAAGATTAATGTGGAATTTACAACGAAATAACAGCAGCTCATCACCCCATGTTGGTCATATACAAGATTAGTGTGGAATCTGTTATTTATATCAATGTACATATCAAAATACTTCACTGAAGTGTGGAGTCAATACCTGCCAATGCTCTACTCGTTCATCCACACCCAGCCTTTTCCGCATGCTTCCCATGTCCAATGCCACATGGTCATTTCCAGTCAGCACTTTGAAGGAGGCCTAGAGCATACCATATGAGGAACCATGCGAGAAGCATTTATGGGAGAGAATGCTTCTGCCTATAGTTAGCCAAACTTCCAAGAACAGCCACACCTGTTGAAACATGAGAGCCCTTAAACTAGAGACTAATGTTTCTGGTTGCAAGGATGCCATCAAACACATTTCAATGACAAGTTAAAATTCTCATTAAATTGACAAAACATTTAGCAAATATGATGGACTATCTTTTTTCGTGATTACATCTAAGCACAGGAGTGTTCATCACCATCATGTCCTTCTCATCTACCATCCTATCATAGAATGTGATCCATCCCAACCAAGTCCTTTTCAGCCAATCATATGTGACCTTAAGGCCATCAAACTTTAATAATAACAGTATTAACAGCTACACTTGACACCATAATACACAACATCTAAATCAGTTCATATAATACCATGTAACAGATTGTGTGATTGTGGGTACATGTAGGTATACAATCGGTGCTCAAGGAAGCAATTTGGCTAGACACATGCATAAGAAATGTTTGTTATATGCCTAATTCCAAATCAGTTGCATTCATCTAAGTAAGATTTTGAAATCAGTTGACATATATCAGAATTTGCAAATTTACATGTGTGGTTAGTTTATATTCCTTTACCTATTTTTCAATCTCTAATTTATGAAGTTATTTAGGCATGTATTGGCAACTTCAGATCTGTATCTTATATCAATTTGTAATTCTTGTAAGATATTTTATAGGATGTAAAAATGTTATAAAATATCATTTAATTAACAATAACATCTCATTTTTTCATGCAGATTGATAAACATGTCTACCTGACTTGTAAACAAGCCTGTGAACTGGTGATGATAAAGAACTAAACAACTAGAAAAGAACTAGATAGACATAAATAGATCTTGTTCCTAGAAAGGTTTATTGGGAATTCCCATACTTCTCTGTCATGACAAAGGACTATTAGGGGATTTATTCATTATATTTTGGGCTCTTTGTGTAAAAGAGTGGACAAAATCTTCTTACTAGGATATATGCTCAAATAAGTTTGTTTGATATACATAGTCTTGAGAAACAACCTCTGAAGTATATGTATACAGTTACTTTAAATATTAAAATTGTGATATCCACACTACTGCTTTGAGATTGATGAATTGTATGTTCTTGGGACTATATCTCATGACACTATGGTGAAGGAGTTTGAATTGCAGATCTATTTATTCTATTTCTTGTGATGTCTGGAATGATGAGTTCGCATTATGACAAAAATAGTCTTTTGACTAAGATTCTTTTACTCAAATGAAAAATGAATGATTGTTTGAATGCTCTTCCTCTTCATCATAAATATTGAGAATGTGTTGATGTTACAAAAATATGTTGGAAGATGTGAATAATGTGTGGTATGAGTATAAAGAATATGTTGTGAGATTCTAGCTATTGTTCATTCCTCTATTTTGTGGAGCAATATTATTATCCTATAAAATAACCACAAATGGCAATTTTCTTCGTTGACCCACCAGCAATTTTCATATAATATAAATCTTAATACCCTAACAATAGAAGTTTGTATTTGATGAACTCATTATTGTTTATGCTTCCCTCAGTTCTCTCCTAAATGTATCACATCTAATCATTGGCCCTAAATTTATTTCTTCTGAATGTCATCAAATTAAGTCAAACATATAACACCTAAAAATTTATCCTCAATTGGATTTATGATTTTGCAAATGTGTTGGTCATATCCTCTATCTATGTCTCATAAATTAGGCCTTAACATTGCACTACATGTTATGTTACCCGTGAATCACTACTGTAAACTGTTGCTATAACTCTAGATCTTATCTTTTTGTAATATATATATATATATATATATATATATATATATATATATAAAGATAATGCAGTTAAAAAAGACACTTTTTGAACTTGCATGAACCAAATTCAAGAAGACATTGATTATCTTGATTTTTCCCCACAAACCCGTCAGGTTCATGTGAACTTGGTCAGCTTAAGCTCCAAACTTCTTGCAGTAGTATACGTCAAGCGCTCCATCGACTCTTTTTTCTTCTTCTAAATTCATCGAGCATTGAGGTTGCAAAGACCTAGTAGTCACTACAGAAGACCCAATAATTGTTGAAGGTTAAGAGCTAGTGATCACCAAGGAAGAACTAGTGGGTGCCAAAGGTGAAGACCGAAAGATTGTTGAAGGTGAAGAATTAATGGTCGTTGAGGAAAACCCTATGATTGTTGAAGATCCAGACTAAATTGGTTCGATTTCACGGAGAAACATCACAAGAGTGGGGTCAGTGATAACCGAGACTCCACGTCCTCAACAACCACCAAGACTCCACATCCTATGTGATTGCAGAGACTCCACATTCTCAGCAACTAGTGAGACTCCATGTCCTCTATAACAGCCAAGACTCCATATCCTAAAAGACCAATGAGTCAACACCACCGACAATTTGTATGACCAATTCCCAACGAATTGGACCTAGTCGGGTTAACCTAAACCGAGTAGGATTCAACTTCACTTAAAATGTACATCCCACCTATCCCTATAAATACCCTCCCCTTGCTACCTAGCAAAGGGTTCCCTCCCTAAAGGGTTTTCAAACTTGTGTACGGACAACCATATTGTAATGTGCATGTCCTGTGGACGATCACATTTCCCTCAGAACCTCACAAGAATTAAATTAATATGATTGCACATTAGATCAATACAATAAGGAACCCGTGCATGGCATAGGTTCATGCCTAGTTATAGATGGAGAATGCATATGAGAACTTCTAATTTTCAAAACTGAGATGTTGCTACTTTCTAGCACACAGTGCTGCATACGTGTTTTGTAATAACTTTTAAAAAGAAAATGTGAACACGTGTTAGAATAGGTTATGGTATATTACTCAAACTCTCAGTAATGCTTTGGGATGTGTCACACATCCAAATTTGATCCTCAGCTTCTAAGGGACCCCATCTTGGAATTTCAAGTACTCCACCTCTAGAGATGACTAGGGGAAGCTTGAAAGATGCACAAGACCAATGAATAGCATCTTCTTCACCATTCTGGATATGAACCCATATTGAAATCACACAACTACAAATTAATTATTCCCTAAAACTACAATATGTCCATATAACACAAAGCTTACTGTGAGTTTCACTTGTACCTCTGAAGGGTCTACCCCTTCATATAAATTTCATGAGGTATAAGGAAATCCATCATGAGCCTCTGTGGCATGTGTATGCATGCACCAGCTGAGTCGTGGACCCATGGAGCAACCTGCTCATCATCCTTCACAATCACATCTCCCCCTGATATCTCCAAGTTTCTATCATCCACGACAGACTCAACATCTTGTGGTTCGTCAGCCAGCACCATGTCATGTAGACCCTTGCCCATCTGTAGAACCCCAAGTGAGGCATTCGTCTCCCCCAACACCACTTTAATAAAGATCGAAAATAGGAAAAACACATTTACAAAAAGGTTAAACACAAATAGATAAGCATACTGAAGGGAAAAACAATTAGAAATGGGAAAAATATATCGATAAAATATCTCTTTGTTCACCCTTAAAAACTAACCATGTGAAAAGGCATGATTTTTGCAGTATCCTTATCAATTGTTGGAATCCTAATAAGGACATTTTAATTGAAATAGTTTGTACTAGTTGCAAGTTTACATAAAACAATAGTAGTTTGAAAAAGATTTTTGAACCTTTCAGTTTCAGAATGTTTATTTATAAATTGAAATTACTTCATTGTGAATGGTAACATATATGCCCCAACACGAGGAATTTCAATATAGCATGCTTTTCTGTAAAAGCTAGGGAGTATATGTTGCATTCTGAAACTAGATATAGACTCATATAGCATATTAAGTATCTTAATTATGAAGGATTTCATCTATAGTATTTTATGGCATATTCAAAATTGCAGTGCATAAATGTGTTGTACATGTACTACCTAGAAAAGAAGATATTTTAACATCTTGTAAAGAACCACATAAGAAAGAGTGAACTACAAGTGAACTATCTATTTCCTTCAACAATTTCCATTTAAAACAAATCCAGTTAAAATTGCACAAGGCATACATCAAATAGGTTAAAAGAAAAGCTTACATCCTGCTCTGTTGCAGTAGGGGGTATAGCACTGACAAAGAGCTTCACAAATTTAGTCCTGTCAAAGTTGTCTGACAATAACGAAGAAATTTTATTCGATGATATCACCACATTATGTGCAGAAAATGTCATTAGCATTACAGACGAACAATATATATTGTTGAATTTATTTGAATAGCCAGCATATAAAGGAATCAACTATGTTTTCTTGCATGCACAATTGGAAACAAAAAAGCATGTTCAGTTTAAAAAATATGTTTCTCGAGACAGAAAGAGATGGAATGGACCATAACCCAGTATATGCATTGTTTAGAAAACCTGTTCCACATAATGTCAATAGGCTGAAGTTTTGCAATCAAGTGCTTAATTGTTGACATGTTGTGCAACACTTACACATAAGGTGTGACACACTAGGCACTATTGTGTTTTGGCCTCTATTGAATGCATCCGAATTTGGCACGTCATAGTCATATATGCGGTTCAGGGAGTAATGTGTACATAAAGCTAGATTGATCATTATGCAAGCATGCTTATGTCGGTATGTGGTGGCATAATCTCAACCCAAGTACTCCAATTTTTATGCACAAATCATTTATAAAAGAGTCATGAAGCCCGAAGGTATATAGCATCACTAGAGATCATCTTTCTTTGCCAATGATGAAGAAATTTTATTCTATCTATTGTATTACTACATTATGTCCAGAAAACGTCATTAGCATTAGAGTGAGCAATATATATTGTTGAATTTAATTGAATAGCCAGCATATAAAGGAATAAACTATGTTTTCTTGTGTGCACAATTGGATCCAAAAAAGCTTGTTCAGTTTAACAAAAATGTTTCTCGAGATAGAAAGAGATGGAACAGACCATAACCGAGTAGGCTGAAGTTGTGCTATGAAGTGTCTACTTGTTGTGCAACACACTTACACACGAGGTGTGACACACTAGGAACTATTTGTGTTCTAGCCTCTACGGGCCTGTCGTAGTCATATATGTAACTTAGGGAGTAGTGTGTACCTTGGTCTCCTACAGCAAGCCACGCCCCAATCCCTTCCAAAGCAACCTCTGGGATGGTGGCCTGCAAAGGGACACATAGAGTCCCAAACTAGAAGGACCCACCAAGAATGCTACAAAGGCCTCTGTCAAGACCCAGCATATCACAGCCTAACATGGATTGAGCAGGACTTGGATCAGGTGTTTGAGGCATAACCTCAAGCACCTCGTTGGCAACGTCCATCAGTGGCAAGGTCATGACAGACCTCTCACTACCGCTCCCTCGATTAGCAGTAGAAGAGGAAGAGGAGGGAAGAGAATCACTAGCTCGAAAAGATAGGCAGAAGTCATATGCTGACAGACGTTATAGACCCTTAGAATTCTAGGTTGGAGACAGAGTGTACCTCAAGGTCTCGCCTTGGAAGGGAGTTCTTCATTTTGGAAGGAAAGGGAAGTTAGCTCCTAGATTTATGGCGCCTTATCCATTCATTGAACGGGTTGGGAAGGTAGCCTATAGACTAGAGTTACCACCAGAGTTACAGAAGTTACACCCTGTGTTTCACATTTCTATGCTGAGGAAATGTCACCCTGATACCGAGTCAGTTCTACAACCTATGGAGGTAGAATTGAATGAAGATATAACATATGAGGAAGGACCATTGTCAATCCTTGATAACAGGATTAAAAAGATGAAGAAGAAATATATAAGTCTTGTAAAAGTCCTCTGGAATCATTGTGGTGTTGAAGAAGCCACTTGGGAACTAGAGGAAGAGATGAGAAGGAAATACCCTGCTCTTTTCTCTTATTATGTTTTGTCGATTTCGGGGACGAAATCCTTGTAAGGGGTGGATAATTTGTAACATCCCTGACCTGGGTTATGAGTTAACCCTAGGTGTTTTGCTTAATCATGTAATTAAAAACTTGTTATTATCCTTTGGCATGTAATTAAGTTCCTGAGGAACACACATTTTTGTTTCTGTCCTTTTTAAACAATGTTGTAGTATTTTTTTTGTAATACAGGGACCTATGTGCAAATTACCGAATTAGAGGGGTTAACTTGCAAATTTCACATGTTAAGATGTTCCTATGGTGATGAGACATCATATGAGTAAATATGATGAGGTATGATGGATTCTCCAAGCTTGGGCACTAAGATGCAGCTTGTGGAGCAACCTTTGTGCTTAAAACCCTAATTTTGGTGTAAAATGCAATTTTGGTGCAACTTGTAAAATATACCTTTTAGAATATCTTTTATGACTCTTGACATCATTTAGAGTAATAATGATGAAGGGGGCACTTCATTTGAATAATCATATAATAAGGAACACCTTTGTAATGAAATCACCAAGTTATGAGTAATGGAACCCTCTTATATGTGCAACTAGGTAGTATGTTGACCTTCTTTGCCTTTAGTTCTTGGTCTTATAAGGAGTTTTGCCTTAGAACAGAGGAGAATGGCTAAGGAGAAGCTAGGTAAGCTTGGACCATCTTCTTACTCGAATTCATGGAGGAAAGTGGATTATAAGGTTGGTTTTATGGTTATCTCACTTAGCTTTCTTGTTCTAGCCGACTTTCTCCAACCTATTCTTGGAGAAACACCTTTGGCCGACCTGTGGATCTCAAGATGCCATTAAAGGCTTGAAGCTTGGAAGCTTGGAGCTCTAGGAACAACCATAAGGCGGGTTTTATAACTCTAAACCTCTTGCTTTCTTATGCATATCATTATTCTTGCAAGTAGTAGTTAGTTCTTCTTCTTCCCCACTCTTCCTTGCACTTTTGCAAGCAAAACCACGAAGTAACTGACCTGTTCCAAGGTTGAATAAGATGGGTGTGAATTCCTAGGTTACTTTACCAAATGACCTTGGACCATTTGGTCTAAACGGTTTGCAAACCGTTTGAAATCAAACGATCTCAAGACCGTTTGATTTCATGCGGTCTTGCAAGACCGTTTAGATTCAAACGGTCTTCAAGACCGTTTGGTAGAGTTGACCAAGTGAAGACCATTTATAGGTCTGCTGTATACATGTTGAGTTAATCATCTACAAAGAGTTATATTCTAATTGCAAACCAATCATAAGTTGAAGGCATTTCAACCCTCTAAACCCTAATCGGGTTCAATTGATGATTTCAAGGATTGATTTTGTTGAACTTAGGGTTGAGTGCACCAAACGGTCTCAAGACCATTTGGGGGTTCACTCAAACGGTCTCAAGACCGTTTGGTGACAACCCAAGACCATTTGGAGGTCTAGGGTTAAGGTAATTTGATCAAATGAGGGTCCAATCACAATAGGTTGATGAATTCAGTAAAAGTGCTGATTTTAGACTTAATTAGGGTTCAACCCTTATCAAATTGACTTAGATTTTGATGTGAGTTTGGGAAAATGGTCTCAAGACCGTTTGGAGAGTGTCCAAACAATCCCAAGACCGTTTGGGCCAAGTTGGGGCCCAATTGGAGGTCAATTGATGGGTTCAACTTCAATTAAATTCATATTGATCAATGTTGATGGTTAACCGATTACAAACCCTAATTGAATTAGATTCAACCCTAATTGGCTATCAATTGAGGGTCAATTGAGTGTCCAATTGGTTAAGGCTAACCCTAATTGGCTCAATTGATAAGTGGTTAACATATTTGAGGTCAATTGAGGGGCTCAACCTTGAAAACCCTAATTGATTACAAGTGTTGATGCACTTTTTGGGTGCAATCGGTTTTGAGAGGTTTGGACCAAACGGTCTCAAGACCATTTGAATCCAAACGGTCTCAAGACTTTTTGGGACCAAACGGTCTCAAGACCGTTTGGGCTCAAATGATCTCAAGGTCGTTTAGATCCAATCGATCTCAAGGCCATTTCAATTCATGCGATCTCAAGGTCGTTTCAATTAAAACGGTTTCAAAGTCAACTCTCTCGAACGGTCAACAAGTTGAAACTATCTCAAGACAATTTAGATTCAAACGGTCTTGAGGGTGACAAAGTTCAAATGGTTTGGAAGTAAACCTAACCAAACGGTCAACACTTCCAAACAGTCTCAGGACCATTTGGAGGTTGAAAGTGTGTAATCGTTTGGGGAATTTAGGGTTATGATTACTTAATGCTTTGAAGGTTTAAATGGTTCAATGGTTGTCTAATCCAAACCCTAATGATACCTAAAGACATTAAGGGGCTAAGTGATTAATAGATTGACCCATGTTGTGAATTAATGGTGTACTTTACCAATGTACCCTTGAAGGGCTCAAGTAGATGACACCCTTGTTTAATCAAACCCTAATAATCATAATAGTGGTGACATAGCTTATGTTAATCAAAGTTGATGTGACCTAACCTAATCTAGAGTGATGTAATCACCATACATTAGTAAGAGGAGAGAGAAGGTCCCATTTATGGTTGAAATTCAAGTAAAGTATCTTCAATGTATATGAATGAGCATGATTAGGGTATGATCCACCTATGTGAGATCATGAAAACCCTAAATATGATAATTAATGAATCTTAACCTAATTTGAGGGCATCAATGATGATAATTCTCATACATGATGATGCTATGAACTCAATTCACCATGAAGAGAATAATAAACCCTAATTCTAGGGTAATAACATGTAATGTGAATAGTAAACCCTAATTGAGGATGATGTGATGAAATGTACAATAAACCCTAATTCCAGGTTATGCTTTTAAGCATGAATCTTTATAATTGAAGTATGAAGTGGGGAATTAGTGCTCCTAATCATAATGAAAGGGATTGAATAACCCTAATTGATACTAATAAGGGAACCTAGCCTTAGTAAAGGCATAAAGGTACAACCCTTGAAATGGAATGTTATTTCTGCCTTATAAATTGCTGATTTAGAAATGAAATGTTATGATTGTCAAGTTGAATTGACTATGCAGGTCCTCATAAGAGATTAATCATAACCAGTTAAGGGTTATGATAGTGTATTCATTGAAAGCATATTGTAGGCTATATGAATAGTAATGTATACTATGTTGTCTATGTTTAAGTGACAACATATGAAGTTAGTGGGCTGTAAGAGCCATGAGTAACATCAAGGTCATGCTGATTAGATGACTTATGATGATTTGATATCCATTTGACAACTGATATGAGATAAACTTGATACATTTAGTATTCTTCTATTATAATGATATTTGATACTTAAATGCTTGGAAAACATGCTTGATATTAAAAGAATACTGAAATGTACCTAATTAATCAAGTATAATCATACAATGTAGAGCCATGATGATAGATCCATCATTGTCAGTAGTTAAATGATGGTGAAACATGTTTTCCTAAGGGAACTCCTGGATCACATACTTTTGAGTATGTGGGGGAATATGGATGCGAATATCCTTACGTCCTAGTGTAGGAGTTGATGTAGATGTATCTTAATCTATCAACACTACACTATGTGTTTATTCCGGGATGATGTATCACTAATCACCCGAGGAATCTTTAATGCCACATCGATGAGAGATAAACATGAGATCTTTCGATGGTGAAGAGAGTATAGAATGCCACTGTGACTCTAATAGCGAAATGCCAGAATACCCTGGTGAGCTATAGTAGCAGAGACACTAGATGTCCTGCATGTTGATCCTCACACTGACTTAGGAAGATGAGGTCATAAGAATCTGGCTCTTTTGATGACCTAGGTATGATACTGATGCGACTTAATAGTGATCGGTTGGGGTATGAGTGGTATACCTCATCTCCGCAGGGCATAATAATGTTTGTAAATCATAATCAACTGCATAGCATATCTGCTTAGGTTGAACTACGAGACACAATGATTGAAGTTATACTGCTTAGTATACATGTTCTTCATATTCTTTAATGCAGTTGCTTTACTTAAATGTCAAATCTACTGTTGGTTATCTTAAAAGCTTTTATTACTTATGTTGATATTTGATTGCTATAATAAAGCTTCTGGCGGAGAGTTATAACTCTCACTGGGACAATTATTTAAATTTGTCTCACCCCGTAGATTTCAACTTTTTAGGTGGTCGCCGAGGACGAAGGAACCTGACTACAGGTGAACAGTACCAGCAGTAGAAGAACCAAGGGCAGCAGTGAATCTCAGGTGGAGATACTGACTGCTGAGTCATGTAGATAGTTAGTCTTATGTCGTCTCTGTACTCTCAGGTCCTAGGAGACAGTAGGTCTGAGATTTTGGTTTTTAAATCTTGATATTTTGTATTTGAATGTATATAATCACTCAAGAAGTGATTTAACAGAGATGTAAACTGTTTACTTTGCTCTTATAAAGGAAGTTTATGATTTCAAGATCATGTCTCAAAAAGTTTTAATTTTTAGTGATTTTTCGTATTCCGCTGCTAATCGAATCGCTTCCGCTAAGTTTATATCATGTTTTGGAGATCGGAGCCCACACCTTTGCACTTAATTCTTTCAATTGTTTGACATCAGTAGCTATCCTCTGGATCTGAGAGGTGATAGTTTCCAGAGCCTTGGATTCAAATGAAGGTCCTTCACTAGCCTTCTTAGCTTGTCCCCTGTCTGATCTATCGTAATCAGTGCTGGCTTGCAACTCAGCCATGTTCTTGATGATCTTCTCAAATCTTCTCGGCTTCTTCCCCAGAAAGTCACTGTCTGCTGCTGCATTCAGTGAAACCCTTTCCTCAGGGGTTAGACCATTGTAGAAGGTAGATATCAAGAAACCTTTCTTATAGTTGTGATGAGGGCAGTCCCTCTGATATTCTTGGTATCGTTCCCATGCATCATGGAGATTCTCATTTGGCTTTTGCATGAAAGATGTAATCCTCTATCTATTCCAGACGGTTTTCTCAGTAGGATAAAACTTATTTACAAAGGCATCCTCCAGTGCACTCCATCCATTCAGAGCTTGGTGGGGCAGCCCCAGGTACCATGATAGAGCCTTATCTTCCAAAGAAAAGATGAAAACCTTGCAATAGATTACCTCCTATGGGACTCCCCGCATCTTGATGGTGTCACAGATGTTCTTGAAAGCATCTAAATGGTGATAGGGATTATCATTCTTCAAACTCCCTCTAAAGCTTTTGTTCTGAATCATGGAGATGACTGATGGCTTTAGCTCGAAGTTGGTTGCGTTGAATCTCGGGATGATAACAGGACATTTGGAATTGTTAGCCTTGGTGGAAGCTAACTCCCTTAGGGTCTTTTCCTCTTCGTTGGAATTGTCACTGTCACTGCCTCCCTAGCACTGTTCTTGATTATTTTGATTCCTTCAGTGCCTCCGCTGATGACGACGTCTCTCCCGGTGATGGTCATCCTCAATCTTTTTTGTTTCTGGATCTTCAGCTTGATCATTGTCGTCATAGCGGTCATTTTCTTCAGGTGGAGGTGAGTGAGGTCTAGCTCTTGCTTGGCGCTCAGCTTCTGAAAGAGGTTGTTCAATGCGAGGCGGCATGTTTGATGATGTTGGTGCTTAGTTGGGTAGAACGCCTTCCTCCTGAGTACCTAAATAGAGTGTAAAGATCAAGTTGGAAAATCTATTATTAATAATAAGAATTACTCATTTTAGGTTAAGATATAAAAAAGGAAGAAGAGAGTGTTGTCAAGCTCATTTCTAAGATTGAGGCACTGGAGTGTCGTTAGTGGATTCAGGTTTGTCAACAGTACCGTTTTGCCTTGTCCCCGGCAACGGCGCCAAAAAGTTGACCCGCCTAAATCACGCGTCCGAAAAGTGGGGTGGATTTGAAGTAGTCGGACTTTTAAATTTATAACCCAAAACCTTCTAGGCCCCCACAACTTTGTTTATGGGGTCGAAGTAGATATATGGAGTCGAACACAGGGACAAGGGTGGTAGTGTTGGCGAACACGGAATCGACACGTAACACTCTGATATGGGTAAGGAGATGATAAGGTTCCCTAAGGGAACAACATGCTAAGATCGATAAAACAAAAGAAAACTATCTCCAACTAGAGCTACGAGGAAAAATTAAGGTTTTATAGGTTTATCAGTTTTTAGGGTTTTTTGCGCAATGGAAATAGAGAGATAACACTATCACTTTAGTAAGGAATGAAGGAGAAAGCTTCGGTAAAACAAGCGGCAGCAGAAACATCCTGTACCCCTCCTCTCGAAGCGGGTACCTCTAACTAAGCATCAACACCCCTCTCGAGGTTGCTAGACTTAAGTTAGAGTGGAAAGGTTACTAAAGCAACTCCGATCCTGGGCACTCTTGTACACTAATATCGGACCAAACACTAGAGCCACAACACCTCTCTCGAGGCTGTTGCAACGGGAAAACATGATTCGGTAGCTAATCAAAACGCGATCCAAGCGTACAAGCTAGAGTTCAGATGTTAAACATAGAAATCATGCAACAAAAGGGAACAAACATAAAGCAGCAGATAATTAAGGATCTTCTAATTCCATTAGCATAAAAGGGTCTGATTACATTGCATAAGTAAAAAGAGTAAATGACTGAAATAAATAAAGATAAATGTCGCCTTCTTGATTTAGAAGGGAGACAGGTAGTAGCAGACCATCCAGCCCGATACCGGGCAGGAGCCTTTCCCGATACACCCGTGTCGGGCGGCACACCCTCTCGGGCAACACGCTCATGACGGGTGGACGTATCGTGAGGGGTGCCCATGCCCGATACGATCATGTCGGGAGGCACCCTCTCGGGCGACACACCGTGACTGGTGATGCATATCGGGCTTGGTATCGTGTCGGGCCAGAGTGTTGCTTTGAGTATCGGGTACTCCTATCGGGCACTCCTATCGGGTGTCCTTGTTGGTCAATATCGGCCTACAGCGGTGCCCGGGGCCGACCCTAAGTCAACCGTTCCCTCCCTCTCGGGATGGGGAAGTGCTCCCCTAGATACACCCGACACACCTCTGAGCCACAACACACTAGCTCCAGATACTTTCCTAAGTTGCCTTTCGAGAGATTTGGACCCGTCCCATCGGAGTCCTGTAGCTGCTATTTATAGGCAGCAGTTGGGAGAAGATGTGGTTCTTCGGGTGCCACGTGTCCTTCTTCAGCTCTATCATCGTAGATTTAGGGGTGCCCAATATGCGCATCGCCCATCACAAGGATGTACGACTGGGAGAGTGTCGATCAATGTGACGAGTGGCACCTGCTGGTGGGTGGCCTGTATCGCACGACACGCTTCTGTAGTCGTGGCGAGTTCGGCTCCCTGTCGGGTAAATGGCGTATCGCTCGTCCGCTTCCTCTTGTGCGTCACCCTCGTGTCGTGCAGCAGTGTATCGTGCTGCCCTGTCGGGCAGTGAGCGTATCGGCCGGCTGGTTGGTAGGAAGGCCAATGCAGGTGGAACACGTTCGTGGGCTGGGACGAGCCTTTTTGCTGATAAATGAGTTAAAAATCGAGGAAAACTCTGTAAAAGATGATAGTTTTGAGTTAAAAGCGTAGCGTGGCCTATTTATGCAAAAACATGACAAAAAGGAGAGGAAAATAGTTTAGAAGGGCAGATTTGATAACGAAATAAGGGCAAAAAACATCACAAAATTTGGTGTTATCACACCCTACCCTTAGGGTTTCTTTTAATCACAACAAATGCTACAAAGAAAGGTGTAATACATCTATCACGTACTTTTCAAATCTTTACAACACATGATACCTGGGATCTCAATCCCTTATCACATTACTAGGAATTCTCATCCCTTCACATCATTATCATAATTACTGGATATGGGTATTCAAACCCTTAGATTATCACATAGCATTGTTACCTCTGTGACATGTAACCATTACCTCTAGGTCCTTAGACCAAGGTATTCATTTCATTAGTTGTACAAGTATTCTCATGGCTCACAAGGCCATCACACATCTTGTCACCTCTCACTAGGCAACAACTTATTCCCATGGCTCCCATAAAGATTTCATGCGACATAAACATTCACTGAATAAAGACTACTATCAACAAATCATATAAAATCAATATATGTGTGAAACCTTGGAACTGAGCTGAATTTGGGTTTCCATGCCATTCACTGGGATATCATGCATCAATAATAATATTGAATAAATAAAGTCTATCATGTCAAGAAAATCCCTTCAAATGAATTTCACGATATCGATTCGCAAATATCCAACTTTCCTCAAATCTAGGGTTTCACCCTCTTCACTGAGATACAAAACAAACACTACTCACTTTAAACAAAATCAAAGATAGTATTTGACATATATATGTACTATTAATTTAGATAAACAATCATTCAAAACCAAGGGGATCTAGATAAGCAACTTTCTCTATTTACTTATACAACAAATTTCAGTCATAGACAAATTCCTTATATTTCAGTTTACTCTTATAACCTCTGTGAATACTTAGGGAATTCACATTAGAATGCATTGTATACATTTCTAAAACAATTTTATCATCTGAAATTCTTTCAAATAAAGGAAGAATCCATTTCATATCATTTTGCAACAACTTAGAACAAATAGACAATTTTGGGTTTGTAGTCGCATACTAAGCAATTAAAGATTATGGTTGATTTAACCAATTTTTGTGCAATATACTATTTAAAGGAACTTCCCACTCACCCTAAGGTGTGAATACACCTTAAAAACGTATCCCATATCTAAAAATCTCGAATCCATATCAAATCCCTAGCAATTCACCCAATTCTTCTTCCTTTCAACTCGGAAACCCTAAACATGAGGGATTATGAAGACAAAGTGAGAAAAGGAGAAGTTTTGATACCATTTTGGATCAAATTAGAGTTGGGACGGAACTTTGACATGTAATAGAAGATTCACCATGAAACTATATCCAAAGAAGCTAAACTTACATGATTTCATCATTCCTCGGACCGTAAAACCCTAGGTCATCATCTCCATCAATTTCTCCTCTCGAACCCTAACTCTCCCTCTCTCTCTCTAGGATTTTATTTCTCTGGATTGAATCATGAATTATGAGAGCTTATTGTGTGTTAGGTTGAACATATAGAGCAATTGAGCTGCTTGGGTTAATTGCACATTGACCCCTCACTAAACTTTTTCTTATTTCAGCAGATTTTTCTATCATAAAAAGGTTTCTGTGAATTCGTGTATTTCAGAGATCAAACCTTCTCCAAAATTTATGATAATTTGTCATGTTATGTATAATTGAGTTACAAATCTTATTTAAAATTTCAGATCATTCCAAGCTTCCATTAAATAAATACAAATCTAATAGTTTACTGCTATCCAAAATTCTATAGAAATGTCAGTTACTGTAATGCGTCTACTGATAAGGTCTAAACTTATCCAAAAATTATGAAAATTTTACATGTTGTTTATGATTGATTTTCAGATCTCCAGTTAAAATTTCATATCATTTGACTTTACCAATAAATAAATAAAAATAAAACACTACACTACTGAAAAACACTCTGTCAGTATTTTGGTCGAAGTATAATTTGACCGAGAACCACATTCAACGAACACTCAAATATTCTGAAATTTTTCTCCAATATGCATGATTGAGTTATCCATATCATATCAAAAATTAAATTAAATGATTTTTGTTTATAAAATATGAAAAATTATTTACCACACTGCTATCCTGATCAAATTCCATACTCATGTATCATCAAAACCCTAGTTTCAGCCAACTAGGGTTTATATTTCTCAAACCCTAATTTCTCAAACAATAGAACACTTAACATTCTTATTAGGTTTGAAACATCATAATTGAATTATCACCATTAATTATATTTAAGCAATGATCAATCCAATTAAGCATATAATCATCCAGGTAAACCCTAGTTTACCAATTAAGCTCAGATGCGGTCATAACAATATAGTCAGATTATATATAGTAGTCACCACAAACGTGACCAACATATACATCCACCTCAAAAGTGGGAAAAAGACATCACATGTTATCATCATGAACAAAGCATAAGAATGAGACAAAGAGAAATTCCAAATATGATCACAAGATCAGTAACAATACAAGGTACTTTACATGAAGCATATTTTCCAAAAGAACAAGATATGCGTAGGCCAATGTCCATAGGGCCTAGAGAAAGATAAGCGTAGGCCAATTTCTCAAAGGAATAATCAAGGGGTGCAAACATACCTTTCTTTAGAGTCTAAACTGTCCAAGATCACTTCTAGATCCAATTTTAGGTCTATAAGTACCTAATAATCGTATATGTAGATTTTGAAGTCAATTTCACATTGATTACTTAAACCCAAAAAACACCTTTTTCCTTATATGTGAATTTGTTATGAAAACCGTGCCATATTTTATATTATCTTTTTTGAGTTCAAAACATATTTTATTATTTTTGTGACTTATAAATTATTAGTTATGAATTTTGCAAGTTATTATATAATTAGGAAAGTCCATGAAAAATCACATATTTTGAACATTTTATTTTTGCAAAAAAACCAGTACCATTAGAAAGCTTGTATTTTTATGATTTCACAACATACTTTACTTTATTTGTTTGAGCTATAAATTAATTATTATGAATTTTAGAAGAACCATCCAATCAAAATATACCAAAATCCCTATCTGTAGAGAAATCCGGTCAAAGGTCAAGCTTCACTTAGCTGACCCAATCGGGCTTCACCACCTGGTGTAGGCACTCCAAGAAACTAGGTGCAGAGTCTCAGCATTGTAAAACAAAGCAAGAAGGGGCAAAAAGACAAATATGCCCCTCGTGAGAAAAGCATAGAAAGGAGGAAACACAAAGGGGTAGAAGGGGAAATAAACACAAGGGAAACACCCCCCTCGCAAGAAACCAACCACATCCGTGAGGAGGAACTCGTGGCCAAGAGCTAGTGGGAGTTGGGGGCTCCTATGCACCCAAAAACTACCTCAGCAGCCTCGTGAGGTCGCCATGAAGCCATGGAGACAATCCCAAATCAAGAAGACCTGAGGTGACAATCAACCATACCAGACACTTTGTGAAAACACCTCACCACACAAAACATATAGAGGAAGGGTGAAGAATTGGAAAAACACAATTCAAGGAAAAAAGAACATCACCTATGCTTTAGTTGTACTCCACGGGACTTCAAGCAGTACTTGACAGGTCATAGTAGGATCTCTGGTTCTCTGTCAAGGAGTCACCGACAAGCAACAACATCCCGAGTTGGGCATGACATCTTGGGCAACCACAGAGGAAAAGAAATAATGTACGTGATCATGATGGCACACTAAATGCTCCTATTGGACGAATTGAAGGTCCTAGCCGTGTACAAGCTAAGCTCGCCCCGAGTTTCAAAAAGTAAAGTTGGGGTTCGATAGGGTGAATGGGGTATGAAGAAGAGAAATTTGAAGGCTAGAAAAGTTTCTAGTAATTTCATGAAGCTTTACGAGAGGTTATATATATAGGGTAGGGGTGTAATGGGGCTTTCGATCTTCAATTGAAAGGGAAAGGTTTCAAAGAATTTGGGATTTCATACAGAGAGGGTAAAGCATAGGGAAAGTAGGGATCGGGCGATGCACATCAATGAGATGAACACATAGGAAAAGAAATTTGGTCAAATGATTAATCAATGAGAGAGAAATATATTTTTTAAAATCTTTCAAATCCATTGGCTAGTTTCCTAATTCAGCCCGAGCTAGGAGATAATCCCTAGATTGTTGGATAAAAAATGGACGATGTAGATACGTGCATGTATCCATGTAAAATGACAAGCCACCCGTGACAAGGATCTTAAGAAAATCGATGTGTGACATTTAAATACAAAACCTTATGCAAATAGGAAATCAAATAAAGTGAATTTGATGCATTATTTCCTTTTTTCTCTCTCCTTAAAAAAGGGTCCAAACATAAACCATATTACATGAAATTCTGCATATAGGCCAATTAAGGCATGTAGATTCTGATTATAAAATCAGATTTTCCTTTTGAATACTTTTGATGCATTAGTTAGGCAAGTCTTAGTTTCTCTTTCCACATGCATTAATGACACTAGGATTATCTAAATTTGGTGAAACTTCATCAAAAAGTTATATTTAATGTGTTGAATACGAATTTGCCTTTATTTCAATCTTTTTGAAGTTATTTACCATGTTATTCATCAATGCTTTTATATATTTCTCGCTCCTAAACTTACCCTAATTGTTAAGGTTGTCCAAATTAGATAAAAATTGACATGTATGCTATTTTTAATATGTAGACTATGATTTTGAAGTTTATTTTCACTTTTGTGGTTCCCTTTTATAAGATATGTCACATTTGATATTTATTGCCTATTATTATCTTATTTCACCATTATCTCAATTATTCACCCAATCATGTTCCGTATCTTCATATTAATACTAAAGGAGTTATGTAAGATTATTTTGCACAATTTTTTATGAAATCTCCATTTATCTCATGTGAAATATTTTATGTGTCCATTATTGGCCTAAGACTAATGTGAAAACATTAGGTTACATTAGGATAATGTATACATGCATTAGCTCATTAGGGCTATACTAAACATCTAACCTCAACCTTATTTGGCTAAGTCCAAAAGGTCAAAGATCTAGAGTAGGGTCCAAGATATAATATATTATAACACTCCATGCCTTAAAAGGATTTCATCCTCAAAATCTATTGATCCAAACATCAACAACCAACTAAACTCCACCCCTTAAAAGTTTAACCTAATAAAGCAAGCTATTCACATCAAGGTACAATGGTTATTGTTCATTGGTCAAGCATCTAACCAGCATGTCATACCAACCTAGGGTTGTACTTTAGGACCCTGTGTCTCTAACCTCTAAACCCCAAGGTTCACATTATTATCCAAAAGCCATAGGGTACAAAGGGTATAGGTCCACTACACCTTTATATTATTCCTTATATTCCTAGTCACACCTCATAGAAAATCTAGGGTTTAAGATATCTATTCCAACTAATTCTACGGTTTCACTATCCGTACTTCGGAAAATATTCATTATGACTTAGTTCAACAAAACATCGATAAAGTCCAAAACATTTTATACATATAGTAGTAAAATTTAAAATATATTTTTCTTTGAAAATCATGTGATATGAAATAAAGATCAACTCAAAATCAATGCAAAAACTAAGTCACAATTTATCCATAACAAGGTATGCTTATCCTACCATTTCTCCATACTGATAACTTATTTTTGTCCTCAAAACAAACCTTATTGCATCCAAAGATACATGTCATCACTAACTTATGGCAGGGTAAGATCACCTAAAACCTCATCTCATTAGAGTCTTCTCACCATGATTTTAATGTGAAGCTCATAGAAACCTTTCATCATGTCATGAACAACTTCGGTAAGTTCTAGGGAAAATATCTCACCTAAAGGGTGACTATGTAAGGTAAGGGCTCTAATGACAAAGAAAATATTGAAATAGTCAGAATCGGGGATCCACTCCCTACTAAAAATTTGAAGAATAGAACCTCCAGTATAATCACACCCAAAAGGTATGTTGGAGGTATTCAAAACAACCAAAGTGTAGCAGCAGAATAAAAGTAATGATTATATTCAATTTTACAACAAGATTACAAGAGTACATCATAATCTCCTACAAGGGTTTACATAAAAGGTACAACATAAGGATATAACTAGAGGGAAGTCTAAACCAAATCAAGATTGTCTCCAAGCTTTAACTCCTTAAGTCATTCCATATCTTCATGTCATCCAAGTCTTTCAACTAGGGTTGGAAGCATACCCCAGTAAGAAGAGAAAAGTAGAAGACATCAACAAAGGCTGGTATGTGCATACTAAACAGGAAATTGAGCAATATATGAAATAAAAGATATCAAAATCAAAGGCTTCACATAGAAAAGTATAGTACTACCCAAAGTGGGCATAAAATAAATTGATTTGAAACTAAGAGATAATAAAAGGAATGACTTTCCATAAATAAACAATAAAATTGTGCCACACAAGTACATGTCAAGAATTAGGACACACAACCCTTCAAAAGTAGCAACCTGCATGCATGTCAGATAAACATAACACTAGAACAATATAAAGATAAAGGCGTCCAAGCCTCACAAACTTGAAACCTAAAAGAGGATGGCGTACTGCCAAAATCCCAATATATATAAAAGGTGGGCCAAGCCTCACGAACATGAAACCTAGATATGGGGCACCACCACCTCCATCCCAAAAATAATAGGGGCATACTGCCCAAAAATCAATGCAATTACACTACTCTAGTGCTACTGAATCACATAGTATGCTTAATGTAGAGGCAAGTAGAAAGTATAGTCAGATTATACATAGTAGTCACCACAAAAGTGACCAACATATACATCCAACTCACAAGTGGGAAAAATACATCACATGTTATCACCATGAACAAAGCATAAGAAAGAGACCAAGAGAAAATCCAAATATGACCACAAGATTAGTAATAATATAAGGTAGTTCACATGAAGCAAATTTTCCAAAACAACAAGATATGGTGTAGGCTAATGTCCATAGGACCAAGACAAAGATAAAAGTAGGCCAATTGCTCAAAGGAATAATCAGGAATGAAAACATACCTCTCTTCAGAGTCTAAACTGTCCAAGGTCACTTCTAGATCCAATTCTAGGTCTCCAAGAACCTAATAATCATATATGTAGATTTTTGAAGTCAATTTCACATTGATTATTCAAACCCAAAAAATCATATTTTTCCTTATATGTGAATTAGGTTATGAAAACCATGCCATATTTAATATTATCTTTTTCTGATTTCAAAACATTCTTTATTATATTTTTCTGACATATAATTATTAGTTATGAATTTTGCAAGTTATTATATAATTAGGAAAGTCCATGAAAAATCACATATTTTAACATTAGATTTTGGTAAAAAAACCAGTACTATTAGAAAGCTTGTATTTTTATGATTTCACAACATATTGCAATTTATTTTTTTGAGCTATAAATTTTAGAAGAATTGTCCAATCAAAAATTACCAAAATCCCTATCAACAGAGAAAATTCATTCAAAGGTCAAGCTTTTCTTTGTTGGCTCAATCAGACTTCACCACCTGGTCCTGGCCCTCTAGACAACTAGGCACATAGTCTCATCGTTGTAAAACAAAGCGAGAAGGGAAAAAAGACAAATATGCCCCTCGCTAGAAAAGAAAAGAAGGGAGGAAACACAAAGGGGTAGAAGGGGAAATAAATAGAAGGGGAACATCCCCCTTGCAAGAAACCAACCATGGTCATGAGGAGTAGCTCCAGGCCAAGACCTAGTGAGAGTTGGGGGATACTATGCCCCAAGAAACTACCCTAGTAGCCTCTCGAGGTCGCCACAAAGCCATGAAGACAATCCCAAATCGAGAAGACCTGAGGTGACAATCAACCATACTAGACACTTCGTGAAAACAACTCCCCATAGAGTAGATACAGAGGAAGGGTGAAGAACTGGAAAAACATGATTCAAGGAAAAAAGAACATCACTGATGATTCAGTTGTACTACACTGGACTCCGAGGAGTACTTGTCAGGTCATAGTGGGATCTCAGGTTCTCTGTCAAGGAGTCACTGGCAAGTAGTTGCATCCCGAGTTGGGCATGACGTCTTGGGCAACCACAGAGGAACAAGAAAAATGTACATGATCGGGATGACACATTGAATGTTCTTGTTGGGACAAATTGTAGGTCCTAGCCGTGTACAAGCTAAGCTCACCCCGAGTTATAGAAAGAAAAGTTGGACTTTGATAGGGCGGATGGGGTATGAGGAAGAGGGATTTGAAGGTTAATTTTTTTTTCTAGTAAGTCCATGAAGCTTTATGAGAGGTTATATATATAGATTAGGGGTGTAATTGGGATTTTGAACTTCAATGGAAAGGGAAAGGTTTTGGATAACTAGGGATTTCATATAGAGAGGGTAAAGCATAGGGAAAGTAGGGATCGGGTGATGTGCATCAATGAGATGGATGCATAGGAAAAGAAATTTAATCGAACGATCAATCAACGAGAGAGAAATCTATTTTTTAAAATATTTCAAATCCATCAGCCAGTTTCTTAATTCAGCCTGAGCTAGGAGACAATCTCCAGATCATTGGATAAAAACCAGAAGACATAGATACATGCATGTATCTACGTAAAATGACAAGTCACACGTGACAAGGATCTTAAGGAAATTGACCTGTGACATTTAAATACAAAAGCCTATCCAAATAGGAAATCAAATAAAGTGAATTTGATGCATTATTTCCTTTTTTCTCTCTCCTTAAAAGTGATCCAAAAATAAACCATATTACATGAAATTTTTCACATAGGCCAATTAAGGCATGTCGATTCTAATTATAAAATTAGATTTACTTTTGAAAACTTTTGATGTATTAATTAGGCAAGTCTTAGTTTCTCTTTCTTCATGCATTAATGACTCTAGGTTTATCCAAATTTGATGAAACTTCATACAAAAGTTATCTTTAATGTGTTGAATATGAATTTGAGTTTATTTCCATCTTTTGAAGTTATTTACCATGTTATTCATCAATTATGGCTTTTACATATTTTCTCTCTCCTAAACTTACCCTAATTGTTCAAGGTTGTCCAAATTATATGAAAATTGACATGTAAGCAATTTTTAATACGGAGATTATGATTTTGAAATTTATTTTCAATTTTTTTCTTCCCTTTTATAACATATGTCACACTTGATATTTTTGGCCTATTATTATCTTATTTCACCATTATCTCAATTATTCAACCAAATATGTTCCATATCTTCATATTAATACTAAAGGAATTATGTAATATTACTTTGCACAAATTATTATGAAATCTCCATTTATCTCATGTGACATATTTTATGTGTCCATTATTGGCCTAATACTAATGTAAAAACATTAGGTTGCATTAGGGTGATTTATACATGCAATATCTCATTAGGGTTATACTAAACATCTAACCTCAACCTTGTTTGGCAAAGTCCAAAAGGTCAAATATCTAGGGTAGGGTCCAAGATCTAGTATGTTACAGATAGGAGGTAGGACGAGTGTCCCTAAGGACCAACCGACCAGTCAAGAGGCGAGACGACTAGTTTAAGGGTTGAACCAATCTACCCAGATTGGCAAGAACAAATCTACACCAACAACAGGTTCATTCATGTGATGTGATGATTGACCAAGGTGGTAGTAATTTCTTATGGATCCAAGGAATTATAATAGACATGGCTATAACCATCACTTTTTGTTTTATATTTCATGTTTACATTTTGAGATATAGTATGTATATGATACATACTATATGTGTGGTGATTGGATACAATATATGTATATATATGATATATATAAATCCCTCAATCAAGCGTATTAAGTCGAAGATGCTTTCTAATATAAATACACATGATAATCTTGTTTGACTAAGAATAGATTATGCCAAAGTGTGGTGCACATTCTACCCCATGGAAGTGTGATGGTAGTAATGTAGGTTCTGCCGAAGCAGGGTGTATTATTATTATATCGACGATTGGGTCAGGCTTAACTGGTGATTTTAGTGTGTCTAAGCTCAAAAGCATACAAATGACTATGACAATGGGTTGTGTATATCATCTATCCATAATTACATATGATGCAATTGATAAAAGTTCCCTACCTTAATGGTTGATTATGTTTTTTAATGTTGGTCGGGTCATAGTTGAATCATCTTGGATCTTGGCTCATTAGAAAATTATTTGCTATAATTTTTTGAATTGATACTCAAGGATTATTAATTTGAAAAAAATAACAAGAATGATAGTTAATTAAAGACCTAATTATTATCTCCCAAAATTTTAATTAAAACAAATAAAAAAATGAGTTTTTGACAAAATTTCAAATTCTTTTATAGAATCAAATGGCAACAAACAACAATCACTTTTCTCTACGATCAGTCCTTGAGAAGGACGAGCTAAATTAGAATTCATGACTAGTTCAAGATGTTGAGAATTGTTCTCACATAAGAGTGCGAGCTCTATGTCCTTGAGATGACAAAACTAGATGAACCACTTCCAACTGCACCTAAGGCTGACAAGAATGCTTTCAAGAAGCATACTAAAGATGTTTTGGATGTCAAGTGTCTGATGCTATGCTCCCTAAAATATGAGTTGCAGAGGCAACATGAGAACATGGATGTGATTCATATGGTCACACATCTCAAAAACACATTTCAAGATCAGGCAACACAAGAGAGATATGATGTCTCCAAGGTAGTATTCAAATGTAACATGGAAGAAGGAGATCTAATAGGTCATCATGTGCGCAAGCTTATTGAGTATGTGGAGAATCTTACTAGGCTTGGATTCCCCTTGGGTCAAGAGTTGGCCAGTGATGTGATTATGTAGCCTCTGTTAGAATCATATAGTCAATTCATCATGAATGACTTTGACAAATCATTGACATAGTTGTTGGGCATATTGAGAACAACTGAGGGAGAGATGAAGAAAGACAAGCCCAAGTTTGTGACAGTGATCAGCAAGACAAAGGGGAAGTCTAAAGGCAAAGGCAAAACTAAGAAGAGTTCTAAAGTTGGCCTGAAGCCCAAATATTCAGATCTCAAAGCAAATAGAGGAGTGAAGAAAAGAGGCAAATGTCACCCTTGTCACCAGCCTATACATTGGAAAAGAAACAACCTACTTTGGTTAGAGGAACTAAAGAAGAAGAAGGAAGGTGTTGAGGCCTCCACTTCAGGTATAAACTTTATAAGATAAATTTGATTACTTCTTCATCTTAGTATATGATACCAAATAGAGATCTGACATATTTGATGTGCATGATCTGATAAGAACTAAAAGCCCTCATAGAAGGACAAAGTGGACAAGGTGAAGTAGGAGTTGCAGAAATTTTGGTATATTTTTAAAATTTATCTTATCCCAATGGACTTGTAATAGATATTGTCGAAATGCTATTTTTATTCCATGAAAATGGAAAATTTTACTTTAAGCATCTTGTGAGGCAAGAATGGCGAATCAGTAAAGTAATATATTAATGTTTCTATTTCAAAAAATATGATCATGTATGGCTATGCCCAAATATCTAAATGGTCTTTGTATGAAATTTTTGATATGAGTGTTTATAACGTTAATACCATAGTATTATAATTGATAACTCAAGGCTATCATTAGAAATAGTCACCTTGGACATACATTTAAGAAATGCATGTCTAGAATACATATTGATCCACATTCCGTTGGTTATCGAACTTAAGGAAATATGCAATTCTTACTTGTGCACAATGTGACATGACATCCTTTACTAGATGTAGTGGGGGGATAAGCTTTCCATATGAATTCATACATATGATACATGAAGATCTTGTGGAATGAATGCTATAGATATTTACTTATACTTCATTTCATTTACAAGTAATATGACGATATCTACTCAGTAAAATAGATATAAAATATCTTGAAATGTTCAAGGAGATTATAAATGAAGTATAACTTAGATGAAAGTATTAATAAACTTTGATGAGATCAAATGTTGAAATACTTTACATCATTGCCTTGAGAAATTTCAAGAAAGAACTGTGATAATGTATCACAAGTCAAATACATTTGAACATGATGATGCATCAGAATGAAGGAATTATACCACGATTAGTCATGATATATTTATCAATTAAATGTAGTCTTCTTATATCCTCATAAACATATACCTATCACTGAATCATGTACCATCTGAATGGTTTATAAGACATTATATATGATATGAGATGGGAATGTCCCAATATGTCAAAAGGATTAAATCCTACATTGAGAAAGTAGTTTCTTGAAAAGGTTTATCCACAAATCGTAACTATGGATATTACTATTAATCCCAATCCTATAACAAAATTGTTTTGTTAATAGGATAACTAAGTTTCTAAAGAATCAGTGGGAGTAAAAGTAGAACTCAAAATGTTCGAGATCGACAAACAGGTACAATGAGAACTAAGAGAATCACAAGTTGTTGCGGAATATCAATTTCATCATATGACACAGAACAAAATAGTTCTAGTAGAATATCTAAAATTGGAGAATTGTGAATCCAACAACTAAGATATATTGGTCATGACATGATGAACCAACTAATAAACTAGAAATTATTAAGTACCAAAATTTGAGTAATGGCTCAAATCCATTATGGAGTCCATGTAAACGGATAAGGGATGACCTTGATAGTACTACCTAAAGGGGTAAAGCCCAAAAGGTGAAACTGGGACTTATTTCAAAAGACGTACATGGATAACATAAAAGGATGAATTGGTTTAAAGGTTTTCCCAAATCAGTTCAAGTTGTTAAACATGATAGAAATTTCTTTACCTATTGTCATGCTTGTTGTTGTAATAGACTAAGAGATATAGCATTTGAAGATAGAAACCAGATTCCTTAAAGTGAATACATCATAGGATGTGTACGTGACACAACCTAAAAGGTTTTATAACTTCATGAATGCAAATAAAGTCTATAAACTACAAAATTCAATATGGGATTAAAACAAGAAGCTCAGAGGGGGGATCTTTTAACTTGACAAGACAGTCAAAGAGTTTGACTTGAATCAAGATAAAAGATAGAATCTATGATTACAAAAGATTTAGTGGGAGATATATGAAAATTCCACATATAATTAGGAATAACATCTCAATATTGTGAATATTGAAAGATGGCATGAAAACACCTTCAATGAAGGATTAGGTGAAAATACTATGACATAGGGTCAAGACCACTAGAGATAGTTCTTGAATGTTCCACGATGAAATTCTAAGTACATATAATAGAAATGTGTTGAATGAGTTCAAAATAGAAAGATTCAATGCGAGAGAATCTGGATCAGTCTCTCACGAACCATATGTCCCAATTCTTGTAAAGAATGGAAATGACATGATTAAGACGCCATAGGTGGTAACAATGGATGAATCATGGATTCTATAAATGTACTTATCCCATATAATCTTGTATGTATTAGTCATGACAAGATGACATTAAAACCCAATAAGGGTTATTGGAAAGTCATTAAAGATATCCATTAATACTTGAGAAGAACTTAATGATATATTGTTAGTTAATAGAAATGAGGAAGAGTTGAGTATAAAGGGTTACACTGATGCAAGCTTCCATAATGACAAAGTGATCACAATAAATATGTTTTAATTTCAAAGAGGAAAAGAGTTATGAGTTGGAAGAATTCTGAACTATAAGACATTAATTCTATTCTGCATTAGAGGCTGAGTATACTTGTGTTATGAACACAGAGGAATACTATATGGATCTAGAAGTTCATATGTTGAAATTGTAGATTTTCCAACCATTGATGACTCAATAGCGATATTGTGACAGAAATGAGCTACTTGTTAGGCAAGGAATATAAGATAGCATATTACGGTGGTTTCATCTCACAACAAAGAGATAAGAAACATGCAATATACTGACTAATAGCAAAGTGTTGCTAACCCCCTGGATTAGCACTTGCACAGAAGAAACATGGTGGACATGTTTGAATTGCTAAGAATGAAATTCATGGGTGATTGGATCTAAGTGCAAGTGGGATTTGTTGGTAAGGTATGCCCATAGATCCAATCATGTGATGATTGACATGGCATATATCATAAAGGATTTGATTAATACTCATAAAGGCAAGCTTCCAATTCATTCTGTTTCATTTAGTTCTGAGATAATGAGGAAACATCATGAATATCTAAAGAATGACAATACTCAATGACGTATGTCTTCAAATATGTGACTTGGAGAAGGCGATCATACGAATGTTAAGAATATGTACATTCTTGGTTTGTCCTTGATCAGTTGTTACTATGGAAAGGAGATAGACACCAGTAACACATAAGACTAGAGTGTGGGTTGATTGATGACTGAATCTCATTAGTCATGGTATGACATATTAAACCAAGCACATAGATACATGTTAGAGAACAATGTATCATACATACCCACCTTGACAGTGACACATGATAACCATCATTGGTAGTTATAGTCATCTCTCATAGTGGAGGTGGTGATTATGATTCTTAGATATGAAATCATGCACTCATCATATGTCGTTGGATATACTTGGACATCATTAAATGCAGTCCTAAAACATGGGGATAGACTCTAAGTGATAGAGATGGGATTTGTCCCTCCTACTGGAGTTTGATATCCTGGCCACTTGATAAGTGAGACTGAGAAATGCATATGCATGCACATGTGAATCAATAGATGATATTGAGGTCACATTATCTCAAATAGTCTGCTCTTGGTTCATGGAACATGGATTGAACGTTGAAAACATGATGATTCCATGCCTCGAGTTCATCTCGGAAATCAAAGACAAAAGAATTATGCAATAACTGCAACACCTTACATAGATTGTAGGTTGAAGTTGTTCTCCAACTTTCCATTCACTTCCATAGAACTAATGTGCGACTAGGCACCACTCTCTGGTTGTGATGTCATAAGTTAGTTATGAACACTCACTGTGAATGTGATATGGGACCTATAGGGTTAAACACATAGGAACTCATCTAGAAGAGGTGTTTAATCCTTAATAATGATTGGATTGATTACTAAAATGTTTAAGTACTCAATTCACAAAATGCATCAGCTGACTCCACCCCATCCATTCGTATCATAGGGTGAGACAGTCGTTTGGTGCACTAGACGATCGTCTCAAGTGTTGATATGGTCGTTTGGGTTGTCAAGCTGATCAAAATTTGAATTGGCTAAGTTTTGCCCAAACTGTGGTGTGAACTGACCGATTCAATCTATTGAACCGATCGTTTTGACTCGAATCACCAAACGACTATTTGGGTGAGCGAGACGATCATCTCATATTTTTGAGATCGCTCGATTCATGAGAAATTAAATTGTAACAAGGAATTAATGTTGACATCCTGTCATGCATTAATTGGATTTGAATTGCCCTTATTCATATGCAATCTAGAAACTATTAGACGACTGTCTCGCATAGAAAAACAACCATCTCACCATCTAGATGACTGTTTCATATGTATCATGTTGTGAAAATTCAAGATCTTTCGCTCCCTTCCACTCCTACACAGATCTCGAACAGATTGGGAACCATGACCCTAACCTTGCCTATAAATAGAGGGGTATTGGGGCTTCCCAGAACAAATTAACACACACAATTGAGAATTAGTTGCTCTGACAATTGTTGTCCTCTCTAGTTGTGGTAACCAAGAGAGCTCAATCAAGTCCTCCCCGACTAGGGAGGGATAGAAACGAGAGAGAACAACTAAGGATCATTGTTGTGGGAGAGAAAGTTGGTGACTAGTACACCAACAGGAGGGACAACTCCTTCATGTCCATTCTATTAGGACGACATGGGTTTTAGTTGGTATGTGTGGACTAATCTAGAGGTATAAGTCCTTGGGCTACTTCTAGGAGGAGAACGTCAGACTGCAGTCTGTGGAGAGACCACTGGAGCCATTGCTGAAGTTGATCCAATCCATCATCCGTGATGAGACCGCAGAAGCTGTCAAGTTTGTTGTCTGTGGTGAAGACCAGGAGCTACATAGAAACCGTCTAAGAACAAATAGAAGGTAATTGCAACTACAATGGGTTGTAGTTGTTCAATTTGCTCCAGGACCATGTATAACTCATTAAAGCATCCTTCCTATTTTATAGTAGTTGACGTGATCTTACTATTATGGGAATATGGATAGATAATTTTTTTTAATTACCACTACCTTACTTTGTGCTCGTATTTCCCAACAAGAGACTTGTGTCAAATAAAAGGCATCAAGTATGAAAATGGTGGAGTGTTGGTAAAGAATGGTTATCTCAAGAACAATCATAGAAACCACATGCATAAGCTTTTTTGATGGAGATGCCATGAATAATATAAGTGACTCATCTAGCACGAATACAAGAGATATCACTTACCCACAAAGAGTTTCAGTACTTTAGGTTAAAAAGTAGTTTGAAAATGAGAAAGGCATGTGACTCACACAATATTTCCATTGATGTGTGGAACAATATGGGGGAAGAAAGAGCAATGTGGTTAATAATTTTTTTTAATAAGATTATAAAGTCTAAGAGTGCAGAAATAATATTATAGTCCTCATTACAAGTACAAAGGAGATATTCAAAATCACACAAACAATAGATGTACCAAGTTGATGAATCACATTTAATATATGGGAGTGGATTGTTGAGCAAAGGCTAAGATCTATAACACTGATATCTAACAACCAGTTTAAATTCATGCATGGAAGATCAACAAAATATGTTGTTTTTCTAGTAAGGAGGCTAATAGGGAAGTACATAGAAAATAAAATTGATCTTCATATGCTTTTTATTGCTTAAGAATAGGCTTATAAACAAATATTGATGTATGTGTTGTAAAGGATTCTGTAGAAAAAACGTTGTTCTAGTCTAATACATTGACTTTATTAAAGACATGTATAAGAGATCAACTACAAAATTTTAGGTCTCCTGGATGAGAGATGCCAACTTATCATGTCATAGTTGGAGTACATCAATGATCAAAATACAAGTCTTGTCTATTCATTCTTGTTAAAGATGAGTTTACAAAGCATGTTAAGGATAACATTCGCTAGTGCATGTTTTTTTTGATGATATTATGTTTATTGATGAGACAAAAGAAAGATTGAATAAGAAAGTTAAAATTTGGACAAATTTGTTGGAAACTAATAGATTTATTATCAATAAAGGAAAAAATAAGTATATACATTGTAGTTTTAGCCAATTGAGAAATTTCAATGGTGCGATCAAGTTGGAAGGAATTGATGTACCAAGACGTGATAAGCTTCACAACTTGGCTTCTATTATTCAAATGGATGAAAATGTTTGAGATAATGTTTTTCATGTGACCACTGCATGATATTTGAAATGGAGGAGAGGAACTAAATTATATTACTATATTTGAGTAAACCATCAATTTTTGGTGATTTTTACAAGAATTTACCTTAGTCAGACTGTTGAGGTTCGTAGAGTAGGCGATCAAGGGTTAAATTCAAGATTCATCCACGTGCCCCCACAAGGCCACACACTCAATCTAGCCTTCCTTTCTCACGGGCCCGACACCCAACCTCAACCAATTAGCCCCAAGGTCCCCACCCCAAAGTCAAGCCCCCGTTACTAGGTTCTACCCTTGGCCTGGCTCACGCTTGGCACTGAACTTCTCTACTGGTTGGTTGTCTACTCACTACTCATGCCAACACTTTCTTTTCCATTATGGAGGTG
Source organism: Alisma plantago-aquatica (assembly GCA_963693085.1). Taxonomy (NCBI): domain Eukaryota; kingdom Viridiplantae; phylum Streptophyta; class Magnoliopsida; order Alismatales; family Alismataceae; genus Alisma; species Alisma plantago-aquatica. The sequence continues at coordinate 860,330,156 of OY856410.1, read as the reverse complement.
ATCAAATGGTGTGGACACCACTGTCTTGGACATAGAAAGGGACAACAAATGGTTGGGTTCCATGCTCTTAGCCTTGTGAAGGCGTTTGGGTGTTAAAACGTGGATGAAGTGCGGATAAAGCTCCAAGCCCCAACCCAACCATGGTGGCGGAACCACCATGGTTTTTGTCGAGCTGAAGGAAGGAGTTAGGGAGGTAGTTATATAGTGCACAAAACTGCACAATTGGGGTGCATAAGAAAGAGCAATAAGAAAGTGAAATGAAATATTTTATAGGTGTGGAAAGGGGTGGATCATTTGCTCCGGCCACCTACTCCCATCCATGAGAGCAGGTGGGTAAGATGAATGTGTGTTCGTTGGATCTTGGTCAGGTCTATGGTCATTCGATCCAAGGAGTGTGCTAGGATGAGGGAAATCAAGTGAATTGTTGTCATGGGAAATCCATGGCCAAGAAAGGAAGCATTTTGATTGGTCGAGAGCACCTATGTCAAATTGATAACGTGGCACATTTAAATATCAAAATAAAATTTTAAATTGTGTTTATTGAACAATATTGTAAAAGTCATATCTCCTAAATCGTAACTCTTAGTTGTATGAAATTTTCACCATTTCTTCACAAATTTCTTCTACTCCTTATATTAAATGGTTGGGTTCAATATGATAAGGTTTAGGGCATTCAATTTTAAAAATTCATTTCAAAGTCTAATTATGCACTCAACTCTAGACAATGAATAACAAAGTAACATCTAGTCAGTTCCAATGAATCAATTGAGCATAATGTGACCCAAGTAATCTAGTTAAGGATGAGGGAGGTTATTGAGTATAGTTGATCATCTAATGAGTTAGGATGTACATCAATTGAATGAGAGAGAAGATCCATGTTATTACACTATGCTTAGGTTTTTTTTGGTAAGATGGGGTCGGATTACAAATCTTCCTACATTTCCTATTTTTATCCATATTATAATATGATAATTTTAATCGCATTTTTCTTAATTTGCTCAAAGAGATTTTAATCAAGTTTGGATTGATTTGTTTGGGACTCTATTTTTCGGTTGGATCGAATGAGATTCCAGATTTCCTACATTTTCTACTTTTTAATTATATGTTTAAAATAAAATATTTTTAATCATGTTTGTCTCAGTTTGTATAGGTTTTCAATTTTTGGTCAGGTCTGATCTCATTTCAATTATCCTACATTTTCTAATTTTTAATTATTATTAAACTAGCCGTACACTAAGACTCAAACAAACCCAGACAAACATGATTATAATTAATAATAATAACAATATATAAATAAGAAAATGGAAGAAGACATGAAATCTGACATGACCGCAATTCAACTTTCATCTATTCTGAATCGATTCAAAGTGAAATTGACACGACTTGACTCATCCAACTCGGAAGCCCAAACAAGACTTTAAACACTCTGATTGCTTGTGCTAGATTATGACATGTTAGATATTGTAATTGAGATACTTGTTCGGACTTAAGGAATAAGTATTTCTTGTCAATGATTTTTATAGAGAACTTTCTTATGTATGACAATAAAGGGAAAGAAGGGGGAAAATAAATTTAGTATAAAAATGGAGCAAATGGTGAAAGAGATATAATAACGTATAAATATAAAGAAGAAAGAAAGAAAGAAAGAAGAAGAAGAAGAAAAGTACGTGAACCCTTAATCTTACCATGGTTGAGGGAGGCATAAGTGGGCTGGAATTATTAAGATTTTTTGAATTATAGGATTCCTCTCAGAAATGGCATGAAGATTTACAGAAGATGGTTAATTTACTTTTTTCTTTTCTGGAATAATGTCATGTACTTTTTTTCTAACTATTGGTATGTACTTTTTTTTCTAACTATTGCTTTTGTGTTGACATAAACAAGATAATCTCATGTTACTCTGGACGATCTCCACATCTACCCTCCATAACAGCAACAGTGATGGGGAGGGATGGTGACGCTCACCCGTCATTGGTCCACACATCTTTTTTTTTCCTTTACTTAGTTACTTGTTTGGAAAAGAGTTTGATTTACGTGACTTATTGGGGGGTGGATGCCCTATCCACGCGCTGCAAAATCACCCCTCCCAATCCGGGTCTTGGTTTTACTTTTTTCTTTGCTTTTTTTGGAGAAAATAAAAGAGGGGAATATATAGTTTTGTTTATAACTTTTACTCTGTAATAAATTTTTCAAAGAAAAAAAATCTATCAGATTCATTATAAAAAATACATTTGAACAAGAATAATATTGACATATTTTTAAAAAAATAATGTTAAATAATAAATAAGTATTATTTGTATATTTTTTAAAAGAAAACAATAATGAACTGGGTATGCACATAAATAGAAAATTAGCACAAATCTTTACATAATGCTCGATTTATAAAAAATGCCCAATTATGATGCTAATGTGTCAAATTATAGTGTGAATGCACCTACTTCTTAAAGTATGTGCGAATAGAAAATTAGCACAAATCTCAACATAATGCACTCAATATCTATAGGGTACAAATACGTCCGACTATGGTGTGAATGTGTGTACTTCTTAGAATACATGCATAAATAAAAAAATTAGCATAAATCTTAACACAATGTGCCCAATATATGTAGAAAAGTACCCAATATATGTAAAAAAGCACTCACCTATGGTGTGAGTGCGCCTACTTCTTAGAGTATGTCATTAAATAGAAAATTAGCACAAATTTTAATATGTAGTGAATGATAATGCCCTCAATGCACCTACTAGTACCCTCTATGCGCTTAGTATTAATTGAATGTGTACACTATCACCCTCAATGCTCCCACTTTTGATTGAATGTGTCCACTTTTGATTAAATGTGCCTAGTAATGCCCTAAGTGCACCCACTTTTGATTGAATTTGCCCACTATCACCTTAATGCACCCAATATTAATTGAATGCACACACTATCTCCCTGAATGCACCCACTTTTGATTGAATGTGCCTATAGTGCCCTCATGCGCTCAATATTAATTGAATGTGCACACTATTGCCCTAAATACGCCTACTTTTGATTGAATGTGCCCACTAGTGCCTCAATGCACCAAATATTAATTGAATGCACACATTATCGCCCTGAATGCGCCCACTTTTGATTGAATACACTTAATAATGCCCTCAATGTGTCCATTTTTAATTGAACGTGCCTACTAGTATCCTAAATGAGCCCAACATTAATTGAATGTACACATTATCGTCCCGCTCACTTTTGATTGAATGCGGCCACTTTTGATTGAATGTTCCTAGTAATGTCCTTAATGTGCCCAATTTTGATTGAATGCACCTACTAGTTGATTGCTCCCTTTTTATTGAATGTGCCTAGTAATGCACTCAATGCTCCCACTTTTGATAGAATGTGCCTATTAGTGCCCTCAATGCGCCCAATATTAATTGAATGCGCACACTATTGCCCTGAATGTGCCCACTTTTGATTGAATGTGCCTATTTTTTATTGAATGTGCCTAGTAATGACCTAAATGTGCCCACTTTTGGTTGAGTGTGCCCACTAGTCCCTCAATGCACCCAATATCGATTGAATGTGCACACTATCACCCTGCATGCATCCAATTGTGATTTAATGCACCTAGTAATGCCCTCAATGCGTTGAATGTGCCCACTAAGATCCTCAATACACTCACTTTTGATTGAATGTTCCCACTTTTGACACATTTTAAGAATTAAAACATAGGGCTCATCAAGGAGGAGAAGGGACAACTCGCGCGTGCAATTATTTGTATGTTGGGAAAATCCTACCCTGGCGTGCTAGGTAGGTAACACATCTTGGACGCAGGTGGTGGGAAGGTGGTTTTAGGTGGGTTTCGGTGGTTTTTGAGAGGGGTAGGTAGTTTCGGAAAGAGGTGGCAGGTGGGGAAAGGAAAAGAGAGAAAAAAGAAAAAGTGAGAGAAAATTATTCCGTGCATAATTTTTTATTTGTAATGAGTTTTTTGACGAAATAAATACCATTAGATTTCTTATAAAAAAAATACAATCTAACTAGACTAGTATTCATATATGTTAATAAAAATATTTTTATGCATTATCACTAGAAATGAGTGTGAAGAAAAAAGTAAAGGAGAAGGAAAAAGCAAAGAGTTGTTTATAACTTTTAATCCAATATTTAGTGGGATTGGATCACTTTTCAGTTGAATGTGCGCACTTATACGACTATTCTGTGATGAGGTTAGTGCCTCCGTGTACGTTCAAGATGTCACTTCTTAGAATGGCCCAACGGAATCCAAGCATGACTACTATAAATAATTGCAATGGTTCACCCTCCTTACCTCTCTTCCGTTAGGATCCATCGCAAGGATTTAAAGCGTACACGTTATCTCCTAGATGCTATCCCTATTCTCCACCGTTGGGGGATGAATGATAAACAAATACTACGAGCAATCCCTCACATAAACACAGGTGAGATGTGACGGATATCATAATTTAATCACCGGACAATATCTATTGCTTCAGCTCATCAGCTGGCTGACGATTGGGAAAAGAAGGGGTGAAGTCAATGTATACATGTACGGTCTTCAGATATCCACCTGGTGCCTGCCTTCTTTATATCCATCATTATTGCATCATCGCTATGTACGTACCCTAGGCATAAATTTATGCACTGTACGAAATTTGAGATCATCCTTGAAGATGAAATAAGTACACGCCGATGGGTTTATCATGTGGTATATATGAGCAGTAAATCCCATGCTATAATCTAGATTAACATCCCTTGTGTGGAACCGTGTTTATTTTAAAGAAGGCCTTAGGTGCATGCATTTGACGTGAAATGTCAAATATCAGTGTTATACCAATCTTCAGCTTATGCCTCTACTACAAATTCCTTTGCCACTTTATCAGTGTTATACCAATCTATTAGATTCCAGCCCCACGTACGCAGAGTTTCTGGAACAGAACAAAACATGTATGCCCACTGAATTCAACTATGTCCACTCTTCAATGGCCCCACAATCCAACGGATGACATCTCTTAGTCACACATATGGATACAGAAGATTTGGACACGCGATAGTGCACTTATGGTTGCTCCAAACTACATACGTCTTGTTTGGATTAGTTACACTATCTCGTTGCTGCTCCATTTCTCCACCGCCGGGCAGCAGAGCCGACGGATTTCAGCACCGACCACCACGTGGTGTTCTCCTGTAGGGAGCGTCATAGGGGCGAGCTAAGTGGGGTGTTTGGCGGTGCATTGAAAAGAAGTATTGTCAGACAACTAAACGGGAGGACGGCTTGCCTTGGCCTGACAGCGAGCCGGTACATGTTCGGTTGAGGATAGGGCAGTGCCGGAGTACTCAGAGTTGCTGAATGCTGATGGTCCGACAAAACATGGTGTTGTGCTCACTTTCGGCGGCCGTCGTGGTGTGTATTTTTAATTGCTCTACTGATTGAGCCTTATCAGGTGTTCATTCAATCAGTACATACAACGAAATTTCGCGGCGGGTGCAGCCAGCTGCTGCCGGCCAGCCCCTGTCCAGTAGTAGAGAGCAGCTGCTGGTCTACTTGTTCGGTTGAGGATAGAGTTGTGGGCGTCGAAAAGGAGTGTGTGAAACGGGGGGTTGGCAGCTGCTGATGGTGCAACACGTGTTGTTCACTCGGGAGACCCAAAGGCCTGCCAGCAGACGCACACCTCAACAGGACTGTAGATCACCTAAAAGACGTCTTAATTTGGAGCTACGCTACACGTAGTCAGGTTTAGACCTGTTGATCCACCCAGTTTCTCAGTAAGAACCAATTTGACGGCCCAACCGCTTTCCAATAGATTTGTATCTGATTTGCAAGCTCCCGAAAAATATGTCCACTTCTACCTCTTGTCACTCCTTTCTTCTACTAGAATCGTCCTAAACCCACGATCTCTCCTCTGCCCAGACGTTTTGTTCTCTCTCACGGTTACAACGAATACCTAGCAATTCATTTCCTCTGCCGTAGCATTTTGTCACCTCTCTTGCACCCTTTCTCTGCCACAGCTTTCCCGCACCTCACCCACGCCGCTCCCGCAGCCGCGCTCCGCCGCGCTGTTCCCTCCGCTCCCCCTACTTCTCCTTCTCCGCCGCACCATTCCCTCCGCAACTTCTCCTTTCCGCCGACCCCTCTTCTAACTCCCTGCCGCAGCGGCCGCTGTGGGCACCATAGACTGGGAGGGCCCCCGACACTTGGAGCATTGGCGAGAAGAGCATTTGTGAGAGGAGCTTCTCCTTTCCGTTTCACCCCGAGCATAAGTACATAACTCCAATTTTCCCTCTTTCACATTTCCGTCTTTTATGGATGCAATTTATAGTTGATTCTTGGCCAGATGTGCACTGCACTTTTGAGATTATTAAGCAGTGGGTACTATACTTATGTCTGCATTTTGTAAGAATTGTTTATCCAGATGACCATTGTTGCTATGAGATTCCTTATGTACTATGCTTATGCTTCTAGATCTGTTAAACAATTATGGTTGATTTTGTATTTAGCTAGGTACTATACTTATGTTTGAGTAACCGAGTTGAAATAAACAAGTGGGTACAATACTTATGGATGCATTTTATAGCTGATTTTTGACCGGATGTGCACTGTACTTTTGGGATCATTAACCAGTGGTTACTATACTTATGTCTGTATGTGTAACAATTATTTGTCTAGATGACCAATGTTGCTATGTGATTCCTTATGTACTGTGTTTATGCTTGTAGACCATGTTATATAGTTATACTTGATTTTGTAATTTTTTAGGTACTGTACTTATGCTTCAATAACTGAGTTGAAATTAACAAGTGGGTATAGTACTTATAGATGCCTTTTATAGTTGATTCTTGACCGGATGTGCACTGTACTTTTGAGATCATTAACAAGTGGGTACTCAACTTATGTCTGCATTCTGTAACAATTGTTTGTCCATATGGAGAAAGTTGTTATGGGATTTCATAGGTATTGTATTTATACTTCTAGACTAGTTATACAATTATGTTTGATTTTGTAATTTTCTAGGTACCATACTTATGCTTCAGTAACTGAGTTGAAATTAACAAGTAGGTACAGTACTTTTGAGATCATTAACAAGTGGGTACTCAACATATGTCTGCATTTTGTAAAAAAAAATTGTCCAGATGACCAAGGTTGCTATGGGATTCTGTAGGTATTATGCTTATGCTTCTAAAGCAGTTATACAATTATGCTTGATTTTTTAATTTGTTAAGTATTGTACTTATGCTTGAGTAACTGAGTCGAAATTAACAAGTGGGTGCAATACTTATGGATGCATTTTATAGTCATATCTTGACATGATGTGCATTGCACTTTTGAGATCATTAACAAGTGGGTACTCAATCTATGTCTGCATTTTGTAAAAAAAATTTGGCCAGATGGCCAATGTTGCTATGGGATTCCATAGGTACTATGCTTATGCTTCTAGACCAGTTATACAATTATGCTTGATTTTGTAATTTGCTAGGTACTGTACTTGTGCTTGAGTAACTGAGTTGAGATTATGATTGTGGGTACAGTACTTATGGATGCATTTTATAGATGATTCTTATACGTATGTGCACTAAACTTTTGAGATCATTAACAAGTAGGTACTCAACTTAATTGTGCATTTTGTAAAAAAAATTGTCCAGTTAAACAATGTTGCTATGAGATTCTATATGTACTATGCTTATGCTTCTACACCTGTTATACAATTATTGTTGATTATGTATTTTACTAGGTACTATATTTATGCTTGAGTAATTAAGTTGAAATTGATAAGTGGGTATTGTATTTATGGATGCATTTTATAGTTGATTCTTGTCCAGATGTGCACTGTACTTTTGGGATCATAACGAGTGGGTACTCAACATAAGTGTGCATTTTGTAAAAAAAAATTGTCTAGATGACCAATATTACTATGGAATTTCATAGGTACTGTGTTATGCTTCTAGACATGTTTTGCACTGCACTTTTGGGATCATTAACGAGTGGGTCTCAACATATGTGTGCATTTTGTAAAAAAAATGTTTAGATGACCAATATTACTATGAGATCACGTAGGTACTGTGCTTATGCTTCTAGACATGTTATACAATTATGGTTGATTTTGTATTTTGTTAGGTACTATACTTATGTAATTGAGTTGAAATTAACAAGAGGGTACAATACTTATGGATGGATTTTATAGCAGTATTGTACTTGTACATAAAATGAACTTTAAAATATATATTTGTCTTTTTAGGATGGTGAATGAATGTGAATTTCAGTCTAGGTACAGCTTTAGGAAATTTAAAAAGGTGTGTGAATTGGTTGGGATGGACCATAAAAAGAAATTCAAGAATACCATTTTTGGTGGATTTTTGGACATGAAGTGTCTTGCTGCGTTGGATCTTAGATTAACAGAAGATCTTGTATGCCATTATGATGTGCTATAAAAGGGATTTCTCTTTGGAAATGTGGTGGTAAAGTTGAAGACAGGACATGTATCTAATATTTTTGGTTTGGTTTCTGAGGGTAAGTATTGTACTAGATAGATGAGGATGTGTGAATAGGTATTGTACTAGATAGATGATTGTGTGTGAGTACATTTATTTAAATATTTTCATTCTTTACTGTGTAGGTGAAGATATAATCTTGGACTCAACAGATAAGATTGTGGGCAAGAACTCAGTTGTCAGGGGGTAGTACTTTGGGGCAGATCCCAAAGTGAAAGATGCAATGGAGACATTGTAGATGTTAAGAAAGAAAAAGGATGAAAAACGCATCACAGATTTTGGTTCTACTGGCTGATTTTTTGTTCCCTTATGGGAGTTTCTCTATCTGCATAGTTTTCTTTGACATGGTAGATGATATGTAGTCCCTTGATAATTATAACTGGCCAGAAGCTATCACACAATACCAGTAAAATGGGCTTGTTGATGTTATTGCTAACAAGAAAGGGTATTTAAAAGGCTGTAGTGTAGTTTTAATGGTAATACTATTAGTATTGTATGTAATTAGATGAATTGTTGCTGAAATTAGTACAATACTTGATGATCATATTGTTAGTACTATATGCCTTTGAGTTTTTGATTAGTGATATTTGTAATTACGTTCAGGCATGGTTCCGAGAATGCCAGACTCTACTCCCTGCTGAAGACAATGATGCATTTTTGTTTATTAATAAATGGAACTATGAAAGCAAAATGAGTGTGTTTTTGTGTAAGAAGGAAATTAATGTGCAGAATTTCAATGTGGATTACATAAGGAGTGATTAGATAGAGAAGAAAAAAAGTAAAGGCAAGAGGAAGGCTAAGGAAGAATGCAACAAGAGTGAGGTGGGAGACATACAGGCAGAGCTGGAATCATTAAAAGCTGACGAGAAAAGGTTAAAAAGGATCTTAAGAGATGCATTAAAAAATAAAAGGAAGAGGTGACAATGTTGGATATGGAGATAGATGAGCTAAAGAAATAATTAAATGACGTGAAGGTGGATTATGAGTGTGAGACCCCTAACCTTGCTTAAACAAATTAAAATACTTAATTACCACAATTGAATGCTTATAACCTTAATCTATCCTTTTAATATGCTTCAAAATCATAAGACAAGCTTAAGTTTCAAATTTGGTCCAATTTGGACATTGTTTGAGTAAGTTATAAAATTTTATGTACATTCTGAACTTTTACAAAATTTACCTAATTGGGAGGTTTTCTTTGTATATTGTCACAAGCATTACGATCCTTATAGATTTCCTTATCATTCTTGACTTTTTTGGTCTATGGGGCTCCTAGTTGTTCTTGGTTTGGAGGTGTTCCTCTTCAAGGACATTTTAGGGATTTCCCCCTTTATGGATAAGGATAAGAGTAATGGTAAAGATAAGGATAAGGATATGGATAAGGATAAGGGTCAAGATAAGGATAAGGATAAAGATAAGGATAAATGTATGGATAAAGGAGAGAAAGTGCAGGTGGAAAGTGAGGGAGTTTTAGCATGGACATACAATCTCTAGGCTATGGATACATGGAAAGCTCATGTGCACCTCATGCGTGACCCCTTCCTTATTCATGAAGCTATATATACCCCTTCCTATCTCCAAATTGAAATCATTGCTCACTCCCTCTTTCCGCTAGCTTAGAGAATGGACCTTGCTCTGTTTGGATGCAGAACAAAGTGGTCTAAGGTAGAAGACAACCTCTTTTTGGAGAAGAAGGTCTCCTAGAGCTCCATCTAGCCCTACCTAGGGTTTCTAAGGTCATCTTCTAGGGTTTTCAACCCAGGCAAGTTGTTTTCTTCCTTCCTTCTCTATTTTTCTTACTCTTCTCCTTTCTTAGACCTTCCTCTAGGTCGAAACTCTACTGTTCCATGGTAAAAGTTGCTTTAGAGCTCAAAATCCTACCTTTCTTGCTTCTTCTTCTAGGGTTTTGATTCCTTGTGAAGAAGAGTGCCTGCTTGGCCGAGTTCAGAGCTTCCTCTTGGGTTTTCTACCTTCTTGGCTCAAGTTTCTTTCTGCTAGAAGTCTGTTCTTCTCAGTAGAGGTGAGTTTTATAACCCTCTTTACTTATATTGGTTACTATATGTTTTTTAGCTCATGTTCGTGCTTAAAAATGGTGATTTAAGCATTAAGAAGCTAAGCTTATTTGGGATTTCAATTTTTATAGTGTTTCCTATTTTGTTTCTAGTTCTAGATGAACCTATAATCATGTGCACATTTTTCCTAAGGAAGTATATGACTTAGTTCAGGTTGGTATCACCACCTATGGTGCTAAGAACCTATCAACCGATGGTCCATGTTAGGGTTTCTAGGTTATTCTCTCCTCTAAAACCATGAATTGATGGTGTGGTCATCAACCGAAGGTAGTGACAAAGGGTTATGAACAATGATGTGAAATGATAGTCACACCTTAGGTCAGTGTTAGGCTCTCTTGAATTTCCAATGAGAAATGGTTTGATACTCTAATGATGTTATCAATCAATGATGACATTAGCTTAATATTCGATGGTGTTAAATGAATATAGTGTTGATATAACAATCAATGGACTTTCACCACATATGGTGAGTTAAGGATGTAATTTTAGAGTCGACTAAACCTTAAACCAATGGTTCCTTAGTTCAAATGATCTAATGGTTAAACCTATACTTCAATTTATAACTTTGAACAATGAACCTGGTCCAATGAATAAGATTGGATGCTTCAACATCCAATGGATTAGAATGAATCCCTTGATATTATATGTGGGTCCTAATGATGATAATTGGATGATTCAATATCCTTAATTTTTATCTTACCATTTCTCTCGGATAGTTATATTTGATAAATGACCATAATAAGTGGGTGTGTAAATTTAGTGTGATATAGTTGTTATATCTAACCTTAATGTAATTAAATGATGGTGATTGGTTATAATCATCCCTCTTGCATGATTAATGTCACAATGAAATACATTCTTCTTGTGTTTTAACCACAATGTAGTGCTATTTGAATATCATAGTGCCTTGCCATAATAATACCTATGGATACATAATTGTTGATGATCTTTTAAGCCTTGTTTAAGGAATGGAATGATGAGGATGATCTTTCTATGAATAATTTGATGGTTTTAAATGACCTTTGGGCATGCTGAGCCGTGATTGAGGTGAAATCCTTTTCATGTTCCAATAAGGGTTGAAACGCTAGAACTTGTGATAAGAAATGGATATCTTGAAATGATACGATGATAATGTGATTCATTACAATGCAATGGATGATATAATATGGTAATATGATTAAGATCTATACTTCAAACATTTTCTCTCTTTTTTAGTTGCAATGTTTATACACTTGATGGAAACAAACTAGTGTTTGTATATCCATTTGTATGATGAATCCTTAATTCACCCAAATTGGCAAAAATTAATCAAGTGAAATTCTAATCACGTAGTGCCCTGTGCCTTAGATCCATCTTAGTGTCAGAACTTGCCAGATGGTGAAATGAGTATTTCTAAGAGAAACTCAGAGTGCATACTATTGAGTATGTGGGGTGCTTGTCATCCAGAATCCAAGTGTTTAGGAAGGATGACTGTGGTCATACCTAGCCCTCTATTTGAGAACGGTTGTAGTCGTGTCTCAGTTATTATATATGAGATGAGATTGGAGGACAACTGCAGTTGTACCTCGGATGGTAGGGTATGCATACCCACCTCCTTTCACTAGTGTCATGACCTGTACCAAGGACAAACTAGGTTGTTAGCTGCTTGACCTTATGTATCACTGTGGCAGACACGTACTGATTGGGGGTGGAGAAGATCTTAGGAGTCCGACTCTTCCTAGATCTTGTATGGCATTGATTTCAAATTAGTAGTGGTGAGTTGCATTTTGAGTGATATCCTCAAATTCCTCAGGGCAACGTAACAAAAGATGTAAGATAACCGTGTAGCATATCTGTTTAGGGATATACAAACACTAGTACAAAAATGGTCTGTAGCATCGGTTTTTTAAAGCCTGCAGCGTCACTTTTTAACCGACGCCTAGGTGGCCGTCGCTACATAATTTGGTCTATAGCGTCGGATTATTTAACCACATAAAACCAACCTTACAGAGTAAACACCGACACAAAAGGTTGTAAAAATTCTGACCTAGGTGAGAAAAAAGGAGCATGTAAGGTCGGTTATTTCATAAAAACCGACCCTGTAAACATTCTCGGTCGAGAAAATTGTCGACCGAGAACGTTTACAGGGTCGGTTTTTATGAAATAACTGAGCCTAAAGATTGAATAACATTCAGTGATAACACTCGGTTGAGAAAATTGTCGATCGAAAATATTTTGGTCTCGACCGAGAACTCTCTATAAGGTCGGATTTTTGAAATAACCAACCCTAAAGATTGAATAAAACATTTCAGTGTAAGACTCGGTCGACAAACCTTTCGACCGATAGTAATTCGGTCGAGAAGTTTGTCGACTGAGTCTTACACTGAAATGTTTTATTCAATTTTTAGGGTCGGTTATGTAAGGACCCTGACCTGCGTTTAGCGTTTACCCTGTTTGTTTTGCTTAACCTTGATGGTTTGATGCTTGCTAATCACCTTTGGTGGTGATTAGGGTTTAGTTATGCTTTGTTGGGAGTTGGAGGGGCTACTTGAAAATAACCCAAGTTTAGGGTTTTGTGTGCAAGTTTGCTATCTTGTGAGATGTTTTCCTCTCTTTTCTTCCACTAGGGTTGAGAGGAAGGCTTGGGCTTGTGGTTTGATTTCTTTGGGCCTGAGTTGAGCTTGTTTGGGCCTTGAGGTGCTTTGTTGGGCTTGCTTGAGCCTTGTGTCGGCCAAGGCTTGCCTTGTGTTATCCAAGGTGAGTTTGTGTCGACCTAGGGTGAGTGTGTGTCGTCCAAGGAGGTTTTGTGTCATCCAACATGGTGTTGTGTCGCCCAGTAGCTTTGTTGTGTCGCCCAGCAGAGCTGATGCTTGTGTCGCCCATGCTGCTTGGCCTTGGTTGGTGGACACTTGGTGCATGTCTTGGACAAGTGTCTCTTGGTGTGCTAGTGTGTTGGCTTGAACCCTAGGACAAGTGTCCCTTGGGTGGGCGACACATAGCATGGTTGTACCTTGGTTTCTCCTCCCCTTCTTCCTATATAGGTGGCTCTTCTCCTTGCCTTAGTATCCTTTGATCTTTTGGTCTCTCCTCCACCTTGAGTGCACGATATCCCTCTCCATCTTGCTTGTATTGGCTGATACACTCCCATGGAGTTGAAGTGGTGGTCGATACACCTTCCTGGAGAAGCCTGGTGGACGATAGCTTGGGACCTTGGTGTGCTTTGGAGCTTGGAGCTTAAGGCGGGTTGCATAACTTCTAACCCTAACTTCATTACCTTTTGTTCTTATTCTTGTTCTTAAGATAGTAGCTTAGACTTGTATCTTGCTTGTGTTTCTTTGGTGGCCGATATCCCCTTAGGGTTTAGGGTTTCTTTGTATCTTGGTGTACCTTGTGATCTAGGGTTTGTGTTCCCTTGAGTTGGAGGTTGATGGTGACCTAGGGTTGGATGATATCCTTTTGAGTTGGACGACATGGATCCCTTGTCTTTGAGTTGGACGATATGGAACTCTCTTTGATGGATGATATGGTACCTTGGGATGGACGATATGATGTGTTCTTAAGGTTGGACGATACCCTGCCCTTGTGTTGGGCGATAGGGTGAGCTAGGGTTTTGTTGGACGATATGGTGGTGACCATGATGGTCGATAGGTTTCCTTTTGTGATGAACGATACTCTTGTTCTTCTCTTGGATGATAGGCCTTGGTTTCTTAGTAGACGACAGGGCCTAGTTTGGTGAGTTTGTTGGGTTGCACAACATGCAACAGGGTTGGTTGGCCGATAGCCCTGACGGGCGTTACGCCCTTGGGTCTGGGTGTGTGCTGGCCGTTAGGCCAAGGGTTGCTGTTGCACGATATGTGGGCGTCCTTCTCTTTCTTTCCTTCTTCCTCTCCCTCTCTCTCATGGTCGTTATGAGCTGGATGATATCCTTGGATGTCGGGCGTCGTGGATGGCTGTGACAGTCGTTGCCCGATAGAGTGTGACGCGCGATATCCCTGACGCGCGCCACTCTTCCCTTGTGACGCTGTGTCGGGCTGGGCGCTGGGTGCAATGCAGCGTTGCTGCCTTCCCATGCCCTAGCCGAGTGAGCTAGCTATGGTGAGGGTTGTGAGTTGTAGTGAGGGTGGTATGGTTCTTTGGTGATGGTTTCTAGTGTGATGATAGTGTATGCTTATGCATAATCAAATAACGAGAGTGATGCCTTGATTAGTAATGATAATGATACTAATGATAATGTTGTTGATAACAATGATATTAATAATCATGTGATGATGGTAATGCCTTGCTAGTAGTGAATGTAATAATGTTGTTAATGATGGTAATAATGTTGCTAAGTGACAGTTACATTAATAGTTGGCTTAATGACATAGAAATAAAGATAATAGTGGATGATAATGCTGATAATAGTAATGATGGTAACAAGGGTAGTAATGCCATGCATGATGAAAGTTTTATGCTTATTTGTTAATGACACTATTAAATGATAGCTACACTAGTAGTTGCATGATGATAATATTAATGATAGTGTACGATAAAAATAATGATGATGATCTATGCTATGCTTAATAATGATAATGGCTATATCAGCCCCTTTTTATCCTAATCATTATAATCATAGGTATAATACCCAAAATAACAAAGAGCAGGTAATGCGGAGTGTCATGAGACATGATTAAAGGATATAATATATATACTGTCACTTTGTGTGAATATTGCACTTAAAACTAGATGTCACCCTATGTTGATGATATGCATTTCTCAGTGATTATGATTGTCTATCTACATCAAGAATGGTAATGATAGTAGCATAGTTATAGGCATAAAGTTATCATCATGTTTATCGGTTATTGATAAGAGGAGTAGTGGTAGTTATATTAGTGTCTTGTTTGATGATGATGATGATGATGATGAAAACGATAACATTTGACCTTTTATATCTAAGCATGACTATATGAATGAAGTAATTTCCATGAATATTTATACAATGCAGAGACAAGGATAGATACATAAAACAATTGCCTTATAATGTGCTTTATATACCTAATCACCAGATAAAGTAAGGTTGTCAAGTATAACATCTTGAATGTCATCTCATGTTAGTAAGCATAATCCTTATGATGAACTACGATTGTTGAATACACTAATCATGCAGGTACTGCTTAGCCATGTAAAGGTTATGAGACATATGTGATGAATACATCACACTGGTATTTATTCTTGTTGAATAAGTTACATGTATAATGTGTTCGTTCCATGATATAGATGTAAGCTCTGTGTAGCAGTAACAATGCTTGATGAGGAATTGAGATCCCAGGGTATGTGATGATCCTCGAGATGGATCTGGATGGTTGGCAAGAGGCCAAGTGACAACAGGTGATGTTGGATCCTTGAGATGGATCAGGTAGATGTAATCACAATAATAGCATAATGATCAAGTTTATCTTTGTTTACCTTCTGATATATTTTGCATAGATACTAAATAATCACAGTGGAATCATAGCATGTAGTTGCATTGGTCATAGATTCATCATAGTCGGTAGTTGATAATGGTAAATGGGTTTGCTAAAGGGTTAACCCGGAATGCATATCGTTGAATAGGCGAGGGTGGTTCTAAAGTAAAAAGTTAAGAGTACATCTATGATTGTAGACACTAGGTTGCGGAATTAGGTTGTAACACTGCTATGTGATGAGCATGGTGAACAGGCCCATGGCTCGAGATACGTTATGAGTTGAGCATGGTGAATAGGCCCATGGCTTAGGTTATGTGAGATCAGGAGCATGAATGCGTTCATGCCGCCATATAGTAGTTCTAAGACAAAATACAGAATATTGGTTAAGGCCTCGTTTATGTGATTAATCTGTTCTATCTAGATCCTCAGGTTACATGACAATATATCTTGTTACATAGTGATATATCTTATCTTGTTAATCATGTTCCATCGAGGGGTATTTTGGTTATATGCTTTCATACAGCTGGTAAGCTTGTCGGTAAGAATAGCTTTACTTTATATAGCCTACTCTTGTCATATCTGTTATCAATTATTTGCTATTATAGTTGATCCTGCTGAGGTTCTGTAGTTGTGGTGGGGAGTTATGTTTCCCGCTGGGACAATTGTTCAATTGTCTCACGCCGTTGGTTTAATCCCTTTTTAGGTGGTCGAGGTAGACGTGGTCTTGGTCGTGGTGTTGCGGCTGAGCAGCTTGAGGAGCAGTAGAAGGCAAGCGATGGACATGCTACTGTTTTGGATGTTTTGTAGTAGTGTCTAGAGTCATCCCTGTACTCTCAGGTCCTCGGCAGTGTTTTGATGATGTTTCACGATAACCGATCGATGTTGTTGGTATATCCTACTGTTAGCCGGATGTGGCCCTTTCTGTATATGAACAGGTGGTGAACTCATGTGATAGATGAACAACCATTTCTATAAGCTATAGACACGTATCAGATCTCGTGTATGTATATATATGACATGTTTCTGTGCAGGATGAGGACTAGAAAGTAATAGTGTCACAGTTTGGCAATTTTCCGTAGTCGGTTTTAACTAACCCGTGTTTTCATAATCTGTGGTTATGGTGATTTTTGCACGTTTTCACGTAACACCTCGTTATCTGTATGATAATGGGATGTGTTGCCACAAGTTTGGTATCAGAGCTATAGGTTCGCTGAGTCTACAGGGATTTAGGTTTAGGTTGAGTCTGTTCTTATGAGCTTTCCATGTCTTCTTACAAAATCTTCTGCCCTCAGCAGAAGAAAGGACAATATGTCTGGAAACCATGAAGAACATGTTCCTGAGCATAGTGATGCTGCATCAGTTGATGGAGCATGAGGGCAGGCACATGAAGATCGGGTGCCTGAGGCTCCCCAATTTAACCCAGCCATACTTGAACATCCTACTTACCAATAGCTTATGGGGCAGTTAATGGCTACGGTGAATCTCATGGTTGAACGATTACCGGTGCCTCCTCCGCGAGCACAGGTTCCCCATGGAAAAGCATCGGGTATTGGGAAGACCTTCGAGCGTCTTCGTCGAGTTGGAGCTTTGGATTATGCATGTACGACTGATCCAGCGGATGCAGATATGTGGCTGACAAGTCTTGAGAAGGCTTTTCGGATTCTTGACATCCCCGAAGCAGACAAGGTAAAACATGGGGTCTACCTCCTGAAGGGTAGTGCTGGTCACTGGTGGACCATCGAGGAGGAGAAGCGGCCTGGTGAGGTGATCTGTTGGGAAGTGTTTCGACGCGAGTTCGTCACCAGGTACTTTCCGAAGACGTATCTGGATGAGAAGGTGAGTCAGTTTGAGAACCTGAGACAAGGAACGATGAATATCACCGAGTATGAAGCTAAGTTTATGGATCTGTTGAGGTTTTGTCCTCACATGGTGGCAACAGAGGAGGAACGGATCAGGCACTTTGAGAAAGGTCTGAGTGCGGAATTGAAAACACATGTTTCTGCGTTGGAAAATCAGGAGCGGTTCGCTACGTTTGTGGAATCTGTTTGAAGGATTGAGGGGTCAGTACGGGAGAAGAGAGAATCCATGCCTCACCAAAGACCTACTCAGTCTCAAGGACAGAGGTCTGGAAGCTTCAAGAAACCAGGATTTTCCACATCGCCAGTATCATCCAGATTCCATAACCATACACAAGGAACGATGAGTGGGAGTAAGGATTGTAGTAACCTTCCAAGTGGAGCCCACGACATAGCATCGACATCGGTAACTGGATCTCACAGACCCTATCTTGCACCCAAGATCTGTTACTGATGTAGAAAATCGGGACATATAGTAAAAGATTGTCCAGACGGGAACTTGATGATGACACAACCCCAGGGGCAGAGTCAGCAGGACTCTCAAAGGAGGCATCTTCGTAGTAACGATCGAGGGCGTGGACAGACGTCCCAGACATGTCAGATAAAATATATTCATTCTGATGTTCCATTTTCTGATTCTGTGTGATAAAAATAAGAAAGTAGATGTTTTTGAACTTCCTTTAGTCAAGTCCTATAAGGACACAAGTAAGAAGAAAATTCACATTTTTCTAAATGTTCCTTAATATGCTATGAAATCTCTCTTATCTGTGTGATAAAAGATGAGATATAGAGGTGATGCCTGAAGAAAATCCAAGAATGAAGAGCTCTGTGTGAATATTGATATGAAAAGTGTGGGGTAGGATAGAAATAAGGTGCATACTACCTAATCTCAGTACTCGTATACCCTGGCCAGGTATATGATTATTGTGGATAAGGCAAGTATGGAACTCTTAGATTGTTATATCTCTGGTTACACTGATCAGGTAATCATTTTGGAACAATCTAGGGAGTATAATACGATTAAGTGGGAAAAGCTAAGTGAGCATTCCCAATTAAATAAGAAAAGCTAAGTGAACATTCTTAAGCGGGAAAAGCTAAGTGAGCATTCCCAATTAAATAAGAAAATCTAAGTGAACATTCTTAAGCGGGAAAAGCTAAGTGAGCATTCCCAATTAAATAAGAAAAGCTAAGTGAACATTCTTAAACAGGAAGATCTAAGTGAGCATTCCCCAGTAAAAATAAAAGCTAAGTGAAAAACCGAGAGAAAAGCTAAGTGAACATTCTCAACTAAACATGAAAAGCTAGGTGAGCATTCCCCATTTAAGAGAAAAGCTAAGTGAACGTTCTCGATTAAGCAGGAAGGGCTAAGTGAACATTTCCAATTACAGAAAACAGCTAAGTGAACACTCCCAATAGGAAAGAGCTAAGTGAACAATCCTACTCAGGAAGAGTTGCGTGAACATTTCCAATATAGAGGAAAAGCTAAGTGAGCATTCCAAACTAAATATAGTTTAAGCTGAGTGAACCTTCTCAGGAAAATAGAGGATGCATAGTGGACAAATGATGCAATATAGTTGATCAGAGTTCGGCAGCGAAGAGCGTGATGGGTTTCATGAGCCCGAGGAAGGGCTAGTCTGTTATTATAATAGGATAGTTGTCCCGAGAGTTGATAGGATGAATAAGTGAGGCTTTGTATGAAAGGAAGGGCAGATCATCTTGGTGATTGGTATGAGTCTGGTAAGTGTCAGATGATAGGTCCTGAGTTAGTAAGATCAAAATGATATAGCAATAGTTGAATGTAGCACGGTGCAGACAGGAGTTTTATGCAGACAATTGACAACGACCCTTGGAGTTCCAGGTAGGAGACAAAGTGTACCTTTAAGTCTCACTGTGAAAGGGTGTGCTAAGGACGGACCGGAAGGGTAAGATAGCTCCCAGATATATGGGGCCTTACTCAGTCAGAGCACGTGTTGGCAAGGTAGCGTACGAGTTAGAGTTGCCTCCAGAGTTGCATTCAGTGCTTCATGACAAGAATGCGGAAGGAAAGTCATCCAGATTAAGGTACAGTGATACAGCCAGTTGAGGTTGAACTTGATACAGATGTGACCTACGAGGGAGGACCAGTGACGATTCTTGATAGAAGGATCAAGAAGCTGAAGAGGAAGGACCTGGCTCTTGTGAAGGGTCCGTGGCAGCGTCGTGGCGTTGAGGAAGCCACGTGGAAGCTCGAGGAAGAGATGAGAAGGAAGTATCCCCCACTTTTCTCTTCGGATTTTGGGGACAAAATCCCTTAAAGGGGGTTAGCTTGAAAGGACCCTGACCTATGTTTAGGGTTTACCCTGTTTGTTTTGCTTAACCTTGATGGTTTGATGCTTGCTAATCACCTTTGGTGGTGATTAGGGTTTAGTTATGCTTTGTTGGGAGTTGGAGGGGCTACTTGCAAATAACCCAATTTTAGGGTTTTGTGTGCAAGTTTGCTATCTTGTGAGATGTTTTCCTCTCTTTGCTTCCTCTAGGGTTGAGAGGAAGGCTTGGGCTTGTGGTTTGAGTTCTTTGGGCCTGAGTTGAGCTTGTTTGGGCCTTGAGGTGCTTTGTTGGGCTTGCTTGAGCCTTGTGTCGGCCAAGTCTTGCCTTGTGTCGTCCAAGGTGAGTTTGTGTCGACCTAGGGTGAGTGTGTGTCGTCTAAGGAGGTTTTGTGTCGTCCAACATGGTGGTGTGTCGCCCAGTAGCTTGGTTGTGTCCCCCAACAGAGCTGATGCTTGTGTCACCCATGTTGCTTGGCCTTGGTTGGTGGAAACTTGGTGCATGTCTTGGACAAGTGTCTCTTGGTGTGCTAGTGTGTTGGATTGAACCTTAGGACAAGTGTCCCTTGGGTGGGCGACACATAGCATGGTTGTACCTTGGTTCCTCCTCCCCTTCTTCCGATATAGGTGGCTCTTCTCCTTGCCTTAGTCTCCTTTGATCTTTTGGTCTCTCCTCCACCTTGAGTGCACGATATCCCTCTCCATCTTGCTTGTATTGGCCGATACACTCCCTTGGAGTTGAAGTGGTGGCCGATACACCTTCCTGGAGAAGCCTGATGGACGATAGCTTGGGACCTTGGTGTGCTTTGGAGCTTGGAGCTTAAGGCAGGTTGCATAACTTCTAACCCTAACTTCATTACCTTTTGTTCTTGTTCTTGTTCTTAAGATAGTAGCTTAGACTTGTATCTTGCTTGTGTTTCTTTGGTGGCTGATATCCCCTTAGGGTTTAGGGTTTCTTTGTAGCTTGGTGTACCTTGTGATCTAGGGTTTGTGTTCCCTTGAGTTGGAGGTTGATGGCAACCTAGGGTTGGACGATATCCTTTTGAGTTGGACGACATGGCACCCTTGTCTTTGAGTTGGACGATATGGCACTCTCTTTGATGGACAATATGGTACCTTGGGATGGACGATATGATGTGTTCTTAGGGTTGGACGATACCCTACCCTTGTGTTGGGCAATAGGGCGAGCTAGGGTTTTGTTGGCCGATATGGTGGTGACCATGATGGACGATAGGTTTCCTTTTTTGATGAACGATACTCTTGTTCTTCTCTTGGATGATAGGCCTTGGTTTCTTAGTAGACGACATGGCCTAGTTGGGTGAGTTTGTTGGGTTGCACGACATGAAACCGGGTTGTTTGGCTGATAGCCCTGATGGGCGTTGCATCATGTTGTGTCGGCCGATAGGCCTGAGGCTGTGACGGGCGTTACGCCCTTGGGTCTGGGTGTGTGCTGGCCGTTAGGCCCTAGGTTGCTGTTGCACGATATGTGGGCGTCCTTCTCTTTCTTTCCTTCTTCCTCTCGCTCTCTCTCCTGGTCATTATGAGCTGGATGATATCCTTGGATGTCGGGCGTCGTGGATGGCTGTGACGGTCGTTGCCCGATAGAGTGTGATGTGTGATATCCCTGACGCGCGCCACTCTTCCCTTGTGACACTGTGTCGGGCTGGGCACTGGGTGCAATGCAGCGTTGCTGCCTTCCTATGCCCTATCTGAGTGAGCTAGCTATGGTGAGGGTTGTGAGTTGTAGTGAGGGTGGTATGGTTCTTTGGTGATGGTTTCTAGTGTGATGATAGTGTATGCTTATGCATAATCAAATAATGAGAGTGATGTCTTAATTAGTAATGATAATGATACTAATGATAATGTTGTTGATAGCAATGATATTAACAATCGTGTGATGATGGTAATGCCTTGCTAGTAATGAAAGTAATAATGTTGTTAATGATGGTAATAATGTTGCTAAGTGACAGTCGCATTAATAGTTGGCTTAATGACATAGCAACAAAGATAATAGTGGATGATAATGCTGATAATAGTAATGATGGTAACAAGGGTAGTAATGACATGCATGATGAAAGTTTTATGCTTATTTGTTAATGACACTATTAAATGATAGCTACACTAGTAGTTGCATGATGATAATATTAATGATAGTGGATGATAACAATAATGATGATGATCTGTGCTACGCTTAATAATGATAATGGCTATATCAACCCCTTTTTATCGTAATCATTATAATCATCGGTATAATACCCAAAATAACAAAGAGTAGGTAATGCGGAGTGTTATGAGACATGATTAAAGGATATAATATATATACTGTCACTTTGTGTGAATATTGCACTTAAAACTAGATGTCACCCTATGTTGATGATATGCATTTCTCAGTGATTATGATTGTCTATCTACATCAAGAATGGTAATGATAGTAGCATAGTTATAGGCATAAAGTGATCATCATGTTTATCGATTATTGATAAGAGGAGTAGTGGTAGTTATATTAGTGTCTTGTTTGATGATGATGATGATGATGATGGAAACGATAACATTTGACCTTTTATATCTAAGCATGACTATATGAATGAAGTAATTTCCATGAATATCTGTACAATGCAGAGACAAGGATAGATACATAAAACAGTTGCCTTATAATGTGCTTTATATACCTAATCACCAGATAAAGTAAGGTTGGCAAGTATAACATCTTGAATGTCATCTCATGTTAGTAAGCATAATTCTTATGATGAACTACGATTGTTGAATACACTAATCATGCAGGTACTGCTTAGCCATGTAAAGGTTATGAGACATATGTGATGAATACATCACACTGGTATTTATTTTTGTTGAATAAGTTACATGTATAATGTGTTCGTTCCATGATATAGATGTAATCTCTCTGTAGCAGTAACAATGCTTGATGAGGAATTGAGATCCCAGGGTATGTGATGATCCTCGAGATGGATCTGGATGGTTGGAAAGAGGCCAAGTGACAACAGGTGATGTTGGATCCTTTAGATGGATCAGGTAGATGTAATCACAATAATAGCATAATGATCAAGTTTATCTTAGTTTACCTTCTGATATATCTTGCATAGATACTAAATAATCACAGTGGAATCATAGCATGTAGTTGCATTGGTCATAGATTCATCATAGTCGGTAGTTGATAATGGTAAACAGGTTTGCTGAAGGGTTAACCCGAAATGAATATCGTTGACTAGGCGAGGGTGGTTCTAAAGTAAAAAGTTAAGAGTACATCTACGATTGTAGACACTAGGTTGCGAGATTAGGTTGTAACACTGCTATGCGATGAGCATGGTGAATAGGCCCATGGCTCGAGATACGTGATGAGTTGAGAATGGTGAATAGGACCATGGCTCAGGTTATGTGAGATCAGGAGCATGAATGCGTTCATGCCGCTATATAGTAGTTCTAAGACAAAATACAGAATATTGGTTAAGGCCTCGTTTATGTGATTAATTTGTTCTACCTAGATCCTCAGGTTACATGACAATATATCTTGTTACATAGTGATATATCTTATCTTGTTAATCATGTTCCATCGAGGGGTATTTTGGTTATACGCTTTCATACAGCTGGTAAGCTTGTCAGTAAGAATAACTTTACTTTATATAGCCTACTCTTGTCATATCTGTTATCAATTATCTTCTATTATAGTTTATCCTGCTGAGGTTCTGTAGTTGTGGTGGGGAGTTATGTTTCCCGCTGGGACAATTGTTCAATTGTCTCACCCCGCTGGTTTAACCCCTTTTTAGGTGGTCGAGGTAGACGTGGTCGTGGTCGTGGTGTTGTGGCTGAGCAACTTGAGGAGCAGTAGAAGGCAAGCGATGGACATGCTGCTGTTTTGGATGTTTTGTAGTAGTGTCTAGAGTCATCCCTGTACTCTCAGGTCCTCGGCAGTGTTTTGACGATGTTTCATGATAACCGATCGATGTTGTTGGTATATCCTGTTGTTAGCCGGATGTGGCCCTTTCTGTATATGAACAGGTGGTGAACTCATGTGATAGATGAACAACCTTTTCTGTAAGCTGTAGACACGTATCAGATCTCATGTATGTATATATATGACATGTTTCTGTGCAGGATGAGGACTGGAAAGTAATAGTGTCACAGTTTGGCAATTTTCCGCAGTCGGTTTTAAATAACCCGTGTTTTCATAATCTGTGGTTATGGTGATTTCCACACGTTTTCGCGTAACACCTCGTTATCTGTATGATAATGGGATGTGTTGCCACAGGTTATTTCAAAAATCCGACCTTATAGAGGACATTTAGACTCAGTTTTTTACAAAAAACCGACGCTAGAAATTATATTTCGGTTGAAAATTTTCTCGACCGAGGAGTGTACACTGAATTCAATCTTTAGGGTCGGTTATTTAAAAAACCGATGCTAAAAGTTATGATTTTTTTGAAAAAAATTTCTGCAGAAATTGATATAGAACAGAAGAACAAGAAGATTCATATATTCTGGGAGAGGGGAGCATTGATGCTCAACCGTCACCATTCAAAACCACACATTCATAACAAAAATGATAATAAATATCATAATTTACAAAATGATAGAGTGCAAGTCTGAGATGACATATATTACAAAAGTAAAAATATGAAAGAGTACGTACTCAAACCACATACATAAATGGAGCCGACATATTTAATCCAATGCTATTTTGACTTCACTTATAAAACACTTTGACCACTCTTCTCAGAATTCATTCAAGTCCACATGTGTGTAAGGCTGAGTTGTAAAGATCTGTAACAGAAAATGCACATGTTAATATTTTATAAAAATGACTACAATCACTTGTAAATTTATGATGTTATTCTTTATTACCTGACTTATAGTCTGAATGTCATCTAATGCTTGTTTGACAATAGTTTGCATATATTTCATTACATAGTAGCCACAAGCCCAGTCATTATTTTGCATAGGACACTACAAATAACAAATTATACTTAATGTTAGTAAACTACTATAAACAACAATTGAGATAAGAGTATAAGAGTTGACATATTACAGTTGAAAATTAATACATAAAGAGTAAGAAGTTGTCAAAGTAGCTACCTTGACATTTTTCAAAGTCAATGTCTTTAATTTTGTGGGTATTTGTCCTCCAGCTTCACGAAAAGCCTTTATACCCCTATCAATTAAACGATAGTTGGTAAAATAGAAATTCTAAATAGAAATATCATGTTGAAGCAATTGATTAAATTTATACTTACTCCATAGCTGACAATTTCAGTTTGTGGCTCCTTGTTGTTTTACCCATTGGGTCAAGATAATAAAGAGTCATCAATTTTGGGACAATCACCAGTAATTCCCAATGTCTAGCTCTGAGTAAGAATAAAACAAACATTAAAATAAATAGTTTCATTCATTATTAAAATTATATTGAATAATAATACTTACTGGACGTTAAAAGGAATTAGGATAATTTCCTTCCCCTCACTAGAAAAATATTTGAATGCATCTGAGAAGTACTCATTCACATCCTCAATATTTGTCTCCACCTGACTAGTGACAGAAGGAACTAAGAATGCAATATTCTTTATATCAAAGTTGGTGACCTCGGTATATAAATGGCTGTTAAACATTTGTAATTATTTTCATATGTAGAAATAAGCTAAAAATGTGTATTGGAATTTTATATATATATTGATAGATCCTTACCTTATCCATACTTCTATTATCGAAGTGTTCAGCCAATCATACCAGAACAACTCTATAATATCATCAAGAAAAATAAAATTCTCAAAGTCCCTCCCAACTACATCTTCTGTTAAATTGACCATCATATGTGATCCTGATCTTTGGTTGGCTAAGTATCGACACAAACATTTAGATTTGCTTCCCAATTCGTCGAATGTAGTTTCGGGAATGAAAGATGGCTTGGGCATAGGAGGATGACTAGAAGAAGTTTTACTTTTTGGTTTACAAACCTGTTAATTAAATTACATACTTATATTACATGAGTTCATATATGCAGTTAAATATGAAAAATATGGTAGAAATAAGGTATACCTTGTCATTGATAACCAAGTGTCTAGGCCAACCCACCATAGCACCCTCAGCTTCTTCAACTTTACTATATTCAAGATTAGGTATGGGTAGTGGTTTGTCCCCCATTCCGTCATATACAAGATGGATGGACACACGACAGATGTCATCAGTAATTTGTTGGCAATGCAATGTACCACCAAGGTTGTACACTTTGCCCATTGCCACAACATTATATTCTGGAACCTCCACTACAAGTTTACAATTCATACCAACCTAGATTGAAATAATATAAGTTATATAAGAAACAGTAGAACAGATACATGTTACAACTATATATATTATCATATATTTATCATACTAATAACACAACATATATAGAACAAAAACTTACTGCAGATTGTTGTGGTGGTTCATCGGGAGTGCTCCCATGACCTTCTAAAACTGTAGTATGGGCTTGTACCTCATCACTTGAGAGACGTGCAGTATGAATAGGTTGAGAAGGTTGTGTAGGCTGAAATGAAGACATTATTTCTTATACTTTCTGCGCTACTAATGCTTCAAGATCCTCTTGTGTAAAACCTCCTACACGACCTCTTTTAGATTGCGAAGGGCCAAAATAAGACTTGAATCCTATGCGAGCTCCTAATCCCCTAACATGGCCAGGATGCTCCTTCGTACCAAGAGCAACTGCTAGTTCATCCATGTAGCCAGTTGGGATGAACTTTCCTTCCTTCCTTTGCTCGTGGAGATCAATCTATTCATAGTTAATAAAAATATAAAATCAAAATATAAATTAGATATAACTAAATCTAAGTTTGTGGAAGTTACTCTTTACTTAGTTGGGATAAACCTACCATCTTTTGTGCCACCTCCTTAGTTGCAGGGTTGACAATTTCACCGGCTTGATTCTTTCTAGCATCAATCCATGTCATGTGTCGGGGTGGTCGCTCAACTTGAGTTGTATTAGATTCTTCTCCAGAAGATGATTGCTTCTCTTGTAGTTGGCGGCGGAAGGCATAACCACCGGGCCCCAAGCGATGGTCATGCACATTTTTAGCCCGTCTTTCCGTTTGAGCCTGGTGAATATCCTGATCATTTAAAACGAGGTATTGCAATTTAGACTTGGCAAACATGTATAAAAAGATTCACCTCCTTAATTGTATAAAATTAAATATTCATACAATACATCACAATCTTTATTACCTGAAACTCTTCCGATCTCCTAGCTGCAACAAATCTTTCCCACACCTCAGGATCAATAAAAATATATACATATGTAGCTTTCTTCTTTTGTTTAGGATTATTTATAAATTCCCTTACAAGATATGTCTTAAAACCCCTCCATCGTACACCACAACGTTGTAGCACTCTTTTCTTGTGATCTTTTTCATTTAGATGAAAAACACCCTATACATACAAAAGAAGCAATTAATAATGTTGTTTTGAAAAGGAATTACTTCCAAGCAAACTAAATTAGAATTAATAGATAAAAAACATATCACTTCCACTCACAGATATATCTTTCCATATGAGGTCTTTTTTGGCATTAGGAACATCATGCCAATTTTCTATATCTATTGGCACCTTAGTGCGCGCGGTCGCCCCTACGTAATGCTTGAAAGCACTAGCATGTTCCCCAATAGGTGCTCATGTCATATCAAACTGGACTAGCAATTTATCCCCTTTAGCCCTGAGCTCCTGCAGCCTACACATCAATGTAGGACCTCTACTGTTCTTAGCATCACCACTACCATCCTCATGGTGCTCATGCTCAGAATGTTCATCTTCATGGTGCTCATGCTTAAAATGTTCATCTTCACTCGCCATTTTAGAACCTGCAAGTATACATGATAAAAAAAAGTGATAATAAAAGCACAAGTGATAAGGTATACATGATAATAAAATAAATAATTCAAAGAATACATGCCTTTAGTATTGGTTGAGTTGTTAGTCAAGGAAAATTCCTTCAGCATGGTCTTGACGTTTATAATATTCATCAGTGTTATCTTCAACATTTACACTTGGCAAACCAACTGAGAATGGACTGGAATCATCATACTTTTCGTAGTATTCTTCTTCATTTATACGATCTACAGTAAACTGTCTTTTTCCATTAAGAACGACAGACCAATTTTTATTTTCAGGGTCATCAATATAGAATACTTGTTTTTCTTGGTTTGCCATGATGAATGGCTCATCTTTGAAACCAATCTTTTCAAAATTTGAAACCCAACTCATCCACTGAAACTCCTTTATTGTTGTCAACCCAATTACACCTAAATATAGGAACTCGAAAATTTTTATAGTCCATTTCCCATATGTCCTCAATGACGCCGTAATATGACATCTCAGCTTCACGTGGTCTTTTATCTTTGGCACTAGCAAAATACAATGAACAAGCTTTAACAGTGACCCCACTATTTTGAACTACACTACTTTCATCTTGACGCTTTGTGTAGTATGAAAATCCGTTAATGTCATAACCTTCATATGACATGACATCCATTTTTGGCTTAAAGGCGAGCCATTTTATGTTCTCAGCAACATTATTTGGTGATTCAGATAGTTGATTAAATACTTTCTCTTCAAACCACCTAATAAATGTTCGATTATGCTCTCTTGCAAGCCACATTGAACTAGATCGCGGATGATTTCTCTTGATAAGATCATTGTGTTATGTGATGTAGCTACTAACTTCATCGATGTTGTGTAAAATATACAAATGCGCTTGTTCCCACAACTCACGACTGATTCCTTTCACTCGTCCTCCCAGAGTTCCTTTGCCACAATAAGATCCAATGTGATGGGAATTTTTTTGATCGCTACAAGTTTCATTGCAATTCAAAAAATCATTACAAAAGTCCATCACCTCCTTAGCCACGTAACCCTCAACAATACTCCCTTCACGACGATAACGATTCCAAACATCACCTATAAAAACACTCATGTAGCGTTCAAATGGATACATCCAGTGTAAGAAAATTGTACCCAACATCTTCACGTCCCTTGTAATATGTACTACAAGATGAACCATGACATCAAAAAATGAAGGAGGAAAGTACATTTCAAGCTGACACATGGTAACAATTACATCTTTCTGTAATTTATCGAGAGTATCAGGATGTATCACTTTGTTGCATATTTCATTGAAGAAGAAACAGAGTCTTGTGATTGCAAACCTTACATGCTTCGGCAATATAGATCGAATAGCCACAGGTAAAATTTGTTGCATTAAGGTGTGACAATCATGAGATTTGAGACCTATCAGTTTCAAGTCCTTAATTGATACCAATCTACGAATATTAGAAGAGTATCCTTGTGGAACCTTAATATTATACAAGAACTCATAGAAAGTCTTTTTCTCTTTCTTTGATAAAGTGTAACAAGCTGGTGGCAAATATGTGCGGCGACCCCTGATCTCCACTGATAATTCTTTTATAATACCGATTAATTCTAAATCTTTTCTAGATTTGATGCCATCTTTAGTCTTTCCTGGTATGTTCAATAGAGTACCGATGATGCTATCACAAATATTTTTTTCAACATGCATGACGTCAATGCAGAGTCTAATTGCCAAAGATCTCCAACAAGGAAGATCCCAGAATATTGACCTCTTCTTGTATAGAGATTTGTCACATGCAAGTGTATGACTACTTGAACTCTTTCCAAATTCATTAACAATATGTTTCACCCTATCATATACAACATGTCCTGGTATAGGTTTAGGAGCACTTCGTTCCTCAGTTGACCCATTAAAGATTTTGCGTTGCCTTCGATAAGGATTCACTGGTGGGAGAAATCTCCGATGACCAAGATATACGATTTTACCACCATGTTTCAGTCTGATTGAATCAGTATTTTCCTCACAAACAGGACATGCTTTGTATCCTTTTATGCTATATCCAGACAAATTTCCATAAGATGGAAAGTCATTAATCGTTCAAAATAACATAGCACGCAAACTGAAGATCTCTTTACGTGAAGCATCATATGTCATAATACCTTCTTCCCATAGTTCTATTAGGTCATCAATTAGAGGTTGAAGGTAAACATCAATATCATTTCCAGGTTGCTTGGGCCATGATATCAATGTTGACAACATCACATACTTATTTTTCATACACAACCAAGGAGGAAGATTGTATGTAACAATCATAATAGGCCACGTACTATGTTGTCTGCTTAATGTACCATAGGGATTCATTCCATCTGTACAAAGTCCAAGTCTTAGGTTTCTTGGTTCTTTACCAAATTGAGGGTATAATAAATCAATTTTCTTCCATTGTGGTGAATCAGATGCATTTCGTAGGACGCCATCATCATTGACCTT
This sequence comes from Alisma plantago-aquatica, assembly GCA_963693085.1. Classification (NCBI taxonomy): domain Eukaryota; kingdom Viridiplantae; phylum Streptophyta; class Magnoliopsida; order Alismatales; family Alismataceae; genus Alisma; species Alisma plantago-aquatica. The sequence goes on along the minus strand of OY856410.1, from coordinate 860,299,672 downwards.
TAACTCCCCATGCCAAGACAAATTTTGCGCATCTTCTGTATTAGAAAATAAGCGTTGAAATCATGGTATTATTGGTAGATACCACATCACCTTGGTAGGAGAGCCATTTTTAGCCTTAGCTAAATTTGTAGTCTTATACCTTGACGCGCCACATTTTGGACAATTTATCAAATTACTATAGTCCTTCTGAAATAACACACAATCATTTGGACATGCATGAATCTTCTTAACCTCCATTCCCATTGAGCACATTATTTTCTTTGCTTGATATGTTGAAATTGGAAGCTCGTTGCCTTCAGGAAGAATTTCCTTTAACAAAGACAACAGTGAAGTGAAACTCTTATCGCTCCACCGGTTTTGAGCTTCAAGAGTGTATAATCGCATCACAACACTCAACCTCGTGAACTTAGTACAACCCTTATATAATGGTTTTTCATCATCATGGACAATGTTTGCAAATAAAGAAGGTGGATCAATGACATTGTCCCGACAACTACGTAGCATCTCATCAATCATATCATCCTAAATCTGGTCATCTTGAATCGGTTCATCATTAACATTATCATCATTATCTATATCTTCTATGCCACAACTATTAGTATCGACATTTTCTGCTCCATAATTCAATTTCTCTCCATGCCAATACCATTCATTATAACCTTGTATGATCCCATTGCATATGACATGATTCTTAATTTCCTCACTAGTATCAACTTTCAAATTGTTACAACAATTTCTACATGGACAATATAGCCTATCTGTAGGTAGTTTCCTATGTTCCTCAGCAAATCTGATAAATTCATCAAGACCTTTGGCAAACTCTGGACTGCAACGGTTCTTGATAGACATCCAACTTCGATCCATTTTCTATATCACATTAAAATTAATTATAAAACTAACAGTTTAATATTGATACTATAATAATCTGTAAGTTTTTATTGATAGAAAGTTAATTTTATATACTAAAGTGTACCACCTATCCCATTTTTGAATATTTAATCTAACTAGTAACTGTATAATGTATGTTTAGTTTTGAAGAAAATTTTAGCAGCATTTCCCCTAAGTTCTCCAAGTACACCGATGTAAATGGCAACTAACCACTCACATATGTACCCAGAGAACAAATGGAGAAATCCTACTGAAATAATCTACAAAACTAAACATACATTATACAGGTACATCCTAAGTGAGATTAAAATATCCAAAAACAGTCCCAAACCGGGGACTATCCAAAGTTTACTCCTAATGAGTAAATTTTGAACGGGTTTCTAAGTTAATATATAAATGCATTATTTTCATATTTATATATTAAGTTAAACATCATGCATCGACCCTAAAGTGTCAATCTAGGAGTACACATGTCTAATCTAGTATTAATTTCTAAAATTTATATAATGATTACATATGAAAAAAGACATGCATGTTTTTATTATTGGGTTATCAAATCATATAAAATGGAAAATACTTGTACAAATTAGCAAAGTAAGGCCATTTCCAACAGTCCAAAGATTGAAATCATTATAATATTTAGAACTATTTGTGAACATTACAACAAATATGATTAAAAAATTTATAGCTCCAACATAAATAAGTTTCAGGTCCATCTCGGTCGACAATTAGTCGACCGAGAGCCCACCTGCGCGCAGCGTCCAGGTCCACTCTCGGTCGACAAATTCTTGACCGAGAGTGGACCTGGATGCTGCGCGCAGGTGGGCTCTCAGTTGACTAATTGTCGACCGAGATGGACCTGGAAGCAGTAATGGCGGCGGGCGGGAATGAAGGGAACAAGGAACGAAGGAAGCTCGTACTTACTTGGAAATGGCAGCGAGCTTCGTGGAGGAAGAGAAGAACTTCATGGAGAGGTGGCAACCTTCATGGAAGAGTGGAAGGCGGCGACGACGAGCTTCACGGCAACGAAGAGCTTCACGACAACAAAAAGCTTCACGGCAACGACGGTCTTCGTGGAGGAAGAGTGAAGGTGGCGACGATGAGCTTCACGTTCCTCTTCGCGGCGACGACGAGCTTCACGATCCTCTTGGTAGCGTGGAGAGGCAGCAACGGCTTCACAGAGAAGATTTCGCGGCAACGGTAGAATGACAAAGTGAAAAGGGGTTTCGCGGCGCCACGGGAGAGAGATTAAAAAGAGAAAAGGGTTTCGTGGGAGGAAGAAAGACTAAAATTTCGGCTTTTTGCACGGAGAGAAAAACTGTAGCGTCGGTTAACAACCAAAACCTGACTCTACAGATAAACGGTGCCCGTGTCGGGTTTAATAACAATCAAACGCAAACTCAGTCGACGAATTTTTCGACCGAAAAGACCTATAGGGTCGGTTATTAGGTAAACCCGATGCTACAAGTGCTAATACGAAGAAATCTGGCTCGTTTCGGTCGACGATTTGTCGACCGAGAAGGAGCAAGATTTCCTTCATACAAGCACCTCTAGGGTCGGTTTTTATATATAACCGACCCTAGAGGTGCTTATACATGTGTGAAAAACTAAACTGGATATTTTCGGTCGACAATATTGTCGATCGAGACCCCCTATAGGGTCGGTTATTAGAAAAACCAACCCTAGAGGTGCTTCTAAGAAAGAAATCTGGCTTCATTCGGTTGACAAATTCGTCGACCAAATGTGTGTCGGTCGCAAATTTGTCGACCGAAGATGCGTGAAAAACTGGATCGAAAATTCATGTCGGTCGACAATAATTGTCGACGACCGGGGAGCGTTTTAGAGTCGGTTATAAAGGAAAAACCGACCCTATAGGTGCTTATACACATGAAATCTGACTCTATCTCGGTCAACAAATTCTTCGACCGAGGAGCTCTAAAGTGCTTCCACTACCCTAATAATGATGTTATGTGAAACTTTAATATATGGTGATGCCGTATGAAACCCTAATATGGGATAATGTTATGTGAAACCCTTATATGGAATGATGTTATGTGAAACCCTAATATGGAAATGTTATGTGAAACCTTAATATAGGGTGGTGTTGTGTAAAAACCCTAATATGGGATAATGTTATGTGAAATTTCAATATGGGATGATGATATGTGAAACCCTAATTGATAAAGATGGGAAACTCTAACCCTAATGAGGGAATAGAGATGTTATTTTTGTATTGCATGATGTTGATATGAAATTGATATGGTTGATATGAAATTGAGATGATTGTGTAACAAATATCCTGAATACCTTGGTCAGATGACCTGAAGGTAATAGTTACCTGATAAGTGATAACCATGTTTAGTGATGAACTAAGGGTTTGAATACCCAGAATCAGCAAATGGGATGATGGTGTAATTGAGGGATGTGAATTCCCAACAATGAGACAAAAGATTGAGATCCCAATGCTTTATAACGTTTTGAAAAGTACTAAACTCTATTAAAAAATTCTATCGGTCGACTATTTGTCGATCGAAAGAGCTCTAGGGTCGGTTATAAGGAAAAAACCAACCCTAAAGTCATCCTCGATCGACAATATTGTCGATCGAATTTGTCTCGGTCGATAATATTTTCGACCGATATTAACCCTGTTTCAATGTTTTAAATTAAGTACCAAGTGTGTGTGTATGAGATTAACTAAGTGATGCTTTGTCAAATTTAGCCATAATTTATTTTTCAATCATTTGAAATAACAGTATTCTTATATAACATGTATATGTCCAAATGAAGCCATGGAAAACACTTTTATTCATAACAATTTAATGCCCATACACTTTATAAGATGAAACATGACATACTTGCTTTATAAAAATATATACATTACATCATTACAAAGATATCTCATAATCTCACTGGAAAGACCGAAGGATTACATCAATGTCTGGGTCTTTTCCAAGAAAGGGCTCAGCTTCATAATATTTGACCAGTTTCTGCCACTCCAAGGCACCTGTCATGGTTAAGGCATAAGCCTCCGAGAAGGTGGGAACACGATCAAAGTGAAAGTTGGCAGCAATGTCTTGAAGTTGAATTGGGGAAAACTGAGTATGTGTGAGATCAGGAGATGGTGGAGGTGGAATTTGATAGTAGTTGTAGGAAGGATTGTATGGATTTATCATGCCAGGATTAAGGGAATAGGGATATTCATTAGGTTGGTTAGGAGAGAGAGCTTGCATCCTTTGGTTTAAATAAGTCATGCCATGGTGATTATAATCCAATTGCCTACTTAGGTGATATTGGGAGCCAGTAATGTATGTCAAGGTATTTGTAATAGGATCATGGGGTAGGTTGGTAGGAGGAGGTGGTGGAGGTATGTCTTGGGTGGATGTATCCCCTTCAGTCCTAGCCCTTTTGTGGCCAAAGTCGATTCCCATCTTTTCCACCGTATTTTTACTTATCTTTTGGGGTTTTCTATCCCATGTGTAACCTAAGTCATCCTCAATATTCTTCTTAAGAAAATGTTGAGTGATTTGGCATACAAAGTCAGCATAAGGTGGATTGCCAGAAAACTCAAGCATATTCTTAAGGATGATACGAATAAAGTTTATGGGAATACCTTTGAGAATGACATAGATAAGGTACATACGAAAGGTGGGTACTTCAGATTTGTTTGCTCTAGGATGGATATTGGTGGCAATAATGAGATTTATGATCCTAGCTTTAGGTTTTAAATTTATGGCATAATAGGTACCCCTATCTTCATGACAAGTCGTATTTGATTGAAAGATGGCTCTTTTGACATCACTAAGGCTAGTTGTAGTGTCATCTTGGGAGAGTTTGTTGAGTGGATTTCCTCTAGTGAGATCAATAAAAATTTTATATTCTTCTATATCTATGTCAAGCATATCAAGAATACCCTCCTCAGTAAAATGGAATCCATACCCACCAACCATAGAGGAGAAGGAATCATGTTCAGGATGTTCGGCTAAATTGGCATAGAATTCATTAACTACTTTGGAGGAGTAGGAATGGAAGGAGGGATTTAGAAAACCAGTCAAATGTTGCACCTTGAAAAGTTCCTCCAAATCGACAATGCTTTGGAAGTCCATGACGTCGACTGGCCGTCGTGGAAAAGGAGTTTTTGATGAGAGCTTGAGGTAGCGGTCGCCTGCAGCTGCGTCGATGAAAGGGACGTCGTTGATGAACGGCAGTGTTGAAGAGACTGTCCTTCCTTTCCTACCTGCAATTTGCTTCTTTCTGTGCGTAGATGATGAAGCCATTTCATTGCTTTGAAATGGAGAAATAGCAAGCAAGAATTGGATGTAGAGAAGCTGAAGATTTTCACAAGAATACACTAGAGAGGAGCGAGAGAAGTGAGAATGTGAAGGTGTGAAGAAATGGATCGTTTTGGGTGCTATTTATAGCAAAATAGAGTCAATTTCGGTCGACAATTTGTCGAACGACGCCCGAAATGGTCGTTTTCTGGACCGTTCTCCTGGTCGGCCAACGGTCGTATTTATAGCCGTTACGACAGTTGAAATTCTAGCCGTTACGACGGTTGATTTTTTTAGCCGTTACGACAGTTGATTTTCTAGCCATTATGACGGTTGGTTTTTCTAGTCATTCCTCGGTCGACAAATTCGTCGATCGATATGTTTCGTTCGACAATTCGTCGACCGAGATTGAGCCAGATTTCATTCTCTTAAGTACCTCTAGGGTCGGTTTCTAGGAAAAAACCGACCCTAGAGGTACTTATTCATGTGTGAAATACTAAACTGGATCCTAGTTTATCTCGGTCGACAATGTTGTCGACCGAATGGACTTCTAAGGTCGGTTATAAAGAAAATACCGACCCTAAAAGTTGCTTATATACTTGAAAACTGACTCCTAATTGGTCGACAAATTTGTCGACCGAGAAATGCTATAAGGTCGGTTATTAGTGCAAATCTGACGCTAGAGGTGCTTATACATGCGTGAACTATCTGGATCCAGAATAGATATAGGTCGACGAATTTGTCGATCGAGAAAGAGCCAGATTTCCTTTGCATAAGTACCTCTAGGGTCGGTTTTATCTTAGAGGTACTTATCGGTCGACGAATTTGTCGACCGAGTGAGTCGGTCGAAATATTGGTCGACCGAGGAAGGCTTTAAGGTCGGTTATAAGTGCAAATCCGATGCTAGATGTGCTTATACACGCGTGAACTATCTGGATCCAGAATAGATATCAGCCAACGAATTTGTCGACCGAGAAGGCCTTTAAGGTCAGTTTTGTAAGAATAACCGACCTTAGAGGTGTTGAACCGAGGAGGACTGTAAGGTCGGTTATAAAGAAAAACTGACCCTATAGGTGCTTGTATACGTGAAATTCAGCTCTTATTCGGTCGATGAATTTGTCGACCGAGGATCCCTTTAGGGTCGGTTATAAGGTAAAACCGACGCTATAGATCAAGGAGCGAAACCAAAATCAAGCAAATTTTTTCCACCGAAAAAATTGTCTATAAGGTCGCTTATTTTAGAAAAACCGACCCTATAGAGATGTACTATAAGGTCAGTTATTTTAAGAAAAGCGACTCAAAAGGTCTTAAGTGGTGCCCGCATTTTTTATAGACATATAAGGTCGGTTATTTGGAAAACCGACCCTATAGAGATACACTACAAGGTCGGTTATTTTAAGAAAAGCGACCCAAGAGGTCTTAAGTGGTGCCCGCATTTTTTATAGACATATAAGGTCGGTTATTTGGAAAACTGACCCTATAGAGTTACACTACAAGGTCGGTTTATTTAAAAAAACTGACCTAAGAGGTCTTAAGTGGTTCCCGCGTTTTGTTTAGACATATAAAGTCGGTTATTTGGTAAAACCGACCCTACATGTAGTGACGTTATAACCCATTTCTGTACTAGTGAAAATGTCTCACATTGGATGACAACCCTTGTTTGATCTTCTTATATAGAGATGATATATAGTCTAATGAGAGATGATAGATATGCTTGTGTTGTAGATTTGCTCATGTTGTAAACCTATTTATGTTGTCAAATATACTGACACTGATATTTAATGTTATGCTTCTAGCAATGTCTAATACTGCTAGCCATACATATGTAATTAGAAATGCTTAAAATGCTAATTATGCTTATGAAATTAGTTGTGATATGATGTTGGCTCTACTTATTATGTAGATTGGTTCACTTTATTAAATATGCCAACATTGATAACCATGTCATACTACTAGACATATCAAAGATGCTTATGCTTCTAGATTGCTTGTGTTGTTAGTTAGGCATGTGATGATAGTCTGATCAATGATAATGATTGTTATTAGATACAATCTTGTGATACCTGAGTAGATATCTGATAAAAGAAATGGATTTATCTGTGACCTATATATACATTGATAATCATACGTGTTGCTAAGCTTATTTGCTTAATCTGTTTAGCATGCTTGAAATGTTCAATCTGCCCAATTGACTATTAAATATTCCAATTGCTCAGTTATTTACTATTTAATATGATGTAATCAATATATGTTGGAGAGAGTTATATCTCTTACTGGGACTGGGTCTCACCTCGTGGGTCACCACATTTTTTTAGGTGACTGACAACAGTGACAACAGTTACATGACAATGAGAAGAATCTGAGGTAATAAATCCTAGTGATGGTTGTTTAGTGGTCTAGTGTGTCCTAGAGTCATCCCTGTACTCTCAGGTCTGGATGAAAAGTCTGTATATGATGTTTTGATTGAATCAAGCTTTCTATAGCATGTTGATGCTTGTATATGTTGAAAATGTGGATAGTGCACCTTTGCAAAGTTTATGTTGTAGCTAAGGCTACAGGGCAGTTATAAAGAATATTGAGCATTATGTTAATAAAAGCAAGTTGTTGGGCTTTTATATAAATGTTTCCAAGCAATTGGGAATTGTTGAAATCAGTTTTAATTTACCCTATTTTCTGGGTTTGTGTTTAATTAAGGAGTAATCGTGTTTAGTATTTTAAGTATTCTCGTTTAGTGTAATGAGTTCTCACAAGTTGGTATTAGAGCTTTGGGTCTGTTGAGTCAACAGGAACACTAGGACTTAGGACTAGGATGATGTCTAAGTTAGGAATATGACACAAAAACATGGTGCATACTTCCTAATCTCAGTACTTGGATGCCATGGCCAAGTATTCAGGTATTGAAGAAAAGGTAAGTATGTGAATTCTTAGATTGTTATATTTTTTATTACTCTGATCAATTAGTCATTTTGAGTCAATCTAAAGAGCATAACAAATCAGAAATCATGGTGCAGATATCTCAATTTACTCTAAATAAGATGAAAAATTCATCATACCCTATCAAAACTTGAATATTTGGTATATAAGAGAAAGATACAACACCATGAAACCTAAATATGAATACAGATAAGCTAAAAGAGGTGTTCTTGAAGTTATAATTCAAGAAGATAATAATGTAAAAGATAGATAAGTCAATGCCAATAAAGTGATTCAAGGTATGAACTTCACATAAGAAAGAGAGAGCTCATATTGTAAGTATATTATGAGAAGATCAATGAGATCATGACATAGGAATCAAGTGGACGTTAGTTAATCTCAGACCAACCTGTGTGTGTAAGAATTTGTTAATGTAATATATACATGGTATGTGAAAGAAATCAAGGGATAAGTTCCTTGTTTAACGAAGAAAATATGGAATATGATGACTTATTCCTTGACCAGTGGTTGAAAAAACATGATAACATGAAATGACATACATATGAACGATGAAGAGTTAATAAGAAAACAACAATGAGATGTGATAATATTAATAATTCTTATGCTAATGGCAAGGAACCCAAGGTGTAAAAGGGTAAAATGATGCATAAAAAGTGTAAATTTCATGGGGAAGATAGAACTGGTTACCTTTTGCTCGTGACCCCAGTACAGTGTTGTAGTGATGTGGGAAGTGTGGTCCCCTTTATGTTCTTTGTTTTTTAGGTAAAGCCTCCAAGTCGATCTCATGGAACTTGGTACACATGGATTCCCTATAATCCTGGGATGGATATCTTGATATGATGTGTGATTGACTTGGATATTGTTCCAAAATCTTTGTATTTTGTAATGAGCATTACTTTTTTATTTTTCCAGGAGTTAGGGGTATTCCTCCTAAATGTTCTTAGCTAATTATGATATTGTGAAGTGGATGAAACTAGGTTATGAGTTCTTTATAGCACATGTAGTGGATACCAAGGTAATGAATACTAGTATCCAAAGTGTATCAGTCATATATGAGTTAAGGATATCTATTAGATGAGTTGTTCAATGTTCCTCTCCAGTAGAGAGAGAGAGAGAGTTGATGTGGATCTTCCAAGCATTGTTTGAGAAAAGAAGAATGTTTCTATAATGTTATGTATGGTCTGTTGATGGTTGGGCAAGGCCACTATCAATGATAGATGGTTGGTTGATCAGCAGACATGTGTTACCGTGTCCCTTTAAAATAAACCTAGGATTAGGATATCAATGGATAAGAGTTAGGTGGATGAAATTAGTTACACGTCCATGAAGAGTTTAAGGTTATGTCATTTAGACTAACCAATGTATCAATATAATTCATAAATAGGAGGAACAAAGTAATCAAGTTATGCCTCATAAGTTGTGACAAGCTTTAAATGATGACATCTCAAAGTATTTCATAGATGGTCAGTAACATAATTAACATCTTGCTAAACCTTAAGAATGTTGAAGCAACTATACTCATGTGTGACAAGTTCAACAAGAGTGAGTTGTGGGTTAACTAGAGAATCCTCTTGGATGCTATGATACATCTACTAAGTGTTTTGTGTGAATCCTAGGAAAATGAAGACAATGTTGTTACCCTACCCCTAATAAGGTCAACCGGGAAGTTATATTTGTTAACGGTTGTAGTCACGTGTGTGATTCTTCAACTAGACTGATGGTCAGTCCATCATTAAGACAATTGAAGAATCTTCTAAGGATATATGCCTTATAGTTCTTGACAATTAGGGGATGCTCACCTGATTGATTGAGTTGCTAATTACAATAATCATTAAAGGAGCATAGAGATGAAACCTTGTAGAATTACATTGGATAAGAGATACATGATGTTCCATATTGATAAGAGCCATCAAATATGACCTATAAGGGATATGTGGTACGATAGACATAATATTTCAGGGCAACATTTAGAATCTCAAGTTGAAATGCACTACCAGACCTATACAGGTGAAACAACAATTCTTATGTTGAACTAAGGTGGCACATGTAAGAGTTGAGGGAGATGCATATGTCTTATATGATAATGATGTGACATAATCAAGTGATGAAAATAACCCTGTGTAAGATTGAGGATGATGTGCATGAGAAGTGTCCATCTATGTGTATCTTGGATTTCGGGGGAAAATCCCAATTAGAGGTTTATGGTTGTGAGACCCCTAACCTTGCTTAAATGAATGAAAATTCTTAATTACCATAATTGAATGATTATAACCTTAATATAACATTTTTATATGCTTTGGAATCATAATAAAAGCTTAAGTTTCAAATTTGGTCCAATTTGGACATTATTTGAGCAAGTTATGAAATTTTATGTACATTCTGGACTTTTCTGCAATTTATCCAATTGGGAGGTTTTCTTTGTATATTGTCACAAGAATTACGATCCTTATATGTTTCCTTATCATTCTCGACTTTTTTGGTCTATGGGGCTCCTAGATGTTCTTGGTTTGGAGGTGTTCCTCTTCAAGGACATTTTAGGGGTTTCCCCTTTATGGATAAGGATAAGAGTAATGGTAAAGATAAGGATAAGGATAAGGGTCAGGATAAGGATAAGGATAAAGATAAGGATAAAAGGGTATGGGTAAATAAGAGAAAGTGCAGGTGGCAAGTGAGGGAGGTGTTGCATAGACATAGAAGCTCTAGGCTATGGACACATGGAAAGCTCATGGGAACCTCATGCTTGATCCCTTCCTTATCCATGAAGCCATATATACCCCTTCCTATCTCCAAATCAATATCATTGCTCACTCCCTCTTTCCTCTACCTTATAGGACTGACCTTGCTCTATTTGTCTACATAACAAAGTGGTCTAAGGTAGAAGACAACCTCTTTTTGGAGAAGAAGATCTCCTAGACCTCCATCTAGCCCTACCTAGGGTTTCTAAGGTCATCTTCTAGGGTTTACAACCAAGGCAAGTTGTTTTCTTCCTTCCTTATCTATTTTTATTTCTCTTATCTTTCCTTAGACCTTCCTCCAGGTTGAAACTCTACAGTTCCATGGTAAAAGTTTCTTTAGAGCTCAAAATCCTACATTTCTTACTTCTTCTTCTAGGGTTTTGATTCCTTGTGAAGAAGAGTGTCTGCCTGGCTGAGTTCAGAGCTTCCTCTTGGGTTTTCTACCTTCTTGGCTCAAGTTGCTTGCTGCTAGAAGTATTTTCTTCTTAGTAGAGGTGAGTTTTATAACCTTCTTTACTTATATTGGTTACTATATGCTTGTTAGCACATGCTCTTGCTTAAAAATGGTGATTTAAGCATTAAGACGCTAAGCTTGTTTGAGATTTCGATTTTTATAGTGTTTCCTATTTTGTTTCCAGTTCTAGATGAACCTATAATCATGTGCACATTCTTCCTCAGGAATTATATGACTTAGTTCAGGTTGGTATCACCACCTATGGTGCTAAGCACCTATCAACCGATGGTCCATATTAGGGTTTCTAGGTTATTCTCTCCTCTAAACACATGACTTGATGGTGTGGTCTTCATGACAACCGAAGGTGGTGACCAAGGGTTATGAATGATGATGTGAACTGATAGTCACTCCTTAGGTCAGCGTTAGGCTCTCTTGAAATCTCAATGAGCAACGATTTGATACTCTAATGATGTTATCAATTAATGATGACATTAGATTAATATCTGATGGTGTTAAATGAATATAGTGTTGATCTAACAATCAATGGTGACTTATTGATCATGACTAGTGGTGGATTATGTCATCAGCACATATGGTTAGTTAAGGATGTAATTGTTGAGTCGACTAAACCTTAAGCTAATGGTTCCTTGGTTCAATTGATCTAATGGTTAAACCTATACTTCAATTTATAACTTTGAACAGTGAACCCGATCCAATGAATAAGATTAAATTCTTCAACATCCAATGGATTAGAATAAATCAAATGATTTATATGTGGGTCCTAGTGATGATAATTCGATGATTCAATATCATTAATTTTGTCTTACAATTTCTCTCAGATAGTTATATTTGATAAATGACCATAATAAGTGGGTGTGTAACTTCAATTTGATATAGTTGTTATACCTAACCTTAATGTAATTAAATGATGGTGATTGGTTATATTCAGCCCTCTTGCATGATTAATGTGATAATGAATTTCATCCTTCTTGTGTTTTAACCATAATGTAGTGCTATTTGAATATCATAGTGCCTTGCCATAATAATACCTATGGACAGATAATTGCTGATGAACTTTTGATCCTTGTTTAAGGCATGGAATGATGTGGATGACCTTTCTATGAATAATGTGATGGTGTTAAATGACCTTTGGGAATGTTGAGCCCTGATTGAGGTGAAATCCTTTTCATGTTCCAATAAGGGTTTAAACCCTAGGACTTGTGATAAGAAATGGATATCTTGAAATGATATGATGATAATGTGGTTCATTACAATGCAATGGATGATAGCATATGGTAATATGATTAAGATCTATACTTCATACATTTTATATCTTCTTTAGTTGCAATGCTTATACACTTGATGGAAATGAATTAGGGTTTGTATGTTCATTTGTATGATGAAGCCTTAATTCACCCAAATTGACAATAATTAATTAAGTGAAATTCTGGTCATGTGGTTCCCTATGCCATAGATCCATCTCAATGTCAAAAATTGTCAGATGGTGAAACGAGTATTCCTAAGGGAAACTCAGAGTGCATATTATTGAGTATGTGGGGTGCTTGTCATCCTGAATTCAAGTGTTTAGGGAGGATGATTGTGGTCATACCTAGTCCTCTGCATGAGAACGGCTATGGTCGTGTCTCAGTGATTAAATATATGATAAGATTGGAGGACAACTGTGATTGTAGCTTGGATGGTAGGGTATGCGTACCCACCTCCTTCCACTAGTGTTGTGACCTATACCAAGGAAGGACTAGGTTGTTAGTACCTTGACCTCAAGTGTCACTGTGGCAGACCCGTACTGACCGGGGGTGGAGAAGATCTTAGGAGTTTGGCTCTTCCTAGATCTTGTATGGCACTGATTTTGACTTAGTAGTGGTCAGTTGCATTTTGAGTGGTATCCTCAAATTCATTAGTGAAACATAATAAAGGATGTAAGATAGCCGTGTAGCATGTCTGTTTAGGGATATACAAAATGTCTCACATTGGATGATAAGCCTTATTTGATCTTCTTATATAGTGATGATATATAGTACAATGAGAGATGATAGATATGCTTGTGTTGTAAATGTGCTCGTGTTATAAACCTATTTATGTTTTCAAATATACTGACACTGATATTTAATATTATGCTTCGAGCAATGTCTAATACTTCTAGACATGCCTATGTAATTGGAAATGTTTAAACTGCTAATTATGCTTATGCAATTAGTTGTGCTATGATGTTAGCTCTAGTTATTATGTAGACTGGTTCACTTTATTAAATATGCCAATATTGATATCCATGTCATACTAGTAGACATATCAAAGATGTTTATGCTTCTAGACTACTTGTGTTGTTAGTTAGGCATATGATGATACTCAGATGAATGATAATGATTGTTATTAGATGCAATCTTATGAAACCTGAGTAGTTATCTGATAAAAGAAATGGATTTATCTGTTACCTATACATACATAGACAATCATACTTGTTGCTAAGCTTATTTGCTTAATCTATTTAGCATGCTTGAACTGTTCAATCTGCCCAATTGACTATTAAATACTCCAATTGCTCAGTTATTTATTGTTTAATATGATGTAATCAATATATGTTGGAGAGAGTTATATGTCTCGCTGGGACTGGGTCTCACCTCGTGGGTCACCACATTTTTTAGGTGATCAATAGCAGTGACAACAATATCATGACAGTGATAAGAATCTGAGGTAATAAATCCTAGAGATGGTTGTTTAGTGGTCTAGTGTGTCCTAGAGTCGTCCATGTACTCTCAGGTATGGATGAAAAGTTTGTATATGATGTTTTGATTGAATCAAGCTTTCTGCAGCATGCTGATGCTTGTATATGTTGAATATGTGGATAGTGCACATTTGCAAAGTTTATGTTGTAGTTGAGGATATAGGGCAATTGTAAAGAATATTGAGCATTATGTAAATAAAAATAAGTTGTTGGCTTTTATATAGATGTTTCTGAGTAATTGGGAATTGTTGAAATCAGATTTAATTTACCCGGTTTTTTGGGTTTGTGTTGAATTAAGGAGTAATCATGTTTTGTGTTTTGAGTAATCTCATTTAGTATAACAGATTCTCACAAGTTGGTAGTAGAGCTTTAGGTTCATTGAGTCTACATGGATACTAGGACTTAGGACTAGGATGATGTCTAAGTTAGGAATATGACACAAAAACATGATGCATACTGCCTAATCTCAGTACTTGAATGCCTTGACTAGGTATTCAAGTATTGAAGAAAAGGTAAGTATGGAATTCTTAGATTGTTATCTTTTTTATTATTCTAATCAAGTGGTCATTTTGAGTCAATCTAAAGAGCATAAAAAATCTAAAATCATGGTGTAGATATCTCAATTTACTCTAAATAAGAAGAAAAATTCATCATACTCTATCAAAATTTGAATATTTGGTAACTATAAGAGAAAGATACAACACCATGACACCTAAATATGAATACAGATAAGCTAAAAGAGGGGATTTTTAAGTTGTAATTCAAGAAGATAATAAAGTAAAAGACAGATAAGTGAGTTCTTATAAAATGATTCAAGGTATGAACTTCACATAAGAATGAGAGAGCTCAAACTAAAAGTATAATATGAGAAGATCAATGAGAACATGACATAGGAATCAAGTGGATCCTTAGTTAATATCAGACCGACCTGTGTGTGTAAGAATGTGTTAATGTAATATATACATGGTATGTGAAAGAAATCAAGGGACAAGTTCCTTGTTTAACGAACAAAATATGGAATATGATGATGTATTCCTTGACCAGTGGTTGAAGAAACATGATAACATGAAAGGATATACATATGAATGATGAAGAGTTAATAGTAAAAGAGAAATGAGATGTGATAATATTAATAATTCCTAGGCTAATGGTAAGGAACCCAAAATTTAAAAGGGTAAAATTATGCATAAAAAGTGTAACTTTCATGGGGAAGATATAATTGGTTACCTTTTGCTCGTGACCCCTAGATAATGTTGTAGTGATGTGGGAAGTGTGCTCCCTTTATGTTTTTTCTTTTTGAGGCATAGCCTCCAAGTGGATTTCATGGCACTTGGTACGCATGAATTCCCTGTAATCCTAGGATGGATATCTTGATATGATGTGTGATTACCTTGGACTAAAGGAGGAGTAAGAAAGGAAGGAATTTGTTAGCATTTTTACCATCTTGGGCACTATAAAAGAAATTACCCTCCCGCTCTATAGAGGTACTAAACAAGAAGAAGCATAGACTTCCACTTCAGGTACGCATGTTATTGAGATAAACTTTTATACTTCTTCATCTTGGGCATTGGATACTAGATGTAGATTGTTCCAAAATCTTAGTATTTTGTAATGATCATTGCTGTTTGGTCCTTCCAAGAGGTAGGGGTATTACTCCTAAATGTTCTTAGCCGGTTATGATATTGTGGAGCAGATGAAACCAGGTTATGAGTTCTTTATAGCATATGTAGTGGATACCAAGGTAATGAATCCTACTATGCAGAGGGTATCGATTATATATGAGTTAAAGATATCTATTACATGAGATGTTCAATGTTCCTCTCCGATAGAGAGGGAGAGAGAGTTGATGTGGATCTTCCAAGCATTATTTGGGAAAAGAAGAATGTTTCTTTAATGTTATGTATGGTCTGCTGATGGTTGGGCAAGACCACTATCAATGATAGATGGTTTGTTAATCAGCAAACATGTGTTACCATGTTCCTTTAAAATAAACCTAGGATTAGGATATCAATGGATAAGAGTTAGGTGGATGACATAAGTTACATGAACAAGTTACATGACCATGATCAGTTTAGTGATATGTCATTTAGACTAACCAATGTATTAATAACATTAATAAATAGGAGGAACAAAGTAATCAGGTTATGTCTCATAAGTTGTGACAAGCTTTAAATGATGACATATCAAAGTATTTCGTAGGATGTCAGTAACATGATTAAAAACTTGCTAAACCTTAAGAATGTTGAAGTAACTATACTCATGTGTGACAAGTTCAACAAGAGTGAGTTGGGGGTTAACTAGAGTATCCTCTTGGATGTTATGATACATCTACTAAGTGTGTTTTGTAAATCCTGGGAATATGAAGACAATGTCGTTACCCTACCCCTAATAAGGTCAACCAAGAAGTTATATTTGTTAATAGTTGCAGACAAGTGTGTGATTCTTCAACTAGGCTGATGTTCAATCCATCATTAAGATATTTGAAGAATCTTCTAAGAACATATGCCTTATTGTTCTTGACAATTAGGGGATGCTCACCTAATTGATTGAGTTGCTACTTTTAATAATCATTAAAGGAATATAGACATGAAGCCTTGTTGAATTACGTCAGATAAGAGATACATGATGTTCCATATTGATAAGATCCATCAAATATGACCTATAAGGAATGTGTGGTATGATAGAAAGAATATTTGAAGGTGACATTTAGAATCCCAAGTTGAAATGTACTACGAGATCTGTATGGGTGAAACAATTGTTCTTATGTTGAACCAAGGTGACACATGCAAGAGTTGAGGATGATGAATATGTCTACTTTGAAAATTATATGACACCATCAGGTGATAAAAATAACCATGTGTAAGATTGAGGATGACGTGCATGAGAAGTGTCCATATATGTGTATCTTGGATTTCAGGGACGAAATCCCTGTTAGGGGTTTATGGTTGTGAGACCCCTAACCTTGCTTAAATGATTGAAAATTCCTATTTACCATAATTGAATTCTTAGAACATTAATATGACCTTTTGATATGCTTTTGAATCATAAGACAAGCTTAAGTTTCACATTTGGTCCAATTTGGACATTGTTTGAGCAAGTTATGAAATTTTATGTACATTCTGGACTTTTCTACAATTTACCCAATTGGGATGTTTTCTTTGTATATTGCCACAAGAATTACGATCCTTATAGGTTTCCTTATCATTCTTGAGTTTTTTGGGCAATGGGGATCCTATTTGTTCTTGGTTTGGAGGTGTTCCTCTTCAAGGACATTTTAGAGGTTTCCCCCTTTATGGATAAGGATAAGAGTAATGGTAAAGATAAGGATAAGGATAAGGGTCAAGATAAGGATAAAGATAAGGATAAGGGTATGTATAAAGGAGAGAAAGTGCATGTGGCAAGTGAGGGAGGTGTTGCATTGACATAGAAGCTCTAGGCTATGGACACATGGAAAGCTCATGGGAACCTCATGCTTGACCCCTTCATTATCCATGAAGCTATATATACCCCTTCCTATATCCAAATCAAAATCATTGCACACTCCCACTTTCGTATAGCTTAGAGAACAGACCTTTCTCTATTTTTCTATGGAACAAAGTGGTCTAAGGTAGAAGACAACCTCTTTTTGGAGAAGAAGGTCTCCGAGAGCTCCATCTAGCCCTACCTAGGGTTTCTAAGGTCATCTTCTAGGGTTTTCAACCAAGGAAAGTTGTTTTCTTCCTTCCTTCTCTATTTTTCTTACTCTTCTCCTTCCTTAGACCTTCCTCTAGGTTGGAAATATGCTATTACATGGTAAAAGTTGCTTTAGAGCTCAAAATCCTACCTTTCTTACTTCTTCTTCTAGGGTTTTGATTCCTTATGAATAAGAGTGCCTTCTTGGCCGAGTTCAGATCTTCCTCTTGTATTTTCTACCTTCTTGGCTCAAGTTTCTTGATTCTAGAAGTCTTTTCTTCTCATTAAAGGTGAGTTTTATAACCCTCTTTACTTATATTGGTTACTATAAGTTTGTTATATCATGTTCTTTCTTAAAAATGGTGATTGAAGCATTAAGAAGCTAAGCTTGTTTGGGATTTTGATTTTTATAGTGTTTCCTATTTTGTTTCCAGTTCTAGATGAAACTGTAGTCATGTTCATGTTCTTCCTAAGGAAGTATATGACTTAGTTCAGGTTGGTATCACCACCTATGGTGCTAAGGACCTATCAACCGATGGTCCATATTAGGGTTTCTAAGTTATTCTCTTCTCTAAACACATGACTCGATGGTGTGGTCTTCATGACAACTGAAGGTGGTGACCAAGGGTTATGAACGATGATGTGAACTGATAGTCAAACCTTAGGTTACTGTTAGGCTCTCTTGAAATCTCAATGAGCAATGGTTTTATACTCTGATGATGTTATCAATCAATGATGACATTAACTTAATATCCGATGGTGTTAAATGAATATATTGTTGATCTAACAATCAATGGTGACTTAATGATCACAACTAATGGTGGATTAGATTATCATCATGTATGGTGATAATCTAACTTTGAAAAATGAACCCGATCTGAAGAATAAGATTGGTTGCTTCAACATCCAATGGATTAGAATGAATCCCATGATATTATATGTGGGTCCTACTGATGATAATTGGATGATTCAATATCATTAATTTTTGTCTTACCATTTCTATCAGATAGTTATATTTGATAAATGACCATAATAAGTGGGTGTGTAACTTCAATGTGATATAGTTGTTATACCTAACCTTAATGTATTTAAATAATGGTGATTGGTTATAATCATCCCTCTTGCATGATTAATGTGACAATGAATTACATTCTTCTTGTGTTTTAACCACAATGTAGTGCTATTTGAATATCATAGTACCTTGCCAATATAATACCTATGGACACATAAGTGCTGATGATCTTTTAAGCCTTGTTTAAGGCATGGAATGATGAGGATGGCCTTGCTATGAATAATGTGATGGTCTTAAATGACCTTTGGGCATGATGAGCCCTGATTGAGGTGAAATCCTTTTCATGTTCCAATAAGGGTTGAAACCCTAGAACTTGTGATAAGAAATGGATATCTTGAAATGATATGATGATAATGTGGTTTATTACAATGCAGTGGATGATATCATATGCTAATATGATTTAGATCTATACTTGAAATATTTTATATCTTCTTTTTTGCAATGTCTATACACTTGATGGAAATGAGTTAGGGTTTGTATGTCCATTTGTATGATGAAGCCTTAATTCACCCAAATTGACAATAATTAATCAAATGGAATTATAATCATGTAGCGCCCTATGCCATAGATCCATCTGAGTGTCAGAACTTGCCAGATGGTGAAATGAGTTTTCCTAAGAAAAACACATATCATATACTATTGAGTATGTGGGGTGCTTGTCATCCTAAATCCAAGTGTTTAGGAAGGATTACAATGGTCATACCTAGCCCTCTATTTTAGAACGGCTGCAGTCGTATCTCAGTGATTATATATGTGATGAGATTGGAGGAAAACTGCAGTTGTACCTCAGATGGTAGGGTGTGCGTACCCACTTCCTTTGACTAGTGTCATGACCTGTACCAAGGATGGACTAGGCGGTTAGCAGCTTGACCTTATGTTTCACTGTGGCGGACCTGAACTGATCGAGGGTAGAGAAGATCTTAGGAGTCTTGACTCTTCCTAGATCTTGTATGACACTGATTTTGACTTAGCAGTGGTCAGTTGAATTTTGAGTGGTATCCTCAAATTCCTCAGAGCAACGTAATAAAAGATGTAAGACAGAAGTGTAGCACAAATGTTTAGGAATATACAAAATGCCTCACATTAGATGATAACCCTTGTTTGATCTTCTTATATAGAGATGATATATAGTACAATGAGAGATGATAGATATGCTTGTGTTGTAGATGTGCTCATGTTGTAAACCTATTTATGTTATCAAATTTACTGACATTTATATTTAATATTATGCTTCTAGCAATGTCTAATACTGTTAGCCATGCCTATGTAATTAGAAATTCTTAAACTGCTAATTATACTTATGCAATTAGTTGTTCTATGATGTTAGATCTACTTATTATGTAGACTGGTTCACTTTATTATATATGCCAATATTGATAGCCATGTCATACTACTAGACATATCAAAGATGCTTATGCTTCTAGATTGCTTGTGTTGTTAGTTAGGCATATGATGATAGTCAGATCAATGATAATGATTGTTATTAGATGAAATCTTATGAAACCTGAGTAGATATCTGATAAAAGAAATGGATTTATCTGTTACCTATATATACATTGATAATCATACTTGTTGCTAAGCTTATTTGCTTAATCTATTTAGCATGCTTGAATTGTTCAATCTTCCCAATTGACTATTAAAATCCTCCAATTGCTCAGTTATTTACTATTTAATATGATGTAATCAAAATATGTTGGAGAGAGTTATATCTCTCATTGGGACTGGGTCTCACCTTGTGAGTCACCACTTTTTTAGGTGATCAACAACAGTGACAACGATATCATGACAGTGAGAAGAATCTGAGGTAATAAATCCTAGAGATGGTTGTTTAGTGCTCTAGTGTGTCCTAGAGTCATCCATGTACCCTTAGATCCCGATGAAAAGTTTATATATGATGTTTCGATTGAATCAAGCTTTCTACAACATGTTGATGCTTGTATATGTTGAATATGTGGATAGTGTACCTTTGGAAAGTTTATGTTGTAGTTGAAGCTATAGGGCAGTTTTAAAGAATATTGAGCATTATGTGACTAAAAGCACGTTGTTGGGTTTTTATATAAATGTTTCTGAGCAATTGGGAATTGTTGAAATCTGTTTTAATTTACCCTATTTTCTGGGTTTGTGTTCAATTAAGGAGTAATTGTGTTTTGAGTAATCTCATTTAGTGTAACAGGTTCTCACAATGAGAGGTCGAAGAAGCAGTAAATTTTCTGTGTGAAGAACTACAGGTGAATGGGATTCCTGATTCAACTCTTCCGTTGGATGGTGATACAAAGGGGGTAAAGGATGAAAATGATTGCACAAAGGTGATCAAGTTGTTAAAGTACTATACTTAATATTCTATTTCTCAAACACATATATTAGTTACTAATTGTTACTCATTATAGGATGTTGTGAATGCATCCAATGTAGGTTGTGGTATGCAACCAGCGGTGCAAGGTTGTGAATCATCTTTTATTGATTTTGTAATAGATCCTTGTTTGAAGAGAATTGAGGCTAATATGAATGAAGCATCATCAGATTATGTTGTTGATATGATTCGGGATGTCATATCAAGCTTACGACCATTTTCATTGAAACACAACATAATAAACGTTTCAAGTACAATACTTTAATATTATAGTAATATTGTACTTGTGTATTAATCACCAGTTGATTATCTACTAGATTGCAGTATATGTCATGGTATGTACTAAGGTAATTTTTGTATTTTTGTAGGTGAGATATAAAATGATAGACGATAATAATCAGAAAGGAGTAGGGGTGAGAATGTCATTTTGACGGAGTTATGTGTGTTTTACATGTCTAATATATGTATTTTTGTTGCAGAAAATAGACAAAATGCTAAAGAAAGGTTTGGCACCAAAAAAAGAAACTCAAGTTGGTTATTAAAGACAAAGGAAAAGGTACACTTGTAAAGAAAGTGGACAATGAAAATATTGCAGCAACGAATGATACAGATGAACAAGGACAAACACCTGCTAAATTGAGCATGGAGGTTGAAATTCAACAAGTCGATGTAGGTAAGGTAACACTGAATGATGGAAGTGGAAGATTGAATAAGTACAATAAAATCTTTCATTAATATGTGTTAGATATGGGTATTGTGTTATGTAGTACAATACTAAAAAATGGGGTTGTTGATTTTGTTGTTGATCTATCATATTTTGTTTTGGATAATAAGGATGATGGTGTCACTGAAGTGCTTGAAAAGAATGAAGATTGTTCACATGCCATAAAAGAGCATGGTGATGTTGTTGCAGAGACAGTTGCTGACGGAGGGGAAGGTGAAAGGCGAAATGGTGATGTCAATGCAAAAACGATTGTTGATGATAAGGTAGTAATGTATTGGATGTTTGTAGTGATGTTGTACTTATTGTTTGTAGTACTGTATAGAGTGATTATGTATGTACTGTACTTTCATTTTCTTTTTTTATCAATTATTAGGCTGAGATTGTCAGTGATATTGGAGTTGATGTGCAGACTGATTGTGGTGTACATAAAGGAGGAAATGTAAATGAAGGTGATGCCATTCAAACTGTTGTTGGTGAACAATGTGTTACCAATGAGGTAATTGAAGTACAATACTTTAGAGTTTGTTAAAGTACAATATGAAACTATTTTATTAAAATGGATACCATTTTCTTTTTTATGTGCTTAATGTTTTTAGTATTGTAGTTAGTATGTTTGTATGTTTAGTAAAAAATTGTAGTGATGCTTAATGTTTCAAGTTCTGTACGTAATGTTTGTAGTATTGTACTTAGTGTTGTTTGTACTTAATGTGTTGTTCTTAATGTACTATACTTTAATTTACTTTTTTGTAAATTTTTAGGCGGAGATTGTTAGTGATATTGGAGTTGACGTGCAGACTGATGGTGATGCAAATGAAGGTGAAAATGTACATGAAGGTGATGTTGTTCAAATATTTTGATGAACAGTTTGTTACCAATGAGGTAATTGAAGTACAATACTTTGGAGTTTGTTAAAGTACAATATGAAACTATTTATGAAGATGGATACCATTTCCTTTTTGTTGTGCTTAATGTTTGTAGTATTATAGTTAGTATTTTTGTATGTTGTGTAAAAAATTGCAGTGATGCTTTATGTTTGAAGTTCTGTATGTAATGTTTGTAGTACTGTAGATAGATTTTTTGTATGTTGCCCAAAAAATTGTAGTGATGCTTAATGTTTCAAGTTATGTATGTAATGTTTGTAGTAATGTACTCAGTGTTGATTGTACTCAATGTGTTGTTCTTGATGTATTGTACTTGATTTTTTTGTTGTTGTTAAATGTTAGGCTGAAATAGTGAATGATACTGGAGTTGAAATGCAAAATGTTGGTGATGTACATGAAGTTGTAAACGTGCCACTATATAAAAATATAGTTTAGAGTGGTGTTGAGGAATGGATTGTTAGTGATAAGGTGATTTAAGTACAATACTTTACAATTTTTCAAGTACATTATGAAAGAATTTTAGGAAAATGGCTAACATTTCCTTTTTAGTGTAACGTTAGGCAAAAGTTTCCAAAACAGATGTTGTAGATGCAAAAATGGATGTTAATGTTGTTGAAACTAATAGTGAACAATAAGAAGTAAGTTCATGTACACTAAAAGTTCATATACAATACTTTAATAATTATCTAGCTAACTATTTTTCTCTACTGTATTGTTTTTGTAAAAAAGAAAACCAGTGAGGAGAAAGTTGAGTTTATGTTTGACAAGGAGATTGAAACTTTGTATGCTTCACAAAAGTTGACAGAAGGATCAATAGATGTTGGATATTGTTCCAAAATAAAAATCCAATACGAATTTAGTGATCTAATGACCAAAGAAGACCAGGTGTTTGGATCTGATCTCAAGTAAATTAGTTAATGAATATGTTTGGAAAGAGAAATATTTTTTGTTATTATTTAATTGATAAACAATAATGGATTGACACTTTGATTGACTATATGGAAAAGTTTGAGAAGAAAATGAGTCCAAGTTCACTTGTGAAAAACATTAAGCATAAACCATGGACAAGGAAGGCTAGAATGTTAATGGAAGAACCAAATGGTCCGTTTAAGAAAATGCGGGATTTCAAAAACAAAGTTGTTGAGAGTCTGCCTGAAGTAGAATGAGAAAAATTGATAAAGGTATGTACAGTACTATATCATTTGTCATTTTCATTGTTTATTAAAGTTATGTACAGTACTTTCATGAATATGGGACATTTATCATTCTGAAATTTGTATGCAGCTCACTTGTCAAGGAAGCGATAAAGACTCTGTACATTTTAGATCTCCAACCACAATGATTATGTGGAAGTATCTGAAAGAGATGTTGAAAGTAGGAGGGATGATGACAAATCAGGTAATATTACATGTTGGAAGTAGTTGTGTAGTAATGTATACATCATTGTACGTATTGTACGTCACTTTGGATGTATTGTGCATTAGTGTGTGTGTAGTAATGTCCTTTTAGTGTTAATTAATGAATATAAAATATGTTTTAGATCATGGAAGCTATGATGGACTTAAAAAGGGGGTTATATGAGAAGATGAAATGTGAAGATTATTCTATTTTTAATACATCACAGCCACATGAGATAAGAGATAAAAATCATGGAGGAATGGTTACACACTTGATCTCTAAAATTGAGCAGATATAAAGAGCTAAGGTTTTTTGTTACCTCTACTAATTGGATATCACTCACATCTTATTACCCCATCTTCTAATCATGTTTTTGTGCACTATAATCATTTAGAAATGAGACAAGAATATAGTGAAGTCGATGAGGATGCAAAGCATGTAGTAAGTACATTACTTCTTTATGTAATGATAATTATGAATTCATATGTTTAATAATACTTTGTGACTTATAACACGCAAATGCGGTCAAGTATACTATGATTAAACATGGTGGGATTGTTGGAGATTGGAAAATGATCTTTGATAAGTATGCACCGCAACAGCCACCAGATTCCAAAGACTATGTGTTATATGTTATTAGGTGGATTGAAGAGGTTCTAGAAATGGCACAGTTCACAACACCCATGTTGATGATGTCCATCTGCTATGAGGATTTTATTCTTCGACATTGATGAACTCAGAGATCACAATTAAGTAGAATAAGAATGATCACTGAACAATATATTTTGAAAAGTGCATTAATGAACAATGTATTACTACTGATGATGAACAATGTAGAATCAATTGTATATTCTATGATGCCAGCTATTGAACTGATGTTGTGTTCAAATGTTGTTATAATAGCTATTTTACTGAAAGCACAACATTTTTTGGCTCTATATTTGCGATTTGTGTGAGATAATATCTTGCATATGTAGGTACTGTATGAGATTGTAAATTAAAAATTGTCCCACATTTTGATTGTGAAAAATGAATGTGTACACCTTACAATTTGTTATTATTGTGGTGCATCGTACTTGACTATATGCTCAAGTAGTGTAGTTCATATGTAATATATGTGAATGGTGTTACCCAATGTCAGTAAAACGTTCACTATGTATTTAAATATGAACTACAAATGATTCCTTCTTTTTTGAATGTCTATGTATTGTGACGTACAATATGTGGGTGTATGTATGGGTACTGTACTTGATTCATGTATAATTATTTGATGTGGATGTGATTAAGTTTACTTTAATTGAAGTCTGGGCAAGAGTGTATGCAGGTTGTATGTATATAGGAACTGTAGATTATTTAGAGTGTATGCATGAAACTGTAAGCTGTTTGATGCATAGAACAAACTTTTATTGACGTATTGTACTACATACTTTTATCGACGTACAATACTTTGATGGGTATGACCGTTAGAGTAAATATTATTACTTCTTTGATGTTGGTGTGTGTACACGAAGGTGTAATATCATTCTTCTACACATTAAGCTTTGTTTTAATTGTGGGGTATCATGCTTAAGTTTATGCTCAATGTAAGAACCTATTACACTAAACGAGAGTAATCAAAACATAAAACACAATCAATCACTAATTAATCACATACCCAAAAATATGGGTAAATTAAAACTGATTTCAACATCAACACCCGCTCAAAAACATTTGCATAAGAGCCCAACATCTTTCTTGTATCCATAATATGCCAAGAATTTGATACAATTTGTTTTATCATCTTAGCCACAACATATATATACAGGAGAACAATAATCATATATGCCACACAAACAAGCATTAATATGCTAACAAAAGTCTGATTTATTAGAAATACCATATACAAACTTTTCCTACCCAGACCTGAGAGTAAAAGGACGACTCTAGGACACACTAGACATCTAATCAACTTTATCAAAGATTCATTACTATAACTCCTCTTTTCTGCACATGTTCACTTTTTTCACTTCCGATTACCTAAAAAAATGTGGCGAACCACAAGGGTGAGACCCATGTCCCAGTAAGAGATATAACCTCCAACAACGTTTATTGATTACAACATTTATAAGTAATTAAACAGTTAAGCATTTTAATCAGATATAACAAATAAGATCAGAAATACTAATAACTAACAAAATACATAAAGGAGAAGATAATAACTATCATCATTAGCCAGACTATCATCCTTTATCTTATTGACAATATAAGCAATTCAGTAGCATATGCATATCTAGCATCATGAGCAAGTATAGTAACATAGCATAGCTAACAACATGAGCATGTCTAAATGGTTGAACAAATCAACATCATAAGAACAGCTAAAAACATAAGCACAACTATCTAGATAAGCATGATTAGCAGTATATTCATCTCTAGTTACAAAGGCATGGCTAGCATGCTAAACATAACTAACAACATGAGATAGCTAGCATCATGATTATAATCAGCAATAGCAATATAGTTATCAACACAAGAATAGCTATTGTATGTACGCATCTACAATCTTAAGAATATTCACAACCTAAGTGTATCTACTATCTCTTAATTGCACTAAGCATCATCTTTATGTAAAGATAACAAACAAGGGTTATCATCTAATGTGAAACGTTTTGTATAACCCTAATCAAATATGCTACAAAATTGTATTACATCTTTTATTATGCCCTGGGGAATTTGAATCGTACCATTCAAAGTCCAACTGACCCCTACAAAGGGCTATTCGCTTCTGTACAAGATCTAGGAGTTCCAGTATCCTAAGATCTCTTCCCCTCAGTCAGTACAAGTAAAAAGGCAGTGACATATCAGTCAAAGATACCACCACAACGACATATAGTCAAGCTGCTAACCACTAGTCCGCCCTTGGTACAGGTCATGACACTAGAAACCAGGGTATTCAAACCCAATCACTGAGGTACAACCGCAGTTGTCCTCTAATCACATCATGTTATAATCACTGAGACATGACATCAACCATTCTCAATCACATCAAATATATGAGGCATGACCATAGCCAACCTCCACAATCTGCATTGTGGATGACAAGGATATATCCTCAACCTGCCACCCCCACATACTCAACAGTATGAACTTCGAGTTTCCCTTAGGAATACTCATTTTACCATCCAACAAATTCGGACAGTGAAGATGGCTCTACGACACAGGGCACTACATGATTCGAGTTTCACTTGATTAGTTATGCCAATTGGGTGAATTAAGTCTGCATCAAACAAGTGGACATACAAATCCTAATTCACTTCTAGCAGGCATATAAATATCAAGACTTTGAAAATATATAAAACATGTGAAACATAATTTCTCATCTCATCATCACATGGTACTATTCACTTGCCATTCTTGAGACCACACTAGTCATCATACTATCACAAGATATAAATCCTTTTCACAATATCACAGGGTATCAACCCTTATGAACATAAGAGGATTACACCTCATTCAGGGCTCAACCATGCACAAAGGTCATTAAGACCATCATACTATCATAGGATATAAATCCTTTTCACAATATCACAGGGTATCAACCCTTATCAACACAAGAGGATTACACCTCATTTAGGGCTCAACCATGGCCAAAGGTCATTAAGACCATCATACTATTCCCTGCAAGATCATCTTTATCTTTGCATGCCTTATTACAAGGCGCAACAACATCACTTACATATAATGCACCAGATCAACACAATATTGCATTAATGGGCTAGGAGATATTCATAAACAATCGTAGAAGTGTTATATTAACATTAAGAACATTCCTTTATTACATCAACATGCAAAGACTCTAGATATTATTAACTCTCACCATATTCATAATGCACATGTTTAGCATAAGAAAGTATCAACCATGTGGCTATGGTAACCACCAATTAACATATCAATGTTATGATCATATTAAGGAGGTTATTCCACCATCATTCCATCATATAAGAATGTTAAACATGAATACTTGTCTTTATCTATTTGCATTAGAGTTAGGTTCATAAGATAAATTATATTAATGTTACTAATCAACACTCATACCCAAACACTAACTCACGACATCCCCATTAGATCATGGATGCATAAGGTGAAGCATCACCATCACATTCCATACTATTCTCAAGTATGAACCCACACATAAATCAAGGTGTAACCATCAGGTTATAGCATACTTGGGTTTCAACAACAGCAATAGATTACTTCATGATTGTATCAGTCATTCAAGGACTATTCATACCCAATAACCATCATTTATTTATATTAAATCTAGGTATAACAAGCTATACCTCTTTAGGGTTACATATCAACACAATATGATTATCATCCCTTCTATTCATATGAGTGAATAGGTAAGACTCTCTTAATAAGGGTAACCCTCCATTTGTTCCATCATCAACCCATATCACCATACCACAATGTCACCCAGAACCATTGGATGTTTAAAAGGTAAGACCATTAGTTGTTTACATAAGCAAACACCTTGGATAAACCACCTATGAAGTCCTTGAGTTTTTATCTAGAAAGAGTACAATTTAACCCTAGACGTCCCTTTATTAACAACACAAAAAGTTCCATTGAGAGTAGGGTAAAACCCACAACCGACTGTTCATTTAAAACAAGCCATCCATTATCAACAAGTAAGATCCTTAAGTTGATCATATAAAGGAAACCATCTAAATAACATTATTAGGACACACATATTATATTATCCATCATTCCACTTTCTTGGAGGAATAAACATTAGATCTTGATCATTGGGTCAAGTTCATATGTTAAAACCATCGATTACAGTATATGTCCGACCATTGCATCAAGTGACCCAAGAAACCATTGGTCTAAGGCTTAATTGATGCTACAAATACAATGCTTAACTCACCATAGGTTGTAGAGACCTGATCCACCATCATTAGTGATCATTAAATCACCATAGGTTGTTAGATCAACACTATATTCATTAATCAGCATCAAATATTAAGCTAATGTCATCATTGATTGATAACATCGGTAGGGTACTTAATGGTTGATCATTAAACTTCTAATTGATCCAAAACATGACCTAAGGGGGTGAGCATAGGTTGTCACCATCATCTGACACCTTTGATATTGACCATTAGTTATCATGAATACAACACCATAGGGTTGTTGCAATGGTACCATCATCGGGTCATGGGTTTATAGAAGAAATCAGCTTTAAACCCTAAAATTGGCCATTGGTTGATAGGTGTTGAGCACCTTAGGTTGTCAAACCAACCTGATCCAAGTCATATTATACCTTATAAATAACGTATACATGATCACAAGTTCATATAGAACTGAAATCAGTATAGGGAACATTATAAAAATCGAAATCCAAGTCAAGCATAACTTTTTAGTGCATAAATCATCATTTTCAAGCAAGAACATGATCTAGAAAGCTTATGATAAGCAATAAACATGGAGAAAGTTATAAAATTACCTCTAATGAGAAGATGAAACCCCACAAAGAAGAAAACTCGAGCAGGTAGGGTAGAAAATCCAAGAATAAGTTATGAATTTGTCCATCTAGCACCTTTCTTCATCAAATGAGCAAACCCTAAGCATAAGGAGCAAGAAAAGTAGGGTTTTAAAGCTTTAGAGAAATTTGTACCATGGAACATAAAGGTTCCCACCCAGAGAAAGGTAGGAATAAGGATAACAAAGAAATAAATGGAGGAAAGAAGGGAATTCTTACTCATATAGGTCAAGATCACTAGAAGGAAAAAAATTCAACCCTAAAATGAAGTCAATTGCAACCCTAGATCCTTTTTCCAAAAAGATCCCCACTTTATTCTTCCTTGGACATAAAAATTCACATAAGCACAGAGGAAGAACGAGGTTGGGAGAAGGAGGGAAATGGTGGAGAGAAAATGGCTCGTTTTGGTGCTTAGGGATAAGTATATGAAACTTTAAGATAAAGAAAAAGAAAAAGTTGAAGTTCTAGTATCTATCCAAGTGTCCATGGCCTTAATTTATCAAGAATATAAAAGAACACACACAAGAAGCTCCCCCAACATATGTATAGACCTGATTAGCTTTCCTTTGTCGAATTTCCCAGCCAATCAAATAATTCATTAGTTGATAGCTACTAAAGGTTGCTCATCCATGAAGGGGTAAACCCTAAAATATCCTTGGAGTAAACACCTTCAAACCAAGGTTTAAATAGGTGCCCCATGGCTCAAAAATCTAAATAATTATGGATAATATACAAGGAACATAATGAAAGTGATAAATTGCAAAGAAAACCTCTCAATTGGGTAAATTGTAAAAAAGTCCAACATGTGCATAAAATTGCATAACTTGCTCAAACAGTGTCCAAATTGGACCAAATTTGAAAGTTAAGCTTGTATTATGATTTAAAAGCATATAACAAGGTTATATTAGGGTTATAAGAATTAAATTATGATAATTAAGCTTGTTCAACTCATTAAGTAAGCTTATGGGCCTTACACTCAAGTATTGTAGTTGATAGTCGTGTATACGTAATCTATATGAATGTCGTTACCCAATGTAAGTAAAATGATTTGTAGTATACGAACAAAAATCAGTACATACTCAGAAACTCAAACATAGATAAAGTAATTTGATTACATTTCATAAATGAGGTGAACAATTATTAAACCACCCATACAAATATTTATTTGTTTCAGGAAAACTGGGATGGAAATTAGTTGGGATCATGGAAGGATTTGATAGATTAAGCCCCAATTCCATATTTGGGGAGCAAACTTATTTTGTAGTCTATGAAATGGAAGGATATTCATTGAGATCTTGAACAAGTATGTTCAGAAATGTTTCATAAATTGTTGGTTGTGAATTGATTTCATCTGCAACCATTGTGTTGTGGTCTGGGCATACTGTATGGTTATTGTTTGTTGCCGACTATTGGGGGACTGCATCTTCGACATTAATTGGATCTGGATCTAAATGTGATGTGATGTTGTCTGGGCACCCTGTACACGCATTTGCTGATGTCTTTTGCTTCTTTTTTTAGGTGTCCTTTTTTCTTTGGTGCTGATAGCTCTCTCTTTGATTTCTTCCGTAAAGTCGAAGGTCTTCCAACACAAATAGCTATAGTAGGGTCTTGTATAGCTGGTGTGTTTTCCTATAATACAAACATATACATAAAAAAATTACATGTAAACGTATTGTATGTCAGTTATATATGTGAAATGTATGTAAAGTACGTCAATAAAACATTTACCATTATGACTTGACCTTTCTCTTTCAAAATACTATTAATCCTTTGGTATGCATCTTCTAGATCTCATTTGACGTGTTCATAATTTTCAATAAAAGATCTTGCTAAGTTTGCAAACCCACCACATATACTAAAAATATGTTCTGCACGTTGCTCAGACTCATCACCCATACTAGCAAGAAGGGTCTGAGAGGT
Source organism: Alisma plantago-aquatica (assembly GCA_963693085.1). NCBI lineage: Eukaryota > Viridiplantae > Streptophyta > Magnoliopsida > Alismatales > Alismataceae > Alisma > Alisma plantago-aquatica. The sequence goes on along the minus strand of OY856410.1, from coordinate 860,268,112 downwards.
GTTGTATTCCCGATGTCTATCTTTCCTCCATCTCTCAAATATATATTGTTATAGGATCTTACCAAGTTTCAAATGTCTACTAATGACACATAATATATGACTGCATAAAATGCCCTTTGACTCAAAACATAAACATGAACATTTGATCTCTTCCTCATGATTGAAGTATTGCATGTGAAACTCCTTTGTAAATAATTTGCATTCCTCTAAATTTATCATCACATCTTTGTGCTCAGTAACAAAAAATGATGAGTGCAAAGAATACCCAGATATGAGTTTGGACTCACAAAACATCAATCCTTCAAGTTCATTTTGGAATTTTCTAAAAATATTAATAGTATATGTTTCAACGTATTGTGCCTCAATCTTGGAAGCTATTCTGAGGTGGGATTCTTGTAGAAGTATTCAAAGTCTGCTAGATTCTCTTTTTTATATTTTGATTTAAGGGCAGAATTGTATTGAGAAACAAATTGTTTTGGTGATGTACATAAATTCACATAGCCATCAAAAAAAGCATTCATAGATTCACTTCTCTGTGTTGTGGACATATCAACCCAGAAAAAACTATCAACATAGACGGGCACCCAAAGCTATTTTAGCTCGTGAATACTAGAAAGCCAACTCTCTTCTTTCTTACTAGTGAGTTGTATAGCTCTCTTCCAGGTGTTCTCAAATTCAAGTATAGATGTACTCTCATAAATTGTCTCCTTAACTAGTTTTGAAATAGTTGGGTTCTTTCCCAGTTTCTCAGGAAGTTTTTCATAATATGGCACATACACATACAATGACGAGTATTAGGAAAAGTAATTTTAACAACATTCATAATATGTTGGGCTTGATCAGCGACGATTCCCTTCAATTTCAAACCATGTAAAATTATAACAAATTAAAATATTACAATACTGGAATAAATATATTAGATTTCGTGATGATTTTTTGTAGTATTGTATGTGAGATAATGTATATGTTGACTTACCCATACATTCCAGCCATATTTTGAATAACCATAAGTAATTCATTGTGGTCTCCTCACATAATAATGCACATTCCAGTAAAATAGAATGACCACGATGATTAATTCCAACAAATGGGGAAAATTACATTTCTTATTTGTTAGTTAAGTAAGTTGTGTCAAATGTGATAACATCATTAAAGTATCTGTACGCATACCTTGACATTGAGTCTGCCCAAAAAACATTCTATAGAATGCCAATTCATCTATATCAAGTACATAGAAGAAATCATTGTTTTGTTTTTGCATTGTAATGAAATATTTTTGAATTGCTTGAGCATCGCCTTTTCCAAGGCGGAGATTTCTAGATGTTGCAACATAGTTCATCAAGTCCTTCTGTGTAAATGGAAGATTATCAAAAGATCCAGTTTCAGCAACAAAACTAGACATAGATTTGGCAGGGCAGATACATGTAAAATGGGAAAAGTTATTACTATGTACAAAGTACAATACAAGGATTATTTGTTGAGAAAGTACAATACGTGACGTTGATGTAATGTACTTACTACAAGTACTATATAGAGAAGTAAATTATAGTAAATATAGAGTATGTAAAGGGAAGTATGATACATGAGGATAATAGTAAAAAAATTATTTACGTGCACTGTTGTTTAGGTCTATGCTTCTTTGGATGCCACGAGGGATCTTCCTTTTGGATGGTAAAAGTTTGACCAAGTGAGGCTCTAGAAGTTGATGGTTATGATTTTTTATAAAGTTACAAATATAATACTTTCAAAGATAATTACAACAAAGTCTATTACGAGCTGGACAATTTGTCTTTAAAGTGGGCTTGTATCTGTATAGAGAATATTTTTTATCTTTGGGGGGTGGACCTGACTTTCCACAAGTAAATGCCATTCTTTTAACAAAGTTATCACCTGATTCTTTAGCAGAGTGCGCTGTTATAATGCCAAAGCCACATATGTCATCATAATTGGTGTAAAGATCTCTAGCAACCTGTATAGAGTGAAATGTTAAACTAATTTCTGGCTTAAACGTAACCTCAATGTCATCAGGTATAAAGTTAGAATCATCTTCATTTGGACTTGAATAGATCTATACAATTTAGTAAAAATATCAGAAAATACGCATAAAGAATGTTATGTATAGAAGTACTATACGCCGTGAAATTTATTACAACCTCAAAGGCATCAGAAACAACCACTTGCAATGGAGTGACAACTTCATTTGGCCTACAAGAAGAATTATTATTGTCTTTGACATCCATCTAAATGAAACGATGTGTTAATATTTAAAGTTTGATTTGAATATTAGTTGTGTTGAATCTGGAGAGTGTGTACTGTATGTATGGTTAATTTTGTCTAATATTATACGACAGTAGCTATGGGTAATGCACGTATGTCTGATATTGAATGATATTGATTTGTATGATAATTGTTGTACGTACGATATGAGTTGTGTAAGAATTATGCGTATACATCGTACCGGTTATTATATGTATGTACAATATATATGGTTGCTTAGATTATTGGATCTGATGGATGCACGTTGTTGATGTACGTATGGTTAAATTGATGTGAGTTGTGTACGTACGATACATCTTCTTTAATTAGCTCTATGGATCTGTTTGAGGACGCACTGTACATATGGTTCTTGTATATACTTGAAATACATATTGTACGTGTGAAATGATATTGATCTGTGCATACAAAGGGATATTGATGTACTGTATGTATGTATGCATACCGGTAATATGGCTACACATTGTATGTATGGTTGAATTGGTGATCTGATTGTGATTTCATTCATGTAATATAAACTAGACTTCGTTTGATATGGGTATTGTACATGTGAATAACATACAGTTAAATTGATGATCTGGTTGTGATTTCGTTTATGTAATATAAACTAGACTTCGTTAGATATGGGTATTGTACATGTGAAATAATATTATAACTATAAAATTATAAGAAAAATGAATGGTCTCATTTCTTTTCTTCATTATGTATGTGTGTTGTACATGTGAGGGAGTTGTTAATATTAATAACAAAAGTTATGTGTAGATGTTAACATAGATATTTATTTTTATTTTATTATATATAAATTATTTTAATTTTATTGTAATAATGTAACAATACGTTGCGAAATATTGAAGCTATTGTCGTGTACATAATCTCGTGCAAGAATACAACATAAAGGAATAAAAAGGAAAAACTTGATTTGATTGATGGAGAATGATTCAATTGTCAAAACGCCTCGAATCAAGTTGTCATTAATACAACTGCAAAGACAACAACATAGCATTGTAACGAGATAGAAGTGATAAATAAAAATATTGTACGTACAATACTTAATCATATAGAACGAAGGTGAACAAGATCGGAAATAAGTGTGGGGAGAGTTGATTAATATCTTAGATTAAAAAAAAATGGAGGAAGTCGTTAGAGGGAAACATGACTAGATTTTGGATTTGTTTGGGAATAGTCATTGTTTGCATGGTATTTGCATGTTATAACATGAAGAATCTGAGCAGAAGTGGGAGGAGATCTCGCTTTACATGGATCATATCTGCGGTACGTGGATTCTCGACACTTCCAGATGTCTGGGTGGGCACGCGGATGGGATCCCGATTACAGATAAAAAAGTTCTAATTTTGTGATGCCCCTAGTACATATCTAATATGGATAGAATATACAGAATATATGTTGTCATCTTGGGACCACGATGTTGTGGTTAACACACCCTAGGCGAGGTAAGTGGAAGGTGGGGTACGTCGTGTTCCATACTCAGTAATAAACAATCAGATAAACAACAAACGCCCTACGAAAATGATAGTATATGGGGGTAACAATTGGCAACAAGTTCAACACTTTATATATATGTTCTCATCTTGGGACCATGATGTTGTGGTTAACACACACACACACCTATATATATATATATATATATATATATATATATATATATATATATATATATATAATCATATTTTTGACACACACACTCACACATATATTATATATATATATATATATATATATATATATATATATATATATATATATATATATATATATATATATATATATATATATATATATATGGTGAGGAAAGTAATTCGCTTGACAAAAATTAACTATGATGATAAAAAAGTAACTATACGACTAAAAGTGTAAATCTGGATAGAATATACAGAATATATATATATATATATATATATATATATATATAATCATATTTTTGAATATGTTGTATATATATATATATATGGAATTTACTTAATGTCTGTGCGGGTATTTATGTTTCTCTATCCGTGCTCCGAAAGCACAGTGGCATGCTTTGTAAATGTCGTATCTCCTTAATGTTTGACGTCCGCGTGCATATGATCCTCTTCTTCGTCGTGCCATTACATGGTGCCTTGCCGTCGAGGACCTGGGGGACCTACTAGACATGATGAATTTCCAAGCAACCTCACGATGCTAATTTCTTGTACCCACTCCTACACCTAGAAGGAGTGTTCAGAACCCATATCCCCACCCCAATTGTCCTTGTCTCCAACCTCTCTCCGCAGCCCTAATCTGGGAAGCTCTCTATACTTTCCCCTACGAAGAGTGGGAGGAGCCAGAGAGATGTGTGATTCTTGTAAGGCATTGCTTTACAACCGAGATGAGGAGAGAGCAAAGAGGAGGAGAAGTATGAAGAAGGATAGAAGGAAGAGGATGACTAGGAATTTCTAGAAGTGTGACCCAAGGAAGATTCAAAACACAGAGATCGATGAGATAGAGGTTGAGCCTAGGTAAGCAAGATCGACCTATCATTTTGTTGATTATGGTTCATGTGTCAATAGTAGTCGATGAGGCGGCAGCGCCGTGGTTGAAGGTGTGGATTCGACAACCCTGATAATGGCAAAGGAGTAAGAAGCAGAAGTGACAACTTCTGAGAAAGCAGAGAAGGTAGATTCTTAAGAGATAGGTGACAATGGCAGAGGAATCATGGGGTTCATCATGGGAGAAGTTGTCGGTGGGATTGTTGGTTAAATTAGCATGCCAAACTAGTTGTTGTGACTTATTAATCCCTCTTGTCGTCTATTGATGACACCAACTATCTACTACATTACGGTCGGCTCTTTTCTATTACAATGTGACTGTCCATATTATTGATGACACTTACTTATTACAATATGGCTATCCATATTACAAAACTATCACCTACATTGTGGTTGGCTCTTTCCTATTACAATGTGACTGTTCATATTACATATGACACTTGCTTATTATAATATGACTATCCATATTACAAGTTGTATCCTACGTTATGGTTGGCTCTTGTCTATTACAATGTGACTGCCCATATGACATATGAGTATCCATATTGCAAATTAAATTGTCTCCTACATTACGGTCAACTCTTTCCTATTACAATGTGACTGTCCATATTATATATGATACTTGCTTATTACAATATGACTATCCATATTACAAAATTGTCACCTACATTGTGGTTGGCTCTTGTCTACAACAATGTGACTATCCATATTACATATGACACTTGCTTATTACAATATAACTATCCATATTACAAACTGTCTCCTACGTTATGGTTGGCTTTTGCCTATTACAATGTGATTGTCCATATGACATATGACACTTTCTTATTACAATATGACTATCCATATTATAAAACTATCATCTATACAGTTAGTTTTTCCTATTACAATGTGAATGTCCATATTACAGATGACACTTGCTTATTACAATATGACTATCCATATTACAAACTGTCACCTACATTACGGTTGTCTCTTGCCTATTACAATGTGACTGTCCATATTACAGATGACACTTGCTTGTTACAATATGAGTATCCATATTACAAAATTATCACGTACATTATGATTGACTCTTGCCTATTACAATGTGACTGTCCATATTACATATGACACTTGCTTATTACAATATGACTATCTATATTACAAAATTGTCACCTATATTACACTTGACTCTTGCCTATTACAATGTGATTGTCCATATTACATATGACACTTGCTTATTACAATATGAATATCCATACATATATTTGTGAATCTTTGTAGAGCCTATTAAAGTCAGTGTCCATGACTTCCTACATATATTCCAGAATTATTGGGAATTGCATCATCTTCTTCACAATCGTATTTCACCTCATCCGACTGACCTCCACTACTGCCAGTAATACAAAAACCGACCAGCACCTAAGCCCCTCATACAACAAAAACAACTCCTCATCCTCTTTAGGAAAGGAAGAAACCATCTGGATGATGACGGTGATAAGGCCAGTAAATGGGTATCTGGCGATGTGCGTGCTGACGGTCTTTTAGGAACAATTTCCATGAGACGGCGATCCGTTACAGTACCCTACCCAGCAAGCATCCTGCTTTGTTATGTCTAGTAAATTGAACTACGATCTTAGGAGAATATCCCTACGAGAGGTCCTACGATCATGTTCCTCTCATCGTTGGTAGTGTGCATTCATCTTTGTTGCTGAGTGATGGAACGCGAACTGTGGTCAGCGGTCGGGACTGTGGAGGTGGGAGATGATAGTTGTGTTGGTATAACATTTATTTACATAGGTGCTACCGTGTTTTCAAAGCACGGGTAGCACAATCAAGATACCCACACGGGCAATATAAACACACTCATATATATATATATATATATATATATATATATATATATATATATATATATATATATATATATATATATATATATATATATATATATATATATATATATATATATATATATATATATATATATATATATATAGAGAGAGAGAGAGAGAGAGAGAGAGAGAGAGAGAGAATCAGGCTAGTGTACACTCGAGTGTACTAGAGGTACTGTACACCTCAGTCATTTTTAAAGATATAGTAACTTTTTTAAAATTCTAAACCATTGATCTTCTTAAATATCTTAAGAACATACTATATAATAAATTTTAGCTCATTTGGATACTTACAGGTCGTGCATCTAAAGGAGGCAAGAATCATGCATTTTAAATTAGTTTTGTACTTCGATTTTGTTATCCTTGGATGAGTGACTTACACTCATCCAAATGAGCTCAAATTTTATATGTGGCATGTTATTATTGTAACCATGAAGATCAATGGATTGGATTTTGGAAAGACAAGGTCTAGATAGGCAAACACCATTGAGGTGTACGGTGTAATATATACACTCGAGTGTATTCTAGCCTGACTCGAGGTTACATACAAATTTTGAACCCATTTGGATATGTATAGCTCATGTTATGAAGACCGCAAAAATTATGCATTTCAAATTAGTTTTGCGCGTTGATTTTGTTACCCTTGGATGAGTGACTTACACTCATCCAAATGGGTTCAAAATTTGTATGTAACCTAGTTATAGTATGACGGTGAAGATCAACGGTTTACATTTTGCAAAAAATAGTCTTGATATACAAACACACTTGAGTGTATTCGTGCGATCCGTACACTCGAGTGTATTCTAGCCTGACTCTCTCTCTCTCTCTCTCTCTCTCTATATATATATATATATATATATATATATATATATATATATATATATATATGGATGTTCATTCAATACTCGTGCGGGTAGCCTAGAGTTCGCTACTCGTCAGTCAAAAAAGTGACTATACGGTCAAGAAAGTAACTCGCTGGACAAAAAAGTAACAATGATGATAAAAAAGTAACTATACGATTAAAAGTGTAAATTTGGACTGAATACACATGACAAATATATATATATATATATATATATATATATATATATATATATATATATATATATATATATATATAGGGTATATCTTCGCTACCCGTGTGGGTAACTAAGATTCGCTACCCGTGCATCAGTTTTGTAATGGGAAGGTATGCATTTGTAATGAGACAATTCAAATTTGTAATGAGACGACCGAAATTGTAATACAAAGACTCATTTTGTATTACAACGCTGTTACAGTAATAAATATATATTTATTACTATAACAGTGCTGTAATACAAAATGAGTTTTTGTATTACAATTTCGGTTGTCTCATTACAAATTTGGTTGTCTCATTACATATATGTGTCATCCCATTACAAAATTAATGCACGGGTAGCGAATTTTAGTTACCCGCACGAATAATGAAGATATACTCATATATATATATATATATATAATCCTATTTTTGAATCTGTTGTTGCAAATGTAACTATCTATGCATAAAAAGTAACTGTTTGCAAGGTAAAGTAACCCTCTACATGTCAAAAGTAACAATCTCAAAAGAAAATAACCAAAATAGGAGGTGAGTATTAAAGATGGACCATATATATATATATATATATATATATATATCCAGTGAAAGAGTGATAGCGTGTAAATTTTTATGTTTAGAACTAGATGACACATATCAAAGTGAACTAGACACACTGAAGATAAACTATAAGTTTCATTTGTTCATATACTCATATTACTATCATGTTTCCTCTAAAAATTTAGAGGATACTGAGTGAGTACTAGTAAACTATCATTTTATAGCTGATGCAACTACTAAGGATATCACAATTACATCGATATGTGAAGTAATTTGATAATTTAGTTTTATATAGTTTTCTTCTATAAGAACTTGTAGATAAATTGCATATTACCATTTTCACTACACCCAACTGAATTGTTGTATCCAGTGCCCTCATTAGTTAGAATTGCACCACCAAACTATAGCTGGATGGATCTCGTTCAAATAAACCATTGTACAAGTATTCAGGTAGAGGTACCACTATTTACCTATAGTTTTCTAAATATACAGTTTGGGGAAGCCTCCACACAGCTCTCAGGGATCGCTATAAGAGCGCATGTGCCACTTTTTAGTAATGCAGAAGACTGCTGGATTCATCTACGGTTATTAGGGCACCCTCAATAAAATGTAACATGGTTTCACTTGAATATTTATCAATTTTACTCATATTTTATAATCTCATTTTATGTTAAAACAAAGTATATCACTGAAAAAAGAATGTCAACTACATATAAATATTCTAACTACATATATCATATTTGTAGATAAAACTTATATATTGTTCTTTACAAATATATATATTGCAAAAGAAAATGTAATCATTTGTAATAACTACAAGTTAACTACATATTATTAATTAACTACAAAATGAGAATACTCTTTTCTGACCCTCCCTCCCGATCTAAAATAGCTAACCTGTATGAAAATTTCTACTTTGTCCCGTCTAATTCCTCTCCTCCCTGTTGGTGTGGTCCTTCTCCTCCCCTCATATATAGCACATGGCGCTCCATTGAGATCAGACTCCTCGTCCCTCTTCCACTCCGCATGCACGCGCACCCCCCATATACTACCCAGAGTCATGCTCTATTCCATCCACCCTATTCCCCTCCCCTCACAACCCAAGTCCCATTCGATCACACTTCACCGTCTTCTCCATACCCACCCTTCTTGTTGGGGATGTTGTACCGATACAGTCCCGGATGTGATGAAAAGTTGTCACGGAAGCGCTACCAACAAGCGTATAAAACCCAAAGAAGAAAAACACCAGATTTAACGTGGAAAACTCTCCCCTCCTTAAGGAGAGAAAAACCATGGGGCAATCCTGCTAATAAGTACTATGTAATAAAATTACAACTCACACCTCCCAGATTTAATTACCCCTAAATCCGGGTAGCAACCGCCAACCGCTACTTTTCTTCAAGGCAAAGTCGTTGGCCCTCTCTTATAAACCAAGAGAGCTTCTCTACCAGTTGTTCTTGTTCTCTGGCACCCTCTACCACAGAAGGAACCAACAAGCAACTGGAGAACTCACACCTCAACCGGTGGATAATCCAAAGGCCTCCCCAGGGGCCTCTATTTATAGGCCTCCATGCATGTGATTGCAACCAGGAATTCTAGTCCTAGTTCGAATCCTAGTCCAACTGCATGTTGCACATAGGAAGTCATATTCCTACTATTCAAGATTTGACTCCTATTAGGATTGGTAGCACAAACCAACCCTCCCAAGTCTAAATCCCACTAAGACATGGGCTGGATTATATTCCTAATCCCAACAATCTCCCCCTCCAGCCCATGAGGGAGATGTGGTCTTCAGCGATCATCATTGGGAATGTACACCGGAGAGCTTCTTACAAAGCTCTAGCTTGTCTCGTGTCACCACCTTGGTCATCATATCAGAAGCATTCTTCTCAGTATGGATCTTTTTCAGTGTCAACAACTTCTTCTCTATAACATCACGAAGCCAGTGATATCTCACATCAATGTGCTTTGTCTGTGCATGATGCATTGTGCTCTTGCTCAAGTCAATGGCACTCTGACTATCACAGAAAATAGTCTGGTCAATCTGAATCATCCCCAGCTCCCTTAGAAATCTCACCACCCAGAGAATTTCTTTTCATGCTTCCGCTGCTGCAATGTATTCTGCCTCTGTAGTTGAAAGTGCAACACACTTCTGCAACCTGGACTGCCAAGATATGGCTCCCCCTACAAAAGTGAAGATATACCCAGAAGTAGATTTCCTGTGATCTATATCACCTGCCATGTTAGCATCAACGAAGCCCTTTAGAACTGGTTCCGAACCACCAAACATCAAACACGTGTTGCTCGTGCCTCGTAAGTATCTGAAGATCCACTTGACCGCCTCCCAGTGATCTTTTCCAGGATTTGAGAGAAACCTGCTCACAACGCCAACTGCATGAGCAATATCAGGATGGGTACACACCATTGTGTACATCAAACTCCCTACAGTAGAAGAATAGGGAATCCTTGCCATCTCCTCCTTTTCCTCATCAGTAGATGGGCATGACTTCTTACTCAGCTTGAAGTGACTTGAAAGTGGAGTCCCCACGACTTTGGCTTTGCCCATGTTAAACCGCTCAAGTACCCGTTCAACATAACTCTGTTGTGACAACCACAACTTGCACTGTGTCCTGTCACGTGTGATCTGCATCCCCAAAATCTGTCGTGATGGTCCCAAATCCTTCATCTCAAAGGCTTTGGAAAGCTCTGTCTTCAATTTTCTGATCAAACTGAGATCCTGACCCACTATCAACATGTCATCCACATAGAGTAGTAGAATAATGAACCTGTCATTGGGAAACCTCCTGATGTAGACACATGGATCTGCACTTGTCTTCTGGTACTCATGACTCTGCATGAAAGAATCAAACTTCTTGTACCACTGTCTAGGAGCCTGTTTCAACCCGTACAAACTCTTCTTTAATTTGCGGACTAAGTGGTCTTTCCCCTTGACTTTAAAACTTTCTGGCTGCTCCATGTAGATCTCCTCTGTAAGGTCACCGTGAAGGAAAGCTGTCTTCACATCCATCTGCTCAAGCTCCAGATCTAGACTAGCAACCAAGCCTAGAACCAATCTGATAGAACTCATCTTTACAACCGGAGAAAATATCTCATCAAAATCCACTCCTGGTCTTTAACCAAAGCCCTTGACAACAAGTCTGGCTTTGTATCTAATATCACTACCAGTGCCGTCATTCATCATCCTATAGACCCACTTGTTCTTTAGTGCTCTCCGACCCTTGGGAAGTGCCAAAATCTCATAGGTGTCATTATTCTGTAAAGAATTCATCTCGTCCTGCATCGCCTGATGCCACTGTACTCTGTCTCTATGAGTTTGTGCCTCCTGAAAAGTCTCTGGCTCCCCCTGATCAGTAAGCAAGATATACTGAGATGCCGGATATCTGGATGAAGGATGACGTACTCTGTCAGACCTCCTCAGCTGCTGCTCTTAGGACTCTGCCTGGTCCTGATCCTGCTCCCCCTGCCCAGAAGTCTCTTCCTGTGAAGTTGAATCACTCATCTGTGCGTCTGGAACTGGACCACTTGATGTGCTATCACTCTGCTGCTCATGGTGATTATGTTGCTCTTCTTCATCATCAGAAGACTGCACCTGTGAAGAAGCTGAATCATCCTCATACTCATCGTCCGAAGAACTGTCACCTGATCCCACAGCCTCTGCATCATCAACCTCAGGCTCTGTCACTGTCTGACTCTCACAGAAAGTCACATCTCTGTGTCTGGTCATGGTCTTTTTCACTGGATCCCATAACCTATACCCAAAATGTTGATCTCCATAGCCAAGAAAGATACATGGCACCACTTTATCATCCAGCTTTTGCCTCTTTTCCTTGGGAACATGAGCATATGCCTTGCATCCAAATACTCAGAGATGTGAGTAGGATGCATCCTTACCTGTCCATACATGCTCAGGTATATCAAACCCCAAAGGAACTGATGGAGATCAATTTATCAGATAGCAGGCAGTTCTCACTGCCTCACCCCAAAATGTCTTTGGCAACTTTGCAGTCTTCAACATGCATCTGACTTTCTCGACAATAGTACGGTTCATCCTTTCAGCTGTACCATTGTGTTGTGGTGTGTCGGGCTCTGTCCTCTCATGCCGTAGGACATGTTGCGTGCAGTACGCCTGGAACTCCCTGGAGGTGTACTCTCCTCCATTGTCCGTTCGGAGACACTTTAATTTTTCACCGGTCTCCCGCTCTACTATGGCATGGAACTTTTGGAAACATTGAAAAACCTGATCCTTGGTCTTCAGCAAGTAGACCCACACCTTCCTAGATGCATCATCAATGAATGTGACAAAATACTTATTGCCTCCCAGTGAAGCCATCTCAAACGGACCGCAGACATCCGAATGAACCAACTGTAGAAGCTTTGACTTCACCGCAGACCTTGTCTTGAAAGAAACTCGTCGTTTCTTTCCTGTCTGACATGCATCACATGAACTGAGACCACTATCCTTGCCACAAGGAATCAACCTCTTCTTGGATAGAAGATTCAAGCCCTTCTCACTCATGTGTCCTAACCATTTGTGCCATAGATCTGTGTGGTTATCCTCAACTGCATGTATACTGCCGTCTCTAAGTACTTTGAGCTTGGTCTTGTATAATGTGCGAGACAGTTTGCCACGTACAATAACCAAAGCCCCCTTGGTGATCTTGCATTTGCCGCCACCAAAATCAAGATGACAACCTTCTCTATCAAAGAAAGAACCAGAGATCAAACTTAGCTGCAAATCTGGAACGTGACGAACATCCTTCAGCGTGAGCATGAAACCAACACTTGTATGAACACAAATGTCACCAATCCCGACAATTCTAGAGAAGCTAGAATTTCCCATGTTCACCCTCCCAAAGTCTCCCCTCCTGAATGAAGTGAAGAACTCCTTACTTGGTGAAGCATGATAAGAAGCTGCAGTATCCACCACCCACTCAGAATCATCCTCATCAGCATGCAAACACTGTTCTTGGACTGTTAAGACTACATCGTCATCATCACACCTATCATCTGAGATCGTCGTTGTAGTATTCTTGTCGTCATATTGCTTGTCTTTGGCTTCAAACCCGTGTTTCTTTTTCCAAATCTTGCAATCTCTTTTGAAGTGACCTGGCTTGCCGCAATGGAAGCACCCTCTACCATTCTTTGACTTGGATCTACCACGAGACTTCTCGCGGTCTTGGGATTCACCGCGGCTCTTAGATCTACCACGGTCTCTCGCTCTATCAACGCCTCTACCCTCTGTGAAGTGCACCTCTGATCCACTGTCGCCTGAGGCTCGTCGTCGAGTCTCTTCATTCAGTACATTGCTCTTCACCTGGTCAAGTGTCAACTTGTCCTCCTGTGCAGAATTGTTGACTATCACTACGAGTGTCTCCCAACTGTCCGGTAGCGATCCTAGAAGAAGTAGAGCCTGAAGTTCATCATCAAGAACCATCTTCATGGACCCCAACTGATTTACAAGGCTTTGGAATTCATTCATATGCTCGGCGATGTTTGTACCATCCCGGTACTTGAGGTTCACCAACTTTCGGATCAAGAAAGCTTTATTTGTGGCAGTCTTCCGCTCATATAACTTCTTGAGCTTTTCCCACAGATCTTTGGCATTGGTCTCTTCTGAGACGTGATGGAATACGGATATGTCGAGCCACTTCCGCACTGTTCTGACGGTTTTCCTGTTTAGCTTCTTCCAATCTGCATCAGATGTAGTCTCTGGCTTTTGTCCCTCTATCGGATCATATAGATCTTTGCAATAGAGAATATTCTCCATCTTGGGTTTCCAAATCTGCCAATTTGTGCTTGTCAACTTTATCATCGTCGCATCTTCATCTTTCCCCATATGGACTTGTATCTGCAACCTCGCTCTGATACCACTTGTTGGGGATGTTGTACCGATACAGTCCCGGATGTGACGAAAAGTTGTCACGGAAGCGCTACCAACAAGCGTATAAAACCCAAAGAAGAAAAACACCAGATTTAACGTGGAAAACTCTCCCCTCCTTAAGGAGAGAAAAACCACGGGGCAATCCCGCTAATAAGCACTATGTAATAAAATTACAACTCACACCTCCCAGATTTAATTACCCCTAAATCCGAGTAGCAACCGCCAACCGCTACTTTGCTTCAAGGCAAAGTCGCTGGCCCTCTCTTATAAACCAAGAGAGCTTCTCTACCAGTTGTTCTGTTCTCTGGCACCCTCTACCACATAAGGCACCAACAAGCAACTGGAGAACTCACACCTCACCCGATGGATAATCCAAAGGCCTCCCCAGGGGCCTCTATTTTATAGGCCTCCATGCATGTGATTGCAACCAGGAATTCTAGTCCTAGTTCGAATCCTAGTCCAACTGCATGTTGCACATAGGAAGTCATATTCCTACTATTCAAGATTTGACTCCTATTAGGATTGGTAGCACAAACCAACCCTCCCAAGTCTAAATCCCACTAAGACATGGGCTGGATTATATTCCTAATCCCAACACTTCTAACCTTCCTTCTAGTAGCACCTGGCATCAGGACCACCAGACAGGAGGCGCTCGAAGGATGACATATTAATTAACTTATCACAACATCACATCCTAAGTCCAGAAAACGTTTCACTCTTAAAATTTATGTGTGGATTGCTCTACTTTCATTGCTTATGTGTTCCGTAGCTCACAAAGCTGTAACTTTTTATGTGTTCAATACTTTCAGTATGATTAGTTGTCAAACAAATAAGGAGGAAAGGTTAGGATTGGTGCAACTACATTTTTATGTAGCAATGATCTCTAGTTGTTGAAACTGTTATATAGGGGTAGTGTATGTTCTTATTTGTCCAATAGACAAATCATTTAGGTGGTTATGTATTACTTGCTAGGAGGACTGCACGCGATCTAATGCAATTGTTAAGATAACCAGATATGAATTAATCTTATGATGTGCTATATATAGTATATAATTATCTTATTTTTATCTTGTGATTTTGTAAACATCATAAACGTCCATTGCTCGTTGCTATCAATCTTCTCAAATGAGTTAATCATTATGCGTTGTTGTATCGCTTTAACAATTACTTCAAGTGGTGCCCTTTCTGGAAAATATTCTTGGCTGACTTTTGTATTCTAATTAGTCTCGCTGATCTCGGTAGCTTGACCATTGTTTTTGGCCAATCAGCTCATTAATAGTGCCTAGAACACATAAATGGCCACTCTGATGGTTGGCAAACACTCATCAACGATCATAATCCTTTGTAGGGAACTTCTTTTATTCTTAATATCTCATCAATTTCCATAACACATGCAATAAGTTTGATCTTTTGTATGTGCACTTTGTGGTGTTCTAGAGCTACTTGAAGAGCATGGGTACAGACTGGATGCTCCTATATGAGTTTAATTCAGCCTTGATGCGGTATTTGGGATGATCATACACTAACTCCAACAAGTCTTTTTTCTGTTTAAATTAATACTTTTATGTTCAATATAAAAAGATAATAAATAGTTCTACTTCTTTTCCAATATATATCCAAATATATTGATAATTAGCCTCTTCCTCGCCCGAGTTGCTCCATCTTTCCCTGGGGGTTCTGTTATGTTGGACCCTTCCTGCTTTGTGTTGTGTGGCGCTGAAGGTTGGTCCGTACAGTTAGTTTCTTGGTGGCATTTTCATGGTGGGTGAAGCTCGGCTGACATGGAGGTTGAGATGATCTTGTAACATCCCAACTTTTGCACACATGCACATCAGAGGAAGCGTCAATTCCAAATTCATAATATTGATTGTGTGTCACATACATTGAATATCATGCATCAAGAACAATTGAAATATTACCATACAAAACAACGTCAAAAACTTGTGAGTGGAACTAAGTAGTTATACATGAAATTAACTTATACTTGAAATGACATGAAAATAACTTACAACATGAGTTTTTAACATGATTAATATGGTTAACATGATTACTTGAAGACTTCAGTAAACTGACATGATTACATGAACACATTTATTTTATCTTGAGTTAATATAGTCACTCTCCTGAATGCACCACGGTGCTCATAAGGCCGATTAAGGCTCACATAAGGCCGATTAAGGCTCACATAAGGTCAGTTAAGGCTCACATAATTCTCCCACAGAGCACATAAGGTCGGTTAAGGCTCACTTAAACATGATTGAGAGGACTATATTAGCATAGCATGATTTCCTAATTCAATAAACATGATTATCATAATTTCATAAGTCATAAACATGATTATCATGATCTCATGATCCATTAGCATGGAAGTGATATATAATATTTCACTTGAAATCATAAGCATGCAAATAGTAGAAGACATAAATTCTCAACATGAGAATGATTTTCCATAAGCATATAATGAGTATTAGTGTACTCTTACTTTAATTGAGCCATTATGAGTACGTAAGAAATAAAATAAATTATGAACCCAAATTTAATACTCAGTGTGCATGACCACTCACCTATGTCCAACGAGTTACACTAATCATATCTTTAGTCCTGATCATTCCTAGTTTCCTGTATATAACATGATCATGAATTAATTATACTTCATTAACATAGGCTTTGAGTTTCTAATTGATTTAGGGGAATTTGGTTCGCAAAAGTGGTCTAATAAAGGGTCATGCTGGTAGCTTGTCTTGAGACCTTCCTAATGAGTATTTGAACAGAATTTTCTGATGGCAAGGTAATTAGTTATGTATTTTTTGGGTTCTGACCAACCACATGACAAGAAAACCGATTAAAATCATTTTGGAAATTCGAAGGAAAACACAACTGGAAAGACCAGTTTACCCCCGCATGATGTGTCTCGTCTAGGTCACGTGATAGGGCTCAATAGTTACATTTCCATACGAATTAGTGCAATGCATCCAAAATGAATGTGTCAAATGACTAGAATAGCCATGTTGTCATGACATATCAATTGTAAGAGTGACAATAGAGACATAAAATGTGTGCTTGGATTCTTCTTTAGCCATGGCACAATTGGCTTCTTCCTGGAGAGTTGAACTCCAAATTAAAGCCGATCTCGTCCAATAATAGGCAAAAATTGAGGACACAAATGCCTTCTATATGCTCTTCTGAGCTCAGAGAGATCATGAACATGAGGTGAGGTGGTTGGAGGTAGGAGAATGGCATGTCTCCATGGCCAGAATAGGGGACCCAACACAAAAAGGGGTTCCAATCAAACAACAACAAAACTAAGTAACTGAGGGAGGGGATAGCTTCAGGGTGATCTACCATAGATGGAGGAAGGACATCGTGGTCTTCCAGTGGCCGATATGGTTGGCCGACGATAAGGCTTCTCTGGCATGGTACTGGGTTCATGGGTACATTGGTAGGGTGGATCACAAGGGATAATGGTATAAGGGAAAGATTTAACTAGTAATGAAGAAGCTTAACAAGGTAATTCAATCAATCCTCACTAAGTCATTGGGTTGAGATCACCATCGCCAATGATGAATCCTAAATCTGTGAGCCTACTTTAGGGTGTATCTAATTTCCAGAAGAGGAGGCTCTATGGGAGAAAAGAGAAGCTTACTAGATCAACTCAGTCCACTGCGATCGGCTATCTTCTCATCTGCAAGCTAGCGCCACAGAGAAGCAAAATGGAAATTTGGACATTTTCATTATATAAGAGTTAGGGTTCATGTGAGGTATTCTTTGACTCATAAGGACCTCCTAATTATGTTTGTGGTGAGAAATAGGGAATATGTGGTGTGTAGAGGGAGAGAAGATTGACGAAAGGTGTTGTGAGTTGTTGCCCCGTCAACAACATTCAGTGCAAGGTACGAGATGTTGTCTCCTGTCTCCCATCGCAGTCCGATGATTTTAAATGAACCCGATATTAAAAAAGAGCATGACGCATAGTTGAAGGTGTAAATTAGCAAAATGTAAGTAATCGATAACAAAAAGTAGATAATTAGATACCTAGGTTGAATAATATTATTTTCCTATTCTTTTCTTCTTAGAATCAATTAACATAGCTAGGATTACCTAAACCCAATGAAATTTGGCACAATTCCTAATACAAACATGAGGATCTCAAATATCCAAGTAGATCTTAATTTTTACCTAGGAAAAGATGTAATATATACCATTATGTGCTTAGGGTAATTAATGCCTTAACAATTATTGGAGAGGAGTTACCTCACCAAAATTTTGAGAGGAAGCATAATATACCATTATATACCTGCATGAAAAATTATTGGGGACAATTTATTCAAAAAAAACCATCTAATCCTAATCACTCAATTTAGTGTTAGGTAGTTTACATAAATAAATTAAGATGGGATACAATGATGTAATATCATGTGTAGGGTTTACTCCAATGTCTTACATCATTAAATAGTTACATTTATAAATGTAACTTTTTAGTGTTGGCCATGTTTATTCCACACTAAAATTCTAGGGATGTTATAATTCCACCCACCTTGAAGAAATCTCGTCCTCAAAATTTGTATGTACTAACATGGTACTACCCACCTTAGGTTTTCATGTATATGTTCGCTAACACTTACATTTTTCATAACAACTCATAATTGTACTAACACATTCATTATATGTCATTAACATGGATAACTATACCTTGTCTAACATGATTAACAATGCTAACACTTGTATGCATTACTACTGATAACTAAGCCATACCTTTACCATCTACCATGAAATTTGTTCACATACCTTCATCATTAGCATAATCTTATTATTCAATTTGAGTCAATTAAGGTGAGTTTTCCACATTATCTTGCACTGAAGTGCTCATTGCTCCAAAGCGTTGATTTTCCTTAGAGAATCATTTAATTAATATTACTTTCTTAAAATTTCTCCTATTGACTTTCTTTATCATTCTCATAAATTAATCATGAATGTATTGAACATCTAACCTTGGCATGAACAATGGCTTTTCACTTACTAATGTATTAGGTTTAGGTGACTATCTAGTTTAATTCCTCTATATTATCCCCCTTTGCATCATCCCTAGATATGTGTTGATTAGGAACAGATCCAACGACGTCAGACATTATCATGCTATTCTCCACAACCTAGCAGTGCACATGTCCCATAACATATGCACTAATAAGCAAGAAAGAGACACACAATAAGTCTTTATGCTCGTGACATACCCTCTACACTTCTCAATTGGTTGGCCAAACCATTGAGAAATGAGAGGACATGTATGTGGAGGTCAATACACAAGATCCAAACTAGACAACCATTTATCGCTAATACTCATAACCTATTATACATAGACCTCTAGACTTATATTTGTTTTATGGTTCCTACCTTTCACCACTCCTCATATAATAAGGTTGTCTGACCTAACCTCTTCACTTCATTGTTTAAATCTAGTATGCATAAATATATCTTAACCTAATGGACCTAAAGAGTCATCTAACTATTTGAGAATTGATGAGAGCGCCTAGTGGCCAAGTATCCTTGGCTCTGATACCAAGTTGTAACAACCAAAATTTTCACACATGCACATGAGCGTAAGCGTCAATTCCTAACTCATAATATTGATTTGGTGTCACATACATTGAATATCATGCATCAAGAACAACAGAAATATAACCAATACATGACATGCTTTTCATTATCATTATCAAAAGTTTACAAAAAGGGGAAACTGAATACATTTTATGACATGTTTCAAAGATCTAAACATCAATAAGTATATCTTAAAACATAAGGATAAACTAAAGTGGATAATGGCACCCCACTGAGGCACTCTAGTATTTCATTGTATCATCCTTATCCTTATCCTAATGTCTTAGTCCTCCTCTACTTATCATCTACAGACATCTCATCCCCATCCATGCAAAGTAACGTAAAACCGTGTGAGTGGCACTAGGTATTTATACATGAAATTAACTTATACTTGAAATGACATGAAAATAACTTTATAACATGAGTGCTTAACGTGATTAACATGATTAGTTGAAAACTTAAGTAGACTAACATGATTACATGAATACATGTATTTTATCTTGAATTAATATAGTCACTCTCCTGAATGCACCATAGTTCTCATAAGGTCAGTTAAGGCTCACATAATGCTATCTAAGGCACACTTAAACATGATTGAGAGGACTATATTAACATAGCATGATTTCTTAATTCAGTAAACATGATTATCATAATTTCATAATTCACTAAACATGATTATCATGATCTTGTGATCCATTACCATGGAAGTGATATATAATATTTCATTTGAAATCATAAACATGAAAATAGTAGAAAACATAAATTATCAACATCTGAATGATTTCCATAAGAATATAATGATTACTAATGTGTTCGTACTTTAATTGAGCCATTATGAGTACACAAGCAAGTAAAATAAATCCTAAACCCCGATTTAATACTCAATGTACATGACCACTCACATGTGTCTAAGGAGGTACACTAACCATATCTTGAGTCCCGATCATTCCTGATTTGTTGTATATAACATGATCATGAATTAATTATATTTCATTAACATAGGATTTGTGTTTCTAATTGAGTTAGGGAATTCTTTGGTTTGGAAAAGTGGTCTAATAAAGGTTTAAGATGGTAACTTGTATCGAGAACTTTCCAACAAGTACTTGAACATAATTTTCTGAGGCCAGGGTAATTGGTTATGTATTTTCTAGGTTCTAACCAACCAGAGGACAAGAAAACTAGTAAATCATTTTGGAAATTCAAAGAAAAACATAGCTGGAAAGACCAGTTTACCCTAACATGATGTGCCTGGTCTAGGTCGTGTGTCAAGGCTCAATAGTCACATTTCTAGACTTACAAATTAGTGCAATGCATCTAAAATGAACACATCAAATGACTAGGATAGCCACATTGTCATGGCACATCAACTAGAAGAATAAGGGTAGACATGTAAAAAGTGTTCTTGGCTTCTTCTTTATCCATGACACGATTGGTCTCTGCTTGGAGAGTTGAACTCCAAATCAAAGCCGATTTTGTTGGGTAATAGGTGAAAATCGAGCACACGAATGCTTTCTATAGGCTCTTCTGAGCTTAGAGAGATCACGAACAAGAGGTGAGGTGGTTGGAGGCCGAAGAATGGCTTGAAGCCATGGACATAACATGACCCAACTCAAAAAGGGGTTTCAATCAAAAAACAACAAAACCTAGTAACTGAGGGAGTGGATAGCTATAGGGTGATCTACCGTAGATAGAGGAAGGATTTTGTGGTCTTCGAGTGGCCGATAAGGTTGATCGACGATCAGGATTTTCCAACATGGTACTGAGTTCATGGGTACATTGGAAGGGTGGATCACAAGGGATAATGGTATAAGGGAAAGATTTAACTAGTAATGAGGAAGCTTATCGACAAAGTAATTCAATCAATCCTCAATGAGTCATTGGGTCAAGATCACCATTGCCAATGATAATGTTGGATAATGGAATCTGAGGAAATTTTCAGAATAGGAGGCTCTATAGGATAATGGATAAGCTTAATGGATCAACTCAATCTACTGCAATAGGCTATCTTCTCATCTGCGAGCTAGCTCCATAGAGAAGCAAAATGGAAATTTGGGTGTTTTCATGATAGAGGGAGTTAGGGTTCATGTGAGGTCTCCTTTTACATGGAAGGGCATCTTGATTCTATATGTGGCAAGAAATTAGGATTACAGGGAGTCTAGAGGGAGAGCAGATCGACGGAAGGTCATGTGAGTTGTTGCCATGTCAATGCACGAGGTAGGAGACATGGTCTCCTATCTCTGGTCACGACCCGACGGTTCTAAATGAACTTGAGATTAAAACAAAGCATGACACATAGGTGAAGGTGTAACCTAGGGAAAATGTAAGTAATTTGTAGCATCACGTAGATAATTAGATGCCTAGGTTGACTAATATTATTTTCCTATACTTTCTTCTTAGAATCAATTAACATAGCTAGGATTGCACAAATCCCAATGAAATTTGGCAAGTTTCCTAATGTGGTCTCAGATAACCAAATCAAACTTAAATTTGAGCTAGGAAAACATGTGATTTATAACATTAGGTACTTAGGGTGATTAATGCCTTAACAATTATTTGGAGAGGAGTTATCTCACCAAAATTTGAGAGGAACCCTAATATACCATTATATACCCATATGAAAAATTATTGGGGACACTTTATTAAAAAAAATCCAATCCTAATCACTCAATTTAGGGTAAGGTAGTTCGCCTAAATAAATTTAGATGGGATAAATGATGTAATATCATGTGTAGGGGTTACCCCAATGCCTTGCATCATTAAAGAGTTACATTTATAAATGTAACTTAGCTTTGTTAGTCATGTTTATTCCATACTAAAATTCTAAGGATGTTATAGTTTTACCCATATTAAAGAAATGTCATCCTCGAAATTTGTATGCACTCACCTGGTAATATCCACCTTAGGTTTTCATGTATATATTCACTAATATTTTAATTTTTTTATAACAACTCATAACTATACTAACATATTCATTATATGTCATTAACGTGGAGAACTATACCTTGTCTAATGTAATTAATAATCCTAACACATGTATGCATTACTACTAACAACTAAACCATACATTTACCATCTACCATGAAAGTTGTTCACATACCTTCATCATTAGTATAATCTTATTACTCAAATTAAGTCAATTAAGGTGAGTTCTCTACATAATCTTACACCAAAGTGCTTATCGCTCCAACGAGCTCATTTTCCTTAGAGAACTGAGACAAGGGGACCCCCTTTCAACTTTACTCTTCACGATGGTGATGTAAGGGTTGAGCCACTTGATCAGAGAAACTGAAAACAATAACCTGGTGAACACTTTTAAAGTTAAAGGTGTCAAAGTTAAACATGCCCTCATCTTCACTGATGACGTTCTCCTTTTCTCTGTTGGCCATGCCAAACAGATGAAAGAGATAACTAAGGTGCTAAAGAGGTTTGGGAAATTAACTAGGATGTACATAAGTACTATTAAATCTCGTGTTTACTTGTCAAAGTCTTGCGATAATAGGAGGTGCAGACTGAAACAAGCAGTGGGGATGGAACAAGGTGATCTTCCTACCAAGTATCTTGGTGTTCTACTGACCTCGGGCAGAGTCAAGTCTAGAGACTATAATATGTGGATGGATAACCTCAGGAGAAAAGTCCAAGGATGGAGTGGCTTGAAACTTTCTATGGATGGGCGTATGGTTCTAGTTAGATCTGTTATACAGCTGATAGTGAGATTTTGGGAAACTATGGGGGATATTACCAAACTTGTCCTTAATAACATATGCTCCCTAACAACTAACTTTATCTGGGCTGGTAAATACCATGGAGTTGCTTGGGATACGATTGTATAACCTTTCAATCTTGGTGGGCTTCAGATCATGGACCCGTGCAAGATAATGATGCAATGCACGAAAAAGAGGGTGGAAAGATTCATAACCTAGATAATGGTTGGGTGGACTGAATGAAGAGAAGATATAATAGTTCTCCTATTATAACTGTAGGATGCAATCCATCTAGTGTTTGGAGAGCTATGTGAAACCTGGTCGAGAGATCCCCTTCTCAATATAGTGTGGATGTGAACAGTGGGAGGGATGTGCTAGCCCCTCCACCACTAATCAACACTAATATAGGAAGATTGAGATCTGAAGAACATGTGGATATCCTGTGGGGGAAGGTTTCACTACCCAAAGTGGAGTACTATGACCTATCGAGCCCTCCTAAACAAGCTACCAACTAAGGATAGGTTGCTTAAATGGGTATTCAAATAGACACCACATGCTCCCTTTGTAAGGAAGAAGTCAAATCAACAGATCACATTTTCTTTGAATGCAGGTTTACCAAACAGTTGTTTAGAATTGTATGCCTAAGGAATGGATGGTAGTACAATGGCCCAAACAACACTTATGATTTTTTGAGATGGATTAAAGATCATTATAGGCACAACAAACTCCTTTGCAGTTTCACCAACCTCTGCATAACTGGTCTCATATACATGATCTTGAATGAAAGGAACAAAAGGAATCATAGTACTATTGAGAGAGATGAATTCAAGATTCTTGATGCATTATCTACAAATCCTTTTTGGCATCTAAAGCGTAGGAAGTAGCTCCTGGCTAGCCTGAGCTCTTCTACAAGCATATATTGGGGATTTTTGTATAGTACCCATGTATAGTTTTTGTTTTTGTGATTAGATCTCTTCTTGAGATGCCCTGCTCTGTTGTATAGCTTAGCTATACTTTTTTCTTTTCTTTTGGCAATATACTTACCCTACTCCAAAAAAAACATTATTTTCTTAAAATTTCTCCTGTTGACTTCCTTTATCATTCTCATAACTTAATCTTGAATGTATTGAACATCTAACCTTGGCATAAACAATGGATTTTCACTTGATAATGTATTACATTTAGGTGACTATCCAATTTGGGTCCTCTATATCAGCCCCCTTTACGTCATTCCCAGATATGTGTTGATCAGGCACATATCCAATGATATGAGAAATTATCATGCTACTCCCCACCAATGTTTTCATAACCGAATCGGTGGTCGGATCGGTAGTGACTCAGACCGGATTGAGTCGGGTTCAACCGAAAATGATGTCAACATGACATTAAAAAAAAGTGAACTGAAAAAATCGAACCGGTCACCATGATAAAAGGCAATTAGCGGTTGGTATATATACATATATATATAGAGAGAGAGTTAGGCTAGTGTACACTCGAGTGTACCGGAGGCACCATACACCTCAGTCATTTTTGAAGATGCAACAAAATTTTGAAAAATCTAAACCACTGATCTTCTTAATTATCATAAGAACATACTATATAATAAATTTTAGCTCATTTGGACACTTATAGGTCATGCATCTAAAGGAGGAAAAAATTATGTATTTCAAATTAGTTTTGTGAGTCGCTTTTGTTGTCCTTGGATGAGTGACTTACACTCATCCAAATGAGTTCAAAATTTGTATGTGACCTATTATTGTAACCATGAAGATCAATGGATTAGATTTTTGGAAAAACATGGTCTAGATAGGGAAACACCATTGGGGTGTACGGCATGATCTATACACTCGGGTGTATTCTAGCCTGACTATATATATATATATATGCATTCTACCTTATATGTATATTTTCTATGTAAATATATATATATATATACATCATATGTTTATACATATATATACATATATGTAAATTATTATATGTATTCTACTTTCTATTTTCTCTTCTCTTTGAACCACTAGTTCAATCCGATTTGGTCCGACCGGCTGGTTGGACCGGTTAGACTGTATTTCTGACCAGTTGGACTGGATAAAGACACATAACTATTTTTTTAGTCTTCTGGACCAGTCTGATCGGTCGGACCGGCCGGTCCAGTTCGGTTTTAAAAACACTACTCCCCACAACCTAGTAGTGCACATGTCCCATACCACATGCACTAATAAGCAGGACAGAGACACACAATAAGTCTTTATGTTCATGGCATACCCTCTACACTTCTCTAATTGTTGGTGAAACCATTGAGAAATGAGAGGAAATTTCATATGTGAGGTCAATACACAAGATCCAAACTAGATGACCATCTATCACTAATACGCATAACCTATTATACATATAACTCTAGACTTATATTCCTTCCATGGTTCCTACCTTTCACCACTCCTCATATAATAAGGTTGTCTGACCTAATATCTTCAGTTCATTGTTTAAATCTAGGATGCATAAATATATCTTAACCTAGTGGATCTAAAGAGTCATCTAACTATATGAGAATTGATGAGAGTTACTGGTGGATTATTATACTTGTCTCTAATACCAAGTTCTAACACCCCAAAATTTGCACACATGCACATGATTGGAAGCACCAATTCCTAACTCATAATATTGATTGTGTGTCATATACATTAAATACCATGAATCAAGAAGAATTGAAATATAACCAGCATAGGACATACTTATCATTCTCATTATCAAAAGCTTACAAAAAGGGGAAATTGAATACACCAAACTAAGGTGGATAATGGCACCCCACCAAGGCACTGTAGTCCTTCATTGTGTCATCCTTATCCTTAGCTTGATGTCTTAGTCCTCCTCTACTCATCACATGTAGACATCTCATCCTCAACCATGCAAAGCAACATAAAAACTTGTGAGTGGTACTGAGTAGTTATAAATGAAAATAACTTATAATTGAAATCACATAAAAATAACTTATAGTTGAAATGACATGAAAATAACTTATAGTTTGATTAATATTATTGATATGATTACTTGAAGACTTACGTTAACTGACATGATTATATGAACACATGTATTTTATCAAGTTAATATCATCACTCTCCTAAATGCGCCACAAGGCTCATAAGGCTGATTAAGGCTCACATAAGGCTGATTAAGGCTCACATAAGGTTGATTAAGGTTCACGTAAGGTTGGTTAAGGCTCACATAATGGTCCTATAGAGCCCATAAGGTCGGTTTAGGCTCACTTAAACATGATTGAGAGGACTATATTAACATAGCATCATTTCTTAATACAGTAAACATGATTATCATAATTTCATAATTCACTAAACATGATTATCATGATCTCATGATCCATTAGCATGGCAGTGATAAATAATATTTTATTTGAAATCATAAACATGAAAATATTAGAAAACATAAATTCTTAACATGAGCATGATTTTCCATAAGCATATAATGAGTACTAATGTACTCATACTTTAATTGAGCCATTATGAGTGCATAAGAAAATAAAATAAAACATGAACCCTAATTTAATACTCAGTGTGCATGACCACTCACATGTGTCCAAGGAGGTACACTAACCATATATTGAGTATGGAACATTCTTAATTTCTTGTATATAATATGTTCATGAATTAGTTATACTTCATTAATATAGTCTTTGAGTTTCTAAGTGAGTTAGGGAAATTTTGTCCAGAAAAGTGGTATGATAAAGGGTCAGGCTTGTAGCTTGTATTGAGACCTTTTCAATGAGTACTTGAACATAATTTTCTGAGGCCAAGGTAGTTAGTTATGTATTTTTTGGGTTCTAACCAACCAGATGACAAGAAAACTAGTTAAAATCATTTTGGAAATTCGAAGGAAAACATAACTAGAAGGACCAGATTACGCTCACATGATGTGCCTAGTCTAGATCTCATATTAGGGCTCAATAGTTACATTTCTACACTTACAAATTCATGTGATGCATTCCAAATGTACGCATCAAATGACTAGCATAGCCATGATGTCGTGACACATCAATTGGAAGACTGAGGATAGAGATCTAAAATGTGTGCTCGGATTCTTCTTTTGCCATGGCGTAATTGGCTTCCACTTGGGGAGTTGTACTCCAAATGAAAGCTGATTTCATTCAATAATAGGAAAAAATTGAGAACACGAATGATTTCTATAGGCTCTTCTGAGCTCAGAGAGCTCGCGAATAAGAGTCAAGGTGGTTGGAAGTTGAAGAACAACATGATGACATGTCCAGAATAGGGGACCCAACTCAAAAAGGGGTTCTAATCAAACAATGAAAAAATTTAGTAACTAAGGGAGGGGATAGCTTTGAGGTGATCTACCGTAGATGGTGGAAGGACTTCGTGGTCTTGAGTGGTTGATATGGTTGGACAATGATCAGGATTTTTCGACATGGTACTAGGTTCGTGGGTACATAGGTAGAGTAGATCATAAGGGAAATATTTAACTAGTAATGAGGAAGCTTACCTACAAAGTAATTCAATCAATCCTCATTAAGTCGTTGGGTCAAGATCACCATCGCCAGTGATGAAACCTGAATCTGTGAGACTACTTTGAGGTGTATCTGAGCAAATTACCAAAAGAGGAGGCTTTATAGGAGAACAGAGAAGCTTACTGGATGAACTTGGTCAACTGTGATGGGCTATCTTCTTGTCTACAAGCTAGCGCCATGGAGAAGCAAAATGGAAATTTGGGCATTTTCATGATAGAGAGAGTTAGGGTTAATGTATGGTCTTCATTGACTAGGAAGGACCTCCTGATTCTGTTCATGGTGAGAACTCAAGAATATATGGAGTGTAGAGGGAGAGTAGATCGATGGAACATGTTGTGAGTTATTGCCTCATCAACAGGAGTTTAGAGGGAGGTTAGAGATATAGTCTCCTATCTCCAATCATGATCAAATAGTTCTAAATGAACCCAAGATTAAAACAGAGCATGACACATAGGTGAAGGTGTAACTTAGAATAATGCAAGTAATTGGTAGCATCAAGTAGATAATTAGATACCTAGGTTGAATAATATTATTTTCATATTCTTTTCTTCTTGATTAGAATCAATTAACATAGCTAGGATTACCAAAACCTAATGAAATTGAGCATGTTTCCTAATCCAAACTTGAGGTTCTCAAATATCTAAAAAGAACTTAAGTTTGAGCTAGGAAAACATGTGATTTATAACATTAGGTACTTAGGGTAATTAATTCCTTAACAATTACTGGACAGGAGTTACCTCACTAAAACTTGAGTGGAACCCTAATATACCATTATATACCCATAAAAAAATATTGGGGGCACTTTATTCAAGAAAATATCCAATCCTAATCACTAAATTTAGGGTTACATATTTTGCATAAATAAATTAAGATGGGATAATATGATGTGATATCTTGTGTAGGGGTTACTCCAATGTCTTACATCAATAAAGAGTTACATTTATAAATGTAATTTAGCATTGTTGGTCATGTTTATTCAATAATAAAATTCTAGGGATGTTATAGATCCTCATCTTGTCTTCATCACAATGAATTCCAATGGATCTGGCATGGCTAGCCTCTAAAAGCATCCAACGGCCCTGATTTTCCCCCTTTTCTTATGTTTGCTTTATATTTTATTTCCTATTGGTTAATAGGTGTTTGGTTAGACGTTGATTCTCCGTGTTTAGTTTTTTTTTATATTTGGCATCTTGCATTTGTTTGCGGTTCTCTATTTGGAGAGTGATGAGATTTATATTTATTTCTAGTAATAATTTTTTTCCTTCTATTGGATCTTGTTTCTGTGATATACGACTTCATTTGAGAAGATGACCCACTTTTAGGGCACGGTTCGAGTTCATCCTCTCTACCTCTCTCAAATAATGGTTCAAGTTCCGCCTCTATATGGCTCCATTATCTTGCTTATTACGTTTAGGATCTAGGGAAAGAGTTGTTTCTAGGACCAAAATACTCTTCCCTACTTCAAAACCACACAACTATTGGAGTTATGGCTAATGCCTAACACCTCTAGTGTGACATCCAATCTCAGGATTAGAACACAAGCATGCCTTGAGGCTAAGTAGGACACATTGCTAGAAGTAATTTATAATTAAAAATCAAAATAATATTAATTAATAAGAAAATAGAACTAGTGTTAATCAATAAAGTCCAACAAGGAAGTAAGGAAGTGACCGACTGGAACATTACTACCAATTTCACATAGTTAGTCATAAATAAATGCTCACAATTTGGTTTGTCACAAGTAATTCACATCATTCATCATATGTTAATAAGGAAATAAATTTTTATATAAAAGATTGTGCATGCTCATAATTGCAACATGTGGATCATATACAAGGTATGAAACTGATAGGCAAATGCCCATATTAGGTGATGAGAGTCAGAACTTGGAGTAAAACCATGAGAGTGAGACCTATGTCCCAACAAGAGATAAAGTTTCTACAGTGTAATCATCATATGTATAGTCCACTATCAATGTTGAATGGGTAAGTTCAATGATAAAGATAAACTTCCATAAAAATGTTTGAGTAGAAAAGACAATATATAGTAATTACAATGAAGTGTCTAATCAAGTTATGATACTTAGCTTGTTGGCATTCTTATTATTAAGTCATAAAAAGTTTGGATGTATTGCCCAAACTATTATATAGTGATTGTGAAGTCCCCTAGCCCATGTGATCTTAGGACTATCTAGTCTCACTAAGATCTAGCCATACCTCAATCGATGGAAGTACAAAAGTAGGGGTGCATCAGACTACAAGATAGATAAAAATCTTAGGCTTGTCCTAGGTTCTTAATTCAAGTAACCTCTAATATCACATTGGTAATACTACCATATAACATCAGTTCACATCATTTTCAATTAAATTTGTGTAAATGTCAGACAAAAACATAAGATACAACCTCAACCATATATATATCAGTGATTTCATTACATCTAGTGACACACATAGAATGTGCATGTAAAATACAAGTGTAAGACCCATGACCTTATTTTTGGTTGAACATGCTTGCTTGTATACTTAAAACCCTAATCTAACCCTGATATGTGCTTTGATATCATGTGACAAAGCTAAGTTCAAGTTTGGTTCAGTTTGGACATTGTTTGAGCAAGTTATGCATTCATATGCTTGTTTCGGACTTTTATGCAATTTACCTATATCTAAGGGTTTTATTGTAATTTTTCACATTCTTGTTGTGCGTCACATGTTTTCATATCATGTTTGAGTTATTTATACCTTGGGGAGCCTAGTTGCACCTTGGTTTTGGTGGTGACATCTACATAGTGTTGAACTTAGGGTTTCCTCTCATAGATGAGGTTTCCTCTCATAGATGAGCTACCTTGAGCTTGAACTCAAAGGTTCTCCTTGTGGGTTTCAAAAAATGGGGGTTCCTTAAGGTGTGAGGTTTGATGGTTTTCTCCCTTATGCTCCTTGGATTGATGGTTTACCTAGATAGGTGCTCAACCGATGGGTTTTCACCCTTGTCACCAAAGGGTCAAGATCTGATGGTTCCCTTATTGTTGGAGGTTGATGGCTAACCTGGGAGTCAAGAATTGATGCTCCTCCTGATACCCACAACCATCAAACCTTCTAGTTTTCATGTAAGTGATGCATTTGACCATGGACACATGGAAAACATAGCTAGACACCTTAACCTTCTCTTCTGTCTCACCCATAGCCATACAAACTTCCCTCCTTTTATGCAAACAAGTTCTTTACACATATGGCTCTCTCTTTCTTCTTCCTTTCTGATTGGATCTCTTCCCCCTTGTATGGCGGAGAAGAAAAATCGAAGGTAGGAGGAGCTTGGCTGGTCTACCTTGAATGTGAACCTAGGGTTCTGATCTACCTCCTCTTCATTCTTGTGGAGCTTCATTAGCTTATTCTTGACCTAAGAAAGTAAGATCTCCCTTCCTTCCTTCATTTCCCTTTCTATCCTACCTCTATATCTCTTTTTCTTTTCCATATCCATGGTGGATCTAGAGCTATAGGTTCAAGAAGTTTTCTATATTGCTTCCTTGACCTAGGGTTTGCTTCCTTTTTGGAGAAGGAGGTAGCTTGGCTGAGTTGAGTGCTCAAGATAGGGTTTCCTCCTTCCTTCCTCTAACTACCTTTGTATTTAGAGCTTCATTCTCATCCTAGAGATGAGTTATATAACTTTCTCCATGTCTATTTCTTACTCCTATATTGCATGTACTAGATCTTGATTAACAATGAAATATGGAGTAGAAAGTTCCTATCTTTGCCTAGGGTTCAAGCTTACGTGATGGTTCTTGAGTAGTTTATCTTCTTGGATGAACCCTAAACCATGTTCAAGACCTTCCTTTGATAGTGTAAGTTCTGGACCTAGCTTGCATGTGGAAAATGATGGCATTCTCTCTCTCAAATGATGTTTCTTATTTAGGATTTTGGGTTGATTTCTATTCTCATGTTACAACTTCATGGTTTTGTTCTTGGTGTGATTTTGTTTGAACTTTTTCTGCCATATGATGTTTTGACTTAGTTTCTATTTTGGACCATCTTACTCCAAGAAATGATGGTTTCATCAACTGATGGTATAAATTTAGTTGTTCTTTGAACTCTCTTTTGTGTTAAAAACGGATGGCTTTGACTCATCTTTAGTTTTGGACGTTCATATGATCAAGAAATGATGGTTTTAGTGCTCCCTCAAGTGCTCCAAATTGATGGTTGTGTTCCTTAATTCTAGGGTGTCTTGGAGATGACAAACAATGGCCTTCTCTAAGTGCTTCGAACATATTTCTACCTTGGTTGTGATCTGATGGTTAGTCTATTGTGTCAACCGATGGTGGGTACCTTAGTTGCTATTTGGACTTTCTTTTTGTGCTTGAACCATTAGCTAAGTTCCTCTCACAATAAATGGTTTTGGTGCTCTCTCAAGTGGCTTAATCGATGGTTTTAAGTCCTATTAAAGGATGGTTTCCTTGATTCCTTAAATGATGGTTTTACTGAACTGTCTTTCCACCTAGTGATGACACTCGATGGATTTAATGGGTCGACACTCGATGGCCATACTTAGACAAGATTCAATGGTTTCACTGTTCCTAAGGATGATGGTCCTCAATTTATTGTTTCCCTACTTTCAAATTTGATGGTCTTCATAGTGTCACAACCAATGGTGGCATTGCTTTCACAATCGATAGTGAACCTGAAGCCCACAACCAATGGTGCTTTTCAAGTTAGCAATTATGGCCTTTCTAGGTGTTTAATCCTATGACTTATCATGATCCAATAGTGGTGATCAGTGCATGTGATTCAATGGTCTTTTTAGGTCATAACTTGATGGTTTTCCTAGATGAATAGCTTAAGGTTTTACTTGTATTGCATCTGATAGTTTTATCTATCCAACATTTGATGGTCTTGGGTGAGGTTTATGTTTGGATGGTTTGCGTTTGATTCCCTAATCATATGGTTATGTTTTTGTTATATGTGCCCATGATGCAATGGTGATGATTCATACACATGATTTTATGGTTTCATTTTCCTTGAACCCAATAGTATTATGTGTGGTCTATGATCGATGGTTGCGCTTATTGCACTTGATCTAATGGTTGGGATTTGATGATTTAGAATCAATGTTCTTAATCCCATTAGTTTGTAGTCTTACATTTGCCCTTTAATGAATACAAACCCAAGGTTGTTGTAAATTGCTAATTTGTAATGTTAGCTCAACTTGTGTTGGTAAACCTAACCCTAGTACAACTAAATGATGGTGGTTAGTCATTCCTAATTTCCTTGCTTATTGATATAATGAAGGAATGCCCGTAATGCTAAGATAACCCTACTATGTTGTCCGATGAATATCGTCTAGTTCTTTATTGCAATGCTATGTTGAACATATGTATCAAAAATATGGTGATGGTTTGTTGAGCCTTTTATAAGGTATGAGAAGATAATGATGTTCTTACAGGAGATAATGTGATGGTCTTAATGACCTTTGGGCATGATTGAGCCCTAATGGAGGTGTGATCATCTTCATGATGTGATAAGGGTTGGCACCCTAGATAATGTGATAAGGATTTATATCTTGTGATGGTGTGATGACAAGTAGAGTCTCATCAATAGCAATGAAATAGTACCCAATGATATTGATATGAGGATTATGTCTCATGCAATTTATATCTTCTAGAGTTGTTATATATTAATGCTTGCTAGAAATGAATTATGGTTTGTTTGTCCACTTGTTTGATTCATCCTTAATTCACCCAATTGGAAATAACTAATCAAGTGAAACCCTAATCATGTAATTCCCTATATCATAGAACCATTCCAATGTCAAGACTTGTTGGATGGGGAAACACGTATTTCTAAGGGAAGCTCGAAGTGCATACTATTGAGTATGTGGGGTTCATGAGACAGTGTGTCCTTGACATACTAATCCCAAGGTTACGGAGGATGGATATGGTCATACCTCAATAGGAGAACGGTTGCAGTCATATCTCGGATGTTTGTATTATGTGATGTGATTGTGGACAACTATGGTTGTACCTCAGATAATAGGATTTTTTATACCCTAGT
Organism: Alisma plantago-aquatica; assembly: GCA_963693085.1. NCBI lineage: Eukaryota > Viridiplantae > Streptophyta > Magnoliopsida > Alismatales > Alismataceae > Alisma > Alisma plantago-aquatica. The sequence continues at coordinate 860,234,054 of OY856410.1, read as the reverse complement.
TTTCTAGTGTTGTGGCCTGTAGAAAGGGCGGACTAGATGTTAGTAGATTGACTATATGTTGTTGTAGGAAGTTTGACTGATATGTCACTACAATTCACTCTTACCGACCTAGGGGAAGAGATCTTAGGATTCCAACTCTCCTAGATCTTGTACGAAACTGATTGTAACCAATCGGTGGTCACTTGGAAGTTTGGATGGTACAACTCAAACTTCCCAAGGCTTAATAAAAAATGTAACCTAGTCATGTAGTATATTTGTAGGGTTTATACATAGAGCTTCACATTGGATGACACCCCTCGTTTGATCCTTTTATACATAGATGTTGTATAATGCAATATAGAATGTAGCCATGCTTATGTTGTTAGATACTCATGCTGATAGATATACTCATTTTGATAGATATGCCATACTGCTAGACTTACTTATGATGTTAGCTATGCTTATACTGCTAGACTTGCTTATCTTAGCTATGGTTATGTTTCTAGACTTGCTTATGATTTTAGCTATGCTTATGTTGCTAGACTTTCTCATGTTGTTACCTATGCCTATGTTGTTAGCAATATATATGATGATAGTCAGGATAATGATGATAGTTTTAACTGTTCCTTTACATTCCCTTGTTAATCATGCCTATTGTTACACTTATCTATTTAATTTGCTTGACTTGCTTAACTATTTAATCAAATACTTGATGTAATCAAAAAGCATTGTTGAGAGTTACATCTCTCGTTGGGACATGGGTATCACCTCGTGGTTCACCACATTGTTTTCGGTGATCGGTAGTAGCGGAAGTAGACCCATGGTAGTGAGGATGAGTTGTGGTGATGGACCTTAGAGAAGGTTGTTTATATGTCAAGTATGTCCTAGAGTCATCCCTATACTCTCAGGTCCGAGCAGGAAAGTTGTATATGATGTTTCAATCGACTCGAGATTTTGGTAGCATTATGATGCTTATACATGTGGTATATGTGGATCATGTTTTCTTGTGTATATGTTGTAGTTAGGCCAATACTACTTTTCTAAAAGATACTTTACATGCTATGACTATATGCAAGAGGTTGGGCTTTTAAGTAGATGTTCTTGGATATGTTTGGAAGGTTTAATTGGTTTTAATTACCCCCTTTTTCTTCTATGTAGTTAATTAGAGATTTATCATGTTTTGAGTTTTGAGTAAATCTTATTTAGCGTGACGAGTTCTCACAAGTTGATATTAGAGCTTTAGGTTCGCTGAGTCTATAGGGACACTGGGACTTAGGACTAGGATGATGTCTAAGTAAGGAACATGGCATGTGAACATGATGCATACTGCCTGAACTCAATACTTGGATGCCCTGGCCAGGTATTCAATTATTGAAGAAAAAGTAAGTGTGGAGTTATTAGGTTGTTATCTTTCTAATTACTCTCATTAAGTGGTCGGTTTCAAACAATCTAAAGATCATAATAAATATGAAATCATGGTGAGAATATTTTAATCCTACTCTTAAGCAAGATGAGAATCACATTGTAACCTATAAAAACGTGGATGTTCGGTAACTTAAGAGAAAGATACGACATCATGAACCTAAATCTGAATACAAATAAGATAAAGAGGAGTTCTTGACATTGTAATTCTAGAAGTTAATGAAGTAAAAAAGAGATAAATATGTTCTAATAGAATGATTAAAGACATAAAATCCACATAAAAAGAAGAGAACTCCTAAGATAAGTGTGATATGAGAAGACAGATAAGAACAATGATAGATGGATAAAGTGGAACCTGAGTAAATCTCGACCAACCTATGTGTGCAAGAAAGTTTTAAAGTAAAATTATTGTGACATGTAAAATGTATTAATGAAGAGAAATGTGAAAAATTATGAACTAACCCTTGATAAGTGATAAAGAAACATGATAACATGAGAGGACATGTACAAGAATGATAAATCATCAATGAGAAGAACAATGAGATACACTAATCTTAATAGTTCCTATGTTTATGGTAAGGAACCCAGATGAAAAAGGTAAAATGATACATAAAAAGTTGTAACTTGCATGATGAAGGTAGAATCAGTAACCCCTTGTTAGTAACCCCTGGACAATGTTTTTGTGTTGAGGGATGTGTGTTTTCCTTTGCATTGTTTCTTTTCGGGGCGTAGATTTCAAGAGGATCTTATGGCACTTGATGCACACGTATTTGATGTAATCTTGGGGGTGGATACCTTGATGTCATGTGTGGTTGTTTCAGACTATGATTGCAAGATCATGATGTTTTGTGATAAGAATGCTTTTTGAGCCTTCCAAGAGTTTTGAAGACTCCTCTATACATTTTGAGTTGGTTATGATGGAGAAGAAGCTGATAAGACCAGTGTGTGAGTTCTTCATGGCACATGTAGTGGATACCAAGGTGACGAGTCATAGTATCTAGGGTGTACCAGTAATATGTGAGTTGAATATGTTTACTAGATGAACTTCCTGATGTTTCTTTTCCCTTAGAAAGAGAGAGTTTTATCTTGAGATCCTCCAAGTGTTGTTTGGAAAGAAGAAGAGTGATTTTGTGATGCTTTATATGGGCTACAGACAGCTAGACATGATCACTATTGAGGATAGATAGTTTGTGGATCTGTCGACAGGTTGTACAATGTTCCTTTAGAAAGATGTAAAGTTGGGATAACATCAGATGAAGATCAGAGTGGATGATATAAGTTGCATGGTCACAATGAGTTCATTATTGTGACAACCAGATTAATCAATGCATCAACAACATTTATGGACTTGATAAACAGCGTGCCCAGGTCATGTCCTTATGAGTTGTAACAGGTCTAGTTGATAACATCTCAGTGTACTTTAGAGATGGTCATGAGTATGGTCAACACCTTCACTAAGCCCTAGGATTGTTGAAGCAACAATAAGTGTGTGTCAAGTTCAACAAGAGTGAGTTCGGGGTAGACTAGTGTCTTCCTGGGGTTATATAATATCTACTAGCATGTTGTGTGAATTCAAATAATGTGAAGACAGTGCTGAAGTGGGAGCAACCAAGACACCGACTGAGAGTCAAAGTTTCTTAAGCCCAATAGGACACTACATGAGGTTTATTCATAACATCATAGTTGTTGCTTTATCCCTAACAAGGTTGACTAGGAAAGGTGTTCCTTTTTGTATTGAATGACAAGTGTTGGTTTTGGTGTCAACATTCTTTCTAGATGCTAAAGGACAAGTTGAAAAGTGTTTCAATTTTAGTGGATCCAGAATGAAAGGGAAGGATACATCATCTTCTACAATGCTTTAAAGAAAGGTTTGGGATGTGTGTTGATACCCGATGTGGAATTCGATGTACTAAACATGAGGTCATCTTCATCAACATTTGCAGACCTGACATATTTATGCCCCTTGATGTATCACAAAATAAGACGTGCCAACATCACTTCAGTAGGAGGGTGTATAGTTGAAAACATCTCAATTGGTAGGATGATAGACACAACTAAAACTCATACCAACACCACTACAACAGATCAAAGGTATACAAGTGGGTGATACCATGATGCAGGACGTCAAATCAGAGTAGCACAACAACGAGCATGATGGCTTCCATAGGTCATGTGACAAGCAGTCTCCATCCACCACCTGATTCTAGACACTGATGTTTTGAGTGAGATAGTATCTGGGAGACTCATTTACAACACATATGATGTATCTGGCAAATATACAGATGTATCATAAGTTGAAGAACATGCAATGGCATATGTATGGTCAAGTGTATAGTTGTTAGAAAGAAAATGAGAAACAATAGAAGCATGCAAGAATAAGGATACATAGGAAGTTTAACATAGCCTTAGATAGATGGACAGTCGGAAAGAATCATGTAGATGATTGGACAATCTTATAAGAACATATGTCCTAAAATTTTTGGCAAATAATGGATGTCCACCTAATTGATGGAGTTTCTTACTACAATGACCACCAGAGGGGCATAGACATGACTCCTTGTGAATCTACTTTTGAGAGCAGATATAGTAAACTCCTCATTTGGTAAGGAATAGGTAAAGTAATAACTTTTGAAGATATGTTGATGTGACAGACCATACTGAAGGACATAGTAATTTAGTAACAGATGAAAATAGTTCAAGACAATAGCTAGAATTACATGTCTGATTACCAGAGTTTAATAGGTTGCACAACAATTTCTATGTTCCATGACAAGGAAGTGTCACCCTGGTACTGGACAAGTGATATAGGCAATGGAGGTGGAGTTGGGTGAGGATGTTTCTTATGGGGAGGTTTTTATGTTGACCCAAGAAGACACATATAGGAGTTGAGGGGGAAGAACGTGACTTCTATGAGAGTGTTGTTACATCACCCTGGGATGGAAGTAATCATGTGGAGGTTAGTGGTGGAGGTACATTGGAGGTACCCATCTTTTGTTGCCTCAGATTTTGGGGGTGAAATTCCTACTAGGGGTTTATGGTTGTAAGACCCCCGACCTTGTTTTTTGGTTAAACATGCTTTCTAACCTTAATTGGATGCTTAAAACCCTAATATAACCCTAATATGTGATTTGATATCATGTGACAAAGGTAAGTTTCAAGTTTGGTTTAGTTTGGATATTGTTTGGACAAGTTATGCATTTATATGCTTATTTTGGGATTTTATGCAATTTACCTATATATAAGGTTTTTCTTGTAATTTGTCACATGGTTGTTGTGCCTCACATTTTTTCATATCATTCTTGAGTTATTTATACCTTGGGGAACCTATATGCACCTTGGTTTTGGTGGTGACATCTACATATTGTTGAACTTAGGGATTCCTCTCATATATGAGCTACCTTGAATGCTTAAACACGATGATTCTCCTTGTGAGTGTGGAACCAATGGGGGTTCCTTGAGGTGTGACGGTTAATGTTTCCCCCCTTGAGATCCTTGGATTGATTGTTTACCTAGATAGGTGCTCAACCAATTCATTTTCACCCTTGAGACCAAAGGGTCAAGATCTGATATTTCCCTTGTTGTTGGAGGTCGATGGACGACCTGGTAGTCAAGATTTGATAGTCCTCCTGACTCCCACAACCAATGAACCTTCTAGTTTTCATGAAAGTGATGCTTTTGACCATGGATACATGTCAAACATAGATAGACACCTTAACCTTCTCTTCTCTCTCACCCATAGCCATATATACATCCCTCCTTACATGCAACTGACTTCTTTACACACCTAGCTCTCTATTTCTTCATCCTTTCTTCTTTTATCTTGTACCCCTTGCTTGGTGGAGAATAAGAAGCCAAGGTAGGATGAGGTTGGCTGATCAACCTTGCATGTGCACCTAGGGTTCGGATCTACCCTCTCGTCAAGCTTGTAGAGCTTCCTTAGCTTGTTCTTGACCTAAGCAAGTAAGATCTCCCTTCCTTGCTTTGCTTCCCTTACTATCCTACCTCTCTCACTCTTCTTCATAGTCATATTCGTGGTGGATTTGACACTATAGGTTGAAGATTTCTTCTTTCTTACTTCCTTGCTTCCTTTTTCGAGAAGGAGCTATCTTGGCTGAGTGGAGTGCTCAAGCTAGGGTTTCCTCCTTCCATCCTAAAGCTACCTTACTATTTGTAGATTTTTCTTCATCATATAGGTGAGTTATATAACTTTCTCTACATCTATTGTTTACTTATAGCTTGCATGTACTAGATCTTTCTTAAAAATGAAGTTTTAAGTAGAAAGATCCTATCTTTGCCTAGGGTATAAGTTTAAGTGATGGTTCTTGAGTAGTTTATCTTCTTGGATGAACCCTAAACCCTGTGTAAAACCTTCCTTTGGTAGTGGAAGTGTTGGACCTAGCTTTCATGTGGAAAATAATGACTTTCTCTCTCTCAAATGATGGTTCTTACTTAGGGTTTTGAGTTGATATCCCTTCTCATGTTGCAACTTGATGGTTTTGTTCTTGGTGCTATTTTGTTTGACCTTTTTGTGTCATTCAATGGTTTGACTTAGTTTCTATTTTGGACCATCTTACTTCAAGAAACATGGTTATGCTTCTTCACCAACCCATGGTAGACATTTATTTGTTGTTTGAACTCTCTTTTATGTTAACAATTGATGGGTTTGAATCGTATTCTATGATCAATATATGATGGTTTTAGTGCTCCCTCAAGTGGTCCAAATCAATGGTTTAGTTCCTTGATTCTAGGATTTCTTGGATATGACAAGTGATGGCCTTCCCTTGGTACTTTGAACAGATTTCTACCTTGTTCATGATTTGATGGTTAGGCCCTTGTGCCAATCAATGGTGGGTACCTTAGTTGATATTTGGACTTTCTTTTTGTGCTTGAACCAATGGCTATGTTTCCTCTCACAACCGATGGTTTTGGTGCTCTCTCAAGTGGAGAAATCGATGGTTTTAAGTCTTGTTAAAGAATGGGTTCCTTAGTCCCTTTAATGATGGTTTACTTGAACTGTCTTTCCACCTAGTGATGACACTCGATGGCTTCACTGGGTCAACACTCGATGGCCATATTGGGTCAAGACTCAATGGTGTCACTGGTCCTAAGGTGGATTGTCCTCCACTGATGGTTTCCCTGCTTTCAAAGTTAATGGTCTTCATAGTTTCACAACTGATGGTGGCACTGCCTTCACAACTGATGGTGGACTTGAAGTCCACAACCAATGGTGCTTCTAAAGTCAGCATAGATGGCCCTTATAGGTGCTTAATCCCATGACTTCTCATGATCCAATAGTGGTGATTAGTGCATGTGATTGAATGGCCTTTTTTAGGTCATACCTCAATGGTTTTCCTAGATGAATGGCTCAAGGTTTTACCTCTATTGCATCTGATGATTTTACCTACCCAACATTTGATGATCTTAGGTGAGGTTTATGTTTGGATGGGTTGGGTTTGATGCCCTAATATGATGGTTATGTTTTTTTTAAATGCACCCATGATCCAATGGTGGTGATTCATACACATGATTCAATGGTTTTGTTTGCCTTGAATCTGATAGTCTTATGTGTGGTCTATGATTCAATGGGTTGTGATTATTGAATTTGAACTGATGGTGGGGAAATTATGATTTTGAATTGATAGTCTTAAACCCATGAGTTTGTATTTTTACTTTTTCCCTCGAATGAATACAAACCTAAGGTTTTTGTAAAGTGTTGATTTGTAATGTTACCTCAACTTGCGTTGTTAAACCTAAATTTAGTACAACAAAATGATGGTGGTTAGTCATGCCTAGTTTCCTTGGATATTGATATCGATGAAGGGATACCCTTAATTCTAAGATAACCCTTCTATGTTATCCTCTAATCATCTTTTAGTTCTTTATTGCAATGTTATGTTGTACATACGTATCACAAATATGGTGATGATTTGTTGAGCCTTTTGTAAGGCATGGAAAGATAATGATGTTCTTACATGAAATAATGTGATGGTCTTAATGACCTTTGGGTATGGTTGAGCCCTAATGGAGGTGTGATCCTCTTCATGATGTGATAAGGGTTGGTACCCTGGGATAATGTGATAAGGATTTATATCCTATGATAGTGTGATGACAAGTAGAGTCTCATGAATGGCAATGAAATAGTACCATGTGATGTTGAAATGAGGATTGTATTTCATACATTTTATATCTTCTGCAGTTGTTTTATGTTGATGCTTGCTAGAAATGATTTAGAGTTTGTTTGTCAACTTGTTTGATTTTGAATTAATTCACCCAATTGGTCATAACTAATCAAGTGAAACCCTAATCATGTAGTGCACTGTTTCATAGAACCATTTCAGTGTTATGACTTGTTGGATGGGGAAACAAATATTCCTAAGGGAAGCTCAATGCACATAATATTAAGTATGCAGGGTACATGAGATTGTGTGTCCTTGACATCCTGATCCCAAGGTTATGGAGGATGGCTATGGTCATATCTCAACCGGAGAACGGATGTAGTCATATCTCAGATATTTGTATACATAATGTTATTGAGGACAACTGTGGTTGTAACTTGGATGATAGGGTATTTTGTACCCTAGTTATCTAGTGTCATGGACTATACCAAGGGAGGTCTAGGTGTTAGAAGCTTGACTATATGTCTTTATAGGTAGTTTGACTGATATTTCAGTACAATTCACTCGTACTGACCAAGGGGAAGAGATCTTAGGATTCCAGCTCTCTTAGATCTTGAACGGAACTGATTGTGACCAATCTGTGGTCAATTGGAAGTTTGGGTAGTATGACTCAAACTCCCCAAGGCTTAATAAAGGACATAATCCAGCCATGTAATATATCTATAGGGTTTATACACATCGCTTCACATTGGATGATAACCCTTATTTTCTCCTTTTATACATAAATGTTGTATAATGCAATATAGAAGGTAGCCATGCTTATGTTGTTGGATACTCATGTCAATAGATATACTCATGTTGATAGATCTGATATACTTCTAGACATGCTTATGATGTTATCTATGCTTATGCATCTAATCTTGGTTATGTTATGTATGCTTATGCTTCTAGACATTCTTATGATGTTATTATGATTATGCTTCTAGACTTGCTCATGATGTTATCTATGTTTATGTTGTTAGCAATATATATATGATGATACTCAGGTTAATGAGATAGTTTTATTTATTCCTTTACATACCTTGTTAATCATGCTTGTTGTTACACTTATCTATTTAATTTGCTTGACCTGTAGATATGTTAATCAAATACTTGTTGTAATCAATAATCATTGTTGAAGGTTATATCTCTCACTGGGACATGGGCCTCACCTCGTGGGTCACCAAATTGTTTTAGTTGATCGGTACAAACGGAAGCAGGCCCATGGCAGAGAGGAGGAGTTGTGGTGATGGACCTTGGAAAATGTTGTTTAAATGTTTAGTATGTCCTAGAGTCGTCCCTATGCTCTCAGGTCTGGGCAGGAAAGTTGTATACAATGTTTCAACTGACTTGAAGTTTTTGTAGCATTCTAATGCTTGTCCATGTGGTATATGTGGATCATGTTCTCCTATATATATGTTGTATCTAGGGCCATGATACTCTTGTACGAGATACTTGGCATACTATGAATATATGCAAGAGGTTGGGCTTTTATGTAGGTGTTCTTAGACATGTCTGGAAGGTTTAATCGGTTAATTCATCCGAACTTTTTTTGCTATGTGGTTAATTAGTGATTGATCATGTTTTGAGTTTTGAGTAAATCTTGTTTAGTATGACGGGTTCTCAGAACAAGTGTGTGCTATTAAATATAGTGTAAGGAGGCCCAAGTTTCTAACTCCTAGAATCATTCACTAGAGACTACTACTAACTGAGACCTAATCAGCTAGGCCAAATGAAAGATTTTATTGGTGATTGCTTAACAAAAAATAAAAATTCAGAAAACTATATTAAAGTGGTTGTAAGTAAGATTTAATGAATACCCTAGGACTTGTGGCTTCACTAGAACACACACTGTAACTAAATTCTCTACTTCTATAATTAAATTCTCTCATTATGAACTAGAGCCCCGTAACCAGTATTACGTTCTTTTACAACATAATGCACTACTTAGATTAAGCCAAACCCCACCCTCATAGCAGTTTAATAACTTAATCTAAGCGAAGAGTAATTTTCTATGTGTTATTCTTTCATATATGCAAGCCCTCTCCTGAAACATGCTATTAGATATATCAATTCGGAAGTTTGTACCCAAAAAAAAGATATATCAATTCAAGACTTCTATAACTCCTTTTTCCTCTCCCAAAGAAATTAGAACTCCAACAATTTCATATGTTCATCAAGCATAAATATATCATTTATGGGGTCATAAATCTAAGTTCAAAATAAAGAAAACTAGATTATAAAATTGTTAAATATATTTACAATATGTGTCAGGTAGTCTTGGGTCCTAGGGAAAAGATGGTTTAGCCTTGTATGTTTATCGTCAAATATCATCAAGAAGAAAGGGTGAAAGGAGAAGTAAAACATTAGAAAACTAAAAGAAAAATTTATGAACAACTCATCTCAACAATCCTTTCCGATAAACACCATGATCAGTAGCTTTCCGACTGTAAATATGTCCTCCAGAAGTGCATGGATCATTTGGTTGGTGCATATATCCTCCGTCTCCACTCCCCTTGGTTATATTTCTAAAATGTACATCCTCCCATCTCTATGGACACCCTCATTGGTCATAAGTTACGCCCAACCCGCTCTTGATTGGAAACCATTATATATGACTTGATTTTAGATATGTACTGATCAAACTGAGTCAGTACCACCGAGTAAGTGTCGTTGGCACCGAGTCAGATGGCTTTTTTGCCTTCTCAATATGTGATGATACCATTGACGGATGCCTCGATAGCACCAAGTTGACTCTCATGGGTGTCTATATGTTGAAGTTAGTACCACTTAATTTTTTGTCACTAGCACTACGATAATTAATCTTCATTCATGTCTTGATGGTGTCGATGCTTTTCTTAGTAGCACTGAGTTCCCTCTTAGTAGTAATGATGCTCCTCTTTTATTATTTATTTGGGATAAGGAATCCATACCACCAATTGAGATATCGATGGAACCTGTTTGATCAATAAATATTTAATTGCCTAAAATAAGAAAAATAATGACATAACTCTGGGAAAATGACTATAAAATCATGCATTTTAATAGAAATGAGTGGTTATTTATGTGTAAGTAGTCCACATGCTAATAAATAGATAACAAAGAAAAAACATATCTATATGAGAATATTTGTGCTTAAAAAACTAGAAAATAGTATGTGAGAAGTAACATAAAATCAATGCATCAAAAACTCATAAGCTTGAATATTGCTTTGATAACCTCCTATTTTCGACGATTATCTTAGTCTTTTTCTTTAGTTTTCCATACTCTTTCTAAATTAAAACTATAAACAACCCAAATTTACCCTTCTTTGTAAATATACCATTAGACTAACTTTTCCTTTTTATATATGCAGAAAAATGCAAAAAAATCATAAAAGAATGAGTCAACCGGTCTCAAGACCGCTTGAAATCAAACGGTCCCAAGACCGCATGAAGCCAACCTGTCCCGAGACCGCATGGAGTCAACTGGTCTCAAGACCGCTTGAAGCCAACCGGTCCCGAGACCGCATGGAGTCAACCGATCTCAAGACCGCTTGAAACCAAATGGTCCCAAGACCGCATGAAGCCAACCGGTCCCGAGACTGCATGGAGTCAAACGGTCCCAAGACTGCATGAAGCCAAACGTTCCCAAGACCGCATGAAGCCAATCGGTCCCGAGACCGCATGGAGGCAACCGGTCTCAAGACCGCTTGAAGCCAACCGGTCCCGAGACCGCATGGAGTCAACCAGTCCCAAGACCCCTTGAAACCAAACGGTCCCAAGACCGCATGAAGCCAACCGGTCCCGAGACCGCATGGAGTCAAACGGTCACAAGACCGCATGAAGCCAACCGGTCCCGAGACCGCATGGAGTCAAACGGTCCCAAGACCGCATGAAGCCAACCGGTCCCGAGACCGCATGGAGTCAACTGGTCTCAAGACCGCTTGAAGCCAACCGGTCCCGAGACCGCATGGAGTCAACCGGTCTCAAGACCGCTTGAAGCCAAACGGTCCCGAGACCGCATGGATTCAAACGGTCTCAAGATCACATGAAACCCAAACGGTCTTGAGGTCCAAACAGTCTCCAAACCGTTTGGAATTCACTTAAGGCCTATAAATAAGACCCTAAGGGTTCTCCACCGGGGGGGAGTTTTTTCAGACGTCCAAAGGCTGCCTCAATCATTCCAGAGCTCTTGCTACTTCCATCCTCCGTCCTGGGGCTGCCGGTATGAGACCCATACTCCATCTTGAAGTTGCTTTCTCCTTCTTCACCAAAGAAGGTGGGAAGGGGGGATCTCATCATCGTGCAACCTTTGAAGACCGGTGGATTGTTGCACTCTCTCTCCAAGGGGTTGACTTTCCTCTCTCCTTCATGGGGATGATGCTCTCTCTCTCTTCTTGCCTCCTTCTTTGTCCTAGTCATGAGCGAGTAATCTCTCTCACTAGGGTGCGGGGAGTAGCCCCGCTACCCATGCTTTCATATCATGCAAATGTAATCCATAAGTTGTAATATAGAGTTCTTATCTTTTCAGTTCGACATCAAACGATTAATGAATGCATGTTGCTTGATCTCCAACTTGTATTATCCTTTATCTTTTAGTATGAATTGTCTACGTTTGTACTATTAGATTCGAAACTCATTTGTATGTTGGTTCTTGGTGCATGTATCCACCATGCACCTATTTCGGTATCTAGAAGTGTATCTCAAGAAGTGGAGTAAACTCACTATCATCCGTTGCACTTTCACACTATGAAATGGAATCAGTTGACGTATGGAAGTGCAACCTTGGTGTGTCGAGGAACACACTTTGCGAAGGGAATGATGCAAAGTAATGTGACCATTTGTTCGGGAATGGCTGGCATTGCAACATTCCCGCACTTCTCGTAGTTAGTTATCTGAAAGGAAACTAAGTCTACAAGGATACTAACTGACTAGACTCTTTTTGCAGGTTATGTTTTGATTTGCATGTGTTGATCCATGTGTAGTGGCGGTGAAAAACCGATCACACCCTAGTGATTTTTTTATCATAGTTTAACTTCTTATATTTCCTTGCTTTCTTTACTTTACTTGCACTTAGCTTAGAAACAACCAAATCACCCTTTTGATCTAAATACCAACTATTGAGTGATTAAGTGAATTTTTAACGTTTTTCATCTTGTTGGCAACAACAAGACCGTTGTCTCGAGGATTCGACCCTTAACTATACTACGATAAGACTTCCACGTATCTTAGCATACGTGGGTGGAGTTCTCTATCTAGTATAAGCAAGGCTAATCTTAAAGACTTACCATCTTTAGGATTTTTAGTGGTGCACGCAATTCCACGCAAGTGGAAGCTCCATCAAAAATTGGCGCCGTTGCCGGGGACAATGGAATGTTGTAATTTCACTTGGTACCTTTCTAGTTGGTTAGGATTTTACACTTTCTTTAATCATAACTCTATTGAAACTATTATATCTTTGTCATTACTTAAAGGTGTTTCTCTCTACTCAGGTAGAAATCATGTATGCAACCTGCGCATAACCTCGGATTCTCCCCTGATCCAGAGTTTGACTCTGAGGTAGAGAGAAGCTTCCACCGCCGCATCTGACTCAATTGCCAAAGGGCCAGGCAAATGGCTGAAGATCAACTCCAGGCTGCTTTGGTAATGGAGAGGGTCAACGCCACCATCACCGCTCAAAGGGCACAACTCATCGCTGAAACTCGTGCCCGAATCCAAGAGGAGATTCATGCAGAAGAGCAAGCTCGCATCAGAGATGAAATCGAGGTTGCTGAGTTGGAGTTACGGAACAAGCAACTAAGGGACTACGCTGTCCCAAAGAACTATGAGGATAACCACCCGGTCCGACTTCCAATTATTAATATCCCAAATTTCGAGATTCGGACCCAGTGGATCCAGATCATGCAAGGCATCTCTTTCTCCGGAGGTTCTGGAGACGATTGCATGGATCATCTGAAAAGGTTTAAGGCACTGTGCCGCCTGGTTCCGCAAGCCGGAGTCACTTTCGATGCAATAATGCTTCATCTGTTTAACTTTACTCTGTCTGGGAGAGTTTTGAGTTGGTATAACTCACTTGACAGAGAACCAATAATAACCACCTGGGCTCCTCTAGAGGAAAAGTTCTTAGAGAAGTTCTTTCCCCCCTCACTGACTTATGAAATCAGAGGGCAGATCAATCATTTCTCTCAGCTGCCTGGAGAAACCCTTGCTGAGGCATGGGAGAGGTTTAAAGAACTTTTGCGTAAATGCCCCCATCATGGAATCTCCCAGAATCAACTGATAGAATCCTTCTACCGGGGAGTAAGCGATGATATTAAACAGTTCTTAGATTCTTCTTCTGGAGGAAGCTTCATGAGGAAAAATTACGAGGACGCATGGAAGATTGTTACTCTCGGAGCTAAAAACCAGTCCAACTGGGGACGGCCAGTCAGTAAAGGTGTCCTCAAAGTTTTCAAAGCTGAAGAATCAATAGAGATGAAAGAAATAGCTGAAGTCCTGAAGACCATAGTTCATAAACAGCAAGATCTCGAGACTTCTCTCGGAGAGATTGATAAGAAGAAAACTCCGCTAGTCCAACAAGTCAAAGCTGTCACAGGATCCTGTGAGGCTTGTCATGCTTCTGACCATCCAACCCTTTCCTGCGGTATGCTATATAATGTGACGATGGATCTGCATCCACCACCACAACCATATGAACCTACCATTGATCAGTCGGAGGAGCAACTACCGGAACAAGTTAACTCTATCCACTCTATCCCTGGGCAAGTCTACTGCAACCCTAATCAGCCAAGGAATCATCCTGGGTTTCAATATGGAAACCCTGCTGGGACTGCCAATCCTCAGCATCAAACACAGGGGGGATCGACTAGTAGGCTAACACCTGGATTCCCAAACAACTTCAACCAAAACCAAGGGAATCCCAGGAGTAACTTTCCTAGGGATAACTACCCCAGGAATCAATCAGCTTATTATCAGTACACTCATCCCCCGCTCCATCCACAGCTGCATACTCATCAACCTCAGCTGGCGTCACCACCCCAACAATATCAACAAGCCCAGCAATCAATTCCTCCGAAAAATGCTCCTGCCCAACCGGAAGATGAAATATCCTTGATTAGGCAGATGTTACAATCACAGCAAACTATGCTAGCTAACCAGCAGGCTCAGCAAAAAGCAGTTGAAGCTCAGCTTGCCCAGATCGCTGCTCAATTGAAGCCCACAGTAGGTACGTTTGCTGGACAGCCTGAATCAAATCCTAAGCACATACAAAACAAACATGAGAAGTTGAATGCCGTCACCACCAGATCTGGACGCATTCTCCATGAGACTACCAAGATCACCCTGGATAATGATGATACCTCTGCTTTCATGACGAATGAGAACCCACAACAAGGAATGCAGAAGCCCTATGAAAGCACAAAGGGCAAAGATAAAGTGTCCACAGAACCTGAAGTTTTGCAATATAAACCAAGAATCCCGTACCCAGGAAGACTACGAGAAACAAAGATGGACACCAGGTTCCAAAAGTTCAAAGAGGCAATGAAGAAACTATACATTGATATCCCGCTCCTTGATGCTCTTTCTGAGGTGCCAGCCTGGGCGAAATACCTCAAGACCTTACTATCACGAAAGTACATCACCGAGGAGCAGGAAACTGTTAATCTTGCTCAGACCACTTAGGAAATCATCTTAAACAAGATGCCCAAAAAGAAGAAGGACCCAGGCTCCTTCGAAATCCAATGTTGCATTGGCAACACATCTTCTAAAAAGGGATTAGCTGACCTTGGGGCCAGCATATCTATTATGCCTTACTCAATGTGCAAACGTCTTGGTTTCACTGAATTGCTGCCTACAGCAATGACTATCCAATTGGCCGATTCTACTATAACCGCACCTTTGGGGATCACTGAAGACATCCCGGTAAGGATAGGCAAGGATGCTTATGTACCATGCGACTTCGTTGTCATGGACATTAAAGAAGACCTGAGGTATCCAATCATTTTTGGCAGACCATTTCTAGCTACCGCCAGAGCGCTCATTGACGTTGAAGCTAGTACCATCATTCTTAGGCTCGGAAAAGAAGCAATTCAATTCCGAGTCCTTAATAGTATGAAAGGGCCCAGCATCCAAGAGGAGGTTTTCCTCCTTGATGCTATTCAACAAATGTCACAGTTGGAAATCTCCGAGCCAGTTGACGAACTTGAAAATGTTCTAATCAATCCATAGGTTGAATTCTCAGCGAATGAATTAGTTCAACATTGTCTCCAACATCTAGAAAAGGCTGAAGAAGCACCAAAGGCCGCTTTTGAAGAACTTAAGGCCGTTACTGTTATAGAAGCAGCTGAGTCACCAAAAGCCCCTGAATTGAAGACTCTACCTACACGGCTTAAACATGTTTTCTTAGATAAAGAAAAACTATGCCCAGTTATCATCAGCTCCACCCTTGCAAGAGATCAAGAGGAAAAGCTTCTAAATGAGCTGAGGAAGCATAAAAAGGTCACAGGATATAAGATAACTAACCTAACAGGCATAAATCCAGCCCTGTGTATGCATAGGCTTCCTATGGTTGAAGAATTTAAGCCATCACACGAACACCAAAGAAAGCTGAATCCTAATCTTAAAGAGGTGGTTCGCCTGGAGGTTCTTAAATTACTTAAAGCTGGCATTATATACCCCATCTCTGACTCCCAGTGGGTCAGCCCTGTTCAGGTAGTTCCAAAGAAGGGAGGTACTACCGTCGTGCTGAATGAAAAAAATGAATTGGTACCCACTAGGACTGTAACAGGGTGGAGAATGTGTATTGATTATAGGAAGCTGAACAAAGCCACGAGGAAAGATCACTACCCTCTGCCCTTCCTCGATGAAGTCTTGGAGCGTCTAGCTCATCAAAAGTATTTTTGTTACCTTGATGGTTATTCTGGGTTCTATCAAATACCCATACACCCGGAAGACCAAGAAAAAACTACATTCACTTGTCCTTTTGGGACATACACTTTTAGGAGAATGCCATTCGGGTTATGTAATGCACCCGCCACTTTTCAACGTTGTATGTCTGCTATCTTTGCTGGTCTAACTGAATCAATTATGGAAGTGTTCATGGACGATTTCTTAGTTTATGGAGACTCCTTTGACAGCTGCTTAATCAATCTCAGACAAGTTCTACAACGCTGCAAGGAAACCAACCTTATCCTGAATTGGGAGAAATGCCATTTTATGGTAACTGAAGGTGTCGTCCTCGGACACAGGGTAAGTGACAGAGGTATCGAGGTGGACAAAGCAAAAATCGATGTTATCTCAAATTTGTCACCTCCAAAGGATATAATAGGAGTTCGAGCTTTCCTGGGTCATGTAGGATTTTATAGAAGATTCATCAAAGATTTCTCAAAGATAGCCAAACCCATGACCCAGCTCTTGACTAAAGATGCTAAATTCATTTTCAATCAAGATTGCATGAAAAGTTTCTCCACCCTTAAGAAAGCTTTAATTTCTGCACCTATTCTAAGAGCCCCAGATTGGTCGCAGCCCTTCGAAATCATGTGCGACGCAAGTGATTATGCCATAGGGGCTGTTTTAGGACAGCGGATTGATAAGAAACCCTATGTTATCTATTATGCATCAAAAATGCTAGATGACGCACAGAAAAACTACACCACCACGGAGAAAGAGTTTCTAGCTATCATCTACGTGTTTGAAAAATTCCTCTCTTATCTGATTGGTTCTAAAGTCATTGTCTATACCGATCATTCGGCCATCAGATACCTGATCCAGAAGCAAGATGCCAAACCCCGGCTTATCCGCTGGGTGCTAATGCTTCAGGAATTCGATCTGGAGATCAAAGATAAAAGTGGCGTGGAGAACGTTGTGGCCGACCACCTCAGTCGGATCGAGGTCGAAGAGGAAGATAAAATCCCTATCCGAGATTCTCTTCCTGATGATCAGCTTATGAAGGCCATTCATGGTTTTCCTTGGTATGTATGCTGATATCATCAATTATCTTGCCACAGGGATTATCCACCCATCTGCCTCCTACCAGGACAAAAGGAAGTTTCTTCACGACATAAAACATTATTACTGGGATGATCCCTACTTATTCCACCTCTGTGCCGACGGACTTTTCCGTCGTTGCCTCCCGGAAGAAGAAATCACCCCCGTCCTTGAGCATTGCCATTCAGGACCTACGGGGGGGGCACATGAGTGCCAAGAAAAATGCTTTGAAAGTTTTACAATCTGGCTTCTTCTGGCCTACTATAGCAAAAGATTCCTTCGACTTTGTGAAAGCCTGCAACAAATGCCAATTCACTGGTAATATATCAAAATGAGACGAGATGCCCCTCACAATGTGGCAAGAAATCGAACTCTTTGACGTGTGGGGGGTAGACTACATGGGCCCTTTTCCTTCCTCCTATGGCTTCTCTTATATCTTGGTCGCAGTAGATTACGTCTCAAAATGGGTCGAAGTTGTTCCCACTGTATCCAGTGATTCAAAGCCAGTCATCAAGTTGTTCAAAGATATCATTTTCCCAAGATTTGGAGTCCCTAGAACAGTTATATCAGATGGTGGGACCCATTTTTTTGGAAAGAAGTTTCGAAGCTCTTTAGAAAAAGTATGGAGTAAATCACAAAGTAGCAACGCCTTACCACCCATAAACAAGTGGGCAGAATGAAGTATCCAATAGACAATTGAAGGCGATTCTTGAAAAAACGGTGAACAGAAACCGCACAGATTGGTCCACCAAACTTCCTGACGCCCTTTGGGCATACCGAACGGCTTATAAAACTCCAATCGGAACAGTGTATGGTAAGTCTTGTCATCTGCCAGTAGAGCTAGAACATAAAGCATGGTGGGCAATCAAACAATTAAATTTCGACCTTAAAAGCGCGGGAGAGAATAGACAACTCCAGTTGCAGGAGTTAGAAGAGCTCCGAATGACTGCCTATCACAATGCCAAAATTTATAAAGAGCAAACAAAAATGTGGCATGATGGTCATCTCAAGAGAAAAGATATCACCGTTGGCGACAAAGTGCTCCTTTTTAACTCCAAGCTCAAGTTATTTCCCGGAAAACTCAGAACAAAATGGTTCGGGCCCTTCACTATAAAACATATCTACCCAACAGGAGCTTCCATTATTATAGACACCAACGGTGGAGAAAGGACGGTCAACGGCCACCGTTTAAAATGATACTATACTCTGGAAGACAAAACGCCAAGACAAACCATTGAAATCAAGGATGCTACACCAACAGCATAACTCTATTACAGCTTTGTCGAGCCAGCGATGTAAAACCTAGGCTCTACTTGGGAGGCAACCCAAGATTTCTTTTTCTCTCTCTTTATCCTTAGGTTTATCTTATGAAAATACAAAAAAATATTTTACAACCAAAACAAACATAAAAATAGCAAAATGAAAACATACAAAAAAATTCACATAACTAAAATAAACATAAAAATATAAAAATTCGTTCGACCTTACCAAACGGTCCTGAAACCGTTTGGAACCAAACGACCCTGAAACCGTTTGGGACCAAACAGTCCTGAAACCGTTTGGGACCAAACGGTCTTCAAACCATTTGGAACCAAACAGTCTCCAAACCGTTTGGAACCAAATGGTCCTGAAACCGTTTGGGACCAAACGGTCTCCAAACCGTTTGGAACCAAACGGTCT
This sequence comes from Alisma plantago-aquatica, assembly GCA_963693085.1. Taxonomy (NCBI): domain Eukaryota; kingdom Viridiplantae; phylum Streptophyta; class Magnoliopsida; order Alismatales; family Alismataceae; genus Alisma; species Alisma plantago-aquatica. The sequence goes on along the minus strand of OY856410.1, from coordinate 860,214,853 downwards.
CCAAACCGCTTGGAGTCAAACGGTCGCTAAACCGTTTGACTTAGGGTTTTTGTCAGGTCAACCCCCCGTTTCCTATAAATATAAACCCTACCCCTTCATCTTTCTCGCTTCGAACTCCCGAACTTTCTTTTGTTCTATTGCTTTTGTTTCCTCTGCTCCCGCGCGATCGCACCTCCGTCAAACTCGCCTCCGTCGCTCTCCCTGCAGCAAGGTGAGCGCGTCACCGCCGCCATTCTGGTCACCCTCATCTTTTCACAGCGCCACTGACCTCTTTCTCTATCGCCGGCACCACAATCTTCTTCGCCGTTATCAATGTTTCTATCCACCACCGGCTCTGTTCACCATCGCAAGCACCACCGTCGCCGTCTTCCCCGCCGTCTCCATCACCAGAGCCACCGCCATTCTTATCACTGTCCCCATCGCCATTCTTACCACCGTATTCACTGTCGTTTTTACCGATTCTTTTCACCACCGCTTATATCGCCGATGATTACCACCGCTCACGCTGTCGTCGCCGGCACGTCCGCCGCCTCTGTGCCGTTTCGCCTTCATCTTCATCTTCACCGGTGACTGCACGACGCTTCGTTCTCCGAACGGTCTCGAAACTATTTGGGACCAAACGGTCTTGAAACCGTTTGGAACCAAACGGTCTTCAAACCGTTTGAGATCAAACGGTCCTGAAACCGTTTGGAACCAAACGGTCTTCCAACCGTTTGGCCTTGCACATTCATCTAATTTCCATAAAAATACAAAAATACATCAATATTAATAACATCAAATCTTTCTAAACATGTTATTCTAACTCTGGATTTCTCATTCTGCAGACATGGCATCACCAGCACAGAAGGCCATCAGATATGAAGCTACTCCTTCTCTGACAAGGGAGCAAATGATGGAAGAGCTGGCTAAGCTACAGAAAATCAGGGATATCTTCAACAGAACTGGAAAAGCCCCTCCAAATATCAAAATGATTGAGGTTTTGGTTGACATTGACCGCCTCAACAACTATTGTTACGACCCGTGTTGAGCTTACCCTGTAAGTATGCTGCTAAGCATGTGTTTAGCTTCTTTGCTAAGTTATAAGCTTGCTTTTGTTAATAACGTTTAAAACATATATGATTTGTACGTAGTGTGAATCCTAGTCCTTAAAATGTGTAAGATCTTGCGCTTGAGGCGTTGCCAGAGAAATCGTCTGAAACCGACTTTCGAGCCAAAAGTTGTATGTTTTTGGGCTTTCAGGGACCTGTTTGTAGTTTTTGAAAGTTCTTGGACTTTATGTTTTGGTCCCTAGGTTTTCCCTTCTTATCCTTTCTTTCCCCTTTACTCGTTTCATTTATCAGAAACAAGAGAAACTTAGAGCGTTTCTTCTCTTCGTCGCTTGAGAGGGAAAGAGAGAGAGATCTGGGAGAGAAGGTGATTTGGAGCCCTAGCTTGGTTCCAGCCAGCAGTTGCGGCCTCCATCCCCCGCCTTACCGTTCTTCTTCGCCAGCTAAACCAGCGGTAGCCAGAGCTACGCTTGCAGCAGGAGCTGCGCTAGCAGCAGCGGCGGCTAGGAGAAAGATAGGGCGCGAAGAGCAGCCCTAGTTCGTTCTTCTCCTCTCCTACAGTTAGTTCGAGGGTGTACGCATCTTTTGCAGGTGATTTGCTGCACAAATCTATAGTTTTACCCACTGATTCGATTGAAATCGACATCAGTAGGTCGGTTTAGGTTTTCAGTCTATTCGCCGTTCGGTCGAGTTATATGTGATTCGGTCGAGTTTTCTTGAGCAGGAATCGAACAGCAGGTTGATCGGTCGAGTTTGTAGCTGATCGGTTGAGTTGTGCAGTGATCGGTCGAGTTTCTGATCAATCGGTCGAGTTTCTGAGCTGTGAGTGGCAGTTCATTCATAAATCATTATTAAACTCAATTTAAGTGCTTAAATGCTTCAATATCAGTTGGTATAACTCTTAAACAGTGTAGCATATACAATAGAGTATGATAGATTCAATGGAACTTGAAATATGTGATATGATTAATGGAAATGATAGAATTTTATGTAATACAGTTGCAATGTATATGCTGACTAAAGACAGTTGTTTAGCATTGAATCTGGATAAGTGGTATTGAGTCATGTTTAAAGATGACAAATGATATATATGTGTTTAAAGTGATGTTCAGAATGTGAAATAAGTATGATATGTGATATTCCTGTTTAAATGTTTATATATTAATCAGTTAATAGACTTAGGTGCCCTAACACCGTAGAACCCCTTTGAGAGGTCTGCACCAGGGGGGTGAAACTCGTGTTGCAACAATAATTGTGCTTGTGTCACGGTGGAATGAGGATAGAGAGAGATAGTGTTGCCACAAGAACCGTGCTTGTGTCACCGTGGCACTGTGGAAAATAGGGGTTATTCAACATTAATCCGTGCTTGTGTCACGGTGGTAACCCGGTAAGACTCTCTGCGTGTGTGCCTAGGTTAGAGGAGGAGTCTAGAGTTCACTCTTTTGAGAGTGTAGTGAGGCCTTGTGAGCCTGAGGCCTTGTGAGCCTGAGAGTCCTGCAGCAGACCAGGGCTGGCAGTCAGACTTAGCATTTCCCGGGTGTGTCGCTAAGTCTTGTACGGTGGGATCGTAGTTCGCTACGGATCTTTATATGTAGAGTACACTGCATATGATTAGGGCATAATAAAAATATAAATATGAATCACATAGGATCGCAGTAAATTTAATATGTTAAGAGATTTGAACTTCTATGCCAATTCTCTATAATTGTTTAATTGTTTAAGACATCTGATGTTGTGTAGAAATGAGATAGTTATCTGTAAATCTGTTATGTCATTAGAACTTCCCTGTTTAATACTGCACTTATGCTTTATTTCAATTTTATATAATTGATGAGTTATTTAGTGATAGCTAAATGAAATGCTATTCACCGAGCGAGTAGGCTCATTCCTCTACTCAAACATTTTCAGGTCAATATCAACAACATGAATCTAAAGGATCTTTTCATCCTAACACTTAATCATAGAAGGTATATGTAGTTAGCCTAGCTAGAGGTCTCTTAGTCTTTTCCCCTCGATCCTTGGGACATGGTGTGGGTGAGAGAGAGTGTGTATGGTGAATGTGTAAAATATGGAAATTAACTGTTACGTTTACTTTCTGTTAAACAATGTTACATGTTGTAAACTCTGTTTATGTTCTCTAGCCAGTTTAATTGAAATGATTCCTAAATAGTTTATTATGTTTTAGTTTACAGCAATATCCGGATACCATTATGAGGTGTTAAAAGGAAAAGTTCTCAGTGATTTGTTTATGTGATAATCCCTCCGTCGCGCCCTAATCTCGTGATTAGTGGTTAGTGTGAGATCGGGGTGTGACAATCTTTTGGTATCAGAGCTTAGGTTGAGTACATAGTTACTCAGAGTCCAAGTCAGGGGACGATAAGAGACCAATAGGATTAAGGTTTAGGTGTCTTTCTTCTATCTATAGTTTTCTAACAGGAAATATTCTGTAATATCATTGCAGATGGCAGAAAGAGGTTTTGATCGTGATGATCAGGCCGAGAGCCATGTTGGTCCTGATCCACTGTACTTGGGTCCAGGTGGTGGTGACCATGTGGATGAAGCATCCCGTATGTACAGGATGTTTCTGGAGACCAGAGAAAGGTATAAGGCTGATAGGCGAGCTTCTACTTCTACCAGCAGTAAGGATTTGATGCGATCTTATGAGCTTGTGAAGAATCTTGGTGGTACAGAATTCAGTGGTACTATAGATCCAGCAGAGGATGATGAGTGGTTGAGACAGATAGAGAAGGTCTTTCGCCTGATGGAGCTTTTAGAAGAGAAAAAGATTAATCATGCAGTCTATCTTTTGACAGGCGATGCAGAGTTGTGGTGGCGTGGTGTGGAGGAAAAGAGGAGAGGTACAGAGCTTTCTTGGCAGGACTTCTCTGAAGAGTTTCATCTTAAATTCTATCCACCCACTTTTATTAATGAGAAAATAAGGCAGTTACAGAACATTAAGCAAGGAAGCATGTCAGTCACTGAGTATGAAGTGCTTTTCACCCAGTTAGCAAACTTCTGTCCGCAACTTGTTCCTGACAACATAGAAAGATGCAGAAGGTTTCAAGAAGGGCTGAGGCCAGAAATTCGGCATACAGTTTCTGCTACTAGTAGGAGGAACAGAGAGAACTTTGGCGAGTTTGTTGAGGCTGCTAGACAGGTTGAAGAATCTGTGAATGCTGACAAGGTGCCTGAGTCCAAGAAGAGATCTGCAGATTTCAGTAGAGGACAGTCCAATAGTGGATACAGAGGTGGAGGTAGAGGTTTCTTTTCTAAACTTGGGCGTGGCTTTAGCTGTTTCAACAGACAGAGATCTGAGGATGTTACTTCTTCTAGAGGCAGAGGAAGATACAACCCAGAGAGAAGGGGTAATGCCTCTAGTGGACAGTCTTCTGGATCGTCAATGTCAGTGACAGGTCCCCAGGGACAAGGGATACCGCCATGTGACAAATGTGGAAAACCACATACTAGTCAGTGTTGGGGTCCAAGTTGTTATGTCTGTGGACAAATAGGACACCTAAAAAGGGAATGTCCTCAGCTTCAACAAGCAGCATCGCAAGCTTTCCAGCCTCAGTACCATGATGTTCCGAGTTCTTCTGTGGCTTCTGGTTCTAGAGGTGGTGGAGTGCCTAGTGGCAGGAGTGGTCAGAGAGGACAACGTGGAAGAGGGAGAGCTTCAACACATTTCTTCTCTTTGACACCTCAGGAAGGTATAATCTCTTCACAAGTTGTTACAGGAGAGATGCTTTTGTTTAATAGTATACCAATTTTAGTTTTGATAGATCTGGGTGCTACTCACTCTTTCATACGACGCTCTTTAGTTGGTGAACTTAATCTGTTAACTCAAGGGTTGGTAGATCAGTTAGTGTTGAGGGTTCCACTAGGTGGACCAACAGTTCTGACTAAGTTCTGTCCCAGATGCTTGTTATCTTTTGGAGGTTACACCTTTTTTGCCAATCTCATACCCCTGGATGTCAATACTTTTCAAGTCATCTTGGGTATGGATTGTCTTGAGACATATTGAGTGCAACTCGATTGTTGGAAGAAGGAAGCTACCTTTCAACAAGGTGAATTTTCTTGTGTCTTTACTGGAGACAGGAAAGTTCTTCCTACGTGCATAGTATCAGCTGCTGTAGCTGATAAAATGCTACAGAAAGGATGTGAAGCGTTCCTTGCTCATGTGGTTGACACTAGAGCAGAGAAGAGCACCGCCAGTGTTTATGATGTGCCTGTGGTTCGTGAGTTTTCCGATGTTTTTCCAGAAGAGTTGCCAGGCTTACCTCCTGTCAGAGATATTGATTTTGAGATTCAGGTATATCCAGGTAGTTATCCAGTAGCACTGCCAGCTTATAGAATGGCACCTGCAGAGTTGAAGGAGCTCAAGGTGCAGTTGCAAGAATTACTGGATAAGGGTTTCATTAGACCCAGTTCTTCATTGTGGGGTGCTCTAGTCCTGTTTGTTATGAAAAAGGATGGTACCATGCGTCTCTGTATAGATTACAGGCAACTGAACAAGATCACTATTAAGAACAAGTACCCTTTGCCGAGGATAGATGATCTTTTTGATCAGTTGCGTGGAGCAACGATCTTCTCTAAGATAGATTTGAGATTTGGATATCATCATCTCAGAATAAAGGCTTCTGATATTCCCAAGACAGCTTTCAGAACCAGGTATGGGCATTATGAGTTTCTGGTCATGTCGTTTGGACTGACCAATGCCCCAGCAGCCTTTATGGATATGATGAATCAGATTTTCAAACCGTTCCTAGATCAGTTTATTGTGGTCTTTATAGATGATATCCTGATCTATTCCATAGATGATGTACAGCATGAGCAACACCTGAGAGTAGCGTTGCAGTTGTTGAGGCAACATCAGCTGTATGCTAAGTTTCGTAAGTGCGAGTTCTGGTTGGCTGAGGTAGCATTTCTTGGACATGTTATCTCAAGAGATGGATTTAGTGTTGATCCTAAGAAAGTTGATTATGTGCTTCAGTGGGAACGGCCTAAGACTCCTACTGAGATTAGAAGTTTCTTGGGATTAGTAGGCTATTACAAAAGGTTTATACAGAACTTTAGTGTGCTAGCATCACCCTTGACATGCTTGACGAGGAAGGATGCACCGTTTGTTTGGTCTGATAACTGTGAGAAAAGTTTTCAGATCCTGAAGAGGAAGTTGACTTCAGCACCAGTGTTGGTTTTGCCAGAGGCAGACAAAGGTTATACAGTGTTCTGCGACGCTTCCAGGAGAGGTTTGGGCTGTGTGCTGATGCAGGAAGGCAAAGTTGTGGCTTACGCATCTAGACAGCTTAAGAAGAACGAAGAGAACTATCCTACCCATGATCTGGATTTAGCTGCTATAGTCCATGCTCTTAAGACATGGCGTCACTACCTGTATGGTGAGACTTGTCAGGTGTTTACCAACCATAAGAGCCTGAAGTATATCTTCACTCAGAAGGATTTGAATCTGAGACAGCACAGATGGCTTGAGCTGATTAAAGATTATGAGGTGACAATCTTTTGGTATCTGGTAAAGCGAATGTTGTGGCAGATGCCTTGAGTAGAAAATTGAGTTCAACAGCGGATGCATTTTCTATGGCATGTATCAAGAGAGACTTGCTTGTAGATATGCGAAGGTTGAACTTAGACTTGGATGTGACTGGACAAAGTGGGTTGATTGCTCAGATGCAGGTCAAACCTACTTTCTATCATCAGATTAAGGAGTTGCAACAGAATGATGACGAGTTGTGGCAGGTTATGCAGGATATGTCGGAAGGTAAAAGGTCAGAATTCAGGTTTTCTGACGATGGTGTGTTGTATCTTCATGACAGGTTGTGTGTACCTAGGAACAGTGAGCTGAAAGAGAAAATGCGTGCTTGTGTCACGGTGGTAACCCGGTAAGACTCTCTGCCTGTGTGCTCAGGTTAGAGGAGGAGTCTAGAGTTCACTCTTTTGAGAGTGTAGTGAGGCCTTGTGAGCCTGAGAGTCCTGCAGCAGACCAGGGCTGGTAGTCAGACTTAGCATTTCCCGGGTGTGTCGCTAAGTCTTGTACGGTGGGATCGTAGTTCGCTACGGATCTTTATATGAAGAGTACACTTCATATGATTAGGGCATAATAAAAATATAAATATGAATCACATAGGATCGCAGTAAATTTAATATGTTAAGAGATTTGAACTTCTATGCCAATTCTCTATAATTGTTTAATTGTTTAAGACATCTGATGTTGCGTAGAAATGAGATAGTTATCTATAAATCTGTTATGTCATTAGAACTGCCCTGTTTAATACTGCACTTATGCTTTATTTCAATTTTATATAATTGATGAGTTATTTAGTGATAGCTAAATGAAATGCTATTCACCGAGCGAGTAGGCTCATTCCTCTACTCAAACATTTTCAGGTCAATATCAACAATAGGAATCTGAAGGATCTTTTCATCCTAACGCTTAATCATAGAAGGTATATGTAGTTAGCCTAGCTAGAGGTCTCTTAGTCTTTTCCCCTCGATCCTTGGGACATGGTGTGGGTGAGAGAGAGTATGTATGGCGAATGTGTAAAAGATGTAAATTAACTGTTATGTTTACTTTCTGTTAAACAATGTTACATGTTGTAAACTCTGTTTATGTTCTCTAGCCAGTTTAATTAAAATGCTTCCGAAATAGTTTATTATGTTTTAGTTTACAGCAATATCCAGATACCATTACGAGGTGTTAAAAGGAAAAGTTCTCAGTGATTTGTTTATGTGATAATCCCTCCGTCGCGCCCTAATCTCGTGATTAGTGGTTAGTGTGAGATCGGGGTGTGACAGTTATCTAAATGAAGCAACCGACAAGGAAGTGGAGGAGATTTCTTCTGATGATGAGGAAGGCTCGGATTACACTCCAAATCCCGAGGAAGAATCTCCAGCAGAAGAACCAAAGGTGAAGTGCAAGGTCCTGGAGACTGCATTTGGGCAGCCTTCCAAGAAACGGGCAAGAAAACAAGTCCGACCCGCCTCTGCCATGGATCAACCTCTTGCAAAATCTACCACCACCATTCCTGCTACTACCACCACCATCCCTGTCATCACCCCCACTTTCATTCCCATCACCACCACTACACCATCACCAGAAAACCTCTTCATCCAAACCAACATCTCCACCGACAAAATACTAAGACCCACCAAGTATGTGTGCTCCAGCATACTGCATAGGATGGGGATATACGATCGCACCTTCGACGTTCTAGACAAAGCCAACATCGCCAGGCTATGTCTAGTACCCGAAGTATCCTACTTCGAACCCATTTCAGAATTTTTCACCTTTTTGACCAAGGAGCCCGTCGACATAATGGATAGGTCACGGGACGGGGGTGACAGAAGGCTCGTCACCCAACTCTTCGGCAGCAAGGTTGTCATAATGGAAAATATGCTGAACACAATCTTCATTGACAACCAGGATCAGTAACGGAAAGCTAAGGAGGTGGGGACCGAACATTCAGAGTTCAACAGACACAAATTCTAGAAATCTCTAACCGGGATCCCCACCTATGACGCGAACACATGCAAAGCGTCCAATATACACTCTGGTTTTGTGCACACCCTGCACAAAATACTCGCCGACGCACTCTTCCCCAGGACAGAAGGGGGAAACGTTATAATTTCTGACCTTTTCGTTCTCAGGTCTATTCTTAACAAAAGGCCGGTCAATATCGGGCACCACCTGATCCAGAAGCTATCAACCTCCAGTCTGGGGAAAGAAATCTTCATGGGGGGGCATGTCACATCTATTATCAAATACCTCAAGATGGACAGACCTCTACCCCGCTACACACAACTAAAGGGCGACATCCTTACCAATGCACAATCCTTGAAGAACTCCTTCATCATCAAGGAAAAGGATGGGAAATTATATTACGTCTTCTTCCCGATGGTTAAGTCTTCAAGAACACTTATCCCGCTTCCGGAGCTAGCAAATTATGACATCAAACAGCTCCTCTTCTCAGACGAGGAGCTTTCACATATACTAGCTTCGGTTAAAACAACCGAAAAGGAAGCTACAACGGGACAAACGGAGTTGAGCATCACAGCCCCGGCAGCTCGACCTACAAAAATACCTGTCAAATGGCCTTCTCGAAGGCAGTTGCAGGCCCAACAGCTGTCGGGGACACCAACATCTAGGCCAAATCCAGAGGTCGAGCAGCTCCATGAAGAAATCTTAACCACCTCCTCCATTGACTCTTTCATCCAGAGTCTGCATGAGCAGCTATCAGCTGCCATCACTCCACCTTCCACCATTCCATCATCTACCACTCCCTTCTTCCCCACCACATCCACACAACCGTTCACATCCACTTCATCACCCCCATTCACCTCAGGCTTTCCCTTCTCCATCCCCATGCCCGACTTCACCACCTTCCCTTTCACCTCTGCCAAGCTATATAATTTCTGTGATACCGAGGCCTGGGATGCCAAGGTGTATAATTTCTGTGGTGCTGAGCTGCCATCCGGCACAATAAACTTCATTGGTGAAGCTGCAGGAGAAGCAAGGTGTATACCCTTCCGGCTGCTCAAATTAATTTGGGCTGCCCGCCCATCTCTTCGCCAAGATTGGAGCCAGCCTTGGTTCAAAATCATAAACCCCCAAGTTCAAGCCGCCGAGGGATCTGGGGATTGCGCTTTCTGCACCATACGCCACATCCAAGCACTGAACCAGGAAATCCCATTTACTGAACTGGTTGCTGAAGATTTTCATTCCTTACGCGGACGTTATGCCATGGAGCTCATATGTGATAGATGGTTCTTCAAGGACCCAACTATGGCACCAGATGACATTCCTCGCTACCTCTTCTTAGCTATCCAGCGACCACAGTGCCGACCCTTCCGACAAACAATGAAGGAGTCAGAACAAACCAAGGTGCCAGTCGAGCAAGCTATAAGCAATCATGTGTCTGCCATTGACCCAACCTTCCCTGATTTTGATCGCGACGCTTGCAAAAGTCTCAACGCCCTTGAATTACGTCTCATTATGACACGGCTCTCAGCCGAGAAAGATGGGATCGTATTCATGGCTCAAGACATCCTTGTAATGGCAGACACACTACGAGAGACCCTACAGGTTAAGGGATCCCTCTCCGTCAGCCTTATGGCCGCATATCAGTTTCTACTTGGCCAAGATAACCCAACAACATACATGGCGTCCCCATATATGAAAGACGACCTCATAAAGCTCAAGAACTTCGACACAACTGACGCGCTGATCTCCTATCTACAACACACAACGCCGACGTTCATCATGTTACCTTTTCTCTATCATGAGCACTGGATGCTCCTGGCAACGAATCTCCCTGAAGGAACAACCACAATATATAACAGTTCCGACAACCAGTACAACGCATGACAGAGACACTACGTCGTGACACCGAAGATGCCAACAGAAGTAGTGGCAAAGGAGTGCGCCGACAAGTTAATCGATTTCCTGAGTCAGCACACAAGGGCGTACGACAAAGAGCATTTTCAACGCCCTTCCTTCTGCCACAAGTGCCCCCAGCATATTCGACAATCAAATGACTGCGGCTTCCATGTCCTCTACTGGATGTACACCATCATCGTTCTCCAAAGACCAGTAGAAGAGATGACTGACGTGGACTACCACGCTCTATGAGGACAGTTCGCATCCAATCTCCTTCATTCCCCGGGGGCAAATGCAGATTTACCTTAGCCTGCAGCCCTTGTCCTAATTACTTCTCACCCTATCACTTTGACACTCTGAGGACAGAGTGAGTGATAAGTTAGGGGGGTACATTAGACAAGGGTGAGGTACCATTTTTTTTACACCTCTCCTTCTTTTCTTTTCTCTGTTTATACATTTTCCCTTTTTAACTTTCTCTTTACTTAACCCCTTTGCTTCTGAGTAGAATCACCCTCTTTTAACTCTAGAATCATGTTAGTCCCCAAAAGCAAATAGCACTTAGACATTTAATGGCGATTTAATAAAGTCACTCCACTATTTGATTTTCATGCTTTTGCTTCAATTCTTTATCTGACTCTCCACAGGTCAAAATTAAGGCAGAAATAAGCCAAGCTCTCAAGGGCGAGAGGGGAATCAGGCAACTTCCAAATCAAGAAGTTCTGCAAAGTGGACCACAAACCAAATAAGTGCACGTTGAAAAACTCTAAGAACAACTTTCCTCCCTTCAAAATAAAAGAGGCTTGGCCGCCCAAAATAATTTCCCAAACAAAACCCCAAAACCCAAGCCTGCGAGCTATCAAATAAAAGCCATAGAGACGAATAACATTATGAGAGTTGTGCCATGAATAAGGATCTATATAAAGAACCGATGAAGGTTTCACCCGGCCGGCACATTCCGCTGCCCTCACAAAGGCAGATGTGTCGTGCCCGGTAGTGAAACCCTAAGGTATCCAAATATATGAAAGGCTCATAAAGGACTCACCCGGCCGGTACATTCAGCTGTCCTCATAAAGGCAGATGTGTCGTGCTGAGTAGTGAGATCCTAAAAGCATAGACAGCCCCTCCCCCACATGAAGAGGGAGTTACACTTCAAGCCTTTAGCCAACCCTCACACCCTCTCTAGCTTCCAGTAGGTCTTTTAGAGAGGTATAAAGATGATTAGAGTTATCAACGTGCACATAATAAAGGTGGTCCCAATGCAAGCTACGAGATACGGAAAGAACCTGAGACCCAAGCAACTCTCGAAACCTGAAAGAGTCAAGGCAAGCAGTAAGACTTGATCTGACCTCAGAAGAACTCAGGTCAAGAATTGAAGCAAGAGTATGGAAACCCTAACTAACTAAAATCGCCTCGCCATTACATGTTTCAGCTCTATCTAACTTGAGGACAAGCTAGACTCTAAGTTAGGGGGGGTGATAACCTCCTATTTTAGACGATTATCTTAGTCTTTTTCTTTAGTTTTCCATACTCTTTCTAAATTTAAACTATACACAATCCCAAATTTACCCTTCTTTGTAAATATACCATCAGACAAACTTTTCCTTTTTATATATGCAGAAAAACGCAAAAAAAAAATCATAAAAGAATAAGTCAACCGGTCTCAAGACCGCTTGAAATCAAACGGTCCCAAGACCGCATGAAGCCAATCGGTCCCGAGACCGCATGGAGTCAACCGGTCTCAAGACCGCTTGAAGCCAACCGGTCCCGAGACCGCATGGAGTCAACCGGTCTCAAGACCGCTTGAAACCAAACGGTCCCAAGACCGCATGAAGCCAACTGGTCCCGAGACCGCATGGAGTCAAATGGTCCCAAGACCGCATGAAGCCAAACGGTCCCAAGACCGCATGAAGCCAACCGGTCCCGAGACCGCATGGAGTCAACCGGTCTCAAGACCGCTTGAAGCCAACCGGTCCCGAGACCGCATGGAGTCAACCGGTCCCAAGACCGCTTGAAACCAAACGATCCCATGACCGCATGAAGCCAACCGGTCCCGAGACCGCATGGAATCAACCGGTCCCAAGACCGCATGAAGCCAACCGGTCCCGAGACCGCATGGAATCAAACGGTCCCAAGACCGCATGAAGCCAATCGGTCCCGAGACCGCATGGAGTCAACCGGTCTCAAGACCGCTTGAAGCCAACCGGTCCCGAGACCGCATGGAGTCAACCGGTCTCAAGACCGCTTGAAGACAAACGGTCCCGAGACTGCATGGATTTAAACGGTCTCAAGACCGCATGAAACCCAAACGGTCTTGAGGTCCAAATGGTCTCCAAACCATTTGGACTTCACTTAAGGCCTATAAATAAGACCCCAAGGGTTCTCCACCGGGGGGGGGGAGTTTTTTCATACGTCCAAAGGCTGCCTCAATCATTCCAGTACTCTTGCTACTTCCATCCTCCGTCTTGGGGCTGCCGGTCTGAGACCCATACTCCATCTTGAAGCTACTTTCTCCTTCTTTGCCAAAGAAGGTGGGAAGGGGAGATCTCATCATCGTGCAACCTTTGAAGACCGGTGGATCGTTGCTCTCTCTCTCCAAGGGGTTGACTTTCCTCTCTCCTTCATGGGGATGATGCTCTCTCTCTCTCTTCTTGCCTCCTTCTTTGTCCTAGTCATGAGAGAGTAGTCTCTCTCACTAGGGTGCGGGGAGTAGCCCCGCTACCCATGCTTTCATATCATGCAAATGTAATCCATAAGTTGTAATATAGAGTTCTTATCTTTTCAGTTCGACATCAAACGATTAATGAATGCATGTTGCTTGATCTCCAACTTGTGTTATCCTTTATCTTTTAGCATGAATTGTCTACGTTTGTACTATTAGATTCGAAACTCGTTTGTATGTTGGTTCTTGGTGCATGTATCCACCATGCACATGTTTCGGTATCTAGAAGTGTATCTCAAGAAGTGGAGTAAACTCACTATCATCCGTTGCACTTTCACACTATGAAATGGAATCAGTTGATGTATGGAAGTGCAACCTTGGTGTGTCGAGGAACACACTTTGCGAAGGGAATGATGCAAAGTAATGTGACCATTTGTTCGGGAATGGTTGGCGTTGCAACATTCCCGCACTTCTCATAGTTAGTTATCCGAAAGGAAACTAAGTCTACAAGGATACTAACTGACTAGACTCTTTTTGCAGGTTATGTTTTGCTTTGCATGTGTTGATCCATGTGTAGTGGCGGTGAAAAACCGATCACACCCTAGTGATTTTTTTATCATAGTTTAACTTCTTAGATTTCCTTGCTTTCTTTACTTTACTTGCACTTAGCTTAAAAACAACCAAATCACCCTTTTGATCTAAATACCAAATATTGAGTGATTAAGTGAATTTCCAACGTTTTTCATCTTGTTAGCAACAACAAGACCGTTGTCTCAAGGATTCGACCCTTAACTATACTACGATAAGACTTCCACGTATCTTAGCATACGTGGGTGGAGTTCTCTATCTAGTATAAGCAAGGCTAAACTTAAAGACTTACCATCTTTAGGATTTTTAGTGGTGCACGCAATTCCACGCAAGTGGAAGCTCCATCATGCTTGTACTCAATCAATACTAGTTTTGGATTTGTTTGGAAGAGCCAACAAGAAGACAAATACATGTATATTACTTTTCCTAATCACCCCCACCCGTTGGTCCCAAACTGGACCTCACCAGCCAATGAACAAGTAACTACTCTAAAGCGATCAATAATGCTCATAAAAGATGTCCACAACGAGATCAATGAAAATACTAATCTATATGAACTAGTTCATATCATGTTCAGTAGAACATGTGCTTGATGCACCATGAGCATCCCTATCTCCATTCCTCTAATTGTTAAAAATAATATATATTGGATGCAGTCCCCCATATAAACATGGATGAGGGGAATAATCATTTTCTATGGCCTATCGTGCCAGAGCAATGAGTGGGGGGAAATGGGTGTCTCTATAAAAAGGGACACACAAATAATCCAAATAATTTTTTCAAGAAATTAAATATGATGCACCATATGATGAATAAAATGCAAATGTATGCCTTCTGATTCCTATTGTTTATAGTGGAATGATGCATGCAAAGAATGTGTCATCTTAATGATGAGTATGTATGAAAAGGTGTTTACATAAAGAATCTTTTCATTATCTCCTTATAAATTGCGTAGAAAGAATGCAAATTTTTGAATTTAGGAATCCTTTTTCTTTTCTTTATATTTCTTTGTTAAATACTTTTTTCTTCTCCTTAAATAAGAAAGATAAATAATTCATGCTTGGGATATTCTACTCTCTTTCTTTTGTAGAATGAGTAAGGAAATACAATATTTCTTTTTTTTAGGAAATACAATATTTCTTATCTCTTTTATTGATGGAGAAAAATAAAAGTGGAAAATAAAGATATACCTTATGAGAAATTGAAATGAAGAATACAATCTATATGCAACTTTGTTATGAAATACTAATATTCTCAAATGAAATGATATGCAATTTTTTCTTTTCTTTGCTAATGCAATAATAAAATGACTAACTATATGCTTGTTATCATGCCATGTAATGAAACCAAGAGGAAAAAGAGTTTATTTCTAAGACTCACAAAAATCATGTTATTTTCTGGTTGGTTTAGACTCAAACATACTCATTATAACACAAATATTGGGGTTAATTTAGGTATTTTCATTCATTCAATATGTTTTCAAGCTGACTGATTGAAATAATTCCTACAGCTAGTATCATCTTAGACATATCCCATTAGCCTAAAGGATAGGAAGTTGAGATAGATAGAGATTTTCAAATTCACTTGAGACACATTGATTATAATCTTTTACTAGATATATGTGATCATGATTAATTAAACTCTACAATTACACTAGATATATGTGGATCCAAATAACATCATGAACAAGCAAATAATAAAGAAATATGCAAACTAATTAAGTGGATAAAAGAGTGATGCAAGAAAATTGATTCCATACCCTACAAGCTAGAACTTGACTATGTCCTCATAGTTGAGAATCAATCAAACATGTGAAATGGGGGTACTCGGTGATCAAAATGGTAGAGGGAAATTTCTTGGTAGTATTTGTGAATCTGGTGGGTGGTAGGTACTGATAAATTATGGAGGTTGAGCGAGAATGTTTAGCGGCTGATGGTATCTAGAAAAGTTCCCTTGGTTCTAGTAATTATCAAAGAGTGGCTTCTAGTAGTGGTCAATATGTTTCATGTGTGTGTGAATGTTCTCCTGGTTGACCGAGAGAAGACACTCATTTTTGTAGATTGCCTATTACTAACGAAGTAGCTGTCTTGAATGAATTGGACCTAAGTCAGGGTGGTTGACTGTTGTTATTTTCCCTATTGTATGAATTACAACATCCCATACATAGCCTCCATGGAAAAGGCATCCCCGTTGCTGTAGGTGTTGGCATAAATGAGCTCGAAGGGGCATGTTGGCAAGGTATGTGGTTTATGTGTCAGTGTGGCATAAAAGTAATATAAGCTTCCTCTTGCTCATCCTCATTGGATCCCTCTTCTTCTTCTTTATCGTTGACCTCTTCTTATTCCTCTTCGAGGGCTACTATTTCCTCTCCCTATACTCTCCAACACAACTGATGTGCGCCTCTAAAGCAGAAGATGGGATTTGGAAGAACCCTCTCCCGCACTTGTTCGTCCTGAGTGCAGCAGGCATAAGCCCTTGCTTCATACTTGAACATGAGTTGGTCCCGCTCGAAGTGCTTGAAGTCAAGCTTGGTAAGCGTTGGGAGGGTGTTGATATTTGACAAGTTGATGTGGAGATGCATGGTGAGCAGTGCAATCAATCTCAAAATGTGAATGTGGGTGTCCTCTAGGTTGGCTTTGTCATGGCAACCATGTGAGGGAGGAAGAATGATCCAAATTTGACCTACTCCTTCCTCATGGTGAAGAGAGACCACATGACATACAAGTCCACCTTCTGGACCTTCCCCTGGCCCTGGGTGGACTAAGGAAGATGGTGTTCATCATTTAGCAATGAAGGATGTAGGAGAATAGGTGCTCAATGTCCATTATAGAGGATAGATGACAGTTGATGATGAATCTATATGGAAATGAAGTAATTTATCTCGATGCCTTGTTTTAGTCAAAAACATCAGGGTGAACCACAATCCATCCATAGTCCATCCATATATGGCACTAAAATTGGCCAGTGTGAGGTGGTGCTTGGTGTTGAAGAGTCTGAATTTGACCCATCCACCTTCCCATCCTTCCATGAACTCGAGGATGCAAAAAACCTCCAACATGACAACAAACTCATGGATGAGGTCTGCATAGGTTGGTCAATCACCGAACAAGAGGTAATTACCACCATACCTTGCCCAGTGCATACTCACTTGAGGTTCTCGATGAACCTGGTCTTGGCAAGGAAGGCTCGATTCTCATACCAAGTGGCCTCACATTTTTGTAGCACTACATAGAAATTCTTTTGGCCTTCATCTAGGAATGCCACCCTCATTGGTTTAGGAACCAATTGATTTGGAAGGAGGGTATAAAATGGAGCTTGACGTCTAGTGACATTTCTTCAACTTGAACAATAGAAGAGGGAAGGAGAAGAAAGGATATTGGAGAATATTTTTTACTACCAAAATGTTTTCTTCACTACTCGGGGATGTAGTGCACATGTTGGAGTGGAGGGGAAATGGTTGGGTGTGATTTGGAGATTTCCCATGCCTCTGCTTTTATAGTGTACGAAAGCTCTTCCCACACAGTGTTGGTGCCACTGATTTTGCATCGGTGGTACAAACAATTATGTTGATATGTGTGGTTTGCATTGCTGACTGTTGATATAGATGCACATTGGTCGTCAATACACCAACACATGGATACCCCAGTGTTGGTGTTATGGAGGGATGTCGGTGGTATGTATGTTGGTGTAGAGCATGTGGATTGGTGCCTCTGACCATTCGATGTGATCTCTCATGATCTTTGATGTCAGTGCCATAGATCTGGTCTTCCAACATTGGTGCTAGCGATCGTGATGTTGGTAGTACCAAATGAATTTTGAATGCTTCATACTTACTATTTGGTGCTACCGATCACCATCGTTGGTGCCACTAAAACTGTTGCTAGTACCCCCGATAGAAATATTGATAATACTGAACTAATCTTTTTTTCACTTCAGAGTTTCTGACAAAAGGTATCAATACCACTCATTCTTTTGTTGGTGGCACTGAGTTGAGATGTTTCTTGTCACCCTTGAGCTGTTTGACTCAGTACCATTCAAATGCTACTCTGTTCTACCAATGAAAACTGTATATGACTCTATTGAAAATTATTAGAATGTGTTTTTGCTACCGTCACTGAAGTCGATGATACTGAAGCAAGCTTCCTCTTGATGCATCCGACTGGTAATGTTTTGGTGCCATCGACTTGCCTATAAGTGGTAACGAAATTTCTTGTAAATTTTATTGTCCCTCTCTGGATTCAATGTTGGTGCTACATATAGCTTTGTCAGTGGTACTAACACATAACCTTCATGCACACTTAACAAACAAATGGAGGCACCTTTTTGCTTGCATCAAAATTGAAGTCATTTACTTAAATAATAAGAAGAACAACACAAACTATCTAAAAAGAAACAAATAGCATAATCTAAAGTGGGTTGCCTCTAAAAAAAGTGGGTTGCCTCCCATAAGTAGCCTTATTTAATGTCGTAGGATTGATAAGGAAAATCAAATCAAGGAAGCTCCTAGAGCTTCAATTCTTCCTTCTCATGGACCTCCTCTCTCCCAAAATAATGTTTCCAATGTTGTCCATTGGTCATGAATACTTTTATCCCATCACTATCTCTACTAATCCATGAAGGATAGGGATGGAAAATATTCCCACAAACCTGTAACCCAACAAAACCCACTGTAGTTGGACCCAATTAATAATGGGTATGACCCTCGAGTTGAGACACAAGAACCAGATAGAGACCCGACACACTAGAGCTAGCGGCGGCAGGCACTGCGGAAGTACCACTACCAGTCCATCACCACTTTCACACTTCTCTCTGTCCTCTTTCCTTCTCAGCATGAGAAATCGTAGACCAGGGTGAGAAGGAGGAGATTGCTCGAGCAGTCGCTGCCCTGCACTACCAGTGGCGCCGGACTGCTGTTGTTGTGTGTCGGGGAGTTGTCAGATGCCTCTTCAAGTGGAAATGCTTGTCACCGCTGGGCCAAATCTACCTTCACCCGCTGCTCTGTTGTTAATATTTATTAACATCGTTCATGCAACATCAACAGGTGCAAAGTAATTAACAATTTAAGGCAGATCCAAAATAAGAAACGAAAATCAAACAAAGCAGGAGAACAGAAATAACATGAGTTAGATTCACAAACCAGATCGTTCGTTGAGAAATGACGAATGTGATACTTAAAGAAATCAGTACCTGACAATCCTCACAGATAGGCACCATTCTCCCAGACTTGATCCGACATGAACCTGGAACCGACTAGTCTCGCTCTCGCTTGACGTAGTCATGTTGCACTGCTACCAGTGCAGCACAGAAACCGCAGGTATCACCGCCTGATAGTTGCATCTCGGTCACGGGAAGGAGAACGATGCACTTCACACAGGAGAACAACTCCACGAAGCGGCTTGGAATGAAGGCACTCACTCTCTGGATTAGGGCTCTCAAAACACACGTGAAACGGCGGCAGAAATCTGTTTATTGTGTGTTAAACCCTAATGACTGGCGGCGTATATATAGCCACGCACGTCCCTAATCCTATTTCTAGTAAGACGCAAACACTCGGTTGCTCTTGTACACAACACGGAATAATCCACAAAAGAGAAACACTTTACAATTAGGATTAAGAAATCTGAATAGGAAAGAAACAATTAATTACACAAGTAATTAATTACTTAGTCATATCCTAATACAAAAAGAAGCAGGAAGACAAAAGACATTCTCCAGAATCCACAATCTACAAGCCACAAGCCCGAGCCCGAGCTCGGCCCGGCCCGGCCAGGCCAGGCCAGGCCAGGCCAGGCGAGGTGTGGCGTGGTGCACGCACGCATGCGTGCGTTGTGATGTGGTAATCCCACCTACCAAGGAGGTGAGCATACCTCCCTCCTAGGACCCCTTGGACACTAGTGCCCCATGTGATCCTACATATGAGGATCACAAAAGTTCTAGGAGTGAGCAATATGGGATAAAACTTCTTTTCCATTTGCATTAGAGACAAAACTACTTTTCTCACATGTACTTGCTGCATTACATTGGGCTTAACCCATGCTAAATAAATGGTTGCTATAGCAGTCATATATCTAACAATCCCCTACAAAGTCCAATGTGTAGTGTGCTTTACCATTCAGTCCTCCATATTGTGCTTTCAGCAGATATCTTTCAGTTTGAATCTACCTGAGTTATCCAACTGTGACCCCCATAGGAACTAGGTGAACAAAAGTCTTGAACATGAACCTTGGGTACAAGAGTATAGGTTGGTAACAACACAATAAAGACATGGTAGTAAAGAAAACAATGCATTAAGGCCATGCATACAAAATTTTATATCATGATTGATAACAGAGAACAACCCAATTCTCCTGTTGCGGCCTACACAACATCAACCACTTAGCTGGAGTCTCCAAGGATGTACTGCTAACATCCTGTCCTAAGACTTGACACCATTAAGAGACTACTCTCTTACTAACTTGCAGTCATGACACTAACAGGTTTCCCAGGGAATAGACACACAGATGCAAGAAGCATCAAATAAGAATACATAGTGTCATCCGATTTACCCGACAGCTTGTTATTACCACATTGAACCCAATTTGTGGGATCTCCACTCTTTTGGGTTGCGTTGCTACTGTCTGCAAATCTATAGGGGTTTCACTCGCATCCCCAACCTGGATTTTTCCACTAAAGCCAAGGTAAGACCTTTAGTGAAAGGATCAGCTGTATTATCTTTGGTACCGACGTATTCCACAGCCACGACCCCATTAGACACTAACTCCCTTACAAATTTCAATCTGATTTGGATGTGTCTATGCTATTTTTGATTGTACTTGGAACTCTTTATCTTAGCAATAGTTGTAGTGTTGTCACAGTGAACTAAAATTGCAGGAAGCGGCTTCATTACCATAGGTAAACTAGACATAAGTCCATGTAGCCATTCAACTTCCAATCCAGTTTCATCTAAAGCACACAACTTTGCCTCAAAAGTGGACCGAGACAATATGGTCTGTTTCTTAGACCTCCAGGAAACAACTCCTCCTCCCAACAGGAATACATATCCTGAGACATCATTACTCCTAGAATTCACGACAATCCATCTTGCATCACTATATCCTTCGACTACGGAAGGATGTTTATCATAATGCAGCCCAAGAGAACATGTTCCCTCGATATACCTCAGAACTCTGTCAAGAGCTTCCCAATGGGTCTTATCGGGACAACTGGTGTATCTACTTAACTTGTTCACAACAAATGCAATGTCTAAATGTGTACAGTTCATAAGATACATCAAACTTCTAATAATCTGAGAGTATCGTAATTGAGACACTGGAACCCCAGTCTCATTCTTGAATAAGGGCTTGGATGAATCATATGGAGTCTTAACAGGTTTACGTGATGTGTACTCAAACCTCTCCAGTATCTTCTCAACATAGTGAGACTGAGAGAGAGTTATACCATCATTAGACCTTATGATTTTAAGCCCTAAAATCACATCAGCGACACCCATATCCTTCATCTCAAACTTGCTACACAAGAATGACTTTGTCTCATTTAGTACTTTCATATTAGAACCAAAAAGCAAGATATCATCGACGTATAAGTATAACAAAATGAATCCATTATTGACAATCTTGTAGTAGAGACACTTATCAAATTCATTAAAAATAAAGCCTAATGATGATATCACATAATCAAACTTCTCATGCCATTGCTTAGGGGCTTGTTTCAAGCCATATAATGACTTGAGAAGTTTACACACTTTGGACTCATTCCCACGACCCACAAATCCCTCAGGTTGTTCCATATATATCTCTTCTTGAAGATCACTGTGTAAGAATGTGGTCTTCACATCCATCTGATGGATATAGAGATTATAAATGGAAGCCAATGCTATAAGCACTCAGATTGTGGTCATACGGGAAACATGTGAATAGGTATCAAAATAATCTATTCCTTCCCTTTGTGTGTAACCCTTAGCAACTAACCTAGCCTTATACTTATTGATTGTCTCGTCTGCATTAAGTTTCTTCTTAAAAATCCATTTGCAACCAACTACAGAACAACCTGGAGGCAAATCCACCAATTCCCAAGTTCCATTTGAGAGAATTGATTGGACTTCATCATTAACGACTTCTTTCCAAAACTTAGCTTCTGGAGATTCCATAGCTTGTTTGAAAGTAACAGGATCATCCTTAACATTATACGTGAGAAACTCACTTCCAAAGTCCTTGGATGTCCTAGGCCGTTTACTTCTCCTTGGTTCAACTATTTCTTCATAATCATTCGATTCAGAAATAGCTTGTTCTGAGCTGCCCCCCACATTTGTCATCCTTTCCACGTACTCGGGAATGGAACCTATGGTAAATGAATCTTCTTGAGATACTTCATTGGGAAGCCCAGTTTTCATAGGAAACACGTCCTCAAAGAATGTTGCATCATGTAATTCCACAATTGTATTGACCTCAATGCCAGAGATATTTGATTTTACAATCAGGAATCTGTAAGCATAGCTTGTCTCTACATAACCCAAAAATACGGCATCAGCCGTTTTCGGTCCCAATTTCTTTTGTTTGTGTTCAGGGACAAGTACCTTTACAAGGCACCCCCACACTCGAAGATATTTAAGACTCGATTTCCTTCCTCTCCATAACTCAAACAGACTACTCTCTGAATGTTTATGGGGAACTCTATTCAGAATATGACAAGCCATATTCAAAGCTTCCCCCCACATAAAGTTGGGTAATCCAGATGTTTGGAGTAAGGTATTCACCATATCTATTAAGGTTCGGTTTTTACTTTCAGCTATCCCATTTGATTGTGGTGAATAAGGAGCAGTAACCTCATGAACTATACCATGTAATTGGAACAATTCCAAAAACAAGTTCGAGGTATACTCTCCTCCCCTATCAGACCTTAATCGCTTAAGTACTTTACCGGTTTGAGTTTCGGCTTCTTTCTTATAAATTTGAAATTTATCTAATGCCTCATCTTTAATTCTAAGTAAAAATACATAACAATATCTACTTGCATCGTTAATAAAAGTTATAAAATAACGCTTTTAATCTCTTGTAGCAACACCATTAAATTCACAGATATCTGTATGAACTAAATCTAAAATTTCTGAATTTCTATTCACAGAATGAAAAGGCTTCCAAGACAATTTAGCTTGTACACAGATTTCACATTTATTGTTGCTAATTTCAGATTTAGGGATCAAATTTAGATGCATCATACGCTTCATTGAGGCAACATTAACATGTCCCAAACGTTAATTCCATACATCGGATGAAACAAGATTCTGCAAACAGAACTACAATCATTCAAATTTAAAATGGAATTCGAAACAGGTTCAACATGAATCTTAAATAAGTTCTGCACATCACATAAGTACCCCTTTCTAAAAAAACAAAGAATCATGAAGGCGTGTAATAATAGCCTTATTACATTTGCAGTCTACTCTATAACCTTCCCTAACTAAAATGACGCCACTAAGAATATTGCGTCGAATGGTTGGAACATGTCTGACCATGTTAAGAGTCAAAACCTTCCCCGAAGGGAACTTCAAGTCCACCCGTCATTCGCCTTTGACTTCTACAGAGCTGGAATCGCCCAAAGTCACGGACCGACCTCGAGAGGCCTGATAAGACACAAACATATATTTATCAGCACACACGTGTACATTAGCCCCAATGTCAATTATCCAATAAAGTGGTTCAAAAATAGAAAGGATTTCAGGTTTAATAGACACGTACCCATCATTGAGGTTCAAGGATGTAGTCATCATGTTGACCACAACCTCCTTAGTTGCAGATGTGGTAGCTTTCTTTACCCTCTTAGTAGGACAATCCTTGTTCCAGTGGCCAACATGTCCACAAGTCAAACAAGATTTGTTCTTCGATTTCTTTTGGATCTTTGCCTTAGGTTTATGTGCATTCTTAGATTTCTTATCTTTAGTATTTTTCGCAGAAGTAAAATTAACAGTTGGATTTGCATCAGTAGGCACCTTGACCGTTTTCTCCTTTAAGTGTTCTTCTTATATATTAATATCCAACATTAGTTCTTCCATTGTATGTGTCCCTTTGCGATGCTTCATAGACATACCAAACGATTCCCATGACTTAGGGAATTTTTCTATGATAGACATAACAACAAACTTCTCAGGCAATACCATCTTGGCATCTGAGAGTTCATGAACTAGGAGTTGCAGATCATGTGTTTGATCGGAAACTGACTTACCCTCAACCATCTGAAACTTAAGATATTTTGACACGCAATATTTTTCAACACCTTGATTTTCAATACTAAAATTCTTAATCAACAATTCTCACAAAACCTTGGATGTAGTGACTAGCGGCTTTGAGTAAGAATCATACAGTTTGTTATTTAAACCAAACAGAATCAAACCGCGACACGTTTTGTCACCCTTCTTCCAATTAGTAATTATATTTGCATTATCAGGAATCGTTTCATCAGATATAGGTTCAGTCTCTACGAAGTACTGATCAAAATCTGCAATATTCAGCCAAATTTCCATCCGACTTTGCCAACGAGCAAAGTTGGTACCAGTAAATTTTTCTGGCATACTGCTGGTATCAATTTTATTTCCCAAACCACCCTGACCGACCATTATTAATTAACGATAGAAATTTAATTTCTTTAAGACTGTTGTTAAGATTTATTGACGTCGTTCATGCAACAGCGACAAGTGCAAAGTAATTAACAATTTCAGGCAGATCCAAAATAAAAAACGAAGATCAAATAAAGCAGGAGAACAGAAATAACATGAGTTAGATTCGCAAACTAGATCGTTCATTGAGAAACGTTCGTTGAGAAACGTTCGTTGAGAAACGAACGTGATACTTAAAGAAATTAGTGTCCGACAATCCTCGCGGATAGGCACCGTTCTCCCAGACTCGATCTGGCATGAACCTGGAACCAACTCGTCTCGCTCTCGCTTGACGTAGTCACGTTGCACTACTACCAGTGCAGCACAGCAACCGCATGTACCACCGCCTGACAGTTGCGTCTCGGTGACGTGAAGGAGAACGTCACACTTCGCACAGGAGAACAACTCCACGAAGCGGCTTGGAACGAAGGCACTCGCTCTCTGGATTAGGGCTCTCAAAACACACGTGAAACGGGGACAGAAATATATTTGTTGTGTATTTAACCCTAATGACCAGATGCGTATATATAGCCACGCACGTCTCTAATCATATTCCGAGTAAGACACAAACACTCGGTTGCTCTTGTACACAACACGAAATAATCCGCAAAAGAGAAACACTTTCCGATTAGGATTAAAAAATATGAATAGGAAAGAAACAATTAATTAATTACTTAGTCGTATCCTAGTGCCACAAGCCCGGCCCGGTGAGGCGTGGCGCTCGCGCACGTGCGTTGTGATGTGGTAATCCACCTACTAAGGAGGTGAGCATACCTCCCTCGTAGGACCCTTTGGACACTAGTGCCCAATGTGATCCTACATATGAGGATCACAAAAATTCTAGGAGTGAGAAATGTGAAAAATATAAGATAAAACTTCTTTGCCATTTGCACTAATACAAAACTACTTTTCTTACTATATACTTGCTGCACTACTACATTGGACTTAACCCATTCTAAATAAATGGACTTAACCCATTCTAAATAAATGGTTGCTATAGCAGCCGTATATCTAACATGCTCTCCCTCCATCCTCGCAATCAGGTTGTCGTCGCCTCCCTGCTTCATTCAAGGAAGATACCTAGGTTTCACCTTGCTGCATCTCTCGCAGACCACAGCGTCGAGGTCACCCTCCTCACCACACGGGGAAACTCCTCTTTCCTCGAAGAATACCTCGTCCTACCTCGTCCCAACATCCACATCCACTACGATCTCCTTCCCGAAACAAATCCCCTCGTTACCGCCTGGCTGCGAGTCAACTGACGCCCTCCCTTCCTTGGACTACCACCTAGCCTTCGTCATCGCGACCAAGCTCCTCGAGGGTCCGTTCCGGGCGTACTTACAGGACCTCTCTGACGCTGGTAACCTCCCGTTATGCGTCATCTTGGACTTCTTCTGCAGGTGGGCAGGTGCGGTATGCACCAATTTCGGCGTACGCTGCGTACCCAGGTTGATGTTCCACGGCATGGGCGTCTTCTCCATGAACCTCTGCAAGAGCTTCTTCGTCCACCAGCCACACAAGGTCGGCGTCCTGTTCAACAGCTTCGCCGAGGTGGAGTCTGAGTATGTGGCGGCGCTCAAGACATTCTACGGCCTGGGGAAACGCGTCTCGCTCATGGGCCCAATGTTACAGTACCTAGCTGTATCGGGTCAGTCCTTGAATGGTGAAGGTGGCGGGCTAGGCATCAGATCGATCGGCGACGACCCTTGCCTCCGGTGTCTAGAAGGAAAGGCCGAAGGCTCGGTGCTGTACGTGTCGTTCGGGACATAGGCAAATGTTTTGGACGAGCAACTTGACGAGATCCGCTTTCGGCTCGAGATGAGCGGCTAATATGAAATGTGCATATTATTTAATATGGACATGGATTTCTGTGTAATTATTTAATATGAATATTTCACGTAAACTTTGTGACAAAGTTGCTAAAATGAAATGTGCAGATTTCGTGTAAACTGTGTAAACAGAGTTGCAAATATTAAATATGCAGATTTCGTGTAAACTGTGTGGACAGGTTTTGAAAGGACTGATTAGTAAATATTACTAATACAGGCGTCATGTTGCAACAATGAAATATGCAGATTTGATGTAAAGTCTGTCAGGAAACTTGCAAATATTAAATATGCTAATTTCATATAAACTGAGTGGACATGGTTTAAAAGAACTGATTTGTAAATATTACATAAAGAGGGGTCATGTTGCAAATTTTGTGGGCACAAATAATTTGCAGGGTCTTTGTAACTAATACATGTTGACGAAATCTTGAGAGCTGGTTTACATGGGTTGTAATGGGTACCCATTACCTCTTAGGTTGGGTATGGGTATGTATTATTATGTATTTTTTCAAATGGGGGTGGGTATGGGTTAAGTAAGAATCTAAATAGGCATAATGGGTATATGGGTATGGCACTAGTACAGAAATGGTCTGTAGCGTCGGTTTTTTAAAGCTTGCAGCGTCACTTTTTAACCGACGCCTAGGTGGGCGTCGCTACAGAATTTGGTCTATAGCGTCGGATTATTTAACCAAATAAAACTGACCTTACAGAGTAAACACCGACGCAAGAGGTTGTAAAAATTCTGACCTAGGCGAGAAAAAAAGGAGCCTGTAAGGTCGGTTATTTCAGAAAAACTGACCCTGTAACTCGACCGAGAACGTTTACAGGGTCGGTTTTTATGAAATAACCGACCCTAAAGATTGAATACCATTTCAGTGATAACTCTCGGTCGAGAAAATTGTCGACCGAAAATATTTCGGTCTTGACCGAAATCTCTCTATAAGGTCGGTTTTATGAGAAAACTGACCCTAAAGATTGAATAAAACATTTCAGTGTAAGACTCGGTCGACAAACTTCTCGACCGATAGTATTTCGGTCGAGAAGTTTGTCGACCGAGTCTTACACTGAAATGTTTTATTCAATCTTTAAGGTCGGTTTTTTCAAAAAACCGACCTTATAGAGGACATGTAGACTCGGTTTTTTACAAAAACCAATGTTAGAAGTTCTATTTCGGTCGAAAATTTTTCGACCGAAGACTGTACAAGGAATTCAATCTGTAGGGTCGGTTATTTAAAAAACCGACGCTAGAAGTTACGATTTTTTTTTTAAATTTCTGCAGAAATTGTTATAGAACAGAAGAACAAGAAGATTCATATAATCTGGGAGAGGGGAGCATTGATGCTCAACCGTCACCATTCAAAACCACACATTCATAACAAAAATGATAATAATTAAATATCATAATTTACAAAATGATAGAGTGTAATTCTGAGATGACATATTACAAAAGTAAAAATATGAAAGAGTACGTACTCAAACAACATACATAAATGGAGCCGACATATTTAATCCAATGCTATTTCGACTTCACTTATAAAACACTCTGACCACTCTTCTCGGAATTCATTCAAGTCCACATGTGTGTAAGGCTGAGTTGTAAAGATCTGTAACAGAAAATGCACATGCTAATATTTTATAAAAATGACTACAATCACTTGTAAATTTATGATGTTATTCTTTATTACCTGACTTATAGTCTAAATGTCATGTGATGCTTGTTTGACAATAGCTTGCATGTATTTCATTACATAGTAGCCACATGCCCAGTCATTATTTTGCATAGGACACTACAAATAACGAATTATACTTAATGTTAGTAAACTACTATAAACAACAATTGAGATAAGAGTATATATATATAAGAGTTGACATATTAGAATTGAAAAATTAATACATATAAGACTAAGCAGTTGTCAAAGTAGCTACCTTGACATTTTTCAAAGTCAATGTCTTTAATTTTGTGGGTATTTGTCCTCCAGCTTCACGAAAAGCCTTTATACCCCTATCAATTAAACAATAGTTGGTAAAATAGAAATTCTAAATAAAATATCATGTTGAAGCAATTGATTAAATTTATGCTTACTCCATAGCTGACAATTTCAGTTTGTGACTCCTTGTTGTTTTACCCATTGGGTCAAGATAATAAAGAGTCATCAATTTTGGGACAATCACAAGTAATTCCCAATGTCTAGCTCTGAGTAAGAATAAAACAAACATTAAAATAAATAGTTTCATTCATTATTAAAATTATATTGAATAATAATACTTACTGGACGTTAAAAGGAATTAGGATAATTTCCTTCCCCTCACTAGCAAAATATTTGAATGCATTAGAGAAGTACTCATTCACATCCTCAATATTTGTCTCCACCTGACTAGTGACCGAAGGAACTAAGAATGCAATATTCTTTATATCAAAGTTGGTGACCTCGGTATATAAATGGCTGTTAAACATTTGTAATTATTTTCATATGTAGAAATAAGCTAAAAATTTGTATTGGAATTTTCTATATATATTGATAGATCCTTACCTTATTCATACTTCTATTATCGAAGTTTTCAGCCAATCATACTGGAACAACTCTATAATATCGTCAAGAAAAATAAAATTCTCAAAGTCCCTCCCAACTGCATCTTCTGTTAACTTGACCATCATATTTGATCCCGATCTTTGGTTAGCTAAGTATCGACACAAACCTTTAGATTTGCTTCCCAATTCGTCGAATGTAGTTTCAGGAATGAAAGATGGCTTGGGCATAGGAGGACGACTAGCAGAAGTTTTACTTTTTGGTTTACAACCCTGTTAATTAAATTACATACTTATATTACATGAGTTCATATATGCAGTCAAATATGAAAAATATGGTAGAAATAAGGTATACCTTGTCATTGATAACCAAGTGTCTAGGCCAACCCACCATAGCACCCTCAGCTTCTTCAACTGTACTATATTCAGGATTAGGTATGGGTAGTGGTTTGTCCCCCATTCCGTCATACACAAGATGGATGGACACACGACAGATGTCATCAGTAATTTGTTGGCAATGCAATGTACCACCAAGGTTGTACACTTTGCCCGCTGCCACAAAATTATATTCTGGAACCTCCACTGCAAGTTTACAGTTCATACCAACCTAGATTGAAATAATATAAGTTATATAAGAAACAGTAGAACAGATACATGTTACAACTATATATATTATCATATATTTATCATACTAATAACACAACATATAGAACAAAAACGTACTGCAGATTGTTGTGGTGGTTCATCAGGAGTGCTCCCATGACCTTCTACAACTGTAGCATGGGCTTGTACCTCATCACTTGAGAGACTTGTAGTATGAATAGGTTGAGAAGGTTGAGTAGGCTGAAATGAAGACATTATTTCTTTTACTTTCTGCGCAACTAATGCTTCAATATCCTCTTGTGTAAAACCTCCTACACGACCTCTTTTAGATTGCGAAGGGCCAAAATAAGACTTGAGTCCTATGCCAGCTCCTAATCCCCTAACACGGCCAGGATGCTCCTTCGTACCAAGAGCAACTGCTAGTTCATCCATGTAGCCAGTTGGGATGAACTTTCCTTCCTTCCTTTGCTCGTGGAGATCAATCTATTCATAGTTAATAAAAATATTAAATCACAATATCAATTAGATATAAATAAATCTAAGTTTGTGGAAGTTACTCTTTACTTAGTTGGGATAAACCTACCATCTTTTGTGCCACCTCCTTAGTTGCAGGGTTGACAATTTCACCGGCTTGATTCTTTCTAGCATCAATCTGTTTCATGTGTCGGGGTGGTCGCTCAACTTGAGTTGTACTAGATTCTTCTCCAGAAGATGATTGCTTCTCTTGTAGTTGGCGGCGGAAGGCATAACCACCGGGCCCCAAGCAATGGTCATGCACATTTTTAGCCCATCTTTCCTTTTGAGCCTAGTGAATAGCCTGATCATTTAAAATGAGGTATTGCAATTTAGACTTGGCAAACATGTATAAAAAGATTCACCTTCTTAATTGTATAAAATATTCATACAATACATTACAATCTTTGTTACCTGAAACTCTTCCGATCTCCTAGCTACAACAAATCTTTCCCACACCTCAGGATCAATAAAAATATATACATCTGTAGCTTTCTTCTTTTGTTTAGGATTATTTATAAATTCTCTTACAAGATATGTCTTAAAACCCCTCCATCGTACACCACAACGTTGTAGCACTCTTTTCTTGTGATCTTTTTCATTTAGATGAAAAACACCCTATATATACAAAAGAAGCAATTAATAATGTTGTTTTGAAAAGGAATTAATTCCAAGCAAACTAAATTAGAATCAATAGATAAAAAACATATTAAAATGATATCACTTCCACTCACAGATATATCTTTCCATATGAGTTCTTTTTTGGCATTAGGAACATCATGCCAATTTTCTATATCTATTGGCACCTTGCTGCGTGCGGTCGCCCCTACGTAATGCTTGAAAGAACTAGCATGTTCCCCAACAGGTGCTCCTGTCATATCAAACTGGACTGGCAATTTATCTCCTTTAGCCCTGAGCTCCTGCAGCCTACGCATCAATGTAGGACCTCTACTGTTCTTAGCATCACCACTACCATCCTCATGGTGCTCATGCTCAGAATGTTCATCTTTATGGTGCTCATGCTCAAAATATTCATCTTCACTCGCCATTTTAGAACCTGCAAGTATACATGATAAAAAAAATAAGTGATAATAAAAGCACAAGTGATAAGGTATACATGATAATAAAATAAATAATTCAAAGAATACATGCCTTTAGTATTGGTTGAGTTGTTAGTCAAGGAAAATTCCTTCAGCATGGTCTTGACGTTTATAATATTCATCGGTGTTATCTTCAATATTTACACTTAGCAAACCAACTGAGAATGGACTGGAATCATTATACTTTTCGTAGTATTCTTCTTCATTTATAGGATCTACAGTAAACTGTCTTTTTCCATTAAGAACGACAGACCAATTTTTATTTTCCGGGTCATCAATATAGAGTACTTGTTTTGCTTGGTTTGCCATGATGAATGGCTCATCTTTGAAACCAATCTTTTCAAAATTCACCAATTTGAAACCCAACTCATCCACTAAAACTCCTTTATTGTTGTCAACCCAATTACACCTAAATATAGGAACTCAAAAATTTGTATAGTCCATTTCCCATACGTCCTCAATGACGCCGTAATATGACATCTCAGCTTCGCATGGTCTTTTATCTTTGGCACTAGAAAAATACAATGAACAAGCTTTAACAGTGACCCCACTATTTTGAACTACACTACTTTCATCTTGACGCTTTGTGTAGTATGAAAATCTGTTAATGTCATAACCTTCATATGACATGACATCCATTTTTGGCTTAAAGGTGAGCCATTTTATGTTCTCAGCAACATTATTTGGTGATTCAGATAGTTGATTAAATACCTTCTCTTCAAACCACCTAATAAATGTTTGATTATGCTCTCTTGCAAGCCACATTGAACTGGATCGCGGATGATTTCTCTTGATAAGATCATTGTGTTCTGTGATGTAGCTACTAACTTCATCGATGTTGTGTAAAATATACAAATGCACTTGTTCCCACAACTCATGACTGATTCCTTTCACTCGTCCTCCCAGAGTTCCTTTGCCACAATAAGATCCAGTGTGATGGGGATTTTTTTGATCGCTACAAGTTTCATTGCAATTGAAAAAATCATTACAAAAGTCCATCACCTCCCTAGCCACATAACCCTCAACAATACTCCCTTCAGGACGATAACGATTCCGAACATCACCTTTAAAAACACTCATGTAGCGTTCAAATGGATACATCCAGTGTAAGAAAATTGGACCCAACATCTTCACCTCCCTTGTAATATGTACTACAAGATGAACCATGATATCAAAAAATGAAGGAGGAAAATACATTTCAAGCTGACACATGGTAACAATTACATCTTTCTGTAATTTATCGAGAGTATCAGGATGTATCACTTTGTTGCATATTTCATTGAAGAAGAAATAGAGTCTTGTGATTGCAAACCTTACATGCTTCGGCAATATAGATCGAATAGCCACAGGTAAAATTTGTTGCATTAAGGTGTGACAATCGTGAGATTTGAGACCTATCAGTTTCAGATCCTTCATTGATACCAATCTACGAATATTAGAAGAGTATCCTTGTGGAACCTTAATATTATACAAGCACTCACAGAAAGTCTTTTTCTCTTTCTTTGACAAAGTGTAACAAGCCGATGGCAAATATGTGCGGCAACCCCTGATCTCCACTGATAATTCTTTTCTAATACCCATTAATTCTAAATCTTTTCTAGATTTGATGCCATCTTTAGAATTTCCTAGTATGTTCAATAGCGTATCGATGATGCTATCACAAATATTTTGTTCAACATGCATGACGTCAATGCAGAGTCTAATTGCCAAAGATCTCCAATAAGGAAGATCCCAGAATATTGACCTCTTCTTGTATAGAGATTTGCCACATGCGAGTGTATGACTACTTGAACTCTTTCCAAATTCATTAACAATATGTTTCACCCTATCATATACAACATGTCATGATATAGGTTTAGGAGCACTTCGTTCCTTAGTTGACCCATTAAAGGTTTTGTGTTGCCTTCGATAAGGATGCACTGGTGGTAGAAATCTCCAATGACCAAGATATACGATTTTACCACCATGTTTCAGTCTGATTAAATCAGTATTTTCCTCACAAACAGGACATGCTTTGTATCCTTTTATGCTATATCCAGAAAAATTTCCATAAGCTGGAAAGTCATTAATCGTGCAAAATAACATAGCACGCAAACTAAAGATCTCTTTACGTGGAGCATCATATGTCATAATACCTTCTTCCCATAGTTTCATTAGGTCATCAATTAGAGGTTGAAGGTAAACATCAATATCATTTCCAGGTTGCTTGGGCCCTGATATCAATGTTGACAACATCACATACTTATTTTTCATACACAACCAAGGAGGAAGATTGTATATAACAATCATAACAGGCCACATGCTATGTTGGCTGCTTAATGTACCATAGGGATTCATTCCATCTGTACAGAGTCCAAGTCTTAGGTTTCTTGGTTCTTTACCAAATTGAGGGTATAATAAATCAATTTTCTTCCATTGTGGTGAATCAGATGCATGTCGTAGGACTCCATCATCATTGACCTTTAACTCCCCATGCTAAGACAAATTTTGCGCATCTTCTGTATTAGCAAATAAGCATTGAAATCGTGGTATTATTGGTAGATACCACATCACCTTGGCAGGAGAGCCATTTTTAGCCTTAGCTGAATTTGTAGTCTTATACCTTGACGCACCACATTTTGGACAATTTATCAAATTACTATAGTCCTTCTGAAATAACACACAATCATTTGGACATGCATGAATCTTCTTAGCCTCCATTCCCATTGGGCACATTATTTTCTTTGCTTGATATGTTGAAATTGGAAGCTCGTTGCCTTCAGGAAGAATTTCCTTTAACAAAGACAACAGTGAAGTGAAACTCTTATCGCTCCACCGGTTTTGAGCTTTAAGAGTGTATAATCACATCACAGCACTCAACCTCGTGAACTTAGTAAAACCCTTATATAATGGTTTTTCAGCATCATGGACAATGTTTGCAAATAAAGAAGGTGGATCAATGACATTGTCCCAACAACTACGTAGCATCTCATCAATCATATCATCCTGAATCTGGTCATCTTGAATCGGTTCATCATTAACATTATCATCATTATCTATATCTTCTATGCCACAACTATTAGTATCGACATTTTCTGCTCCATAATTCAATTTCTCTCCATGCCAATACCATTCATTATAACCTTGTATGATCCCATTGTATATGACATGATTCTTAATTTCCTCACCAGTATCAACTTTCAAATTGTTACAACAATTTCTACATGGACAATATAGCCTATCTGTAGGTAGTTTTCTATGTTCCTCAGCAAATCTGATGAATTCATCAAGACCTTTGGTAAACTCTAGACTGCAACGGTTCTTGATAGACATCCAACTTCGATCCATTTTCTATATCACATTAAAATTAATTATAAAACTAACAGTTTAATATTGATACTATAATAATCTGTAAGTTTTTATTGATAGAAAGTTAATTTTATATACTAAAGTGTACCACCTATCCCATTTTTGAATATTTAATCTCACTAGTAACTGTATAATGTATTTAGTTTTGATGAAAATTTCAGCAGCATTTCCCCTAAGTTCTCCAAGTACACCGATGTAAATGGCAAATAACCACTCACATATGTACCCAGAGAACAAATAGAGAAATCCTACTGAAATAATCTACAAAACTAAACATACATTATACAGGTACATCCTAAGTGAGATTAAAATATCCAAAAACAGTCCCAAACCGGGGACTATCCAAAGTTTACTCCTAATGAGTAAATTTTGAACGGGTTTCTAAGTTAATATATAAATGCATTATTTTCATATTTATATATTAAGTTAAACATCATGCATCAACCCTAAAGTGTCAATCTAGGAGTACACATGTCTAATCTAGTATTAATTTCTAAAATTTATATTATGATTACATATGAAAAAAGACATGCATGTTTTTATTATTGGGTTATCAAATCATATAAAATGGAAAATACTTGTACAAATTAGCAAAGTAAGGCCGTTTCCAACAGTCCAAAGATTGAAATCATTATAATATTCAGAACTATTTGTGAACATTACAACAAATATGATTAAAACATTTATAGCTCCAACATAAATAAGTTCCAGGTCGATCTCGGTCGAAAATTAGTCGACGGAGAGCCCACCTGCGCACAGCGTCCAGGTCCACTCTCGGTCGACAAATTGTCCACCGAGAGTGGACCTGGACGCTGTGCGCAGGTGGGCTCTCGATCGACTAATTGTCGACCGAGATGGACCTGGAAGCAGCAATGGCGGCGGGCGGGCCGGGCGGGAATGAAGGGGAACAAGGAACGAAGGAAGCTCGAACTTACTTGGAAATGGCAGCGAGCTTCGTGGAGGAAGAGAAGAACTTCACAGAGAGGCGGCGACCTTCGTGGAAGAGTGGAAGGCGGTGACGGAGAGCTTCACGGCAACGAAGAGCTTCAAGGAAACAAAGAGCTTCACGGAAACAACGGGCTTCGTGGAGGAAGAGGGGAAGGCGGCGACGACGAGCTTCACGATCCTCTTCACGGTGACGACGAGATTCATGATCCTGGCGGCATGGAGAGGCGGCAACGGCTTCACGGAGAAGCGTTCGCGGCAACGGTGGAATGACAAAGTGAAAAAGGGTTTCACGGTGCCACGGGAGAGAGATTAGAAAAGAGAAAAGGGTTTTGTGGGAGGAAGAAAGACTAAAATTTCGGCTTTTTGCACGGAGCGAAAAACTATAGCGTCAGTTAACAAATAAAACCCAACTCTACAGATAAACAGTGCCCGTGTCGGGTTGTTTAATAACAATCAAACACAAACTCGGTCGACGAATTTGTCGACCGAAATGACCTCTAGGGTCAGTTAATAGGTAAATCCGACGCTACAAGTGCTAAATCGAAGAAATCTGACTCGTTTCGGTCGACGATTTGTCGACCGAGAAGGAGCAAGATTTTCCTTCGTACAAGCACCTCTAGGGTCGGTTTTTTCATATAACCGACCCTAAAGGTGCTTATACATGTGTGAATAACTAAACTGGACATTGTCGGTCGACAATATTATCGACCGAGACCCCCTATAGGGTCGGTTATTAGAAAAACTGACCCTAGAGGTGCTTCTAAGAAATAAATTTGGCTTCATTCGGTCGACAAATTTGTCGACCGAATGAAGCCAAATTTCTTTCTTAGAAGCACCTCTAGGGTCGATTTTTCTAATAACCGACCCTATAAGGGGTCTCGATTGACAAATTCGTCGACCGAGGAGCTCTAAAGTGCTTCCACAACCCTAATAATGATGTTATGTGAAAATTTAATATATGGTGATGTCGTATGAAACCCTAATATGGGATAATGTTATGTGAAACCCTTATATGGAATGATGTTATGTGAAACCTTAATATGGAAATGTTATGTGAAACCTTAATATAGGGTGTTGTTGTGTAAAACCCTAATATGGGATAATGTTATGTGAAATTTCAATATGGGATGATGATATGTGAACCCTAATTGATAAAGATGGGAAACTCTAACCCTAATGGGAAAATAGAGATGTTATTTTTGTATTGCATGATGTTGATATGAAATTGATATGGATGATATGAAATTGAGATGATTGTGTAACAAATATCCTGAATACCTTGGTCAGATGACCTGAAGGTAATAGTTACCTGATAAGTGATAACCATGTTTAGTGATGAACTAAGGGTTTGAATACCCAGAATCAACAAATGTGATGATGGTGGTATTGAGGGATGTGAATTCCCAACAATGAGATAAAAGATTGAGATCCCAATGCTTTATAACGTTTTGAAAAGTACTAAACTCTATTCAAAAATTCATTCGGTCGACTATTTGTCGAACGAAAGAGCTCTAGGGTCGGTTATAAGGGAAAAAATGACCCTAAAGTCATCCTCGGTCGACAATATTGTCGACCGAATTAACCCTGTTTTAATGTTTTAAATTAAGTACCAAGTGTGTGTGTATGAGATTAACCAAGTGATGCTTTGTCAAATTTAGCCATAATTTATTTTTCAATCATTTGAAATAACAATATTCTTATATAACATGTATATGTCCAAATGAAGCCATGGAAAACACTTTTATTCATAACAATTTAATGCCCATACACTTTATAAGATGAACCATGACATACTTGCTTTATAAAAAGATATACATTACATCATTACAAAGATATCTCATAATCTCACTGGAAAGACCTAAGGATTACATCAATGTCTGGGTCTTTTACAAGAAAGGGCTCAGCTCCATAATATTTGACCAGTGTCTGCCACTCCAAGGCACCTGTCATGGTTAAGGCATAAGCCTCCAAGAAGGTGGGAACACGATCAAAGTGAAAGTTGGCAGCAATGTCTTGAAGTTGAATTGGGGAAAACCGAGTATGTGTGAGATCAGGAGATGGTGGAGGTGGAGTTTGATAGTAGTTGTAGGAAGGATTGTAGGGATTTATCATGCCAGGATTAAGGGAATAGGGATATTCATAAGGTTGGTTAGGAGAGAGAGTTTGCATCCTTTGGTTTAAATAAGTCATGGCATGGTGATTATAATCCAATTGCCTACTTAGGTGATATTGGGAGCCAACAATGTATGTCAAGGTATTTGTAATAGGATCATGGGGTAGGTTGGTAGGAGGAGGTGTTGGAGGTATGTCTTGGGTGGATGTCTCCCCTTTAGTCCTAGCCCTTTTGTGGCCAAAGTCAATTCCCATCTTTTCCACCGTATTTTTACTTATTTTTTGGGGTTTTCTATCCCATGTGTAACCTAAGTCATCCTCAATATTCTTCTTAAGAAAATGTTGAGTGATTTGGCATACAAAGTCGGCATAAGGTGGATTGCCAGAAAACTCAAACATATTCTTAATGATGATACGAATAAAGTTTATGAGAATACTTTTGAGAATGGCATAGATAAGGTACATATGAAAGGTGGGTACTTCAGATTTGTTTGCTCTAGGATGGATATTGGTGGCAACAATGATATTTATGACCCTAGCTTCAGGTTTTAAATTTATGGCATAATAGGTACCCCTATCTTCATGACAAGTTGTATTTGATTGAAAGATGGCTCTTTTGACATCACTAAGGCTAATTGTAGTGTTATCTTAGGAGAGTTTGTTGAGTGGAGTTCCTCTAGTGAGATCAATAAAATTTTTATATTCTTCTATATCTATGTCAAGCATTTCAAGAATACCCTCCTCAGTAAAATGGAATCCATACCCACCAACCATAGAGGAGAAGGAATCATGTTCAGGATGTTCGGCTAAATTGGCATAGAATTCATTAACTAGTTTTGAGGAGTAGGATTGGAAGGATGGATTTAGAAAATCAATCAAATGTTGCACCTCAAAAATTTCCTCCAAATCGACAATGCTTTGGAAGTCCATACCGTCGACTGGACGTCGTGGAAGAGGAGTTTTTGAGGAGAGCCTGAGGTAGCGGTCTCCTGCAGCTTGGTCGATGAAAGGGACGTCGTTGATGAACGACAGCGGTGCAAGGCCCATCCTTCCTTTCCTACCTGCAACTTGCTTCTTTCCGTGCGTAGATGATGAAGCCATTTCATTGCTTTGAAATGGAGAAATAGCAAGCAAGAATTGGATGTAGAGAAGCTGAAGATTTTCACAAGAATACACTAGAGAGGAGATAGAGAAGTGAGAATGTGAAGGTGTGAAGAAATGGATCATTTTGGGTTCTATTTATAGCAAAACAGAGCCAATTTCGGTCGACAATTTGTCGACCGACGACCGCAACGGTCGTTTATCGGTCGGCCAATGGTCGATCAAAAAAGTAGCTGTTACGACGGTCAACGGTCGTATTTATAGCCGTTACGATGGTTGAAATTCTAGCCGTTACGACGGTTGATTTTTTTAGCCGTTAAGACGGTTGATTTTTTTAGCCGTTACGACGGTTGGTTTTTTTAGTCCTTCCTCGGTCGACAAATTCGTCGACCGATATTTTTCGGTCGACAATATTGTTGACCGAATGGACTTCAAAGGTCGGTTTTAAAGAAAATACTGACCCTAAAAGTTGCTTATACACATGAAAAATGTCTCCTTATCGGTCGGCAAATTTGTCGACCGAGAAATGCTCTAAGGTCGGTTATAAGTGCAAATTTGACGCTAGAGGTGCTTATACATGCGTGAACTATCTGGATCCAGAATAGATATCGGTCGACAAATTTGTCGATTGAGAAAGAGCCAGATTTCCTTCGCATAAGTACCTCTAGGGTCGGTTTTAAGGAAAAAAACGACCTTAGAGGTACTTATCGGTCGACAATTTTGTCGACCGTATGAATCCGTCGAAATAATTGGTCGACCGAGGAAGGCTCTAAGGTCGGTTATAAGTGCAAATCCGACGCTAGATGTGCTTATACATGCGTGAACTATCTGGATCCAGAATAGAAATTAGTCGACGAATTTGTCGACCGAGTAGGCCTTTAAGGTCGGTTTTGTAGGAATAACCGACCTTAGAGGTGCTGAACCGAGGAGGACTGTAAGGTCGATTATAAAGAAAAAACTGACCCTATAGGTGCTTGTATACGTGAAATTCAGCTCTTATTCGGTCGACGAATTTGTCGACCGAGGAGCCCTGTAAGGTCGGTTATAATGTAGAACCGACCCTATAGATCGAGGCGGGAAGCCAAAACCAAGCAAAGTTTTGCTGCCGGAAAAATTGTCTATAAGGTTACTTATTTTAGAAAAAACGACCCTATAGAGATACACTACAAGGTCGGTTATTTTAAAAAAAGCGACCCAAGAGGTCTTAAGTGGTGCCCGCATTTTTTATAGACATATAAGGTCGGTTATTTGGAAAACCGAACCTATAGAGTTAAACTACAAGGTCGGTTATTTTAAGAAAAGCGACCCAAGAGGTCTTAAGTGGTGCCCGCGTTTTTGATAGACATATAAGGTCGGTTATTTGGAAAACTGACCCTATAGAGTTACACTACAAGGTCGGTATTTAAAAAAACCGACCTAAGAGGTCTTAAGTGGTGCCCATGTTTTTTTTAGACATATAAATTCGGTTATTTGGTAAAATTGACCCTACATGTAGTGACGTTATAACCCATTTTTGTACTAGTGTGGGCTGCTCATACCCGCCCATTTGCCATCCCTAAATGCATGACCACCATGTACTATCTGCTTCATTTTGATCTCAAAATACCCGGATGCAACTTCAGCTTAGAATTGAACAAAATACATGTTGCCTCGGTAAGAAAATCTTATGTAAGATGTGGTGATCATGGATATTTTTTGTTCTATCGTTGTATATCCTCATTTTTCATAAGAATCGAGTCTAATGTAATCCAATTTATTCATCTCTAGCTTGCACTTCTTCCTTGTAATATATTGATCAAAGTTCAATTTCTTCAAAGCCCGCTCGGCCCTGTGCTCCAACTTCACGGGAAAGTGGCATGTCCATCTATAAAGTAATCTATAATGGGGTTGTTCCAATAGGGGTTTTAAAATTTGTACTATATGCCCAAAGGGTGTCATTAATTGCATGCTCCAATTTGTTCTATTGTTAGAGATGACCTTTTCTAAGATCATTTTAATCTCCCTATTAAACACCTCTACTTGGCATTGGGTTCTAGGGTAGTATGGAGTGCCTACCCTATGCTTTACCTCATATTATCTCAACTACGCTCCAGATCGTCTATTTGTGAAATGAGAGTCGCCATCACTTATAATCATTTTGAGTACTCCAAACCTATAAAATATATTTCCCTTCACAAATCTACATAAGACTTGTGAATCATTGGTGCTGGTATGAATTACTTCCACCCATTATGACACGTAATCAACAATGAGTAGAAGATATAAGTTAGAATTGTAAGACACAAATAGCCCTGTGAAATCAATGCCCCAAATATAAAGAACCTCAACTTCTTGAAAAGTATTGGAAGGTATTTCATGTCTCCTAGGAATGTTGTCCGTGCTTTGACACGCGTCACACCTCCTAACAAAATCGTAGGCATCCTTAAATAAGAAGGCCAATAAAATCTACTCTCCAAAACTGAGGCAGTTGTCCGTGAGCTAGCATAGTTTCCTCCAGTGGGCATGGAGTGGCAGTGAGTAAGGATGCTCCCAAAATCACACTCAGGAACATATCTCCTGAAAATATCAGCATGGCATTTTCTAAGCAAGATGGGTTCGTCCCAAATGAAATACCTCAACGAGTGGAAAGCCTTCTTCTTTTCCTAATATCCACAATCTTCTGGTAACTATACACATGCTAAATAATTAACAACATTAGAATACTATGGGTCTTCATTCTTAATCACAAATAGTTTCTCATTAGGAAAATTATCTACAATTGGTACCTCTAACCTAGTTTTATTCATCCTCTCTAGATGAGAGAGGTGATCTTTTATGATATTTTCTACCCCATCTTTGTCTCTCACCTCTATGTTGAGTTCTTGTAGCAATAGGATCAATTGGATTACTTTCAATTTTGCATTCTTTTTCTACAAGAGATACCTAATGTTGCATTATCAGTCCACACTATCACCTCTGCCCCTATCAAGTATTTTCTAAATTTTTCTA
Organism: Alisma plantago-aquatica; assembly: GCA_963693085.1. Classification (NCBI taxonomy): domain Eukaryota; kingdom Viridiplantae; phylum Streptophyta; class Magnoliopsida; order Alismatales; family Alismataceae; genus Alisma; species Alisma plantago-aquatica. The sequence continues at coordinate 860,173,458 of OY856410.1, read as the reverse complement.
AAGCAAAGACAACAACTAATAATTCTTTTTTAGTGGTGGTGTAGTTGATTTGAGCATCGTTCAAAGTCTTCAACACATAATAAGTAACCGAAAGGGAACAATCTTTGCATTGACTCAAAACAGCCCTAACCGCAAAATCCAACATGTTGCACAACTGCTCAAAAGGATGATTCTTATATGGAGCCACCACTACAAGTGTGAAGATCCGCTTATCCTTCAAAACCTCAAATGCTTTCAAAATTGTCAAAATTAGATTCTACGTCCATTTCCAACAATTCAGAATGGGGAGTTGCAATTTTGGAAAAATCGTTAATGACTCAATGGTAAAAACCTACATGACCAAGAAAACACCTAAGTCCCTTCATCAATGATGGTGAAGGAATTTTAGAAATCACCTCGACCTTTATCAGATCAACTTCCATCCCCTTGGTAGAAAACTTGTGTCCCAACACTAAGTTCTCACTCGCCATCTTATGACACTTCTCCCAATTTAAAGCTAGATGAGTGTCTCACATCTCAATAAAACCTTATCAAGACTGGAAAGGCATCCATGAAAAGGCTCTCTGCACACCAAAAAGTTGTCAATGAAGATATCGAGACAGTGTTCAACCACATTGGAGAAAATGGCAAGCACATATTGTTGAAAGGCCATCGGGGCATTACAAAGTAAGACCAAAGGGCATGCAACGGTAAGTAGAAGTATCATAAGGGTGAGTGAAGGTTGACTTCTCTTGATCATATGGTTCTATAGAAATCTGTTTGTACCCTAAATAACTATCTAAAGAGAAAAGTAGAAGTAGCCGATGAGCTTCTCAAGATTTATTAGAAACTAGCTCACTAGCAGAATTAGTAGTGACAACTATCACGCCACCCTTTCTAGGAACTACTTGAGTTGTACTAACCCATCTAGAATATGAAATAGAATAGATTATACCTACTTACAAAATCTTTACTACCTCTTACTTCACTACCTCAGTCATGATAGGATTTAGGTGACTTTGAGGTTGTGTCATCGACTTTTCTCCTTCTTCAATGTGGATCTTGTTTTGACACAAGCTAGGAGAAATGCCTTGTAATATCAGCAGTAGACCACCAGAATGTATCCTGGTGGTTCTTTAGAACTACAAGCAATTGTTCCTCCTCTTATAGACTCAACATTAGGAATTATCGATGGGAGCTTCTATTATACCACCAAGAATGTGTACAAATGTGGAAGAAGCTGCTTTAATTCTAGTTGAGGAGGATTCTATAGAGATTGTATCAGTTGTGATGGTGGCAATCCTAGATCCTTAAATTGTTTTTCATAGAAACATGGTTGTACCCTTAGAAACAAGGCACACTCATCCATGAGATGGTAGCATTTGTATCCATCAACTAGATTCATGAGACAAGCTTCAAAAGGCAACTGAGAATAGGCATGAGTGATATCAGAAAAGACTACATCAGTGATTATTATTTGGTGAGCATCATCTTCCGGTTCCTCAGGATATTTTACATCTTGTACCAAGAATATTATCTTTGTCTTTTCTATTATGTCCACCTCCAAGGTTCCTTGGTCCACCTGTGTCATGATGTGTGACACATCCAAAAATGGTTTCCCTTATAGAAGAGACACCACATCATCAGTATGTTGAACAACACAAAATTGTTCATGCTTATGGGTTTGTTGTTGTTGGTCAGGCAACTTTATTTCAAATCGGTCATCTTGATTTCCCAACGTCGATCTCTCTCTACCCGTTTCCAAAATAACATCAATTGTGGCATGGAATGACCTTCCTAGAAACAATTCATTGCCATAGTCATCTTGCATTTCCATGCCTACAAAATATACTAAAGATGAACTTGTCACCTTCACTAGGGCATCCTAACATATGCCTATGGTATCATGATTGAATTGTCTACCATTTGAATTATCGTATTGCTCTTCCTTGATTCCTTGAGACCAAGATTCTTAAATGTTGTCAATGGCATAAGATACAATGCTTGCTCCTAAATCCTTGAGCCCCAAAATTGAAATCGCCAATGAAGCATGGATGTTGAAGCATCAAAGGACTTGGAACTTTAGTTGAAGATTTCTCTATATCAATGCACTAACTTCTTCCCCTGCTACCGTAAAATTTGGATCAGCTATCCTTCTCTTCTTATTGATGATGTCTTTCAAGAACTTGAAGGAATCTATTAAATGGCATCCACTAATGCTAGGTTGATGTGGAGTTTCCTAAAGGCATAAAAACCTTTTTGAGCTGATTATCAACCTTGGTTTTAAGCTATCAGGAAAGGGCACAGAGATCACATTCTTGTTTTGGTGAGGTGGAATGTATGATTCTTTTGGGGTTTTGGCTTCCCTCATGTTCTATTCTTCTAGCACTTCTTCCTATGGAATGGAGGGTATTGATTCCTTAGAAGTGTTTTATTTGTAAAAATTAGAGTCTCATATGATGATGCATTTGGTTCTAGTATCACCAACCACTCTTTCTCCAACACTTAACCACTACATAGAATGACTTCTTTGGCATGTTGGTTATTGTGTGGAATATTAGTGTTCCTTGGAAATTCCTACTATGTAGGCTTCTTCATTGTTGCCACATATGCTTCTATCTGAGAAATCTAGTTTCTTAACTACAAATATGTGCTCCTTGATTCTGTTGATCTCTCTTTGATTGGTCCATGTAATCTTCATTCTTATTTATATATGTTTTGTTTCCTCACAGAAATTTTTCCAAACATATCTTCTAACATGTCCATCCCACTAGGGAATCTTTCTTGTTGATTTTGATGTGGAATGTTAACATGTTGTTGTGGAAGTTGATGTGCCTGAGACGAGTCCCGTTAAATATTGTTAGGGTCCTTCCATAAGAATTTAGGATCCCTGTGACATGAGTAATCATTATTTCCACTATTGTTTTGATGCCTCAAGTACATACATTCCTCCTCCTCACCTACAAATAAGGTGTCAATCTTATGGTCTAGCTTCTTGATAAGTTGTGCCATCTGAGCTTTAAGTTCTATGACTTCCCATGATTCCATGGTGCTCTTAGATGTTGTTGGTAATGACGATCTTCTCCCCAAGACTGATTGTTGACCATGTTCTTCAAAATTTCCTGACATCTTGTTGCCTTTTGTTGAAGAAAAATCATGCTCGTGTTGTCAAGAGTAGTGTTATCCCCTTTATGCAAGCCATAGTAAAATGTGTTTTCCTGGTCAAATAAGTCTATCCCATAATAGGGGACTTTCCTTCGTATATTTTGAAATCATTAACATGCCTCAGAGTAGGATTTTTTCTCCATTATATAAAGTTTTAAATGTTTCCTATAAAATCATTAGTCTTTTGCAGTGGGATATACCTTTTAAAAAAGGCATCTATCATCTCATCCCAAGTCTCAATTGATTCTAGCGGTAAACTGAGGAACCATGCTTTTTCCTCTTCTAAAATAGATCAGAACAACTTCAAGCATATAACTATAGTGGGGACCATGTTACACTTTATCATGTCATGTCTCTCTACAAAGTTGTTTATATGTTAATTGAATCCTAGAAGTTGTGCCCATAAAAGTATTGAGATTTAATTAATGCTACCATCCCTACGTTAATTTTATAACTACCCACATTCACTTCCTAATGTTTAATAAGACCCAATTGAGCTTTCATCGAAGATTCCTTGATTTTCTCCTAGATTGTATACTCCTCATCAGAGTCTTACACATCTTCGACATGATTTTTCACATTTTTGTGATGTGTCTGTTGCATGTTCTAGATGTGTGGTGTTTGGATGAGCTTCCCAAATGAAGCCCCAAATTATCGTGCTTTGATCAAAATGTCCTCCCGGTCTTCACAAGGTGTTGTTGAGCCTCTATAATATGTAGTCCGAGTATGGGAAATGCACTAGTACCATCAATTGTTTGCTATAAGAACACAAAATACTAATGATGTGATAGAACGAAATGATTTGATAATGACTTTTTATTTTTTTAAGAATAATTAAAAATAATAAAAGAAAAGGGGCCTAGAGTGAACAATTGTATAACTTGTAGTGTTGGTGTTTCTGAATTCCCAACATTGGTGCCAAAAACATGACACATAGAACGTGCATGTAAAACATAGGTGCATGTGCCATGTAATATAGACCAAGCAGGCCCAAGTTGTCAAACTCAATGAATCATTCACCAGAGACTACTACTAACTGCGACCTAATCAGGTAGGTTGAAAGAAAGAATTTATTGGGGGATATTTAACTAAGAATAGAAATTGAGAAATTGAATTGTTGTGGTTGTAAGCAAGATTTAATGAATTCCATAGATCTTGTGGTTTCACAATGAAAAACACTACAACTAGATTTTTTCTTCTAGAACTTAATCGTCCTCATTTTAAACTAAAGACATGTAGCCAACATTACCTGCTTCCACAGTATAATGCACTACTCAGATTAAGATGAACCCCACTCTCGCAGTAGTTTTATAATTTCATCTAAGCAAAGAGTAGTTTTGTCTAGTTTATTCTTTCATAGCCCTCTCCCTAAATGTATTATTAGATATGTGAATTTATGACTTTTTAAACTCATAATCCCTCTCCCGACGTAATTAGAATTTTGATACTTAGGTTATGTTATTCGTGAATAAACTTATCATTAATGAGGTCATAAATTCAAGTTCATAACAAAGAAACTATATTATAAAATCATCAAATTCAACTAGAATATGTATCGAGCTACCCCCAGGTCCTTAGGAAAGGTGGGCTTTATCCCATCATGTTTGCAATCAAACCACATCAAGAATAAAAGGATAAAGAGAAGTAAAACATTAGAAAACGAATAGAACTCTTAGAGAACTTGTCTTGACAATTCCTTCTAATGAATACCATGATCAACAACTTTCCAACTATAAATTTTGTTCTCCAAAAGTTCCTGAATTTTCCAGTTGGTGATTATCTCTTCTTGTTTGATCCCCTTGGCTCTGTGTCCAAAATGTTCATCCTCCCATTTCTCCGGCCACCCTTGTTAGTTCATTAGTGAGGCTTAACCATCACTTGATTGGCAGCCATTAGATCTGACTTGATTTCAAATCTGCACTAGTAATGCTAGATCAGTGCCACTGATTATTGACGGGGTGTTGGTGGCATCGAGTTACTTGGCCTTCATCACCTTCTTGGTCTGTGTTGGTACCACCAATGGATGGGTAGGAAGGACCGAATTGATTCTCAAAGGTGTCTAGATATTGAAGCTGGTACCACCGGCTTTGTTGTTGATGTAACTAAAATAATTAATCTTCATCCTTGATGCTCTCTGGACCCTTAGTTGATATCACAGAGTATCTATCTCGGTGGTGTCAATGCATTTCTCAATAGAACCCAATTCCCTCTCAATAGTATTGATGCTCTTTTTTTTTCTAGGCTTAAGGTGTTAGTACCACCGATTGAGATTTTGGTGGAACTGAGTTGATCAGTAAATATTCAAATTGCCTAAAATTAGAAGAACAATAAAATAAATCTAAGAAAATGATTATAAAATCATGTATTACAATAGAAATGAGTGCTTATTGATTCATAAGTGATTTACATACTAATAAATAGAAAACAAAGTAAAAACAATATCATAATGAGAATATTTGTGCTTAAAGAACTAGAAAATAGCCTGTGAAGAGAAACATAGAATCAATGAATAATCGGGTGGCCATGCTCCATATGGATTATGAAAACACATGTATGTTCAACAATATATGAGTTTGATAATTTCTCACAATACATGGATTTATATTTGGATACTCATTTTACTTCCCTACTTATGAAATTAGGGAATTTATAATGTCACATAGCAACTATATTTTTTAGAGTTTTAATGATTAATTAGTAAAAACACCATATTTTTAATCCAATATTTACATGCAGAAGTAGCAATATGTTAATTTTGGTCATCATAGGTGCAGACATCCCATATTGTATTGCCTTGTAAGGTTCAGACTTGTAAGTGAATGAGGAGGTTTCCATCATCCATTTCATCTCCTCAAGCCATACTTGTTTGACATAACATCCTAAAACCATAACAAACCCATAAATTAGTTGCACAGTTTCACTTGGACAAACTATTTGTGTTATAGGATTACAGAGACCATTAAAGCATTTACAAATTTCCATCCTAGAAAAATCAAATGAATACTTGAATATCAAAAGAATTGCATAGTAGGCATGCATATAAAACATACCTATGCAATTCAATCAAAAAATATTTTCACAACAACCTCAACAACTCTGATCAATTTTCTTTAATTGATCCAGTGACAAATTAGAGACCTGATGTAGGAATGGATCCATACAAGCATGTATATTTATGGTAAAAAATTATATATATTGATTAACTCTAAACATCTCACTTTGATCTTTTTCAAACTTTGAAAACATGTCCCTAGGCCCCTAGATCTATAGAAGGACACCTCCATGGCCTAAGTCGAAAATTTTGAATCCCAAGACAGTGAAGGAATTCTAGAGCAATGAGTGCCCCTGATGCAAGTGGCCAACCTCCCTCTTGATGGTTATCAAAGTTCCCTAGACACTAGTGATCTCCACACCTTCCCATAGGTGAAGCATGCTAGGAAAACATCAACCAACAACCACCAAACCTTGGGGAGAAGCAAGGAAATAGAAACAATGGTCAAAATGTATCCTATTTTCTTATTTTTAAGGAACCATGAAAGGCATAGGGATACAAGCATTGGAGGATATTTTTTGTCATTGTTCCTTTAAAGTAGAATCATACCTTACTTAATATTGTTGACATGTTGCGGGTTACCATAGTTTTAAACTACTATGTAATATGTATCATCTCTTATGCTTATTTCTTCCCCTAGGATAGGAAATATTGCAAAATCATGTGTATAAGGGTGCCTAATACCTTCTAGTGCATAACATAATGCCTTACCCAAAATATTAGATCATAGATTTCCTTGATTTTTAGAATTTTTCATCTGACTTTCTAAGTTTTTTAACATAGTGGAAAATTGATATTCCATGTTTTATACGCCCAAAAAATGGGACCCTCCAGGGGGTGTAGTCCTCTGAATGTCTCACATAGTGGTGACTCTATTGGGGATTGGTGGTATATTTGATGTCATTGTATCTTCTCTTTTTCTTTCCTTGTACTCACACTTAAGTAGGGATCCTCTTACCCACTTAATTGGCCTCACTCTTATATATAGGAGGTCATGCACTCTCTTTTTACTTACTGGAAAAACACTCCTTCCTACATGGTATCACATGTAAATTCCTAACCCTACCCTCTCCCCTTCTTTTTTCCTCTCTCCCTACCACCCAAATGTGATAGTTAGCCCTAACCCAGTAGTAGTTGCCTCCTTCCTCTCCCCCCCCGCTTCATGCATGTCTCCTCATCTTTCTCCTTCCATTAGCAAGGCCAACAAAAGTTTCATCGGTGCCACTACAGTCCATCCCACATGCCCCTATCCTCCCTGGTCTGCCCCTCCATCCCTCCTTGTCGGGTGTAGTAGAAGGCGCGCACAGGAAGCATGTCACATCCGATGTGTTAGCGGCGGCCGACTACCCTCTCTGTGGCCATGACACTATTAAGGCCATACAAAGGAGTTCCTCACTCCCCCTCTCTTCTTATGTGTTAGTTATTTACTTTTTGTTATTATTTCATAGAAAGAGAGAGATCAAAAGACCCCATATTGAATTATAAAGCACTAAAAAAAGAAGAAGAGTTACAATTTGTATCCTTCTTCCTCTCTTTGTGGTTCCAGTAACCTACATGGCTGAGTGTATTCTTAAAAATTAGGGATTTTATGTTCATATATCCTACCATACCATTAATCTGGTAGTGCTTACTATTTTCCTACCATATCCATTCTGATAATGTCACTCCTCTTTCTATCAAGTTTCATTCTGGTAGTAGTGCTTTCTTCCAACTGAGTTCCATTCTAGTAGTGCCTCTCCTCTTTCTATCGGGATTCCATTTTGTTAGTATTTTCGCTATGTTCTTTGTAGTGTGCTATGTTATGGTACCTTGGTATTTCTATTTTGTTCATTTTATCGTGCTATATTTTGGTACCTTTACTCTCTATTTGTGTCATGCTTCTTATTCTGGTACTATTATTGTCATACCATAGGTGACTCTACCAAGCCACTGCATACTGTTATCTATAATTATATGCCCCATATTATTATTGTTAAACTCAATGATGACAATTTTCTACTATGAACAGATGGTGTTTAGACATTTCTAGAATCAAGGGGTAAACTCAAGTTTATCACTGAGGATGCCCCTGCCTAACATGTTACTGCCTAGACTACAAGCAATAGTCAAGTTCTCTCCTGGATTTGCAAGTGTGGTGAACCTGATGTTGCAGTCAAGTACATGTGAAACAAGTGCACAAAGACAATGTGGGACAAACTGAAGCAATTGTTCACTTAGGAGGACAACTGCTTTCGCATCTATAATACTATGCACATGATCTTTTTTGATCAGTAAGGGGTCATCCCTTGTCAAAGTACTATAATGTAATGAAGGATATGTCGAACCAGTTGATCTTCTTCTCTCCAATAACCTCTATTTCCATTACTAAAGAGAGGGAAATTCTCCTCACTAGGTGCTTTCTCAATGTGCTTTATCCTCATTTTGTTGTTGTTCCACAATTCCTCTTGGTTGGTGCAACCCTTCCATCTATGAACCAAGCATATGCATGCCTGGTCAAATCTAAGATGCTTACTCCTTGCATCTCTCCCACTGCTACATTTGAACTTCCACCAACAACGACTGCGTCTACCAAAGTCCACAGTCATACACGCAACACCCAAAGTGCACTTATTATGGCAAGTTGGGCCACACTAAAGATGTTTGTCACTCAAATAATGGCTATCCATCACACAATGAGAAATAACATGGTAGGGGATCTACCCATGTCATCCAAGCACCTAAAACATCAATCAAGCATCTACCATGCCAACTGGTCATTCATCTCCTCTATCACAAGCATCTTCTCGAGATTCTCATGTCTCATTATCAAAAGAGGAGTATGAATGCCTTCTCCAAGCCACATAATATTATGGAGATTTTCCCCTTCACAATAACATGATGGTATCAACCTCTTCTGATTGGTAAATCCATGATTTACCTACTTTCAATTCTTTTTTTCACCTAGACACCTCTCCTCAAGTTAACTTTAGGGCATCCATACTTACTACTAGTTCTAACTGGATAGTGGATTTGGGTGCTTCACAACATATGACCAGTATGCCCCATCATCTAACCACATCTAATTTGTTTATCCTTCACTCATCTTTCACCATGGTGGATATATCTATTAAATGAGTAAGTCGGTGTGTTAGGATTCCTATCTCTTCTAAAACAAAGTTGGTTGTTGTCTACTTTGTTATGAACTTTCCATACAATCTAATGTCCATAACAAAAATTGTTGATTCCCTTCACAATTTTGTATTCTTTGGTCCATTTGTCTTTATTTTATAATATTGGAGGAACTTGATGATGGTTGTGAAGGGAATATGCTCTAGTAATCTTAGTACTTCTATGCCCACTTTCAAACCTACCAACCGTTCTTCTAGCCTCCACGCCGCCTTAGCTGCATCTACATCATGATGATCTACCTTTAAGCTTAAAGCATTAGATAGTTATTTATCTTCCTAATCTTCTATTTCTTGTAATGCATGTCAGATAGGAAAACACCATCGTATGTCCTTCCTAACCCATACCTATAAACAATCATCCCATATGTTTGATTTGGTTCATAGTGACTTGCAGTCCGTTCGGGACTACTAGCTACAATGGCTATAGATATTTCCTTACATGTGTGGATGACTTTTATGGAATGACATGGATTTATTTATTTCAAACTCATGATGAAGTTTTTACACTAATTAGCAAGTTTTACAAGTTGATTTTGGTTCATGTTTTTGCTTCCATTAAGGCTTTGATTGGTTTGGTGTAAGTCATAAGTTTTGTGTAACTTATTTTCTGAGAACTCTAGTTTAGTTTCTAGAACTTTAGTTATATTTACTTCCATGTGATTGGTTTGTTGAAAGTGTAAATATAGAAACCAATTTAAATATGGTGTTGATTTATAGTGTGTAATATATAGTAAGATAGGATGGCAAAAAATAAAGACAGAATCATATCTATGAATAATCATAATATTTTTTAACCACAATAACCTCAACAAGTAGTCATGATGTGGTGGTTGCTTCTTTAAAAATATTTCAATGTGATTTAATTATAATTTTAATAAAAAAATTGGTTTAAATCACATCACAATATTTTTATTTCACTTTGTATGTACAAAATACTGTAATAATATCTACATTTTGTGTTTGTAAATATAATTTTTTATCATCATCATTTCATAGAATGTACAACAATAATTTTAATATATACTTTGTACACACTTATAGTTAATTATCATTATTCACATCATATTGTATGAATATGAAGAATAAAAATATGTTAGATAAATCACATATTTTGTCACATGGTGCAATGTGATTACTTTTTCATAATGTTCATATATTTTTTATTTTATAGACCACAATGACAATGGTAATTGTAGTGTAAAATATTTTTCATGGTGTCGCCTATAGTCTATAATACTTATCATGTTATGATTTTAGCAATAAAACATATGCATATTGTGAACATTCCTAGTCATAAATATTTTACATGTGTCATTTATGAAGAATGAAAATATAATTGTACATGCGATGTTGTCAATTGTTCTAGAACTCATTTTCCACTCTTTTTAAGAGGGAATTCAGGACACTATTATGCATGTAACTCTATAACTCCAATGGAAGTCACGGAACTCAAATTCCAACACTTACTTTAAACCAATCATAAAAAAATATTTTAAGAACTCCAGGGGTCAGCTTGAAACACCTGTAAAGAGAATGATGTATATATATAATTAATGAGCTATAAATAAGATTGATATATTTCGATCATATTATCTAATGAGACTATATAATACCTGAGCAATACATTTGATATCCAGTACGGCATGTTTGATAATCATGTGCATATATCGCATGACATAGTATCCACATGCCCATCCGTTGTCTTGTGTATCACACTATAAATTCAAACATACAAAATATTAAAAAATACAACTAATTAAGCATTGTTCACATAAATAATATATACATATATTGCAGTCGGGAACTTACTTTCATGTTCTTCCAAATTATTGGCTGGTTCTTTTTCGTGGGGACCTTTCCTCCAGCCTTTTTGTACTCCTCAAAACCCCTACATGTTAATGTAACACGGAACATTGCAATTAAATAGTAATGTAATAACATATGTTAACGGATATGAAAAATGAAATATTTCTCACCGAAATATTGCCATTTTCATTATGTGTCCAAATCTTGTATTCAATTTACCCCCCTTAGGATCTAGATAATACACAGTGAATGTCTTGGGGGCAATAACCAATAACTCCCAATGCTTACCCCTAGAGGAAAAAAAGTTAAAAATTAATAACTCAAAATCCACAATAAAATGTAATTTTCTTAAGTCCAAATTATAATAAGCAAAGTAAACTTACTCTACATTGAATGGAGCCATTATCACCGTCTTCTTTTTTACAGCAAAATTTGAAAAAGACTCACAGCAGTATTGTTGAACTGATGTAGGGTCTTTAGCTACTAGACTAATCAAGGATGGAATCAAAAACCCTACATGTTCGAATCCAAAATCTGCACATATGTTGTCTAACTAGCTGCAAAATATGTATTAATTACGCATGCATTAATAAATAAGAAACCAGATCGCCAGATCATACACAAGGTATATGGATGTATAAAGAATATCTCACCTTATCCATAGCTCTATCACAGATGTATTTAGCCAATCATATCAAAACAACTCCAATATATCTTGTATAAATAGTTTTGTTTCGTATGACTGACCTGTAGAATCTGAATTAGAAGAAACAGTTATAGGGGAGTTTATATCATGTTCCCCTAATCATACTGCCATACCCCTACAGTTAGGACCTAACGGGACATGTAGGTCCTATGGAACCCAACTAGGTAATGCAGGAGGTGGAAGTGGAGGCCTAGATGTTGTGGGTGTCTTATTTTTAACCAGTATATATATAATTTCAGATCAACTGCCAGCATATACACACACTAACAATTGAACGTAATGTAAATTTACCATACCTTATCAGTAAAGAAGACATCCACTTTTAGCCACAATATCACTCTGCCTACTGCCTCACCAAGTGTTTCACAATTTGGGTGGGCATATGGTAGTGGAAGATCCATCCACTGGGGGAATATATGTATCGGGCTCACCCGAATCCAACCAGCTGGTACTGGAGACCCGTGACATGTTTCCCCTGGTAGGGATGGGTAAGCCGACGCCTCTGCCATGACATATTCTTTACTTTTTAGACGGCATGGCTTCAACCCCTACAAATTTTTGTGTAAAGAATTTTATATACATATATACATATCATCTTTTTTTGAAACGACTACAATTTCATATATACGTATCATCTTGAATTAAAAAACTAGTTACTATGTCATAAAAATACTTACAGTGGATGTGCTAGGTGGTGGTTCTACATGATTACTCCCAACCTCTACAGTAGGAGTAGGAATAGAGTCTGCAGTAGGTATTGTCTGGTAAGTGGCAGTCTGAGATGCCTGCCACTTTTTCATTGCTTCTTTGAGTTTCCTGTCAAATAGCTTATCCACCTATACATGGATAAAAGAAATGTCAAATTCTAATTTTTGAATTCTCTTTTACAGTAACATTATAAAGAAATAATATGTTACCTCTTCTTGTGAAAGTCCCACTTTTGGGACATGTTTGCGTTGGGATGACCCAAAAATCGATTTGATGCCCACGCCAGCGCCTGCAGCCCTAACACGTCCAGGATGCTCTGGGTTACCCAGAGCAACTGTCAATTCATCCTTTGTTCCCTCAGGGATGAACTTTCCTTGTTTCCTCAGTTCGTGCAGCTCCCGCTAATCGCCAAAACAAAAATTTGTACTTAAGTAAACAACACAAATAATCAATATTCGAATGATTGCTGTAAGAGTTGTATTTTACCATTTTTGCAGCCGCCTCAGCAGTTGCGGCCTTAGTTATTTCTCCCATCTTATTTTTCCTCCCAGTTATCCAGACATCATGGCGAGGTAGAGGTGTGCTACCTATGGTAGAGGACTCCTGAGTAGAAGCAGACTGAGCAGCAGTAGCCTCAGCCTGTAGTCTCTGGCGAACGCCTGCATACCCCTTTGGACCCATTCTGTGGTCATGCACATTCAGTGCATGCCTTGATCTTTGTGCCTCACTGAGGGCCTAGTTAGTATGCAAATTAATGATTTGGTTAGTAACACTAAATGTTAATCTTGAATAAGTGAATAAAACATATATTAATTAATGAGATTGAGACTGACGCCTAATACCTTGAATTCATCAGTTTGTCTTGAAGCGACAAACGCATCCCATTCTTCTTTGTCCAAGAAGTTCCACTGTTCAGTGGTTGTCTTCTTCCTCTTGTCGGCTTCTTTTATGTATTCTCTGGTGAAATTTGTCCTATAGTTCCTTAGGACTCTCCCACAACGTTGCATCACGCATTTACGATGCAGCTTTTCATCCAATTCAAATATACTCTGCAAAATAGAATTGCTATTAACTAGTATCCAAAAATTTAGTAATCTACAAAATAGAATTGCAAATCAATAATAACTCACGCATAAATCCCTCCATATTAAATCTTTCTTCTCCTTAGAAACTTTATGCCAAGAATCTAAGCGACAACCGCAATGGCTACGAGTAACAAACCCAAGATATGAAATAAATGAATTGTGATTCACACCACATGCATTTCCTGCATTATCGAAATCCACAACAAGTTTGGGTCCATTGCCCTTTTGCGCAATTAACTTCTTCATCATAGTGATGCCCCTTCTCTTGTCAACTTTTTGGTGTTGTTGATCAAGTGCCTCAAGTGCTTCAGATGGTACCTGTGCATCATCAACCTAAAATTTGACAAAATAATTCACATTTACAAGATATAACTATAAATGGACATATATATATAAATATATGATATATTTTTAAAACTTACATTGTGAGGCGGCGCATTGATGTCCTCACCCTCACGGTAGTCATCAGGAGAATGGTCAGTCATTTGTAAATTCACATTCAAATTGTAAAGTTCACATTGTAAAGTAGTAATTCAAAGTGTAAAGCTCACATTGTAAAGTTCACATTATTACAACAAAGTATATATCACAACAAAATTGTAAAGCTCTATGATCAAAGAGAAAACAAGTATATATTACAACAAGTTTAGGGTCTAGGGTTAACAAATACATGTGATGTCATTCTTATATATAATAAATGTACATGTACCGCCTATCCCATCCTTGAACACCTAATCTCACTAGTAAGTGTATAATGTGTATTGGGTTTTCAAGAAAATTTCGGCAGCATTTCCCCGCTGTTCTCCAAGTACATATGTACTTAGAGAACAAACGGGGAAATGCTGCTGAAATTTTCTTGAAAACCCAATACACATTATACACTTACATCCTAAGCGAGATTAGGTGTTCAAGAACAGTCCCAAACCGGGGACTATCCAAGATTTACTCCTAATGAGTAAATCTTGGACGGGTTTCTAGGCCAACAAATAATGTGTTGTCATTCTTATACCTAAAATCCTAGTTCTTCAAGTTAGGGTGATTATTGATGTCTTTAAAAGCATGATTGGCAATTTAGGGAAAAGTTCATCATTTACATTCCAAGCATGTCACATGTGTGCATTACAGTTCATCATTAAGCAAGAAGGGTGATTAGGATTCTCACCAAGAACGGGTTTTGATTTTCTATACAATTTTATAAAAAAATGCACACGTATGCATATATATACTATACTTTTTGGAACCTTTATACATATCTAAACACCCTAAATAACCATACTAAACACCCAAATACTTTATAACACAACTATAAAACAATGATTATAGCTAAACTATTAAACAATAGACTTGTCACACATAAAACACCCTATACAACTATAAAACAAAAAAGTATTAAGATATGCATGATACAATAACTATTTTGCATCACATTACAGTAGACTTATCATTGATACCTTACTAACTTATTGCTACATTTACATATCATCACTTGATCAAAAATTACAGCAGTACATTTAACCAAAGTATGCATTCTAAAATCTAGCTATGTCATGATTAGTTACATGTAATTTACTTGGATATACAACAGTACCCGATTACTATGTCTTATATATAGAATGTATGCATATTAAATTAACTAAGGCTTATCATAGAACATGATTAGAACATTAAGTAGATGATTAAATCATAACAAAATAAGTACATAAATAACCAACAGCAACCACGGTCATGTGGGATGGCACGGTCGTGGTTGTGTTGGCCAACCACACGGCCGTGTTGGGTAGCACGGCTGTGTGGTCGGCCAACACAGCCACGGCCGTGCCAGCCCACACGGCCGTGGTTGCTGTTGGTAAGGAGAGGGAGAAGGAAGAAGAAGAAGAAGAAAGGAGGCCTACTGTTGGTAGCAGCGTGGAGAAGGAGAGGCACCGACGTCGAGCAGAGAAGGAGAGGGCGTCGGCAGAGCAGAGAAGGAGAGGGCGGTGGTGAGGAGCGGCGGAGAGAAACTGCAGCAGCAGGCGGCAAGCGGCGCCAGCGAGGAACTGCAGCAGCAGGCGGTGGCGAGAAACTGTAGCAGCAGGTGGCGAGTGGCGCCGGCGAGGAGCGTCGGCGGAAGGGAGAGCAGCAGGCGAGGAGCGGCACCGGGCGGAAGAGAAATCCTCGGAGGACCAAACCCTGAGCACAAGAATGAATGAAACAGAGAAAGGGGAAGAGTCGAGCTCTTTTGCGTGATTTAAGTTAACATTAGGTGTCGGTTTTTTAAAAACCGACACTGAATATTTTTATTGTCGGTTTACAACAAAACACCGACACTAAAAGGAGGTGAAAATTTTCGCGGTTAATAGCGCAAAAACACAACGGCGTCGGTTATTGTCACAAAACCGACGACTAAAATTGTACAAATTTTTGTCTCACAGAAAAGCTTTAGTTGTTGGTTCCTCCATTAAAAACCGACGTTGTATGTCAATTTTTGGAGGCAATTTTTTTCACTGGAAATTTTATTTTTGGCAGTTACTTTTAGGTGTCAGTTTTTTAATAAGTAATCGACACTTAATAAAAGCGGTACCCATGTCTGGTCGCCCTTCATAGATTGGATGTCGGTTTATGTTATCAACCAACACTGTAGAGTTTAGGTGTCGGTTTATGTATACAACCGACACCTTGAAAAGTGACTTTATAAGCCATTTTTGTAGTAGTGAAGAAAGAAGAAAGAGGTTGAAGAAGTCATGGATCTTGGTGTATATGGAGTAATCCTCCTATTCAACTGCTGTAAGACGTCCTCCTCCTTCTTCCAAGGTGCAAGGGCATGGGATGATGGTGGAATAGGGTCAAACACTACGAAACTAGGATTTTGGTGGTGGAAATGGTGAAATGAAATAGAATGGATGTGGAAATGGAGTGAAAGGGTGGAATGCAAAAATGGGGATCTAGGAGGTGGTAGAAGGTAGATAACCTCATGCTCCAGCCACCACCTTGGTATATATAGGTTTGGGGGAAGCAATAGGTCAAGTAGGGGTAAAGTGGGAAATGTAGTGCAAAAGTAGCTAGGTTTTGGTGGGTAGTACGATCGTGGTGGTCACCATGGTTGTGGTGGAGTAGGGTGAGAATGGTCATGGTGGAGTGGAATGACCGTGGTGACAAATGAGGAAAAGCCACAGTAACTTGGTCAAATATATACATGTAGCATGGCCATGGTGGTCACCATGACTATGTTGGGGAAAGGGTAGCATGACTGTGGTGGTCACCACAGACGAGGTGTCTTGGATTGCTCTGCCCGTTCTTGGCTCCACAGTTTTTTTGGCTCTACTACAACATGGCCGTGCAAGGTGGCACAGTCGTTCTGGGTCAGTCCACCATGAACATTCTAAGTGGCATGGTTGTGGTGAATCCTGCTTTTCTTCAATGTGACTTTGTTGATTTTGGATGAGCCAGCACAGCCGTTCTAAGGTTCCACAGTTGTGTTGGTCTCTATTGTGACATTTTGACTTGATTCATTGGATTTTCTTGGACATCTTTGCTTCAGTGGAGCTTTGGCCACTAGGGGTAGGTTGACAGAGCATCGGACTTCACTTTAGGCCTCTCCAAGAGTAGAGAAACCCTAGGATCACTCCTTATCTCTCTTCCATCCAAGCATGGTCCAAATGCTTGAAAAACATGCAAATAATGTCCATAAGTGCATAATACACAAATATGCATATTAGGGGAAATAACATGTAATCTAATAGGTATAGGTGTGATTCAAATGCAATATGACACAAGATGAAGCCCTAAAATAGGGTTGCATCATATACATGTAAGTTGAAATGCATTTATAGAATTATATACCTATGACATGTTTGAATTGTGGCTATGTGAGTATAACCATACTCATTTATAAGAATATACATATCCCTTACTCCTGGAGGTGGGTCTAGATAACCTTACATACGATGAATGAACTTACCCTCTCCCATGTCGACTCTATTGATGCACTATATGTGAATTATGTTGTAGTAGAAAGTAGTACATGCAAATGTTTTAACACTAAACACAATAATGGTAATGCATGTTCTCAAAGTGACATGGTTCATTGTGGTTGTTGTTTAAAATCTTATAATTCCCACCCTCAATGCGTGGCCTAGATGGCCCTATTACTGGCATAAATCTTCAACCTAACATGCGAGAGAGAGGAATACCTTATCCTCTAACTTTTCTCATTAACCACCAAGACTGTGTCAGCTTCTTTATCTTAGACATTGTCTTCCCATTCTATGACTAATAATGAGATTATTGTTGTTATGACCTTGAATACCTGACTTGATGATATTGCATGAATTTCCATAGCTATGACTAAGTTGACCTCTTCCTTCCCTCATGGTGAACCACCATGTCCCTCTCATTATGCCTCATAGATTCTATAAATGTTAAGAAATATACTCTCATCTCCATTGTTGATGTCAACTTCTATAGTTTCGCATTCAAATTCTCATTAAATTTCATGGCCATCTCTTCATATGTATGGGCCAATTATGGATAGAATCTAAAAAAGATAAAAAAAATGTGCCCCAAAATCATTCACTAACATCATCCTCTAATGAAGATTCTCGAGCTATGCCATCTTATCTCGTCAGTATGACTATGGAAATTACATGACCTCAAGCTCCTTCCCATACTCTATGTATGTTATTACTTATCCAATCTTCTTCTTCTCGTCCATGGATACCCAATGGACAATATTCCCTATAAGGAGAAAGATTGCATGCTTGATCTTCTTCTCTTCTAGTATATCCAGAATCCTAAGTGTTTCCACAAGCTCTGTAAGCCTAACATCTAAATCAAGGAATATATGTTAGTCCAACATAATATGTTTCCCTGACTTTCTTGAACCTCTTAAAAGCCTTTCTTGAACCCCTATATGACTCAACACATTGAGATGAATCATGTAGTGAAGGAATATGTATCGTATCTATCTTATATGTAAATGTGAACATATATTTCCTTCTTGAATATATAGCCCAAATACCCAAGTTAAAAAGTACAATTGGATTCAGAGTAGACAGTGGATGCATCATAGGCCTCACGTCAAGTAGTCTCTACTCTAGTGCCCTCTATCACTCCTAAATCATAGGTGACACAAATCTACTATGTGCATTCTCTTCAAGTTTTTCTACTATATCTACATCACCATAAATAATTATATGTGGATAACATATAAGAACACACACGACATCCTATGTCCCTATAACACTAGGAAACTTAGGGTCTAATACCACCAAATCTGGAAACAAACCTTACAATCAGTGCATAAGCATGCCCTAAGGTCAGATGGACACATTGTGTGAGGAAAAACATAAAAACAAGCCAAAAAAATATCCTAACGAACATCATAAACTAAGATATCAAGGAACTATCTAAGTAGACATTACAACAACATTCACATATAAGATCCCATCAAAGGTCATTATGGTCATATTTCTATAGGTAATCCTACCATGTTCAACATAACTAAGATATGTCACAACCTATTTATACATAAGGTATTCATGCTCATATAAAAAAACATGAACATCATGTATAAGGCATACATACACAAAAAGCTCATAGATACACATCATTTAGTAAGACCTTGATGGGACATGAGTGTACATGGATAAATCTAAGACACAAAAATGCTAGAATCCCACCTCCAACTTACTATTTATCAAGTGAAGGGGACTCCCCACTACTTAACCCCTAAGGGTTGTGATGAGAACCTAAAAAGGATGGAAACCAAAATATTTAAGCCAAAGTCATAGAGAGAGATAAGGCACATGTATAGTATTCAGACTAGTATATGATACACAGATTTGAACATTTTATTTAACACCAAATTTTATAAAAACATATCAGAGTATTAGATAGAAGTATATACTAAAGTCAAGCAAAATGTATAAACCACACTACAATGTTATAAACAATACAATGTGGAAGCAATAGAATATTGCTCAAGTAAAGTTACACAGTTTAATTACATATTTTATAATTAAACCTTGGTAGTTGGTATGTACCACCCAATATACTATATTGTTCTTGTGAAGTGCCCTAGCCCACCACAGATGATCTTACGATTAACTAGTCTCAAATATTATAACACAACTTAATCCATGCAGGTATAAAAATTAAGGCCTCCTTGTTATGAGACCTACATAAAAACACCAAACTCATCTTAGGTACTTAGGTCATGAAACCTACCATATCACATGTTTATTATTGTCTTTCAATAATTATGTCACATATTTCCCAACCACACTGGCACAACTGCCATATACAATAAAAGATACGGTCTTGATAACACTCATATTAACTTGTGGCTCCAGGTCACTGAGAGGACCATACCCACCTGGATTATTAGTAACCTATACATATTTAACAATATACAAATCTAAATACCTTCTCATGGATCTCAATACTACCACAAAGATACAAGTTCGGCTTCCTTGATTTTCAAACACTAGGGAAGTTAAATGGTCACAGGGCATCTTACATCCTATACCATGCTTTACTGGTACTTTGCGGATTTAAGATATTTTTGGTGTTAATTACACCTTTATTTTACCTTACTAACAATTTGCACCATTAACTAGTTGATATATATTTTGGGTTAACTTAAACTTGTTCTTTTATAAGTTAAATAAAATATGAGTTGTGAATAATCAAGGTTTGAACCGTAGTTGGTATAGTAATAGCCCACACATGGATGCAGAGGAATATTATAGATATTTAAGGAATTAATTCTTGGTAAGGTATGCCCAGAGAGTGAACCATATGATGATTGGCATGGCATGTAATACAAAGTATTTGATTAATAATCATAAAGGCAGGCTTCTATTCATTTTGTCTCACTTAGTTATGAGATAATGAGAAAACATTGTGAATGTCTAGAGAACGACAATACTTAATGTTGTATGTCTTCAAGTACGTGACTTGAACAATGAGGTCATACATATTCTAAGAGTATGTACATTCTTATTATGTCCCTGGTCAGTTATTACTATGGAACGAAGATAGACACCAGTAACACTTGAGACTAGAGTGTGGGTTGGTTGATGATAGAATCTCATTAGTCATGATATATGATATCAAACCAAGCACACATTTACTTGTTAGAGAACATTGTATAGAACAAACCCACTCTGAGAGTGACACATGGAAACCATCATTGGTAGGTATAGTCATCTCTCATAGTGAAGGTGGTGATTGTGGTTCTTAAAGCTAAAGTCACTACACTCATCACATGTTGTTCGATATACTTTGACATCATCAAATGTAACCATGAATAAGGATTGTCATAAAGGTGAGATTAGGTAGTTGTGACACATGGGGACTGATTGTGAGTGATGTAGATGGAATTTTTTATCCTAATGGAGTTAGATATCTCGGCCACTTGATAAGAAAGACTGATAAATGCATGCACATGAACATATGAATCAATATATGATATTGAGGTCAAATAGATCTCAGATAGTCTGCTCTAGGTTCAAGGAACATGGATTGAACATTATGAGGATGAAGATTCGATGCCTCGAGTTCATTTAGGATATCATAGACAAAGGTATAATACAATCACTATAAAACCTTGCACAAATTGTAGGTTGAAGTTGTTCTCCAACTTTCTGTTCACTTGGGTAGTACTGATGTGCGACTAGGCACCGATCTTTGCTGGTGATGTCATAAGCAAGTTAGGGACATTCACTGCCAACATGATACGGGGCCTATAGGGTTACACACACAAGAACTCATCTAGAAGAGTATTTTATCATGAATGATGATTAGATTGATAACAAAGTGGTTAGGTATTCAATTCAAGCAACAAATCAATTGATTGATTGTCAGCCGACCGACTCAAGTGTTGAGATAGCCATTTGGAGTGTCAAATTGATTAGAATTGAATTGGTTGAGTTATGAATGAATCAGGGCACCAACTGATTGGCTCACTAAGTGAACTGCACCTAGTGAACCAATCGGCTCAGCCATGCCAACCAAAGGTTTTGGTAACTTTCCCAAATTCATGAAAAAAGTTGATCGTTTCACTTGCTCAATTTGATTGGTGTAATGAATTAACATTTTACATTAATTGGAAATGAATTTCTAATTCATATTAGGTTAGGAAAACATAGTGGGATGATTGGTTTAGGCTACAAACTGATCGTCTTGCATGTGAGCCGACCATTTCAGTTGCTAACTGACTAGTTCAGTACTTATGGGTTGGGAAAATTCATGATCTTCTGGTGCTTCCCACTCCCACATAGATTGGGACCCAGACCCAAACCCCTCCTATAAATATAGGGGTACTAGGGAATTTTGTCCTCTATGGTTGTGGTAACTAATAGAGAGCCCGAGCAAGTCCTACCTCCTAAAGGGAGGGATATAAAGGGAGAAACAATTATGGGAGAGCAAGTTGGTGACTAGTACACCAACAGGAGGGACAACTCCTTGTTTGTATTACTAGAACAATACGAGTTCTAGTTGGTCTGTGTCAACTTCTCTAAAGGAGAGGAGACCTTTTCCCATCTCTATGAGGGCAACGTCATCTTACAGTCCATGGTGAATCCCCATGAGCCATTGTAGACGTTGTTTGAGTTTGTTGTTTGTGGTTAAGACTAGGAGTTGCAAAAACATCATCCAAGAGCAACTAGAATATAGTTTCACTGCAATGAGTTGTAGCACTAGACTTTCTCCAGGACCAGGTATAAACTTGTTAAACCATCTTTCATATTTTATAGTTATTGATGTGATCTTGTTGTTATGGGGAATATGGATAGTTAAATTTTACTATGTTTTAGCATAGTTGATATGATCTATTTTTTGGTTTTCATAGTTTATTTATTGCATATGATGTGATACTTAAATTGTTTCATATGTGTATCTGATCAAACACCACATAATCCCACTAATATACACATATATATGATATGATATATATGCAATTTACACACTTCGCACTAAAAGAGGTTTTGATGGTGGATGTGTAGCATGGTTATGGCCAATAACCCAATATTTGTGTGTGGTTGGATTGTTTTTTATTCATGTTATATCTCAGTTTGCATATAGAGCCTATGCCTCCTTCTTCCCAATGTAAAGTTAATTCTTTCCTACCTTTTCTCCCCTTAAATGTAAATTGAGGCTTATCTCTACCATGTAATAAGATTAATAGCAATAGGATAGTTTCTTTTCTTGCAATGACAAAGATTATGATCAATGTCAAGTGAGTTGAGTTTTTCATGTGATGACCCTACTGGCTGGAAGACCAAGGAGGGATGACCACAGAAGCAAAGAAAATGGTTGGTGGACCCAACCGATCATTTGGAGGTGTGCAGACATTGGTTGGATAGGAGGACAACTGATTGTTTTAGAGGACCAACCGATCATCGAAGAGGCGAGATGATCAGTTTAGGGGTTGAACTGATCAACTTGGATTTGCAAGCACATATCTACACCAATAGTCAGTTCATACATGTGATGTGATGATTGGCCTAGGTGGTAGTAATTCCTTGTGGCTCCAAGTAATTATTGTAGACATGGCCATAATCATCACTTTTTTTTGTTGCATGTTTACATTGTGGGACATATCATATGATGTGTACTATATATGTGGTGATTGGATACAATATATGTATATATATATATATATATATATATATATATATATATATATATATATATATATATATATATATATATAATCCAGCAATCAAATATATTAAGTCTAATATGCTTTCCATTAGTGGCACACATGAAAAGATTAATTGACTAAGCATGGGCATCCCAAGGATGGTGCACCATCTATCTCGTGGAAGTGTGATGGTAGTAATGTGGGCCCACCAAGCGGGGTGTATTATTATCGTGTCAACTTTTGGATAGGGCTTAATTGTGTGGTCTTGATGATATTAATAACTAGAAGCATGCAGATAATCATGGTAAATAGTTCCAACAAGTGGTATCAGAGCCAAGGATCTTCTCCAACAATCTCCCACGAGATGATAAGATGGGTGACAACCTACTTGGTTCTCACAACCTAGAGGGAGGCTTCTCCATGCATCCTCCGGTCTTTGATGGGTCCAACTTCCTCTATTAGAAGAAGCATATGTAGATCTACATTCAAGGAATGAACTTTGAAATGTGGAAGGTGATGGTCACACCCTACAATGAGCCAACCAGAGTTGTTGCAACATGGAGTGAAGCTACACTCAAAGAAGACCAACTCAATGCCAAAGCCATAAGCATCCTCTATGCAGCCCTCATCCCAATGGAGTTCAACCGGTTCTCATCTTGGGATACTGCCTATGAGATTTGGAACAAATTGTGCATAAACTATGAAGGCACAAAGCAAGTCAAGGAGGCCAAGATCTACATGTTGAACAACCTTCTAGAGAAATTTAAGATGGGCAAGAAAGAAGGGATTGTGGAGATGTACTCAAGACTCAATGTCATCATTAATGGGTTGGATGCATTGGGCAACACTTTGGATAGAGGTGTAATCAACTCCAAAATCTTGAGGACTCTACCAAAGATATGGGAGTCAAAGGTCACCTCCATTGAAGAAGTGAGGAGCCTTGGTGACATCTCAACCAAAGAGCTCATTGGTAACCTCCAAGCCCATGAGTCAAGGCTTGACAACAAGAACAAGAAGCCAAGAAAGAAGAAAAGGAAGCCAAGAAGATCAAAGATAGTGCTTTTAAAGCACAAGTAAAGGTGGTCATCCTTCAACAACAACTTTCTTACCGAACTTCTCCCTCCCCCTGTAGTGAAGATGATGGTCCAAGTGAGCATGAAGCCAACTACATCAAGGGAAAAGGCTTCAAATGAAAGCAAGCCTCCTCCTCCTATACTCCTAGATGTTATAAGTGTGGACAAAAGGGACACTACAAGAGTGAATGTCCCAAGTCAAGAAAGTCACACCATAAAGGCAGCTCTAAGAAGGAAGAAGAGTACAAGAAGGAGAATAAACACAAGAAGAAGGACAAGAAGGAAAAGAGACACAAGAATGCAGCTCATGCAGCTTGGGAAGCTTCATCTTCAAGCAGCTCAAGCTCCAAAGAATATGGAGAGTGCCACCTTGCACTCATGGCCTCTACTAGTGATGAAATTGGTGAGTTAAGTGAGGTAAGTGAGGTAAGTTTGCATGAGTTATCTAAGGAATCTGTTATTGACATGCTTATCTGTAACATCCCAGGATTTGAAGCCTCAGATAAAATGATCTTAAAAGGAATGATTGGACTACCCATATCACCAAGGTGCACCTCCTTTTCCGGGAGCCCATTACTAAATAACTCAATGGTTAAGCATTCTTAGCTTGTAGTACTAGGATGGGTGACCATTCGAGAAGTTGATCTTGCTTGTGCGTGAGTGAGATTAAAATGTGTAGTTAAGGCTAGTGGTGGTCTGTGGGGCCAGATGTCATTCTTAAAACTCTACTAGAGCCTTGGGTAGTGGGCCCAGACGTTACAAATGGTATCAGAGCCAAAAACCCTCTAGTAGGTAGGGCCCACATGGGCATGTGGCATGCCAGTCTTGAGTTGTGTGGTCCAGGCATGTTGGAAAGGGTTGTCCATGGTTGACGTAGCCACCCTTGTACTGGTATTCCATGATCGGGAGCTAGGTGTCTATGGGCCATTATGGGTCTACAATGAAATGGGGAAATATTATGAGGCCATATGGTTGAGCCTTGATGAGGACGTCAAGAGTCTAAGTGGGGGAGATTGTAATGTCCCAGGATTTGGGGCCTCAGATTAAATGATCTTAAAAGGATTGATTGGACTACCCATATCACCAAGGTGCACCTCCTTTTCTGGGAGCCCATTACTAAAGAACTCCATAGTTAAGCATGCTCAGCTTGGAGTAGTACTAGGATGGGTGACTAGTCGGGAAGTTGATCCTGGCTTGCACGTGAGTGAGATTAAAATATGCAGTTAAGGCTAGTGGTGGTATGTGGGGCCAGTCGTCATTCCTGAAACTCTACTAGAGCCTTAGGCAGTAAGCCCAGGTGTTACATTATCTTTACCAATTCATCTTTTTATAAGTGTAAATCTAATAGAAAATAGTTAGGAAAAATAATTGATGATCTATATGCTAAACTTGAAATTCTTGAATTGAATTAGAAAACTAATCTTGAGAGTATTGATAATTTGCAAGGGAAATACATTGATCTTGAGCTCTAATACAATGGGATTGAAGTTGAGAATGGTATCTACCTTAAGAATATTTAAAAACATAAGGAAGAAAACCAAAATTGCCTTAAAGAGCTTGAAATAGTTAAAACTAAAAATGTTGAATTCAAGCCCCTTATTGATGATTGTTGAGAAGAAAGAGATATCTATCTTAAAGAAATCCAAATGCTTAAATTTTAAAATGCTAGGTTACTTGGTCAAGTAAATGATCTATCTTCTAGACCTTTATTTCCTAGTACTAATGTTGCTTCTATCTCTCTTGAAAATGATTCATATTTAACTAAAGCCTTATGTTTTGAGGCTGATGTTGTGCATGCTAGGAATGACATGGCTAGCTTTTCTTCTACTATTATTTATTTAAATAATGATAACCATAGATTGACAGCATCCCTACAAAAATTCCTCAAAGAGAAGAACTCCCTAAATGAAATGCTTGACCATTCTACCAAACAAACAGGTACTAGTGGCTTGGGATTTGTAGGGGGGGCATCAAAGGGAAAGAGCAAAGCCAAAGGTAAGAAAAAGAGCAAGGATACCTCTTTCTTCATATGAGAGTCTTCTAGTAGTAAGAATCTTATGGTTTGTTCTTATTGCAAATGTGATGATCATTACTCTACTTATTGTCCTTACAAGCCTAAGGGGACCAACCCAAAGATGAAATGGGTCCCCAAGACAACTCCGGATCCCAAAGTTTGAGTTGGGAACTGACATTCTCCTTTATTGTAGGAAAAAGGAAGATGGATTGTTTATATCGGCTGCACTAAGCATATGACAGGTCATATAAGCCATTTCAACAACTTCAAAAAAAGAAAGGAGGATTGGTCACCTTTGGGGACAACAAGAAAGGTAAAGTCAAAGGTGAGGGTGATGTAGGTGAATACTTGTGTATCGAGAATGTTCTCTTTGTGGATGGCCTACATCAAAATTTAATTAGTGTTAGTCAACTATGTGATAATGGTTACCTTGTGTTATTTACTTCCTTTGAATGCTTGATTCTAGATTCCCTATCCTACCAAGTTATATATAAGGGAACTAGAAGTGGTAATCTTTATGTTATTATTCTTGACTCTACTAAGCCTGTTGTTGGTAGATGCCTAGTAGTCAACTCGTATGATATTTCTCTTTGGCACCACTGGCTTGGTCATGTAAATATGCATCAGTTGAAGAAGTTGATCAAAAAGGATTTGGTCAAGGGACTTCCCAAATTGGATTTTGAAAATGATGAGGAATACCAACCTTATACCCAAGGAAAGAAAACCAAGTCCTCCTTCAATTCCAAAGGAGTCCTTAGTACTAAGATATCTCTTGAGATTCTTCACATTGATCTATTTGGACCAATGAGAACTCAATCACTTCGTGGTTCCAAGTATTGCCTTGTTATTGTCGATGATTTCTCTAGATATACTTGGACCTTATTTCTCATTTCTAAAAGTGATACGCTTGATGTTTTCTAGAGCATTTGCAAACGAGTTGAGAATGAAAATTCTTGTCGCATTGTTTCCATCCATAGTGACCATGGGGGAGAATTTGAAAATGGGCTTTTTGAATGCTTTTGTCAAGAATCTAGTTATGCACACATTTTCTCTTCTCCTAGAACACCTCAACAAAATGGGGTTGTAGAGAGGAATAATAGGTCTTTACAGGAGATGGCTAGGACCATGCTTCTAGAGTATGATACTCCAAAGAAGTTTTGGGTTAAAGTTGTTAGTACCTCATGTTTTGTGCAAAACTGTGTTTTTACTCATCCTACTTTGAAGAAAACCCCTTATGAGCTTTGGTGTGGTAGGAAGCCTTCTATTAAGTATTTTCATGTTTTTCTATGTCCTTATTTTGTTTTAAATATGAAAGATCCTCTCGAAAAGTTTGATCAAAAATCTTACAAGGCTTTCTTTCTTGGCTATAGCACTACTATCAAGGCTTATAGAGTTTTTAATATTGATATTGCTAAAGTAGAAGAAACCATTAATGTTAAGTTTATTAACACTAACCCCTCTATTCCCAAAGATATTGTTCCAAATGATGACGTCGCAGGTGAAGTAATTCCCATTCTAAAAGAGCTCAACATCACCCAAAAAAGGAAAAGAGGTATCCACTCAAGAAGAAGAAAAGAATGATGGAAAGAAGGATCCAACCCCCCAGTTTGCTAAGAATCATCCAAAGGAGCTGATTTTAGGTGATCCATTTGAAAGCGTGAAGACACGTGTTGCATTCAATAAAGAACAAGCCAACGGTGCCTTCATCTCACAACTAGAGCTTAAGAATTTCAAGGAAGCTCTTGGAGATGACGAGTGGATCCTAGCTATGCAAGAAGAGTTGAAGAAATTTGAAAAGAACAAAGTTTGGACCCTAGTGCCAAGACCAAGTGATAGAAAGATCATTGGCACCAAATGGGTCTATCGTAAGAAGCTTGATGAAAGTGGCAAAGTGGTAAGGAACAAAGCAAGGTTAGTGGCTCACGGCTACAATCAATAGGAAGGTATAGATTTTGATGAGACACGTGCATCTGTAGCTAGACTTGAGTCCATTTGTATGTTGCTTGCCTTTGCTAGTTATAAAAACTTTCTTCTGTATCAAATGGATGTTAAATGTGTGTTTTTGAATGGTACAATTGAGGAGGAAGTGTATGTTGCACAACCCCTGGTCTTTGAACATGATATTTTACCTAACCATGTTTATTTATTGCAAAAATTTCTCTATGGACTCAAACAAGCACCAAGGGCTTGGTATGAGAAATTAAAGAACTTTTTGTTAGATCATGGGTATATCATGGGAAAAGTGGGTTCTACCTTATTTCTAAAGCACACTTCTAACAATTTTCTAATCATACAAATATATGTTGATAATATCACTTTTGGTGGAACTAACCTTGATCTTTGCAAAGAATCAAGTGATCTTATGTAGAGTGAATTCGAGATGAGTATGATGGGTGAACTCGCGTTCTTCCTCGGCTTTCAAATCAAGAAAACTAAAGATGGGAACTTCATCAACCAAGGCAAGTACACCAATGAACTATTCAAATGCTTTGGGATGGGGAACACCAAGCCGATGGACACACCCACGTCAAACACCGCCAAACTTGACAAAGATGAAGAAGGTGAGAAGGTTGATGAGAATCTCTATAGAGGTATATTTGGAAGTTTACTTAACTACCTCTAGACCTAATATAATGTTAAGTGTTGTCTTGTGTGCTCGATTTCAATCAAATCCTAAGAAATCACATATTATAGATGTTAAGAGGATTTTAAGGTACTTAGCCAAAACCCAAAATTTTAGACTATGGTATCCCAAGTCAAGGAACTTTACTCTTACAGCTCATAGTGATGCTGATTATATAGGGTGCTTGATTGATAGAAAGTGTACATGTTGCACTTGTTTCCTCCTAGGACCATGCTTAGTGTCTTGGTTCTCCAAGAAACAGAGCACAGTGGCATTATCAACCACCGAGGTTGAATACATTGCAGCCAAGAGTTGTTGTGCCCAGGTCCTATGGATGAAGCAAATGCTCCAATACTTTAACATTCATTTTGATTCTTCTCCTATCTATTGTGATAATACTAGTGCAATTAACTTGTCATGTAACCCTATCTTGCATAGTAGAGCTAAACATATAGAGGTTCGTCATCATTTTCTCCATGATCACATTGCTAAGAAGGATATCTATATCACACATGTGGACACAGAAAATCAGTTGGACATTTACCTAAACCTCTAGTTAGAGAGAAATTTAACTTTATTAGATCAAAATTGCTAATAACTACTTTTCAGCATCGGTAGTTCTGCTCATTCCTTCCCATAGGAAAATGAGCTCCATGCTCTTGGTATGTCTTGGGATGAGCAGAATGCTCATTGTCTTGATTGTGGTTTCGGTTCCTCTGCTAATGAAGAGATGCTAGACCAAGATGATGAGGAGGCTACTGATGTTGATGAGGCTGCTGGTGATGACGAGGATGATGGTGTTGCTTCTAATGATGATGGCTCTAGCGGCTTTGTTGGTGACTCCAGTGATGAAGGTGTTGCTGCTACACCTTTAGATGAAGATGATGACTACGAGCATGATGCTTCTGATGTTGATGATGATGATGATGTTGTATACATAGATAGCTTAAATGTCTAGTTGCTCTTAGTTTTTAGTCTAGTTGTTTATCATATATATCTTTCTAGGCTATTTTGTATTAGAAACATTTGGGCACATATTTTGAGTTGTACTATTTTAAAATCTTAACTATCATCATTTTGGCTTGTAGTTATTTTATGAGAACTTGCTTTCTGGGTTGAATCTTAATTCAATGCACAATTACTCTTTGATTTATTATATCTTATGAGTTGGTGCCATGTTTTACCATATTTTGATTATGACTTAGATTGTTTGTTTCTCTCATCTCTATTTGGTGTATGCTTTGAGTTTGCATGTTATGCATGTATGTTTGGTTGTTCTTGGAGAAGACCTATTTCTGTGCTCTTCTACCCCATTCCTTTTTGATAATTTCAAAAGGGGGAGAGAAGTTCAATGTTTTGAAGCTCGACCATATTGCTTTTATTACTTGTGTGATCTTTTTCTTATTCATTATATGTTTTATCATGTGACTTGCTAAAGGACCATATTGTGGCATCCAACTCACATAAACAAGATTAATTAAGCAGAAGTGATCATTTGCATTGGATTACTGAAAATCACTAAAAAATTAAAACCTTTTTCAAAGAGATCCAATCATAGGAAAACTCTTTCAATAAGAACCAATGTATTACATTTACATCTTGGTTCATAAGTACATATCTTGTACTATCTATTCTCGAGGGTTACAACATCAACTGCCTTATTAAAAGTTAAACATAGACAGCATAAGAACCTCGAGGCATTAAGCCAAAATCTCAAAATGATTCATTAAAAGCACTAACTATTAACTTCGAGGACCTGAGAGTACAGAGACGACACATAGGACTTCTATCTACAAACACGATAGACAACACACTCCACCTGAGTTGTTGTTGTTGTACCTGCTGCTACTGAAGTTCTTCCTCTGCAAGATATTCTCAATCTCCTCCGTGCTCGTCCACCTTAAAAAAATGTTGGATCCCACATGGGTGAGACAGTTGAAAATTTCCTCAGCAAGAGATATAACTCTCTGCCAGAAACATTATTATTGCAGTTTATAATATAAATCTGAATAGAGGATAAGCAGTTTATATCATTCTCATCTTTAACTATTGAAACTATTTGTGATAGAGCAGTAAATCATCTATTCTCTTTATAAGGAATAGAAAGAACATGTATATTATTTATCTATTGTATTAGCTCAACATCTCATGCTTTTCTCATGATACTCATTACTCTCATATGTCATCCATGACTCTTTCTTGTTTCTATCTTATGGCCTTAGCCAATCTGCTAAACAGATATTGGTTTATACTGGACAGGAGATTGTACATGATCATGTCTTATTTAGGCATTAGTCCATACCAATCCTATATAAATATTCCAGGCATTGGATTATACCAATCATGTGCAACTAGTACGAGAATTGGACTTATATTGTTCATGTGTATCCATTCCAAGTATTGGACTATGCCAATCCTGTGCAATTATTCCAGGTATTGAACTATGTCAACCCTGTGTAATTATTCCAGGTATTGAACGATGTCAACCCTGTGCAATTATTCCAGGTATTGAACTATGTCAACCATGTGCAATTATTCCAGGTATTGAACCATGTCAACCCTGTGTAATTATTCCAGGTATTGAACTATGCCAACCCTGTGCAATTATTCTAGGTATTGAACTATGTCAACCCTGTACAATTATTCTAGGTATTAGGTTATTACCAATCCTGTGTAGTTATTCTAGGTATTGAACTATGTCAACCCTGTGTAATTATTCCAGGTATTGAACTATGTCAACCCTGTGCAATTATTCCA
This sequence comes from Alisma plantago-aquatica, assembly GCA_963693085.1. NCBI lineage: Eukaryota > Viridiplantae > Streptophyta > Magnoliopsida > Alismatales > Alismataceae > Alisma > Alisma plantago-aquatica. The sequence continues at coordinate 860,141,698 of OY856410.1, read as the reverse complement.
GGTATTGGGTTATTACCAATCTTGTGCAGTTATTCCAGGTATTGAACTATGTCAACCCTGTGCAATTATTCTAGGTATTGGGTTATTACCAATCTTGTGCAGTTATTCCAGGTATTGGTATTTGACCAATCATGTGCAGTTATTCCAGGTATTGGGATTTAACCAATCCTGTGTTATTATTCCAGGTATTGGGATTTAACCAATCATATGTTATTATTCTAGGTATTGAACTATGTCAATCCTGTGCAACTATTCCAGGTATTGAACTATGTCAATCATGTGAAACTATTACAAGTATTGAACTATGTCAATCCTGTGGCATTATTCCAGGTATTGAACTATGTCAACCCTATGCAATTATTCCAGGTATTGAACTATGTCAATCCTGTGGCATTATTCCAGGTATTGAACTATGTCAACACTGTGCCATTATTCCAGGTATTGAACTATGTCAATCATGTGACATTATGTCCCATGTCTGTTTACACAGCACTGGGTACCTCATTCTTCTACTGACATTTAAACTTTGGTCATGCCATTATGCTCAATCACATTCTTTATGTAAAATAAGTATCCCTCTCTTCTCCACACTTGTATAATCAAGGTTCCATCATTATTATTGTATTATTTTATTATAATTATTATGTTATTAGGTTTCCCTTTTTCTTGGTTTATTAAGAACATTATCATCTCTTACAGTGGGCTTTTATAAATATCTTGGTACCTCCCACTAGGTAACAACTTGCTCATATGGTTCACAAGGCCTATTAAAATATCTTGTTACCTCTCACTAGGTAACAACCAATCTCATGGTTCATAAAACACATTACATCTTAATGTAATGATTAAGACAACACTCTTTATATGTTACTCATCCAAGTATGTTGGATTTGTGATGCATCAAGGGATATCATTCTTAAAGAGTTAGATGTGATATTTATGATCTCTTGATATATCACTTCCCTCAGCACTTTAAACTTACTTGATTTTATTGATTTATATTGTATTAAGGTATTTCTCATCTTAATTTTTCCATATATTAACCTATCACCTTTACTATGAAGTGCATAGACCATAGAACACACATAAGGATTGTCCAACTATCTTCCATGATAGGGACTCATCTCAGGTTAAGGCTTTGCTTGTTATAAAGTTACCTATAATCAATCACTATTCCATTATTAGGATTAGGTTTCCCATACCATCACCCTTTATTAGGGTTTAGGGTTTCACATACTATAATACTTCATTAGGGTTATGATTGCATGTAGCATCATCTTTCATTAGGCTTTCACATCACATTCCCCATAAATAGGGTTTACTATTCATCCCAACTAGGGTTTCTCATGGCATCATCCTCAATTAGGGTTTCTCATGGAATCAACCTCAATTAGGGCTTCTCATGGAATCAACCTCAATTAGGGTTTCTCATGGAAACAACCTCAATTAGGGTTTCTCATAGAATCATCCTCAATTAGGGTTTCTCATGGAATCACCCTCAATTAGGGTTTCTCATTTCATATCAATACATAAGGGTTTTACATCACATTACCCTAGTTTAGGGTTTCATACACTTTACCCTAAAATTAGGGTTTACTATTCAACCCAATTAGGGTTTCACCCTCCATTCCTATAATTAGGTTTTACCTTATGTTACCCTGAATTAGGGTTAGGATTCATTAACCTTCTGGATTAGGGTTTCATGATCTCTTTACTGAGGATCATAACTTAATCACCACATGATTAATACTCATGTAAGAATTCCTTTATATCATCCTTTCAACTTGATTAGGTTTATATCAACCCTTCAATCAAGTATATATATACAACTATGGTTGACAAAGTGTACTGAGACATTGCTTTCATAAGCTTATAGGGATTAACTCATCTAGGGTTACCAATTACTTAGTACCTTATAAGTACAACCCTAGTGATTATCTTTGGGATAAATCAGTAACAACCATAGGGTCATTTTATCTTTCATCACTTTAGGTTTCCAATTAACTTAGTTACATTGAAACATCCAAACATTCTTGACCATTCATACTCCAAACGGTTTGAAACCGTTTAAGAAAAACAATGATGAAAACGTATGGACAAGTCACACTTGAAACCACTTGGGTCTCTAAATGGTTTGAGACCGTTTGATCCCAAATTGTCTTGAGACCATTTGGACTCAAACGGTCTTAAGACCATTTGGTCCAAACCTTCTCAAAACTGAATGGATCAAAAAGGTCTTCCATCACTTAATCAATTCAGGATTTCAATCATTAAATCATCTATCAATTGAACCACTAATTTATTCTTCCATTGGACTATTGAATCACCCTTCAATTGGACCTTCAATTAGGGTTTTAAACCCAATTGAACTAGGGTTCATAATCAAGAAAACATCCATTAGGGTTTTGAAATCAAGGAACCATCAATGGTTGACATTGTGGAACTAGTCCAATTGAAATGATTGGGTCATCATCAAACCATGACGTGACCTGACCTCAAATAGTCTTGAGGTCGTTTGGATGACCTCCAAATGGTCTTGAGACCGTTTTCCCCATTCATCATTGAAATTTGTGAAATTCAATTAGGGTTTAGATCATCACATTGATCACCAATTGAACTATTGATTGCATTTCAATTTGCTATTTCTTATCTTTCAATTACTCAACCATACTCAACCCAAGACCTCCAAACATTCTTGGTTGACCTCCAAACGGTCTTGAGACCGTTTGGGTTAATCAACCCAAAATATTAAATCAATCACTCGAAATTTCAGCATTTAACCCAATTAGAGTTTCTAATTGGAGGATTGTACATATATTGAATTAATCAATTGGATCCATTAGATCATCAGCCAACATATACTAGGGTCCTAACCTCAAACGGTCAACCCATCCAAATGGTCAACCCTTCTAAATGGTTTAGGATCCAAACCTCCAAACGGTTTGCAACCAAGGTCTTAAAAACCATTTTCCTAGGATATTTTTGAGGTGTGCGCTTAGGATGATGTCATCATCATCAAGCTACAAACCCACGAAACTTGTTGTAATTTCCATGGTGATTTCATCAATTATTCAAATAAAATTTCTGGAATGAAGAAGGAATCAACAATTGATAAATATATGGAATCAATAATAAAGCTTAAGGGTTCAAGTTATAAAACCCGCCTTCAATTGAGCTCCAAAATCCACATCTTTAATGGTGGAAGAAGCTTTCTCAACTATCCCAAGCTCCTCCTCAAGCTTTTGGGTGAAAAGAAATGGCTAGGATTGAAGATTGCATGGAGAAAAGAAGAAATCCATCATTTATTTTCAATTTCCACCATGTAATCAAGGTGAAAAGAGGTCAAGAAGCTTACCAACAGGTTGTGGGACGTCCTCCTATTGCTCCAAGATCCCTAGGTCATTTTTGCAAGCAAGAAGTGAAAGTGGATTTGAAATTCCCCTTTCAAGCTATGGATAAATGAGCTTATATGCATTTTTATTAAAATTCATTTTAGGAGAGAGAAAGTAGGGATTATCTCCTCCATTTTCTTTCCTATTTCTCCCTTCCCTTCCTTGGTTACGAGGCTATCTCCTTTGCCTCTTATTCCTCTCAATTATCCATGTTTTAAAGAAAAGCAAATTAAGCACCTTAACCCTTATAATAATAATATCCTAAAGTTAGTGGATACTTCTTTTTCTTTTAACAATGTGAGTGAGTTATCCACTTCCTTTAGATATTTTCGTGCCTTTGCAAGGCACACGGTCGTCCATTCTTTTGCAAAACCATTCCTCACCTTTTGGTTGAAGGGCTCTTCAATTAATATATTTATTTTTGCATTAAATTGAAGTAAAGTTCCAATTAAGCTTAAATCTTGATTATTTTAATATCAAGATTATCTCTCCTCCAAAGAGATACAAATGAGACGCCCCTCTCATTTTATTTGCTTTACATGATGCCAAAAAACATTAGGAACTATTTTGAAGTGGTAATTTGCATATTGAACCCTGGGTTTTGGGTAATTTGCACATTACACCAAAACTAGGTTTTAATGCACAAACATTGCTTTATCAGCTCTTTCTTGGTACTCAGGCTACCACAAGCCATACATCTACATCATCTTCATTATCATGATGCTTCAACACATGAGGAACATCTTATCATGTAACATTTGCAATTTAACCCCTCAATTTGGGTAATTTGCACTTTAGTCCAAAATAGACAAATCATTATTTCAACATTGTTAAAAAAGGACTAAAATTGAAACATAAAATTCATCTTGAGCCTTAATTACTTTTCAAAAGATAATATCAAGCATATAATTATCTTTCTTAAACAAAACACCTAGGGTTAAGGCATAACCCAGGTCAAGGATGTTACACATATAGTACATATGTGTTATATTGCTTTGTGTAGATAAACTAACTATGTAGGTTAAAGTAAGCATAGATTGAGGGGGAGCAATTCACATTGTTCAAATCTTAAACCCCCTTACAATTCACAAGGCAAAGGTATAACTTCAATATCCTTTTTGATATGATTGAGGAATGGTTTGTCTTGTCAAAAAGGGGGAGAATGTTGACTTAAGAGTAATCCCTTGCCCATAGTTTGATAATGACTTAACCATTTCATTCCTATGTATCTAATATATTTGGTCAAGATTGATTTCAGGATTTAGGTACATTAAATGGACCAAATTATACAAGCCCTAGCTTGTTCAAGTTCAAGTCAAATGCAATGCAAGTGTGCAATTTGGGATATCACTCCAACTGACCTTAGAAGAATTTTGTAATCACTTGTATTGATGATATGACTTGTAACTAAGATGAGAAAAATATCAGGGACACTTAATACCAGGGTTTAATCACTCAAAAGTCAACTTAGAAAATTTGTCACAGGCTATTCATCAGTCGAGTTGGAAACTCGACCGATCCTATGATGGATTTTATAAAGATGATCCATCGGTCGAGTTGTTTATTCAAAGAACTCAACCAACCGACTCATTGAGAAAATCTAGTTTTGGCTCATCGGTTGAGTTTACCAGAACAAACTCGACTGATAGTTTGAAAATTGGCTTTGTCTTTTAGTTGGTCGGTCGAGTTACCTTTATTGAAACTCGACTGAATGTACTGTACGGAAAATGCAGAAAAAGTGATTATAACCATTGGTGAATTGTTTTGGGTGAAAATAGATCCATTGCATTGTGGAAAAAAGATATATTTAGACCCTAAGTGATCCCCAACTCAAGGGAACACCCCCATCTATAAATAGGACCCCTTAAGTTCATTCCAAGTTTGCTCATTCATGCTATTCTAAGTCCTTGCTATAGTTGAGTGTGTTGCAACTCCTCGAGCCCCTTTCTCTTTCTAGTTTACACTTCATTTCATGATTATGAGTGAGATAGGCCTATTGTAAGAGAGATACACCCTTATGTATGTAAATCTCTCATCTACTCCATCTTCCCTACCCCCTTTCCTCCATGAAGAAAAGGTGAAGCAAGCTACTCTGAGTGAAGGTGCAGTTGTTGTTGGTCTTCTTTGATTTTGAAAAAGAGATGAAGAGCTTCTCTAGGAGAAGGAAAAGGTAAAAAAAAGATCCAAGAAGAGTAGAAAAGTCCTTGACGGCGGAAGACTTGTGCTAGAGTGGGTAAAACCTTGGAGAAGGCTGAAAACTCTTGGTAAAGTGGGTAGGTCCTTGGTAAGGTGGAGTACTCTTGGTGCTTGGATGGGTAAGTCCTTTGGTGGTCTTGTGTTGTAACTCTTATTGGTGATAATATAGAGAAAAGCACTTGCAAAGTCCTAGAGGTCTAGGTAGTGGACTGACTCTCTCCTAATTTGGAGAGTGGAACCACTCTACATCACCTTGTCAAGTGCTTGCTATCAATTCCTCTCATCCTTTCTATGCTTGTTAGTTAGAACTTCAAATTGCACTTAAGATATTGGTTTCAATTTGATATAATTTGAAGGTGTAATCTATCTTGTGAGAAGTTTTGTAGCTCTATTCACCCCCTAGATCCCTAGATCCAACAAAAGATGGACAAGGCAGAGCAAGAGTTGTTGAAGCTTTAGTCTATATTTATTTTATATTATCCCAATGGGCATGTAATAGAGTTAGTTGAAATACTATTTCATATGCCAATAAAAATAAACATTCACTTTATGCATCTTTTATGACAAGGATGGTAAATCAATAAAGTGAGGTGTTAATGTTTCTATTTTAAAAGATGTGATCTTGTATGGCAATGCCCAACTATATAGTTATCTTTATATGAAATAATCTTAAGATGAATGCTTATACCATAAATACCAAAGGATTATAATTGATAAATCAAATAATCTTTAGCATACCATCAACAGATATGTCGATAGTATCGATAGGTAGCAAAATTTGTCGCTTACTGGTATTGACAGCTGTCGATGGCTGGATGATGAGGGCCCAGATCGTCAAAGTGTCGATGGTAGTGACGGGGTGTCGATACCATCAACGGTGCCCTCAGATCGTCGATGTAGACCATTCATGGAGACATGCGGATCGTTGATGTGTCTGTCGATACCATCGACTAGGTGTCGATAGTATCAACGCCTATGAATACTTTTGATCCTCATGAGGGTTTGGCGGTGCTCTTTCTGATGGTGTGTCGATACCATCGACCAGGGTGTCGATGGTAACGACTTTACTGAGAACATTCCATCTGAATATCTCCAGACATTTTGCTACCATCGATGACTTGTCGATACCATCGACTCTCGACCATCTTTCTGCCTATTCCAGTGTCGATATCATCGACAAGGCCGTCGATAGTATTGATGGGATGAAGTTTCAATGGAAATTTTTGTTGTTCCAAATTCGATACCATCTACCCAGGCATCGACGGTATTGACCGTTTCCCAGCCTACACACTCAAAAAACATATCATGGTATCTTTTTTAGAGACTAAGTGCTAAATTAATGAAAAATACCTATGAATATGAAAAATTTAAAGAGATAACCATGTAATCTACCAAGGTTGGGTTGCCTCCCAACAAGCACCTCATTTAACATCTTGGGCTAGACACAATCATGCTCCTCATTCCTCTTTTAGTGCCATGAGTTTGATCTTATGCACTTTCCTTGTGTAGTCTTCCCCATAGTAGTGCTTCAACCTTTGACCATTCACCAAGAATGTTCTCGCACCATCTCTCATCATGATAGCACCATGGCGTCGCACCTCCTCAACCACAAAGGGTCCACTCCACTGGGATTTCAATTTCCCAGGATGCAACTTCAATCTCGAATTGAACAATAGCACACTATCACCCTTCTTGAAAACTCAAAATTGAATGTGGCAATCGTGTATTTGCTTTGTCCGTTCCTTTTAGATCCTAGAGTTCTCATATGCATTCATCCTTAGCTCATCCAACTCATTGAGCTCTAGCATCCACTTTCTCCCTACATCATCAATGTTCATGTTTATCTTCCTTAGTGCCCAGTGTGCCTTGTGCTCTAACTCCATTGGAAAGTGACAAGCCCGCTCGTAAGCCAACCTAAAAGGTGTGGTGCCTATAGGTTTCTTAAACGCGGTCCTATATACCCATAGTGCATCCGGTAGTAGTGCACTCCAATTTTTCCTGGAAGAGGCCACCGTGTGTCCCAAGATCTTCTTGATCTCCCTATTGGACACCTCCACTTGGCCTTGCGTCTACGGGTGGTATGGGGTACCTACATTATGCTTGACCCCATATTTACTCAATAGTGCAATGAATTTATTGTTTGTGAAGTGAGTTCCACCATCACTTATGATCATCTGTGGCACACCAAACCTACAAAAGATTTTCTCTTTCATGAACCTACACATTACTGCAACATCGTTAGTCCTTGTGGGTATTGCCTCTACCCACTTCGAAACATAATCAACAACAAGCAAGATATATAAATTAGAATTGGAGGACACAAAGGGTCCCATGAAATCAATGCCCCACAAATCAAATACCTCCACTTCTTGAAACACATTGAGGGGAATTTCTTGCCATTTTGAGATGTTACCAACCCTTTGACATGAGTCACACCTCCTCACATAATCATAGGCATCTCGGAAAAGTGTGGGCCAATAAAGGCCACTCTCTAATACCTTAGCCACCATCCTCGTGCTCACATGATGACCGTCGGAGGGCAATGTATGATAGTGACTGAGCACACTATCATATTCACTCTCGGGTGCACACCTACATAAAATTACATCCCTGCACTATCTCAAGAGAATATGGTCATCCCAAAAATAATATCTCAAAGAATGGAAAAACCTCTTTTTCTCTTGGTAAGTCCAATCATTTGGGAGTTCTTTGCATGAAAGATATTTCATGATATGCGAAGACCATGGGTCCTTATATTGAATAGAAAGGATTTGCTCATACAGGAAGGTCTCAGTAAGGGGTAAGTTAGTATCTCTCTCATCTACCTACTCTTACCAAGACAAGTGGTCCGCAACAACATTCTCAATGCTGCCTTGTCCTTAATCTCAATGTCAAATTCTTGCAAGAGTAGGATCCATCTAATGAGTCTATGTTTGGCATCTTTCTTTTCCATTAAGTACTTTATGGTGGCATGGTCCATCCATACCACAACTTTAGTACCCACTAAATATTGCCTAAAATTTTCAAATGCAAAAACCACAACAACCGATTCTTTTTCTGTGGTGGTGTAATTAAGTTGGGTGTCATTCAAAGTCTTAGAAGTATAGAAAATAATTGTGGGTTTGTTCTCAAGGCGCTGCCCAAGAACGGCCCCCACAGTAAAATCTGATGCATCACACATAAGCCCAAAGGGTTTACTCCAATCTGGCATTTGAACAATCGGTGCGGAAATTAGCTTTTGCTTGAGAACCTCAAAGGCATGCATACATTTGTCATTGAAATAAAAAACCACATCCTTCTCAAGAAATTCCGATAATGGCTTAGCGATTTTAGAAAAATCCTTGATAAAATGGCGATAAAACCTCGCATGACCAAGGAAGATCCTCACCCCTTTCACCGAGTTTGGTGGGCATAGTTTGGAAATAACCTCAATCTTCACTGGATCTACCTCCACTCCCTTGTTAGACACCTTGTGTCCAAGCCCTATGCCTTCGCTAACCATCATGTGGCATTTTTCCCAATTGAGGACTAAATGTGTGTCCTCACATCTTTATAGCACCTTGTCTAGATTATATAAGCACCCATCAAAAGATGCACCGTAGATAGAAAAGTCATCCATAAAAACCTCTAGACAACACTCTACCATAACTGAAAAGATAGCAAGCATGCAGCGCTGAAAAGTGGCTGGTGTGTTGCACAAACCGAACAACATACGACGATATGCGAAAGTCCCATAAGGGCAAGTGAAGGTAGACTTATCTGGGTCCTTAGGGTCTATGGAAATCTAGTTATAGCCGGAATAGCCATCCAAAAAGAAAAAGTAAGATTGGCCATCCAATCATTCTAAAATTTGATCAATGAATGGCAGGGGAAAATGATCTTTCAAAGTGACAGAATTTAAACGACGGTAATCAATGCAAACACGCCACCCGATTACCAATCGGGTGGTGACAGGCTCGTTCAAAAGATTTTGAGTTACTATGATTCCCCCCTTTTTAGGGACTACCTGTGTTGGGCTCACCCATGTAGAGTCTAAAATAGCATAGATGCTTCCCGCAGAGAGAAGCTTGATCACCTCCTTCTTGACGACCTCCATTATGATGGGGTTGAGGTGACGTTGCGGCTGAATCACATATTTGGCTCATTCAACGAGCCAGATCTTGTGTTGGTAGAGAGTAGGGGTGATCCCCTTGATGTCAAAAATTGACCACCCGAATGCACCATGGTGATTCTTCAACACAATCATCAACTGCTCTTCCTCATCGACACTCAGATATGCCGAAATGATCACTAATAGCTTTGCATCAACTGCTAAGAATGCATATTTCAAGTGAGGGGACAATGGCTTTAGCTCTAAATCCAGTGGTCTGACCAAAGAAGATTGAAGCGGTGGTGGCAGCGGTCCTTGTTCTTCATAGTGTGTGGCATAGTAGCAAGGAAGCACTCAAAGCATCTTCACACATTCTTGCAATGACGTGCTTCTCATCCAATCATCCATGATGTTGAAAAAGCAAGCTTCGAGAGGTAATTGTGGGTACAAGTCAAGCATGGAGACTGCTATAACATCATCCTCACTAGACTGTGGGACTTCCTCTTCTTCATCATTGGGATAACCCATAACTTTAACAAGAGAAACCACCTTTGTTTGTTCCATGATGTCCACAACAAGTGTTCCCTTATCTACCTTTGTCATGACGTGAGCCATATCAAGAAATGATTTCCCTAGACAAATGGAAATGTTGTGATCAAAGTATCTAATTTTTATACATTGTCCTTCCTCCTGTAATGATTGTGAGTCAACTGGCATCTTTATTTCAAATCTGTCATCTGCTATGCCCATGGTTAGTTGACCTCTACCCATTTCCAGAATCATGTCAGCTATAGCCTGGAAGGGTCTACCTAGAAGCAACTCATTTCCTTGCTCATCTTGCATTTCCATCCCCACAAAATCTACCAGAAACACAAATTTGTCCACTTTGACCAGAACATCCTCACAAATCACATAAGGCCTTACAACAGAATCATCTACAAGCTGGATTGTCATGTTACTCCTCCGAGATTCTTTAAGACCAAGTTTCTTGAAAGTGGAGAGAGTCATCAAATTGATGCTCGCTCCCAAGTCACATAGTGCTTCACCAAATTTCACCTTTCCAATGTAGCATGAAATATTGAAACAACCCAGATCTTATCGCATTGGTGGCAATTTTCCCAGAATAAAGGCGTTGACATGCTCCTTAAGAACTACCACCTCTGTGTTAGGAATCTTCCTCTTCTTTGTAATTAGATCCTTCAAGAACTTACCATAGGAGGGTATCTGCTCAGTGGCCTCTAGTATAGGAATGTTGACCAAAAGTTTCTTAAAGCTATCCAGGAACTTCTTGAACTGTTCATCCACCTTCTTTGCTTTTAGACTATTTGGATAAGGAACCGAGACAGTCTGTGCCCTCTGATGTGGTGGCACATAAGGTGTCCTCATCTCAGTCTCTTTATCTACAATGGGATCCTCTATGGCCTTCTCTGCTTCATCCTCCACTGTCTCTGTGACTACAGCATCCTCCGTGGCCTCACTTGTGGCTTCTGGATGTGGTGTGCTTGGTTCATCGGCCTTGGAGTTTAAAATTTTCTTTCCACTCCTCAACAAAATTGCTTTAGCTTGGTGATTTACTCCTAGAACATCAGTATTCCATAGAAAACCCTGCTGTGTTGGCCTCTTCAAACTTGCAATTTTGGCTGCCATCTGTGTAATAGACGTCTCAAGCGTCCTCATCTGTGCCCCATGACTCTGCAAAGTCTGGACAAATTGGTTCATAAATTCTCCTTGAGATTTAATTTGTTTTCTGAAATTGCTCAACAACTCTTGATTTTACTTTATCACTTGGTTGAGCAACTCATTACTCTTATCTTCTACACTGGGTTGTGGCATCTGATCCGAATCCTGCAAAAAGTTATATGGATCATTCCAAGAGAATTTCTTGTCCTTTCTCCATGAATAATCATTATTCCTATAACCATGTTGTTGATGCATGAACTTAGCATGTGCCTCATCATCAGATCCTTCATCATCTTTTACTAGCAGTCTCTTTGCTATCAGGTCCATCTTCTCATTTAATTATTTAATTGCCTTGGATTCCCCTGCGATTTTGACCATCTCTAGTGCATCTCTTTCACCCCAGGATTGCTTCTTAGTTGTGTTCTTTAAAATTTCTCTGTACTTTGAGCCTTTATTGTTCAGAAAGAAACTTGTCCCTAATGAGTCCAAATTACTCCTGTCGTGTTCATTAAGGGCAAAATAGAAGATCTTTGCCTGAGTTTCTAAATCCAGCCCATGATGTGGGCATTTCTGCAACATGATGTTGAAACATTCCCATGTCTCTGCGTATGTTTCGCCTCCCTACTGTCTCAAATTATGAATCCTCTTCACGAGATCATTTGTCTTCTCGGGTGGGAAATATTGTTCAAAAAAACTTCAATCATCATGTCCCACAATTCCACATACTCATCATCTAGGTTGTATAGTCATTCCCTTGTGTTTCCTGCTAGAGAAGATGGAAACAATTTCAGATAAATTGCCTCCTGTGGAAATCTATCCACTTTCACCATATCACAGTGTTCCACAAAGGTGTTGATGTGGGCAACTGGGTCTTTATTCTTTAGCCCATGGAAAGCATGCGACTTGACCAACTGGATCAGCCCTGGGTCAATCTTGTAACTAGGTATGTTGATAGCTTGTTTCTTGATTGGCCCCTTCTGCGTAGAGGAAGAAGAAGCTTTAATCTTTTCCCAAATGGTCTACTCCTTGGCCATTGTGAAAGTCTCAAGTTATTCTTCAACGTCTTCGGGTGGTGTATTTATCTGCTCATCTTTAGATCCCGAAGGTGGAACCTCAGTTGTCGACTCTGCGTAGTCCGTACTACGCGTCTTCACCATGCACTAGTACCTGAAATGTGGAAAATCGAGTAAGTACAGTGCTAGATGAATAAAGAATCTGAAAGATAAACAACTAATCTCAATAATTAAAATTGCAAATAAAAAGAAAGAGTGGCCTAGAGTGGCCACTTGCAGCACTCGTAGTGCCCAAATTTACCATTTCCCCAACAATGGCACCAAAAACTTGACATGATTTTATCGTGCGTATAACGCAAGTGCACGTATCAATGTAATATAGGCCTTGTGAGGCCTGAATCAAACTCAGGGAAATGTAAATTTTAGTAGACTACTACTAACTGGTCACGATCAGCTAGACCGATGGGAAAAATGAGTTTGATTTTGACAAAGAAAATTAAACTAAAAGAAAGAAAAAGTGAATGATGATTAAATATTTAGTTTAATCAAATTAAATGGGAATCCTTAGGATTGTGATTTCACCACGAGGTCTCACTGCATGCAAACCTACACAATTAACATAATTCATTCTCTTTCCCTGATTATGGCCCGTAGTCAGAATTGCCCACTTCCACGATACAATTCACTACCTAGTTCTAGGTTAGTTCCACGACAGTAGTAGCTTATACCCTAGATCTAGGTGCTTTAATTATTTCTCTGAGTATCCACCATTAATCGTACATTACCTTGTCTAAGGAATTTATTGATTAATGTGTTAATCGTGCCTTTTCAACCACTAATCCTCCGTCAAAAGTAATTAACGATATTAGAAATTGACTATGGTGATCAAGCATAGTAAACTGCAATGGAAACACGATAACATATCAAGGGAAAGTAAGACAAATTATGATAATCAATATAACATTGTCATACAGTGATTCCCTAGGCTACTCCCGGTCCTAAGGATAGAGGGGATTAGCCCCGCATGTTCATTTCAACAATACACATGGAGAAGAAAGAGGAAGACATGTGGAAATGAGAGAAAATATGATGTAACCCCTGCAATAGAGAATATACGGGTGATCATCGGTGTAAGATGCACGATCTACAGCCTTCCAGAGGTGAAATCATCTGTCTGTGGCTCTGGAATCTCCCGGGGTGTATCTATGGGCTCTGTTCTTCGCTCTTCTCCTTCTGGGACTTGTGCGACTGAGTGCAACGTCATCCTTAGGTCTTGGCCGTCTTTTCTTAGGTATAGGCATGACTTACGGCCGCCAAAAGATCGCACCCGTTCGATCATGGCAATTCTGGGTGCAACTCTGATCTGATGGCTTCAATACCATCGCTGGGGTGTCGATGGTATTGACACCTTAAGGTGCACTTATGACACTAAAAAGAATGGAATTTGTTGCTAGAACCTGGTGAACTCTCGATACTATCGACAGTGTCATCCATAGTATCGATGGGCTTAACTTAATTTGTATTGAGATGATCTTGAGATCATCGACGACTTTGGTCAATGGTATCGACTTGGATGCTCTCCCTCTAGCCTAGGTACTGACGCCATGTAGATGGTATCGACAGAGGCGTTGATGGTATCGACGGGTCCAAATATACAAAGTACATGAAACAGAGAGAGGAACACAAATCAAATCCAAAAATTCTGATAATTTATACAAAATAAGATAAAATAAACTAAATTTTATGGATATAGTGATTATAGGATAAAGGAATATGAAATCATGCTATTATAGTCATAAAATGACACATAACTACACAAAACTAGTGTGAAACCATGCTATAAATGTGACTCAAATTAACTGCATCAATATGCAATTGGGAAAACATGGAGAAATGACTAGTTTGGGTTGTGAACCAATCAGCTCGCATGTGAGATGACCATTTCAGTTGCCAACTTACCGGTTTAGCACTCACAAGTTCTAAAAATTCATGATCTTTTGGTCCTTTTCACTCCTACATAGATTGGGAACCCAAACCCTAACCCCTCCTATAAATAAGGGGTATCGGGGACTTCCCCAGAACACAACTCAATTGCCTCTGACAATTGTTGTCCTCTCTAGCTGTGGTAACCAATAGAGAGCATGAGCAAGTCCTACCCGCTAAAGGGAGGGATAACAAGGGAGAAACAATTGTGGCAGAGCAAGTCGATGACCAGTACACCAACGGAAGGGACAACTCCTTCCTGTTTGTTCTACAAGAACAACATGAGTTCTAGGTGGTCTGTGTTGACCTCTCTAGAGATGAGGAGGCCTTTTTCCATTGCTAGGAGGGCAATGTAAGCTTGCAGTCTGTGGTGAGACCGTAGGAGCTGTTGTAGACGTTGTTTGAGTCTACTATTTGTGGTGAAGACCAAGAGCTACATAGACACTGTCCAAGAGAAACTAGAAGATAGTTGCACTGCAATGAGTTGTAGTCATTGTACTTGCTCAAGGACCAGGTATAAAGTTGTTAAAACATCTTTCCTATTTCATATTTGTTGATGCAATCTTGTTGTTATAGGGAATACAGATAGATAACATTTTTGTTTCCGCTGCCTACTCTCATCCCTAATTTCCCAACATTAATTAATACAAATTATCAAGTAATTACTTTATCAAACATTTTCTTTATAATTATAGATAATTTAATTACATATTCAACACAAAAATAATGAACCAAATTGGAGTTAAAATGAAGAAGTTATGCCACTTTTAGTCTTCACCCAATTTTACCATTGGTTGACATATTACAGGTGGGCCTTCTGACAGTAGGCTTATGATGGTGAGCCTTCCGATGGGTGGGCTTCTGATGGTGTAAATTGATGGATTGACTGATGGTTGACCAGCATAGCACCCAAACACACAATCACAAAGTTAGCCATAACTTTTGCTACACTTATGGAATTTGACGAAATAAGTTTTAGTTGGATTCATTTTTCAATCCTCTAAACAACCAAAAACTTAAATTCAAAAAAATAAGATTCAACTTGGTAATTAGTTCTTGAACATTGATTCTTCCTTCTCTTTTTGTTCACTGCTCAAAAATCCCTAAATTATCAACCAAAGGTTTTAGTTAACCTTTGTTCTTGTCTTCTACCTCCAACAGATCATCTTCTAGGCCAGAAAACATACTGAAGGGTTGTTTGAATGAGTTCTTAAGGTCTGAAAGCTTGTATCAGACAAGGACGAGCCAAATTTGGAGTGTAGCTAGGTCAAGGATAAAATCAACATGCTAGAATGTGCACAAGCGAGTGGAAAATCACAACCTAACCTTGATTTACAAGAAATAAACTTGAATATTGTTTCTTATGTGTTAATTATTATTAAATAATTGTTGTTGCAAAATTATTGTGTATGTTCAGTTGTTGTACAAGTTTCTATGAAATAAGGTAAATGAGATGATGTATTTAGATGTAGTGGGGAAGATGGGTTTTTCGTATTCTGGATCTAAAGGATCGGATTATGGTTTATGAGAATTAAAGAAGTTACTATTCTATCATATGAATTTTGTGTTTTTCATGCTAAATGATCAATTGACAAAGATAAGGTAATTGTTAGTAGAGAAAAAGATATTATTTATACAAATTAAATATCATTATATGATACATGCCATGGACACTGTAGAATCATTCACATGGGGCCTACGATGTGGGGATGAAATGCCTTTTCTGACTAGAGATATTTTCCAGATAGAGGTAAGTCAGAGTGCACCGGTAGGATGTGGGGTCTAGGCCAATAAGAATAGACTCCTTACAGTTTTTTGGTGCCCAACACCAACAATGGATGTCGGTGGTACCTATTGGTGCATTTTTCACATACTTGGATCTTTTGATATTTACAAGAAGGCCTAGTCTAACACTCTCACTTAGACTAATCACACTTCACTCGCAAGCACACGGGGTCGTGTTATAGTATATCCAAGAGGCAAAATAAGGGTCAATCTATAGGGAGAGAGGGGGCACTAGCGATTAGCTAGTGTGAGCTATGTTCCTAAAGTAGAGTCTAAGGTTTAAGGGTTTGATGGTTGATTTGGTTTGATGACACTAAGATGTAAGAAATTGAATAAGAAAGGAAGTAAGACAAGCAAAACCCTAAGTTAACTCTAAACAAACAATTCTAATTAACAAAGAAAACAACTACTTAAGCAAGATTACAAGACTACATTAGACTTGTAATTAAGGCACTAAAGCTACTAAATACCTAAACAACCACTACCTGGATTAAGCAAGCACAAAGATGCACCAAATACCCTAGAAAGGATTAACTAGCAAGAACAAGGTAATTGACAAAGGAATAATTAAAGAAATCAACTAAACTAGCATCAAATAGCTTAGAGAGCAAGATGGTTTTTAAACAATGTTAAAGATAGGTGGGCCATTTGGGGTGATGATACTAAGATATTAGTTGGGGGAGCATACCAAGCAAAACCTAATCATCATTCTAGATTTCTACACCAAACAATTGATCAAATGCAATGAAATTTTCCTAGACTATTGGTTGGTTATGGATAGAATAGAGTGTGTGAGGGGAACTACACCCTTACAGACCCTATCTAGCATTAAGAGGATCAATGTGACCAAGGTTTAGGTGTGATTTCAATTGTATTTGACTAATATAAGTTTCTAGGGTGAGAGTTCTTAGTGTAATTGGGAGCCAAAGGTAGGAATGGGGAGTAGAGGTAAGGGTAATTCATCTCACATTACTCACCATCTAGATTTTAGTAAACTCCTAAGAAATTACACTAAACAATCCTAAACTACTACTTAGATCTCAGACATAGGAGCAGGAGAAGGTATATATGTGTGGGAAGATGGGGTGCCATCTATGGATCCACTAGTTCAAGAGAAAATCTAAAAATATCCTCACATATGCCATCTCCTCCTAGACCTAGGTGGCTTCACGCACAAAACCATATGCAAATAATGTTTTCGAGCACCAATCATAAGT
The DNA here is from genome assembly GCA_963693085.1 of Alisma plantago-aquatica. NCBI lineage: Eukaryota > Viridiplantae > Streptophyta > Magnoliopsida > Alismatales > Alismataceae > Alisma > Alisma plantago-aquatica. The sequence continues at coordinate 860,124,342 of OY856410.1, read as the reverse complement.
AGAACCATGGGAAATGAGATAGAAGTAGAAAGCAATCATCATAGAATAAAAATATAGAGTTTACCAGATATATTCCCCCAACATGGTATTAAAGTATCAGTTTAAACCGAAACAGCCCACCACAAGGGGCTTAGATACACATGATCAAACAAAATAGCAAAAACAAAAGGAGAAAGAAGAAGAGAGCCATGAAATCACATGGAAGGTCCTCCTTTCTTCACCTACTAGCTACTGTAGCTTGAGAACCTCCCTCCAAGGTAGGTATATGGCATGTAAATATAAGATTTTGTGGTGTAAGCCCTAGAAAACTAGGGTTTTGAGGTAGTGCAAGGTGGAAATGGAGTGGGTGATGGATGGAAGTAGGTGAGAGCTCACTCAATTCTAAGGGGGGAATAGGGAATAACCTCCATGTTATGGCCGCCACCCTAGTATATATAGGTGGTGGGGAAGCCCTAGCTTAAGTCAGGGTAGTTTGGGTAGAACAGTGTCAAAAAAGTAGGGTTCTGGGTGGCAGCACAGTTGTACTGGGCATAATGACTGTGGTGGGTGAGATGTAGAACGACCGTGGTGGTAGGGAATGGTCGTGCTAGGTGGAGGTAAAGTTATAGTTTGAATGTAGGGAAATGGAGGCTTGTAGCACGGCCGTTCTGGGAAGCACGACCTTGGTTGGGGATAGGTAGAGCATCCGTGTTGGGTAGCATGGTCGTGGTGGGTGAGTTGGGTTGGAGGTCGTTATACTTGGAATGCCCATTTTGATCTTTGGCAGCACGATCGTGCTAGCTGGAATGGTTGTTTTGGGGGCTCTTTGGAACAACCGTGCTGGTAGAATGACCATTCTGCTGAGGTTGTTGTAGCTTGTCAATTCTTGCATCAACCTGTGATTTTTGGCATTTGTTAGTATGTTCATTTTTTGGCATCACAACTGTGTTGGGGTCTTCATCAGCCCTTTGTGCTTCATTCTTTGAGATCTGTGGACTTCTTTGCTTGAGTTGACTCTTGGACACTATGGTTAGGTTGAGGGAGATTTGGGGCCTTCTGTGGACCCCTCCATGGGTGGAGGAATCTTATAACATCTTCTTTCTATCTCATCCATCCAAGGCATGGTGCAAGTACTTGAAAAACATGCAAAGAATGTCTGTAAGTGCATTTTGATATGAAATCACACATTAGGGGAATAACTTACATTCTAACAATGTCTAGATGTGATTAAGATGCAAAAACACACAAGATGGAGCCCTAAAATAGGGATGCATCACCACCCCAAGCTTAGAACATACTTGTCCTCAAGTATGCTCCAACTTAATCTCTTTTCAGTTTCTCTCAACAAGCAAGAATGATAAATGCATTGCAATAGATGATTATTGACTAAACGGACTTAATAATGACTAAGTACATGTGCTCAACCTCTCTCCTCTCCACTTTCACAAACCAAACATGAAAAGATCACTAAGCATACAAACTTCAAATATAGGCCATAGAACACACAATCAATACATATGGCTTTCACGTAGCTCTAGGTAGACTATTTCACGGTGGCGTTAATCAATGACGACTAGGAGTCTTATTTCACTTTCATGAATTCAATTTTATAGTTCAAATCACACTATGTGACCCACATGGATACCGAAAAGGGGTGAAGTGAGCTAGGTTTGATGTTTCCTAGCTCAATGGGTATGAAATAGAAGAAAGGTTTGTGATAAGAGATTGAAGTTCTATTATATAAAGCACACATCTTTTCTTCATTTAGATGATATTACACAGTAGCATCTTTTATTTTCTTTTTGCATTTTTTTCTTTTTCTTTGCCCTAGGTGTAGCTAGGTTATATGGTGGTGAGAGTGAAGTAGGGAGATATACATATGGGCACCCCAAACTTTAGGAGGTGGCTAGGGATTAATATGTACATTTTGGCATCCTTTCATGAGGCGAAGAGGTGCGAAGATGATGAAAGAGAATTCGGGCCAAAAAGGGGTCACTAGTGTGGTTATCAACATAAAATCTCCTACATAAAAATTAGTCCAACACTGCATCAAGTGGTGTCACACCGCATGAGCGAAAATAATGAAATTCATACTTTTGTCATGTGAGTCCACAAGTCATGAGCATTCCTAGCTTGCTCAAATCACAATTCAACCAAAACATTCACAAACATGAGAGAAGTGATTCACATGTAGAAAGTCAACAATGAATATTATTTAGCAATAGAACATAGGAATGGAGCATGCATTTGTATGTATCAAGATTTTTACTTCAATAAGTGGACATTAAATCAAAACATGCTTTTAGGCAAGAAGCTCTAGAATTTGGGCAAAATTGGCCAAAATGCTGCCAATTTGCGCTCAATCACATATAAACCTACATTTAGGGAGTAGAAAGCATAAAGCAGCAAATCCTAGCTAAAACATACAAAATTACCAAAAATTTACATGATATGTGATGCATGGCATGAAAAGAAAAAAAACTTGAAAAATTATATAAAAATGCAAGAGATTAAACTACATGATATGCATGAAAGTAAAATAAGTACACAAAGTCAGGATATACAATTATAAAAGTTAGTTAAACTATTTGATCATCTCAAAAAAAATGTAGAATAAGGAATATAGAGGAAAATTGAGGCAATACAAGGGCTTACCGCCCTACCACCCCAAACTTTTAAACCATGTTTTCCTCAACATGATATTGAATTTTGGAATAGTAGGGTAAAGGGTACAGAGTCATGGAAGACAACCTTCAAGAGGTGGAGTGATCAACATAGCCTTAGGTGAGAAGGGCAATGCCATTAGGAACGTGTTGAGAAACACATCCATTCTAGATTTCCAACTGCACGGCCGTGTTGTGGAGCACAGTTGTTATAAATTCCTTCTTGTAGCTCTTTTACTGATATACATTGTTCTTCATTTTAACTTTGATCTCCTCCTTCACTAGCCCCTTCATTCATCACCTTTCCTCCATTGACGTGTACTAACTGTTGGTATGTATGCCCTGAGAGCCAATCATAGGATGATTGGTGGGATGCATTAAGATTGATTTGATAAACATCAAAGGCAAGCTTCCAATTCTTTCTGGTTCAGTCATATGAGATAGTGATAGAACATATTGAATGTCTAGAGAATGACAGTACTCAATGACGTATGCCTTCAGGTTCATGACCTGGACGATGAGATCATACGGATGCTAAGAGTTTGTACATTCTTGTTATGTCCCTAGCCGGATGTCATTGTGGAAGGTAGATAGACAGCAATGATACACAAGACTAGATTGTGGTGTTGGTTGATGACAGAATCTCATTAGTCATGATATAGAGATATCAAACCAAACACATAGGTACTTGTTAGAGAACAAGGTACCGGACAGACCCACCGTGAGTTTGACACATGGAACCATAAGATGGTAGTCACAGTCAGTACTCACAGTGATGGTGGTGAGTGTGATTCTTAGACCTGAAATCACTGCACTCAACACATGTCGTTGGGCACACTTTGACATCATCAAACGCAGTCCTGAAACATGGGTTGTTATAAAGGTAATGATTGGGTGGCTTTGACACATGGGGCTTTTGAGGGGTGAGTGATAGATATGGGATTTGTCCCTCCTGAGGGAGTTTGATATCAAGGCCACTTGATGAGTAGGATTGAGATAGGCGTGCGCACGCATGTGTGAATCAGTATGTGATATTGATGTCATACATATCTCCTTCAATCTACTCTGAGATCAAGAAAGAGAATGAACGTTGACAGGATGACTGTTCCATGCCTTGAGTTCATTCGGGATATCAGTGACAAAGGAATTATACATTCACTGTAACACCATTCACGGATTGTAGGATGAAAGTTGTTCTCCAACTTTCTACTTTCACTTGGGTAGCACTGATGTGTGACTAGGCACCGCTCTTTGCTTGTGAAGTCATAAGTGTTATGGACTTTCACTGCCAACGTGAAATGGACCTATAGGGTCACACACATAGGATTTAACCTGGAAGAGGAGTTTTGTCCACAAGCAACGTTTAGATTGATTACTAAAGGAGTTTAGTAGTTCAATTAAACACTCAATCAGTTGATAGCTCAATATCATATGGTTCAAGGTGTTGGACGCATTGATTGGAGTATCAGATTGATTGAAATCGCAATTGACTGATTTTGCCCAACCAGTGCTCCCAACCGATCAGTTCATGTGATGAACCGGTCGGCTGAGGTTGCTGAACCGGTCGGCTGGAGTGTCCAGGCCGATTGGCTCATGCCCAGGTTGAAACGACCAGTTCAAGGGTTGAACCGATCGGCTCAACTAGTGCAACTGACCAGTTGGGAAAAGTCATGTCGGCAAGAATTTTCCTTTGGTTTCAAATTTCCCAATTCGATTGGGAATAACATTGGTATTTGATACCAATTGGGAACGAAACAAGGAATGTCTTTTTTGCCGGATTAGGACTATGAACCAATCGGTTCAGGGCACCAACTGATCGGTTGGAGTGCCCCAAACGATCGGCTCAGGTCCAACCGATCGGCTCAATGGCCGAACCGATCGGTTCAGTTGTGAACCGATCATTTCAAGTTGCGAACCGTTTGCTTTTTGTGGAAAATTCTCGAACCCTTCTACTCCTGCTTTAGTCCCATATTGCCGGACACAGAGAACCATGTCCCATGACCCGCCTATATATATAGGGGTATTGGGGGCTTCTCAAAGTACAACTCAATGCAAGCCGGTTGCTTTGCGAAGTTGTCGTTCTCTCTGGTTTTGGTAACCGTGAGAGATCCCGAGCAAGTGCTTCCCGCAAAAGGGAGGTGCAGCAAAGGAAGGACAACTGCAGTTGCAACTGGTAGCAGGAGAGTGTGTTGGCGACTAGTACATCAACAGGAGGGTGCGACTCCTTCCACTTCCTTGTGGGACAAGGAGAGTGGAGTTCCAGGTGGTCCGTGTGGACTACTACAGAGGCGGGAGGACACTGCCGCTCAGGAGGACAACTGTCATCCGATAGTCTGGTAGGAGGAGGAGTCGTCAGTCCCGGTGTGACCAGGAGCTGCACAGACGCCGTCCAAGAACGGAGTTGAAGACCGCGCATTGCGCGAGGTATTGTCACCGAGCAAGCCTCGGGACAAGGTATGATTCCACAAACCATCCTTTCCTATTATATAGACGTTGACGCGTTTCCTCGGTATGGGTTGGGGAGAAATTTTTTTGTTTTCGCTGCCTTCTCTGTCTCCCCTAAAACCCAAAAGTGGTATCAGAGCCACGTCAGCTGCTCTATATTTTAGGAATATCAATATGATCAATTTTGGTTTGTCGCCTTTATTTATTGCATGCGATGCGAATAATATCGGCTTTATGCATGTCCAATCCTAAATCTACAAATTCCTAATTAAATATATGATATGTATTATTAATGCACTCGATACGTGTCGCCCTTAAACGAGTTTTGTGGTGGATGTGTGTAGCGTGATTATGGCCTATAAACTCCTATCTGTGTGTGGTTGTTTGTGGTTGCTTGCATCTCGGTCTGCGCACTGATCTTCCCTCTCTTATTCCTGATGTAACTCGAAATAATTCGAGATTCTTTCCTACCTTTGCTCCCCTCGAATGTAACTCGGGGTTTCTTCTTTTAAGCAATGTAATAATAGGATAAATTTTTATTTCCTGTTATGTCAAAGACCGGTGGACATCAAGACGACAGCTGAAACGATCGGTTCAAGGAGTGAACCGATCGGTTGACGTTCCAGACGGTCGGTTCAAGGAGTGAACCGATCGGTTGATGCCCGGTTCGAGGAGCGAGACGCGCAGGTGGCGGACATGACGAGATGCACGATGACCAGGCGAACCGATCGGTTGGAGGAGCCAACCGATCGGCTGGTGGCACCCAGACGACCGGCTGGAGAGTACAGATCATTCATGTGATTAGTTGATCAACTCGTATGGCAAGGCACAGAAGTTCATCTTGTACAGGTTGCATGTGATGTAGACCTAGATGACCGTGATTCCTCTTGGCTCGAGGAATCACATTAGGATGGCCATAATCATCGCTTTTTATCATTTGTGCATGTTTTCTGTGGGATATAGCATGTATATGATACATACTATGTATTGTGGTGATTGGATATGTATATGTATATAAAAACCAAATCCCTCATTAAAATATTAAGTTTTAGATGCCTTCCAAATGTGACACACATGAAAAGCTTGTTCGACCAAGTGTGGGCACGCCCTAGCGTGGTGCACCGTCTACCTCGTGGAAGCGTGAAGGATGAATGTGTGGGTCTGCCCTAGCAGGGTGCATATTCATCGTGTTTGCTTTGGGTCAGACTTAACAAGGTGACCTAGATAGGATCTAGCGCCTTGAGGCATGGAGATGATCATTGCAAGGAGTTGTATATGACATCTTATCAAGAGTTGCATATGATGCAATTGGCAAAAGTTGCCTACCTGAGAGATCTATGTTGTGGGTGACAACCCAAGCTGGTCCATGACTTAGAGGATTTCAGGATCTTGCCCACTAGAAGGTTGTACGTTACAATATTCCAAATTGATGGTGAGGGCTATCAATTTGAAGTAAAATAGTGGGAGCGATAATTAATTAAAGGCCTAATTTTATCGTCAACTTTTCAAATCAATCAAACAAGTCAAAAGAGTTTTGGACTAAAATTGCATATATTTCCTTTTGTTAAAATAAATGGTTAATCAACAAATCACTTTATTTGCGATCGGTCTTTGAGACCAACAAAATTAAATGGGAATAATTCAACGATTGGTTAGGACGATGAGAAGTGTTCTCAATCAAAGAGCGAAAGCTCTAAGTCCTAGTTATACCAGAACCAGATGAACTCGATCCCACCACATCAATGGCTGAAAGTATGCTTATGGAAGCATACTGAGGATGACATTGATGAGGAGTGCTTGATGTTGTGTTCTCTGAACTATGAGTTGCAGAGACAACATGAGACATATGATGTCTCCAAGATACTGTCCTAGTATGTCATGATAGAAGGAGATCCAGTAAGGTATTCACACACTCAATGTGATTGGGTATGTGGAAAACCTGATTAAGAAGGATTCCCTCTGAGCCAAGAGTTGGCTATTGGTATGATACTGCAAATGTTGTGAGAATCATACAATTCATGATAAGCTACAACATGAACAACTTTGACAAGCGTTGACAGAGTTGTTGGTCATGTTGAGGATAGTAGAGGCAAAGATGAAGAAAGACAAACCATAGTCTTTGATGTGATCAAAGAAAAGGTAAGTCTTAAGGGCAAGGGTAAGGGCAAAGCTAAGAAGTGTTCTGATGCTTGCCAGCAATCCAAGCCGTCTTCAGCCTCAAGGCACATGGGGAAAGGGTGTATGAGGGAACTGCCCTCTATATCTGGAAGAACAAAAGAAGATGAAGGAGGGGATGGAGATCTCCACCTAAGGTATCATGAAATGAACCATGTCTTTATCCGAGGTATATGATACCAAGATATGGATATGTCATATATGATATGCAATATCCGCAAAGAAGTGATGGCCTTTGTGAAAGGACCAAGAAAGAAGTACCCATCATTGGAGCAAGTGTTGCGGCCATAGATAGGAGTATCTTTCAGTTTATTTCAGCCTAAAGGGCATGAAATAGAGTTGAGAACTGCTATTTCATATATTGCCAATAGATAGAAACACTTTATTATTGCATATTGTATGACAATGATGGCAATTAATAAATTTGATGTTTCAATCTTAAAGATATGATCTTTGTGGCAATGCCTTGTTTATCTTGTGATACATGGTATGCATAAGATAAAATGATACCTAAAGTTATTGATAACTCAAACAATCAAATTAGCATCAATCATGAGAAATTCATTTCTAGTTTCCATATGATGGATAAACCTAGACTCTTTTGGTTAGAGAACCATTAAGAGACATGAATATCTTGGACATGATTAATCAATCTTCACTAAAGGTAGTGGGAGAGTGATTATCCTATTAGGTATAATACATGTGATGTATTTACATACCAATTGGAACAAATGCTAATACTTCAAATGGTGTTTAGAGAAATACCAATATGAACATCTTGAAGTGTTCAAGATTGTCATAGATGAAGTACAAATTTGGTAAAGTATTAATTCTTGATGAGATCAATGAATGAAATACTTGGACCAAATGTTTGAGATCCTTATGAGTGATTATGATAGTGTATCATAGTGAACTCATGATTAAGGCATTGTGATGTCTAAATCAAGAAGGAATCATACTCTAAGGAGTTAGATAATGATTATCAAATAACTAAATTCTTCTTAATAAAAGAATACCCCACACTAATAAAGGACATTAAGAATCACAAGGGTTGTGAATTCTTATATTCTTGACATATACACCTTAATTATCTATGTGATGAGTTGTTCATATGATGAGTCAACTATCTAGATGAATATGAGGAATCGGATTTTGAGTTATGGTATAAGACCATTACATCCTAAATGATTTCCATGTGAACCATAAGGTATGACCTTGATGGTAGCACTCATTGGATGAAATCCATAAGTGCAAATGAGTCTTAAGTGTTAAGACACATGGATAACATTTTGAGAAGGATGATGCTTGTTGATTGCAACTTAATGACTGAGACATTTGGCATATGGATACTAAAACCACATTCCTATGAGGAATAAAACAAGGATGTGTACGTGACACAACCTATAAGGTTTATGAATCCACTAATGCAAATGAAGTCTATAAGTTACAATGGACTAATCAATGTGATTGATTGAGTACAAGCAAGTTAGAATTGGATCTTTACTTTGATGATATAGTCAAAGGGTTTGACTGACATGTCAAAGATAAAGAAGGGATCTGTGATTTAGTGGGAGCGTGTTCACATTCCACATGTTGATGTGAAATGGAAATGTTCTAGAATGGAAATCCAAAAGTGGAAATTATCGTTAAGGAAGATAGAGATGTTTCCTATATGATAGGAATAGAGATCTATAGAGATAGTTCTCGACAAATCTCTTGACCTGGAAAAGAAAGAGAATACATTGGCAATCTGTAGTGAAGGGTTCAGTATGCACAGATTCAGTGGGAGAAAACTTGTCCATGTTATATGGATATTAGTATCCCAAGGCCAAGTGTCCAATTCTTATGAAGAATGGGAACACTAAGAATAGATATGGATCTATCATGTATGTAATCATCCCATTGTCTTACATGTATGGACATGGCAAGAATAAAATGCATTCATCATCTTGTATGTGGGACATAGCAATATGATGTGCTCATCCTGATAACTCGTATGTAGGACATGACGAGTGGATGTCTGTCTACTTCCAGTAAGGGTTGCTGGAATACCATAAGAACTTGATAAGTACTTGGGATGTACTAGTTCTATGGAGATAAGGAAGAGTTCGATGTAAAGAGTTACATTGATGCGAACTTCCGAAAGGACATAAAATTAATCGCAAAATATACATAGGATGCGTAAAAGTGAAAGTTTGTTGATAATTGGAAGTGTTCCAATAAAACCATTTAAAAGGGAAATGCCGAGTATCTGTGTGTTAGAGAACAACAGTGGATATTATATGGATCTGGAAGTTCATGAGATGAACTTATAGATATTCCACTCATTGATGACAAGTCTGGAATCCTTGATCATGCAATGTGGCTAAAGGTTAGCAATGGAATACTAGATCGCATATTACGGCAACTCCATCTCATACGTGTGACGTATAGCGAAGAGATGAGAGATATGCAATTTATACTGACTTTGGCAAGGTGTTGCCATTACTCACTATATTGGCAAAAGAGCACAGTAACATGTGGGACATGTTTAGAGATCACTATGAATATGATTCAAGGGTGATTGGCTCGCAGTGCAAGTGGGATCTGTTGGTATGTATGCCCTGAGAGCCAATCATGGGATGATTGGTGGGATGCATTAAGATTGATTTGATAAACATCAAAGGCAAGCTTCCAATTCTTTCTGGTTCAGTCATATGAGATAGTGATAGAACAGATTGAATGTCTAGAGAATGACAGTACTCAATGACGTATGCCTTCAGGTTCATGACCTGGACGATGAGATCATACGGATGCTAAGAGTTTGTACATTCTTGTTATGTCCCTAGTCAGATGTCATTGTGGAAGGTAGATAGACAACAATGATACACAAGACTAGATTGTGGTGTTGGTTGATGACAAAATCTCATTAGTCATGATATAGAGATATCAAACCAAACACATAGGTACTTGTTAGAGAACAAGGTACCAGACAGACCCACCGTGAGTTTGACACATGGAACCATAAGATGGTAGTCACAGTCAGTACCCACAGTGATGGTGGTGAGTGTGATTCTTAGACCCGAAATCACTGCACTCAACACATGTCGTTGGGCACACTTTGACATCATCAAATGCAGTCCTGAAACATGGGTTGTTATAAAGGTGATGATTGGGTGGCTTTGACACATGGGGCTTTTGAGGGGTGAGTGATAGATATGGGATTTGTCCCTCCTGAGGGAGTTTGATATCCAAGGCCACTTGATGAGTAGGATTGAGATAGGCGTGCACACGCATGTGTGAATCAGTATGTGATATTGATGTCATACATATCTCCTTCAATCTACTCTGAGATCAAGAAAGTGAATGAACGTTGACAGGATGACTGTTCCATGCCTTGAGTTCATTCGGGATATCAGTGACAAAGGAATTATACATTCACTGTAACACCATTCACGGATTGTAGGATGAAAGTTGTTCTCCAACTTTCTACTTTCACTTGGGCAGCACTGATGTGAGACTAGGCACCGCTCTTTGCTTGTGAAGTCATAAGTGTTATGGACTTTCACTGCCAACGTGAAATGGACCTACAGGGTCACACACATAGGATTTAACCTGGAAGAGGAGTTTTGTCCACAAGCAACGTTTAGATTGATTACTAAAGGAGTTTAGTAGTTCAATTAAACACTCAATCAGTTGATAGCTCAATATCATATGGTTCAAGGTGTTGGACGCATTGATTGGAGTATCAGATTGATTGAAATCACAACTGACTGATTTTGCCCAACCAGTGCTCCCAACCGATCGGTTCATGTGATGAACCGGTCGGATGAGGTTGCTGAACCGGTCGGCTGGAGTGTCCAGGCCGATCGGCTCATGCCCAGGTTGAAATGACCGGTTCAAGGGTTGCACCGATCGGCTCAACTGGTGCAACCGACCAGTTGGGAAAAGTCATGTCGGCAAGAATTTTCCTTTGGTTTCAAATTGCCCAATTCGATTGGGAATAACATTGGTATTCGATACCAATTGGGAATGAAACAAGGAAAGTCTTTTTGTGCCGGATTAGGACTATGAACCGATTGGTTCAGGGCACCAACCGATCGGTTGGAGTGCCCCAAACGATCGGCTCAGGTCCAACCGATCGGCTCAATGGCCGAACCGATCGGTTCAGTTGTGAACCGATCATTTCAAGTTGCGAACCGGTTGTTTTTTGTGGAAAATTCTCGAACCCTTCTACTCCTGCTTTAGTCCCATATTGCCGGACACAGAGAACCCTGTCCCATGACCCGCCTATATATATAGGGGTATTGGGGGCTTCTCAAAGTACAACTCAATGCAAGCCGGTTGCTTTGCAAAGTTGTCGTTCTCTCTGGTTTTGGTAACCGTGAGAGATCCCGAGCAAGTGCTTCCCACAAAAGGGAGGTGCAGCAAGGGAAGGACAACTGCAGTTGCAACTGGTAGCAGGAGAGTGTGTTGGCGACTAGTACATCAACAGGAGGGTGCGACTCCTTCCACTTCCTTGTGGGACAAGGAGAGTGGAGTTCCAGGTGGTCCGTGTGGACTACTACAGAGGCGGGAGGACACTGCCGCTCAGGAGGACAATTGTCATCCGATAGTCCGGTAGGAGGAGGAGTCGTCAGTCCCGGTGCGACCAGGAGCTGCCCAGACGCCGTCCAAGACCGGAGTTGAAGACCGCGCATTGCGCGAGGTATTGTCACCGAGCAATCCTCGGGACAAGGTATGATTCCACAAACCATCCTTTCCTATTATATAGACGTTGACACGTTTCCTCGGTATGGGTTGGGGAGAATTTTTTTGTTTCCGCTGCCTTCTCTGTCTCCCCTAAAACCCAAAACTAACATGATTCATATGTATAAAAACCATCAAGTATGGTGTGTGTATTTCTTGGAAAAACAAATGTGTAATAAAACAAGAAGGTCTTGAGAATCTCAAACCATGTGGATTTCATGCCAAAGCACTAAGTTTTATACCTTTAGTCGGGCTTGTTATTCTTCCAAACTCAGAAGTTCATAAATAAAGTGTTATTGTCCTAGTTCGATGTGATACTTTCTAGAGCTTTCGCTACAAGATCTTCATCCCAAGGAACATTCAATGATCGGTAGTAGTTGTTTTCCATCCAATCTTTTATAAAATCAAGATAGTCCAGGTTGGTACATAGATCTTCATCACTTAATTTTTGCTTCTCCTCTTCATGAACATATAGATGTTAAGCTTTCTCCTATTGTAGGAGACCATCCTCATGTTGGTACGTACCTTAATCTCTACATCATCTATACACAAGAAAGTCTTCCTAAGATAATGAAATCCTACCCATCTAATGGCTCAAAATTCATGGTAAGCAATGTTTAATCTTTTATCCATTTCCACGATCTGATTATGCAAAATGCCTCTAGGCATCTTCATAGATCCATCTACCAACATCAAAACACAATCTAATAGGTCCATTTTCTCTATGCCAACCTGCAAAACTTTGTTATAAGACATGATGCTCATGCTTGAACCCAAATCTAGGAGAGCATGCTTGATTAAGTGAAGGTTAATGTAACACTGGATGAGAGGTACACCTATATCTACTCTCTTTTTAGGGAAGTAGCTACCCAAAATGAAATTGACATGTTTTGTAGCTATAATTTGCATGGGTGGCATCATCATTACTTTTCTATTCCTAGTGCAAACATCTTTAAGCAAGGTAATTGGTGGTGTGATGCTTTTCGTTCCTCATTTTAGGTATTCCAAAAAGCTCCAAGTACAACCATGTGTAACTTTTTTGAAAGGACCTTCTAAGGCGTCAAAGAAAAATTTCCCATTTCTATAAACATCCTCCATATTAGCTTGCAGGCCTTGGGACAACATGATAGTAGTTTCTATCTCACAGGGTGGAGTTGGGCTATCATCATCTCCAAATGGAGTGGTACTTCAAGTGTTATCCATTTAAAAGAGGGTGGGGAAACAAGTGTTATCTCTTCATATAATGGTGACGATGTGGATTTTTTAGTGCCCTTGGCACTTCTCCAAAATGATTCTATGGCTAGTATCACTCCCTCATCCGGAGTTAAGACGCATGGTATTGTCTTCTCAATCATTGGTGGGACACTCGATGGCATTTTCTCACAACAAGAAAGGGTATCAAGGACTTTGGTGCTCTTGTCACTCTCAAGAAAAGACACCATAGTAGAATTTTTGGTGCTAGTTGCATCTCCACAAGAATTTTCCCGCCAAATCTTTCCATTGTGCTCATTAATCACCTTCCTTTCCATGGTCTTCTCAACAATCTTTTTCCCCCATATGACTGACACCATGTTCACTTGCTCATAAGGAGGGGGAGCTCATGATGATGGTGGTGGGGGGGGGTCTTTGGTGTGGTGGATTAGGATTTTGGAGGATGTAAGTCGGTTGTTGTGAAGGTTGTTGTGGATGTCGTTGTGGATTTTATTGTTGTGTAGACTATTGTGGACGTGGTTGATATTGAGGATGGGTTGTGGGTAGGAGTGTGGTGGAGGTGGAGGGTATTGATAGTTCTAGTTGGGTTGTGGTGGAGGGGGCATATAGATGAGGAGGTCCTTGGTATTGTTGCAAAGTGGGCATTTTCCCTTGTGGTGGGACATAGGCATCTTGAGGAGTGCTCATAGAATCATCATCACTATTTGGGTTGGCCATGGTTTGGTAAGGGAGTTTTCCCTCCTCACGGAGGGCAAGTGAAAGACATATTTGATCTAGTCTTTGCTCAAGGCGGATAATAGTTTGACCATGGGAGGACACATCCCTCTTCACCTCATCCAGAATTTGCAGTCTCTGAAGAACTTCTTCTTCAAACCTTGAACTATTTCTTATCCCTTGGTGTTGCCTTTGCTACCATAACCTTCTTCACCTTGTTGCTTCCAAGAAAAATTCAGGTGATTCCTCCATTCTGGAGTATAGGAGTTAGACATGGGGCCTTGGTTGTTCATATTCCCAAAAGATTGCAAGGCTTGCACTTCTTCACAATTAGCTTCCACAAGGTTGGTGGAGTGGCCAGAAGAGCCTCCACCTTGATTCTTCAGCAAGTTCATCATGTCAGTGAGGATCTTGATCATTTGTGATTTTGCCTCATCTCTAACTAGAGATGAAGGAGGAGAAGGAGGTGTCAGGTTTCTATCACAGTGCACTCCCAAGCTTGAAGCTCGGTGGCATGTCTTCTAGCTAGGTGCTCAATGAGAGGCCATGACTCTTCTGGGGGCTTGGCCATAAAAGTTCCACCACAAGAGGAGTCAACCACCATTTTACCCAGTTCAGACAGCCTGTTGTAGAAGGATTGCACAAGTTTCCAGATGGGGACCTCGTGGTGAGGGAAATCTCTAGGAAGATTCTGAAATATTTTGCAAGTCTCATGGAAAGGCTCGTTCTCCTTTTAAGTGAATAAGGTGATTAACCTCCTCATTTGTGTCAACTTTGAGATGGGGTTGAATTTCTTCAAAAACTCATTCTTCACTACCACTAATTCTAGCTTTTACATGTACAATGTTGGTATGTATGCCCAGAGAGCCAATCATATGATGATTGTAATGTCATAATTTGTAATTGATTTAATTAATAAATAAAGACAAGCTTCCAATTTATTCTATTTAATTCAATTATGAGATAATGATGTAACATTATAAATGTCTAGATAATAATATTACTCAATGAGTTATGTCTTCAAGTACGTGACTTGGAGAAACAAGATCATACAAATTTTAAGAGTACATATATATTCTCATTATGTCCCTGATCGGTTGTTATTGTGGAAGGTTGATAGACAACAATGACACACAAGATCAGAGTATGAGTTGGTTGATGAGAGATCTCATTAGTCATGATATGGCAATATCAAACCAAGCACAGAGATACATGTTGGAGAACAGTGTATCAGACAAACCCACCATGAGACTGGTACATGGAAACCATTACCATGGTAGTCATCGTCATGTCTCATAGTGATGGTGGTGTTTGTAGTTCTTAGACCTGAAATCAATGCACTCTTCACATGTCATTTGCTATTCTTTGACATCATCAAACGCAATCCTGAAACATGGGTTGTTATAAAGGTGGTGATTGGATGACTGTGTGTGACGTCCCCAGATTTTCTAAAACTTAATATGATGTGTGACCTCTAAATTGAAACCCTCACCTCAGCAAGAATCCCAATTTACACTAGGCTAAGAAGAAAAAAATCATAGGAAGTCATAAGGAAATCAATAGTAGCACATGCACATGAACAATAATAAAACCATACAACACATGTTCACCATTAGACATACAATTATGACATGAATTGTTACAACAGTTGATATTACACATCAAATAATAAACTTTTACATACATGTACTACCACTAAACAACAAGATCTTAAGACAATAGGTACACCTGTACATCATCTCGCCACACAACTCTCAATTATCCTCATCTTTAAGAGCATATAAGCACCTACCTAAAGAGAGAGATTACATGTGGTACACGTCAGCACAATATTTAAGAATATTATACTAAGTACGCCTACGTGTCTTTTTATATACCTCTCGTTACTGAGCTTGGAAATAAGATAAAACTAGAACTTGGCATTTATAAAGAAATATAACAGAAGGCATATACTTGGAAATAGATGTTCATTAACAAAAGAGAACACATATTTTAGGCATATTTTCCATTATATGTTCGTGCATCTTCCTACCAATGGGATACATGCAATAAGGACTTATGATCTTCTTACCAAAGAGATAGATCGTTGTACATGTAATTTGCTTACCACAGATATAGATCACTCACTAGAACTATGCTTACCAAGGAGATACAATGTTTTCATATAATGGAACATATATATTATGTTTGATGTGTTCATAGCCATGTAAGTATGGCAAAATTAAAGCAAGATATCGTGTAAGAATAATCATTTCATCCAATACCATATGCCAAGCATTTAGTACACATGTAATGCAAGCATATTGTATAATAAGCCAAGTAAGAGGTAATGGTGTACCTTAATCAAGATATCCTAATCATCTCATATATCACATTCATGATGTCAACTATATCTTGGTCAAACCCTGATAAATACAAGATCATGTATCACCATTAGGTTCTCCTCATCTTAACCCTACTATGTCCATTTGGTTTAGCTTGGTTCATTAGGATATTCCCATTTTTACTTACATTCTTATGTTGGAGTTATCTTACTGATGTTATCTTCCAAACTATGTTCTAGATTAGGGTTCATGAACTACTGATTATATTTGACATCATTTTTTGCACGTATCAACCTTATATCACATTCATTAGTCATATTAGGGTTACAAAACATGTATTAAGTGTCATCTTCATATAAATTAAATTATATGCATCTAACTGATCTCACGGTTTCATATTAACTTCGAGTTACTGATATGAGGGTGTTCTGTGAATTCCATCATTTATTGAGCATGTATGTATTTATTGCATTTTATTTAGGGTTATTAGCCCTAATTAGCCATATGGAGCAAATTACATGATTTCATGCATCAACATCACAATCATTGACCTTATTGTTGGTATATATGCCCATAGAGCCATCCTGAGAAATTGCATGGAGTCAGATATTAATTAATCTATTAATCTGATTAATTGGTTAATTAATTAATTCTAGAATATTCTAATTAATCCACAAGCATTTTAATTAACATAGTCTTTCTATTTACCGATGGGTTTAGGAAAACCTGCTTCCTTTCCTCTCCTATTTAAAGGGGCTTGACGGCCAATATCTTAATAAGATATTGAGATAGGCTTTTCAGTATATGTTCATGTACGTAAACCCTAGCCATCACCATCCTCAGGAGAGAAAGGAGAGCACAATGACGCTAGCACGTCATTGCACAAAGAATACTCCTTCATGTCAGCTTAGGAAGTGTGGCATGGAGTTCCAGTCCATCTGTGGGGATGAAGTAGAGATGTAGAAGCTGAGACACCTATGTTCAGAGGACATCAATGACCACGCATACATGCTACGAGCATCATAGATCACCGCACAAAATGAGCACCGCTAGATCTTCCTGCGACGCATTTGGAGGACGGGAGAGAAGTACCGTCTATGTAAGCCAGGAGCATTGCACACCATCCTGAAGCGGGACATCGCTGGACTTGCTCCACGACAAGGTATATCCTGCGAACACTCTTTCTGAAAATGATGTTGTCGACGAGATCCTATTGCGAGTTGAACGGAAACGTATTTTATTTTGTTTCTTCCACCACGCATGTTTCCTTCCACAAAACCCAACAATGGTATTAGAGCAGTGTCGATCTATAGCTTATTTGGAATCATTTCGATATGATCAAATCGGTGTATACTATTTTCTATGTTGCATACAATGTGAATTAAAATTGCTAATGTGTAAATCTAAACATAATTCCACATACACCGCAGGCTTCTATTTTTGATGTTTCAGATGGAAATGCCCTTATATACCCTGCATAGTCTACACGGGAGTCAAAAATTTATATAATGGGGAATGTCCTGCATTAAAAGGACAACAATTTTAATATGTATATATGTATATGTAGATATACATATGATATCATACACGTCGGTGTTAAAATCTATTTTATATGGTGAATGCATGCACAGTTATGGCCTAGAATCCCCTTTTGTGAATGTTGTGAATGAATGTGGTTGTGAATGTGTGGATATGTTTATTTTTAAATGCTATGGATGTATAATGGTTGTACATGGATCCTTTGTATAAAGTATTTGGCTTGCATGTCGAGCCTCATCTCTGATTTCAAAGTGTAATTAATTCTTTCTCTTTATATTTGTACTCATATGATGTGATAGAGATAGGATTAGTTTTACTCTTTGTAAACTTGATGTAAGGAGGCCACTTGAAGATCCAACTCCAAGGAGCATCCATGGAGAAGCAACCTGAAGATCCAATTCCAAGAAGCGACATGAAGATCCAACTTTAAGGAGTATACATGGTGAAGAAACTTGAAATTCCAACCTCACAGAGCATCCATGAAGTTGTTCATTATAATGTTGATCCTTACAGGTTGATTCACATGTGTTGTTGCATGAGATGCATAAGACCTTAGGTGGATCATAATCCTTTGTGGCTCCAAAGGAACAATCGTATTGCCACAACTGATAACACCAAATTTTGTGATGTTTTGGCCCTTGTTTTGTTATCAAATCTGCCTTTTTAAATTGTTTTCCTCTCCTTTTTGTCATGTTTTTGCATAAACAGGCCACGCTACGCTCTTAACTCAATTTTATCATCTTTTGCAGAGTTTTCCTAGTTTCTTGACTCATTTATTAGCAAAAAGGCTCGTCTCGGCCCACGAACGTGTTCCACTTGCATCGGCCTTCTTACCAGCCGGCCGACATGATCGTTGCCCGACACAGGGCAGCACGATACACTACCGCGCGACACGAGGGTGTCGTGCAAGAAGGAGCGGACGAGCGATACGCCATTTACCCGACAGGGAGCCAAACTCGCCACGAAAAATGAAGAGTGTCACGCGATACAAGCCACCCACCAGCAGGTGCCACTCGTCACGATGACCGACACGCTCCCAGCCCGACATCCTTGTGTCGGGAGATACACATATCGGGCATCCTTGAATCTGAGATTATAGAGCTGATGAAGGACACGTGGCGTCTGGAGAACTACAATTTCCCTCAACTGCTGCCTATAAATAGCAGCTACAGGACTCCGATGGGATAGGTCGGAATCTCTCGAAAGCCAACTTGGGAAAGCATCTGGAGCTAGCGTGTCGTGCCTTAGAGGTGTACCGGGCGATACTAAGTGAGCACTTCCCCGACCCGAGAGGGAGGGAATGGTTTGCTTAGGATCGGCCCCGGGCACCGCAGTAGAATGATATCGGCCAACAAGGACACCCGATATGAGTACCCGATACTCTAAGCCAAACTTTGGCCTGACACGATACCAAGCCCGATACACATCACCAGTCACGGCGTGTCGCCCGAGAGGGTGCCGCCCGACACGATCGTATTGGGCATGAGCGCCCCGCACGATACGTTTGCCTGTCATGAGCATGTCGCTCAAGAGGGTGTGCCACCCGACATGGTCGTATCGCGCAAGGCTCCCTCCTAGTATTGGGCTGGAGGGATCTTGGGGATCTGCTACTACCTATCTCCCTTCTAAATCAAGAAGGCGACATTTATCTTTACTTACTTCAGTCATTTACTTTCTTTACTTATGCAATGTAACCAAACCCTTTTATGCTAATGGAATTAGAAGAGTTTTAATTATCTGTTGTTGTATGTTTGGTCCCTTTTGTTGGATGATTGCTTTGTTTAGCATCTGAACTCTTGCTTGTACGCTTGGATCACATTTCGACTAGCTACCGAATCATGTTTTCTTGTTACAGCAGCCTCGAGAGAGGTGTTGTGGCTCTAGTGTTTGGTCTGATACGGGAGTACGAGAGTGCCCAGGATCAGAGTTGCTTTAGTGACCTTACCACTCTAACTTAGGACCAACAACCTCGAGAGAGGTGTTGAAGCTTAGTTAGAGGTACCCGCTTCGAGAGAAGGGGTACTGGATGTTTCTGATGCCGCTTGTTTTACCGAAGCTTTCTCCTTCGTTCCTTTCTAAAGCAATAGTATTATCCTCTCTGTTTCTATTGCGCGAAAACCCTAAAAACTGATAAACCTTTAAAAACCTTAATTTTCCTCGTAGCTCCAGTTGGAGATATTTTTCTTTTATTTTATCAATCTTAACCTGTTGTTCCCTTGGGGAACTTTATCATCTCCTTACCCATACCAGAGGGTAATGTGTTGATTCTGCATTCCCAACATTATCACCCTTGTCCCTGTGTTTGACCCCGTATATCTACTTCGACCCCGTAATAAAGTTGCGGGGCCCTAGAAGGTTTTGGGTCATAAATTTAAAAGTCTGACTACTTCAAATCCGCTCCCTTTTCAGACGCGCGATTCAGGCCGATCAACTTTTTGGCATCATTTTCGGGGACAAGGAAAAATGGTATTGTTGACGAACCTGAATCCACTAACTACACTCCAGTGCCTCAAGCTTAGAAATGAGCTTGACAACACTCTCTTTTTCCTTTATATATATATATATTTTAACCTGAAATGAGTAGTTTGAATTATTAATACAGGTTTTCTAACTTGATTTTTACATTCTATTCAGGTACTCAGAAGGGAGGCGTTCTACTCAATTGAGCATCGACATCACCAGACATGTCGCCTCACATTGAACCACCTCTTTCAGATGGTAAGCGACATGCGAGATCTAGACATCACTCACCTCCACCTGAAGACAATGACCGCTATGACGGCAATCATCAACATGAAGATCCTGAAACAGAACAGTTCAAGGATGACCATCGCCGAGAGAGATGTCCTCATCACCAGAGGCACAGAAGGAATCAAAATGATCAGGAATAGAACCATGGAGACATTGACAGTGACGATTCCAATGAAGAAGAAAAGACCCTTAGGGAGTTAGCTGCCACAAAGGCTAATATTTCCCGATGTCTTGTTGTCATCCCGAGATTCAACGCAACCAACTTTGAGCTAAAACCATCAGTCATCTCTATGATCCAGAACAAGAGCTTCATAGGGAATTCGAAGAATGATAATCCCTGTCACCATTTAGATTCTTTTAAAAACATTTGTGACACATCAAAATGCAGGGAGTCCCACGGGAGGTGATTTATTGCAAGGGTTTCATCTTTTCTTTGGAAGATAAGGCTCTATCCTGGTACCTGGGGCTGCCACACCAAGCTCTTAATGGATGGAATGCGCTGGCGGATGCCTTTGTAAACAAGTTTTATCCTACCGAGAAACTGTCCGGAATAGACAGAGGATCACGTCTTCATGCAAAAGCCGAACGAGAATCTACACGATGCCTGGGAATGGTATCAAGAATATCATAGGGACTGCCCTCATCACAACTATAAGAAGGGTTTCTTGATAACTACCTTCTACAATGGTCTAGCCCCTGAGAATAGGGTTTCGCTGAATGCAGCAGCAGGCAGTGACTTTCTGGGGAAGAATCCTAGCAGGTCGAAAAAGATCATCGAGAACATGACCGAGTTGCAAGCCGGCACCGACTACGATAGATCAGACATGGGACATGCTAAGAAGGCTAGTGAAGGACCTTCAATTGAATCCAAGACTTTGGAAACTATCACCTCTCAGATCTAGAGGATAGCCACTGATGTCAAACAGCTTAAAGAATCGAGTGGAAAGGGGAAGAAACAAGTCGAAAAGGTCATGAAATGTGTCACTTGTGGAGAAGGTGGACACGGGGTACATAACTGTATCTACACCTGACCTGACGAGTCGAGCGAAAGTGAATCTGAGGCTGAGGAGTCTAAGAACGTCTCTTTCATTAATTTTAAGAGGCCAGATCATCCTGGTTTTAGTTATGGCAACAAGGATGCGGCTGAAAACTTGCATCAGTTGCATCACCCCACCAAGAAAACACCAAGTTTTCAAGAAAAGAGGAGGACAAAGTCAGTTCACCAGAACCACTTCTTTCCAGTCAAACAAGGCAAATTTCCAAGGACAAGCAAAGTACCAAGGTCGACAAGCGGCAAACACTAGTCAAGGTCAAAGTCAAGACAAGGTTTTGAACCAACCAGACTTGGTTGGCCAGTTGTTCGATTTTGTAAAAAGACAAGATACCATCAAAAACTAGCTGGCGCAAGGTGCGCTTTCAAATTCAAGAGTTCTGAACACAATGCAGGTCCAGATGGTGGACATGTAGACACACCAATGCCAAATTGATCAGCAGTTGGCCCAGATGGCCGAATTTATAAAGAATCCCTCGAGTAAGATACCCTCCAACACTGAATCTGCCAAAATGGAAGTGCTGAGATCAGGTAGGACCATAGAATGTCATGAAGAAGCCATACTAGAGGAACCTGAATCAAGGACTGTGGTTGATAATCCCATAGAAGAAGATGATCGACAAGCTCATGACAGAGAACTTGAACCAAGATCCTTTGAGGAGTTATCTGGTAAGAGAAGCCCTTACTCTCCCAAGTTGCCTTTTCCTTACAAGCTGGTAAAGGCACACCTTAAGAAGCACCACGAGAAGTTCATGGAATCAATAAAGAAACTTCATCTCGAAGTACCTTTTTTGGACGCTTTAGAAGAGATGTCGACTTATGCTAAGTTTTGCAAAGATTTAATTACCAAGAAGAGAAGAGGAGGAAGAATCGAAACCGTGCATCTGGCAAGTATGTCCTCTACTTTTGCTAAATCAGATTTTCCCAACAAAAAGAAAGATCCAGGGGCTTTCACCATTCCTTTCGCCATTGGAGATAATGTCGAACGAAAAGGTCTTACCGATTTAGGGGCTAGTATCAGCCTTATGCCCCTAAGCTTCGCGTAGAAATTAGGTTTGACTGATATGGTCAAAACCAATATGAGAATTGAATTAGCATATCATACCTTTAAAAGGCATGTTGGTGTTGTTTAAGATGTACCTATCCGGGTAGGAAGTTTCTTCATTCCTTGTGATATCGTTGTCATTGATACCGTGGAGGACCATGGCTGTCCTATCATCTTTGGACGTCCTTTCCTGGCTACAAGAAGGGCGTTGATTGATGTTGCTGACGGAATAATCACTCTAAGGGTCGGAAACGACCACTTAGACTTCAAAGTAAAGGATGCAATGAGAGGACCATCCTGTTAGAGTCTGCTTGCTTTATGGAAAGCTACAACCAGTTCTGCGAAGAGGTATAAGAAGATATCCTAATGGTAGACCCTCTTGTGAGGGCGATAAGTAATCAAGATTCTAACTCTAAAAATCCAGAAGTTGTGGAGTTTCTCAACTATCTTAACCAGTCTGATGAAGACCTGAGCAACGAGGAAGAGGTAGTGGAAACAGTTAAGTTTGCCTCTCTTGAGGAGGCACCAGAAGAACAGTCACCCAAGGAAAAGCCTGAGTTGAAGCAGTTACCAGAAGGGTTGAAATATGAATTCCTAGATAGAGAGGAGAGGAATCATGTCATCGTCAATGCCCATCTTAAAAAAGATCAGTTGGACAAACTTCTTGGGGAGTTAAGACTCCATAGGCAGGCTATAGGATACTCGGTAGAAGATATCAAAGGCCTTATCCCTGCATTGTGTATGCATCGCATCAATTTGGAGGAATCCACCAAACCTCTGGCTCAACCCCATAGAAAATTGAGTCAAATGCTGAAAGAAGTTGTAAAGAAAGAAGTAATCAAGCTAAGGGATGTTGGGATCATTTACCCAGTCAGTGATAGTAACTGGGTAAGACCGATCCACGTAGTACCCAAGAAGGGTGGTATAACTTTAGTAAAGGGAGATAAAGGTGATGAAGTGGCGGTTAGGACCATCACAGGATGGAGAATGTGTATTGACTACCGGAAGCTAAACCAAGCCACTAAAAAATATCATTATCTGCTTCCTTCCGTTGATCAAGTTCTTGAAAGATTAGTGCATCATGACTATTTCTGTTTCTTGGATGGTTTTTTAAGATTTTATTAGGACCCAATCCTGCCAGATGACTAAGAGAAAACAACTTTTACCTATCTCTATGACACCTACGCCTTCAGGAGGATGCCTTTTAGCCTATGCAATGCTCCTACAACGTTTCAACGCTGCATGATATCAATGTTCTCAGATTTTCTGGAGGATATCGTGGAAGTTTTCATGGATGATTTCTCTATCTATGGAAAAGACTTTGATACCTGCTTGAAAAACCTCTCTTTTGTTCTGCAACGATGCAAGGAAAAGAGTTTGGTTTTAAACTGGGAGAAGTGCCATTTTATGGTACAAGAAGGCATCGTACTAGGACATAAAGTTTTGAGGCATGGCATCGAGGTAGACGATAGCAAGGTTGAAGCCATATCCAAACTTCCTCCACCAAAGTGTATGCCAGGAGTGAGGAGCTTCCTTGGGAACGCCAGCTACTACCAAAGATTTATAAAAGACTTCTCAAAGATCTCAAAACCATTGTCCAACCTTCTGGTAAAAGATGTTGAATTTGATTTCTCTGATGATTGTCTAATCGCTTTTCAGGCTTTGAAGGATGCTCTTGTCTCACCACCTATCCTCCAAGCTCCAGACTGGGGTTTACCTTTCGAGCTTATGTGTGACGCCAGTGACTATGCAGTAGGAGTGGTCCTGGAGCAGAAAAAGGACAAAAAGCACCATGTAATATGCTACACTAGTCGTACACTAGATGAAGCTCAGGTAAATTATACAACTACAGAGAAAGAGATCCTCGCAATAGTCTTCGCTTTCGATAAGTTCAGATCTTACCTCATTGGAGCAAAGGTTAAAGTCTACACAGATCATGGGGCTATAAGATACCTCATGTAGAAGAAAGATACAAAGCCCAGGATGTTGAGGTGGACCTTTTCACTACAAGAGTTCGACAATGAGATAGTCGATAAGAAGGGTGCAGAGAATGTGGTCGCCGACCACTTATCAAGGATCGTTGTGGAAGGGCAGAAGGAACCACCTATTAATGACAATTATGCTGACGAAGCTTTGATGATGATTGAAACCAAGGAAGAGAGTTTACCTTGGTTTGCAGATATCTATAATTATCTTGCCTGTGGATAACTGCCCCCTGACGTAACTTATAACCAAAAGAAGAAGCTCTTCACGGATGTGAAGAACTACTACTAGGACAATCCTCTCCTTTTTAGAAGATGTGTGGATAACCTGTACTGAAGATGTATTCCCGAAGAAGAGATCCCGAACATTCTGAAAGAATGTCACACCTCCCCTTATGGAGGACATCTGGGCAGTGAAAGGACCGCTGCCAAAGTACTACAATCAAGTTTTTACTGGCCCTCTTTGTTCAAGGACGCTGCAAAGTATGTAAAGGTCTGTAAAGAGTGCCAATTGATGGGAAATATTGGACGAAGAAACGAGATGCCTATGGCAAATTGGGTTGAAGTGGAAATCTTTGATGTATGGGGGATTGACTACATGGGACCATTTTCCCCATCAAAGGGTTATCAATACATTCTAGTGGTAGTATATTATGTATCCAAATGGGTAGAACCTGTTACAACTCAAACATGTGACTCTAAGTCAGTGATCAAGTTGTTCGAAAAGACAATTTTCCCTCATTTCGGCGTACCTCGTACTGTAATAAGTGATGGTGGATCGCATTTTGGAGAAAGATAGTTTGAAGCGCTCCTACGAAAGTATGGAGTTAAACACAAGGTCGCTACGCCCTACCACCCACAAACTTTCGGGCAGGTAGAGGTTTCGAATAGACAAATCAAGCAGATTCTAGAGAAGACTGTCAACCGTACGAGGAAAGATTGGTCAATGAAGCTTGACGACGCACTTTGAGCCTACAGAACTGCCTAAAAAGCACCCATTGGAACCACTCCTTACAAGTTGATCTATGGGAAATCCTGTCATCTACCCCTTGAGCTGGAACACAAGGCCCTTTGGGCGATTAAGTTCTTGAACATGGATCTGGAGAAGGCAGGAGAGAAGAGATATTTGCAGTTGCAAGAACTCAAAGAATTGAGGATGCATGATTACGAGAACGCAAAGATCTATAAACAGAGGATGAAGGTGTGGCATGATGCCCACCTGAGGAGGAAGGATGTAAGAGAAGGTGACAGAGTTTTATTATTTAAATCTTCCATTCATCTTTTTCCAGGTAAGTTACAAATGAGATGGTTTGAACCTTTCACCATATCAAAGATATACCCTTCCGGAATGATGGAGCTATATGACAAAGATGATCCATCCAAGGTTTTTCAAGTGAACGGGCATAGGGTGAAAAGGTTATATGAAGACGAAGCCTTTGTGAGAAGGACAAAGATCAATTTGCAAGATATGGATACTGCTGGAGGAAAAAATTGAAGGACCTGGAGATGTCGAGCTGGCGACACAAATTACAGCGCTCCTCGGGAGGCAACCCGAGCTTTTACTTTTCCTATAATAGGATGTTATTTACTTTCTTGCAAGAAAAACACTATGAACATTTAGACTATAATAAGGCCCGAGTCAGTGCATGCGTCACATGCGCTGACACTTCTATTTTATGGGCCACCACTCTATTTTATGAGCATTGATGAGTAATACTATCTGAGGCTGGGTACTTAACCTTAGGCCAATGATGTTTTACCCATCAATCACTTTTTCCTTTGCTTTGTTTTTAAGTTTTTCATCTACAATTTTGTCCTGAAGACCTTGTATCAGGAAAGTATCCCCTTTTTCCTAATCGTATCAGGCAAAGACTCAACCGGTGCACAGAACGCGATCGTATCGGGCGACAGCATATCGCTCATTGCATCCAGCCATGAGCTGTGTCGGACGACACGCCCGAGCGACGCGCACCCATGTCGGGCAACATGAGTAATTACCCTTGATTAGGCTGATGGGACTGCTCGTCTCAGGAATGACTTGTCTCAACGGTCGACACGCATCCCAGATTTACCCGTTTTACCCCCGGTTGGGATTGCAATATATAGTACGGAGGTTTTATCATGTCGGGCTACTGCATTTACTCTTCTAACTACCTGTATCGTACAATAATTTCTCCCTTTTCTCGTGTGTCGTCCAGCTAACTTTTGCTCTCCTGTCGCGCAAGATAGCTTCAGATAGCAAAGGTATAGCCTGACAGCCGTGTCGTCCTGCTTGCCCGACACGAACTTCATATTGCACACAGCGTATCGGGCTGACGACTTTAGTTGATTTCCTTGTATCGCCCGACACATGTGTCGCGCGACACGTCTTTAACACATGCTTACTTGATACCCAATATCGGACGATAACCATGTCGTCCATCTTTATACCACCTCGCTTGTTTTCGTTGTCGGGCGACACATTTTTCTATCAGGGAACACCCTATTGGGCACTTTGTTTCATGCGACTGTCTCGCTCGACGTGCACTTGTGTTAGGCAACGTGTATGACGCATAACTTTTCTCCGTATCGTCCAGTTTTGTATCGCCTAGATGTTCTTTTGATGGACGACACCCAGACCTCGTATCGGGCATGAGCCTACAGTGATTTTTTTGAAAGCTTTATATCACTCGACACAATCGTATCGGGCAAACATCATATCGCCCAGTGTTGATGCCCGATACGGTGGTGTTGGGTAGCTTTTGTATTGGGCCAAATTTTTATCATGCAATCAGTTTTCTCTTAAAAGTCAGTATCAATTTTAAGTTTTGCCTACCTAATATCGGAACATTTAAATGATCAATGAACTTGTTTAATGATAACAGATATGGCCCGTACAAAGCAAATTATCATTTGAGTTGACGAACACGACATAAGAATCGACATTGAGGCCGCAGCTGAAGCAACAACGGTCGGGCAGAAATGCCCAAATCCCAAGGCAGCTGGGCCATCAACTGCTGAGAAGAGAGCAAGGACGGAAGAAGTAACGGCTCCAGCAACAGCTTCAACTACAGCGGAAGAACCCATGGATCACATACCAGGAAGGTTCGTGCCAAGAGATAACGAGCATGGATGCCGGTACTCAAAACTGGAAACTAAAATCTATAGGTCGAGCAGATTCTGCCACCATTCGTCCTTCCTTCAATTGGGCATTTTTGAAAGACTCAAAAATGTCCTGGCCACAGCAGGACTGAGGAAGATCTGCCTCAGCTGCTCTGCCTCCTACACCAAACTCACAAGGGAGTTCATGTTGTCTCTCCACCGAGTAAAGAATACAACTGAGGATGTTGAAGAATATGGCGGAGCAGACAGACTGTCAGGGCGGCTGTACAACTCAGAGCACGTCATCTCTGAAAAGCTGCTCAATGAGATCTTCTCCTCCAGCATGGAGGAGAAGGAACAGCTTAATAACGGTGTGAGGATCACCAAAGGAGACAGGTTCAACCCCGTGGAGCTCTGGAGGAGGCTGACGGCGAGTCATCATATAAGTCGGGAAGCAAGGTGGCGGCAATACACTCCTGTTTCTAGAGGATAGTGCACAAGCTGGTAGCATGCCTGCTCTTCAGCAAAAACGAGTCTAGTAACATCTACACCGAAGAACTCCATCTCATGTGGCACATGATAGAGGGCAAGGTGATCAATCTAGGGTGCTTCTTGCTGAATAGGCTACACCTGATAAAGGACGCCACCAAGGAATGTTGCATGGGTGGCATCGTCAATCTGATCGCGGTTGGGTTAGGATACCCAAGGGAACCACACAGTCTATCGAGGACAAGGGGCGACGAGTTGATCGACCTCAAGTTCCTCATGAGGGTCGACATCATAAAGAAGGAGGGGAGAAGCTACTTCTACATGTTCGCAAGGACAAACACCCTCCTTCCACTCCCTCACTGTGCCGCCTACGATGCAGAAAAGTTGGTCTTCACCACAGCAAAAATCGAAGTTGTGGCGGTAGAAGCATCTTACGCCACCACCACCAGGATTCAAGAGAGGGCGACTGTGAGAGGAGAATCAATCCCTCTTGACCCAACGCAGGACAAAACTTCAACGACCCTTGCCTATCCAACCACCACTCTAGAGCCACCGATGACAATAGTTGATAAAGTTGTCATCGCTCCTACTATAACAGCCACAATCATGACAACACCTTCCGTGGCTGAAGAAGAACCGACAATCATTGAGGTCGCCGAGACAACCATGGGAGATACCGCGGAAGAGACAGCCGTAGCCCCCAAAACTTCTATGGTGCCTGTGGTGGCAGAAGAAGAAGTGCAACCAGACACCAATAACGGGATGTTCGCTGACATCCTGGAGATGGAGCTCGGGGATGCACGACTCACGCCAATGCCGCCATCGGTATCTCCTGTGATAGCTGTAGAGGAGGTCACCGAAAGTAGAGAGGTGGATAAGCGCCCACCAACATCGCGTCCTTCTCCACCACCACAAGAAGGTGAGGCAGAGGCAGCAGTAAAAGTGCTCCGCCTCACCCAGCAACATCCACCTCGTGAACGATCGAGATAGGTTCTACCTCGTCGGGTAGACCCTCGCGCGAGAGAAGTATCGCGAGGACGAGAGGGATATCTGTAGGAGCCCCTCCGTCGCTCGGGAAAATGTTGGGGCATGAACTCGACCACTTGCGGGAGGTAACAGAAATCCACTCGGCTACATTTACTTCTCTAACCCGCAAGTTTTCATTTTTCCAGCAGAGGCTGAATAGCCAGGAACGGGAACTGCTGACTCTAGTTGGACTTCCCGGCCAACTAGAGGCACTCAACGCCATGCTTCAACAGGCCCTCCAGCGTCTTGATGTGATCAAGGAGAGGCTGAACAGGGGAGATGACCATCCATGCCCAAGGTAGCCCAGAAGGTCTCCATCGCCTCTTGGCTCAGGCTCTCAACCTTCCTCATCAGAAGCCTCATCAAGATCATCGTCATCTTCCTCCTCCAGCGGGCCATCCCCAATGCCCAAGGAAGGGACGCCACAAAGATCGGTCAACGGAGGTCCAGCAGGACAGGCGAGCTCCCACGGTCTAGAAGAAGCAGCTCCCTCAGTCCCCTGGATGAAGCTGAAGATGACAACGAAGACATCAACATCGGGGAGGACTCTTCTGACGAATCATAGGGAGAGGGGGGCGACATATGTGCCGCCAACGAAAGACACCCCCCCAGAGGAAGACGCTCGATGGTAGATGTGTTCTCTACACCGTCAGAGCTACCTTCCTTCGAGATGGCCGACTTCGACAGAAGGGTCATCGGCTACCTGTCAATCAGGGATCAGAAGCTACTGAATAAGGTCCTGAGGTCACAGGCAGATGAAGAAGACGTCATCTGGAGCGACGGATACTTCTCCGTACGACGGGGAGCACTCAGAAGCATATTCCACTCACCAGTCGTCTTCGGAAAGAAGTTGTTCAGGGTCCTAGAAGGTGCAATAGTAGAGAATATCAGCATCGGGACAGGTCAGAGAACAATATACAATGACACCCCGACCTTAGCAAGAAGATTGATGATGGGAGCACCAGACTCCATTGTGGTGGCCAACATGCTGCAACACATTGAAAAGCACAACACGAACATCATGTTGGCCCCGTACAAGCACCGCAACATGTGGTTTCTCTGTGTGGCAGACCTCCGGAACCACGACGTCTAGCTGCTCAGTTGCTACAACAAGGAGGTGCCATGCTCCGGGCTTATCTTCAATCACCCAGAGGACAAGCATCTCAGGCTTCTACCGTTGCGTCTTCTATGAGCCATCAAGTAAGGAGTCCAACGTCACAATGACGTTTGGAACTTCTTCTCTATCAAAGACTTCCTCCTCCAAGCAAAAGAGGGAAGAAGAAACAACGCCTTCATTGTCTTACGCACCATGGAGTTTCTCAACATATTCGAATACATAAGGCATCTCCAGGGCCAAAACTTCTATCAACTCAGAAGCACATATGCACTGCTGTTGATCAAAGACAGGCGCTATTTCCAAGACACAGGGGTACCAGAGAAGCTACTGGACAGTGACCTAGAAGGCGAATCTTCACATCCCAGCAGCACTCCAGAGAAAGAAGCTGAGATAGAAACAGACATCTATGGGGCAGGCAAGCAGTTAGAAATTCTACGGGAAATGCATGGAATCGAAGATGTCGCTTCACCTGAAACTTCATAAGAATTGATCAACAATTTCGACCCTTCTCATGCTCTACACTGACACAGGAGCAGGTCAATGAAATTCTTCTGAAGTTAGCTGATTCTACCCCGACAGATGTTATCTACGAGGTAGGTAGTGTCATAGTCCCAGTAGATGACTTAAGGGACATGGTAAAAGATGGAGGATGTTTGGCAATATCTGTGGCAGCCGCCTACATCCAAACACTACAGACAAAGTTTGAACATGCATACATTGCTCATCCAATGTTATTCAACGACATCTGCCTCAACGATGAGTCAGGCGCAAAGCAATCTTTTCTGGCAGAGTTGCAGTGCAGTGTCCCATGCACAATCTTCCTGCCCATCCTACATTACAACCATTGGACGCTCCTGATGATGTACACTCGCCAACGAGCAGGAATCTTCTACAACAGCTCAGACAGCAACAAAGATCATCCAGTGCAGTGTATATCAACAGCGTTGACATCCCTCAAGCACTTAGTACGAAAATACTACGACGAGATGGTGGTGCTGATACAACCATTCATGGGGACGGCAGCAAGCAAATGGCACAAGCTCCAGTTATGCCACTGCAGTCCAAAACAAATTCCTCTATCCAACGATTGTGGCATCTTCGTCCTGGAATGGATATCAAATAAAGAGACACCTGACCAACTCCACCACATTGACAACCATAGCAAATGAGGAGAATATGTGTGGAAGCTTCTATCTGGCACAGGCGCGCTCACCAACTAACCCTCACTGGGTTAACATTACCCTACCTTATCTACTTCACAACTCTGGGACAGAGTGTGGAGTAAGTTGGGGGGGGGTACCATGTACCAGTGAGGGAGGTATAAAAAAAAATCTTTCAACTCCACCCTTTTTGTTCTTTTGTTCTTTTTTTATAACATGTGTACATATACATATACATGCTCATATAAAAATTTTGCTAATTTTTTTTTGCTTATTTTGTCTCCACACATATGTACAAAGACATTATATAGTAAAAACCTGATACGACTTCTTGCCGGTTTGTTTTCTATGTGCCCAAGGGGATGCACATTTTATTATGACTTTCTGATAATGCAGCCTCTAACAACAAAAGACTACGACTTTCCACGCCAAAAAATTCGAAAAATAATCTCGCGATAGCTAAGAGACGTGTATGCAGAAGGAAAAAGCTGCCCAAACAGCAAAAATTCCTCTTGTTTTCCTTTACCCAAAAAAATCCCAAAAAAAGAGAGAATCGCCTTATGAGAGTGAATAAAAGCATGAGAGTTGTGACATATAAAAAGAAAAAAAAATATATACACACTTGTTCTCCAAAAAGTACCCATATTTAGGCATGGTAGATCCGGGGAAGTGGTATGTAGGATGTGAAATCACTACTCTAAAGCCAACTAGCTTGGACTGTAGGGACCACTCGCCCGCTAACGGACCCATACCTGGATGGACTGATTGGAAACAAGAAAAACCCTAAAAGCCTTAAGCCTACCCAAACACACAACTTTTTGTTCCCAAAAGCTGTTTGGTGTGAAAGCTAACTTCAAAATCATGCACCCAAGTCTCGCCGAAGTTGTGGAGAAAATTTTTGCTTAAATAAGGTAGGGGAAGTAAAGTCTGTTGTTCGTGGTTTGGCCGTATTCTCTGTAAGACATATCAATGCTCGCTCAAACCCATGGTTTGAAAACTATACCGGTCAAGAAGAAGCATCATAAAACAAAGTTTAAAGATTGATTGAGGACAATCAAAATGCTAAGTTTGGGGGAGTTGATAACACAAAATTTTGTGATGTTTTGGCCCTTGTTTCATTATCAAATCTACCTTTTTAAACTATTTTCCTCTCCTTTTTGTCATGTTTTTGCATAAACAGGCCATGCTATGCTCTTAACTCAATTTTATCATCTTTTGCAGAGTTTTCCTCATTTTCGACTCATTTATCAGCAAAAAGGCCCATCCCGGCCCACGAACGTGTTCCACCTGCATTGGTCTTCTTACCAATCGGTCGACGCGATCGCTGCGTGACACAGTGCAGCACGATACACTACCGTGTGACACAAGGATGTCGCGCAAGAAGGAGCAGACGAGCGATACACCATTTACCCGACAGGGAGTCGAACTCACCACGGCAACTGAAGTGTGTCGCGTGATACAAGCCACCCACCGGCAAGCGCCACTCGTCACAATGACTGACACGCTCCCAGCCCGACATCCTTATGTCGGGCGATACGCATATCAGGCATCCCTAAATCCGAGATGATAGAGTTGATGAAGGACATGTGGCGTCCGGAGAACCACAATTTCCCCCAACCGCTGCCTATAAATAGTAGCTACAGGACTCCAATGGGACATGTTGGAATCTCTCGAAAGCCAACTTGGGAAAGCATATGGAGCTAGCGTGTCGTGCCTCAGAGGTGTACCGGGCGATACTAGGTGAGCACTTCCCCGACCCGAGAGGGAGGGAATGGTTCACTTAGGATCAGCTTCGGGCACCGTAGCAGACCGATATCGGCCAACAAGGACACCTGATATGAGTACCCGATACTCTAAGCCAAACTCTGGCCCAACACGATACCAAGTCTGATACACATCACCAGTCACGGCGTGTCGCCCGAGAGGGTGCCACCCGACACAATCGTATTGGGCATGAGCGCCCCGCACGATATGTCTTCCCGTCATGAGCGTGTCGCCCGTGAGGGTGTGCCGCCCGACACAGGCGTATCGGTCAAGACTCACGCCTGGTATCGGGCTGGAGGGATCTTGGGGATCTGCTACTTCCTGTCGCCCTTCTAAATCAAGAAGGAGACATTTATCTTTACTTATTTCAGTCATTTACTTTCTTTACTTATGCAATGTAACCAGACCCTTTTATGCTAATGGAAATAGAAGAGTTTTAATTATCGGCCGCTTTATGTTTGGTCCCTTTTGTTGGACGATTGCTTTGTTTAGCATCCGAACTCTAGCTTGTACGCTTGGATCACGTTTCGACAAGCTACTGAATCGTGTTTTCCCGTTACAACAGCCTCGAGAGAGGTGTTGTGGCTCTAGTGTTTGGTCCGATATGGGAGTACGAGAGTGCCCAGGATCGGAGTTGCTTTAGTGACCTTTCCACTCTAACTTAGGACCAGCAACCTTGAGAGAGGTGTTGAAGCTTAGTTAGAGGTACCCTCTTTGAGAGAAGGGGTATTGGATGTTTCTGCTGCTGCTTTTTTTACCAAAGCTTTCTCCTTCGTTCCTTTCTAAAGAAATAGTATTATCCTCTTTGTTTCTGTTGTGCGAAAACCCTAAAAACTGATAAACCTTTAAAAACCCTTAATTTTCCTCATAGCTCCAGTTGGAGATAGTTTTCTATTATTTTATCGATCTTAACCTGTTGTTCCCTTGGGGAACTTTATCATCTCCTTACCCATACCGGAGTGTAACGTGTCAATTCCGTGTTCCCAACACTACCACCCTTGTCCCTGTGTTCGACCCCGTTTATCTACTTCGACCCCGTAATAAAGTTGCGGGGGCCTAGAAGGTTTCAGGTTATAAATTTAAAAGTCTGACTACTTCAAATCTGCTCCCTTTTTGGACGCGCGATCTAGGCCGGTCAATAACTGCTTTTTTTGTGTTTGTGATTGTATGACTATCATTTGTGGTTGTGGATATAGTAGTATATGATAAGCACTATGAGTATGTGGTGTTTGGATATGTATATGCATTAATAAAACCCCTCAATTAATAATATTAAGTTTTAGTTTCCTTCCATAAAGCAACACACATGAAAAGCTTGATCGACTATGTGTGGGCATGCCTCCATGTGGTACACTATCTATCTCATGGAAATGTGATGGTGGGTGTGTGGTTCTTCCTCCGCAGGGTGCACACTGATCGTGTTGTCTTATGGGTTGGACTTCACTAGGGAACCTTGATAGGATCAAGTACCTAGAGGTGTAAAGATGCATCATGGCAAGGAGTTGTGCATGATCATCTATCCAAGAGTTGCATATGATGGAATTAGCAAAAATTTTCTACCTTAGTATTTGGTCTTTGACGTTGGCGTTGGATGGGCATTGATCCAATTATTTTGGATCTTGGCTCACTAGAAGGTTGTACGCTGCAATCTTCTGAGTTGATAGTGAGGGCTATCAATTTGAATAAAATAGTGGGAGCATAATTAATTAAAGGCCTAATTAATCTCGTTTATCAAATCCTTACAAGTCAAAATGTTTTGGACTAAATGCAAACTTTTTCTTTTGTAGAAATCAAATGGAAAACAACACTCACACATTCTCATTGCAATTGGTCATTGAGAAGGACGAACTTACCAGAATCAACTTTCAAAACTAGTTTAGGACGCTGAGAATTTTTCTCACACAGGGGCGTAAGCTCTATGTCTTTGAAACACCAGAGCCAGTGAAACCCGCCTCAATTGCGCCCAAGGCTAAAAAGGATGCTTACAAGAAGCACCTTGATGATGCCATGGATGTCAAGTGCCTAATGTTGTGCTCAATGAACTATGAGTTGCAAGAGCAGCATGAGAACATGAATGTCATGGAGATGGTATCACATCTCAAGAACATGTATCAACATCAAGCAAGATAGGAGAGATATGATGTCTCTAAGGCTTTGTTCAGAAATAAGATGAAAGAAGGAGACTCAGTTGGCACCCATATACTCACTTTGATTGGGTACGTGGAAATCCTATCGAAGCTGGGATTTCCCCTAGGTGATGGCCACTGATGTGATTCTGCAATTGTTGCCTGAATTATATGGTCATTTTTTTCATGAACTACAACATGAACAATCTTGACAAGCCATTCTCAGAATTGTTGGGCAAGTTGAGGACAGCTGAAGCACGGATGAAGAAAGGCAAGACCAAGTTTGTGATGATGATTAGAAGGATAAAGGGAAAGTTAAAAGGCAAAGTCAAGGCTAAGAAAGGTTCTAAAGTTGGGCATAAGACAAAGTCATCCGTGCTCAAATCTAAAGGTGGGATCTCCAAAGAAGGCAGTTGTCACCATTTTCACCAGGTTGGACATTGGAAAAGAAACTGTCCTCTCTACCTAGAGGAACTGCGGAAGAAGAAGCAGGGGATAGAGATGTCCACTTTAGGTATATATGTTATTGAGATAAACTTAAATACTTCTTCATCATGGGTAATGGATACCGGATGTGGATCTCACATATGTTCAAATATGTAGGATCTGATAAGAAGTAAGCCTTTATGAAAGGGACAAGTTGTGCTATGGGTCGCTAATGGAGCAAGAGTTGCTACCACCATAGCTGGAGTTATTAGTTTATCTTTGCCTACGGGCCTTATAATAGAATTAGACAATTGCTATTATGTACCTCCCATTAATAAAAATATTATTTTGGTATCTTGTATGGACAATAATGGATTTGAATTTCACATTAAGAATGGAATGATTTCTATTTCTAAAGATGAGATCTTTAATGGAAATGCCCCTATGGATTATGGTATCTACTTGTTAAAACTTGAGACTAGAATATACAACATAAATACGAAAAGCCTAAAACTTGACAACTCAAACAAAACATACTCATGGCATTGTCATCTTGGGCACATAAATGAGAAGTGCATATCTAGACTACATAAGGATGGTTATCTAGACTCTTTTGATTTTGAATCATTAGAGACATGTGAGGCTTGTTTATTAGGCAAGATGACAAAGATTCCTTTCACTAAACATAGTAAGAGAGCCAGTGATCTGCTAGGGCTCATACATACTAATGTATGTGGACCTTTTAGATCAAATGCTAGAGGAGGCTATCAATACTTCATTACCTTCATTGATGACCTCAGTAGGTATGGCTATGTATATCTTATGAAACACAAGTCAAAAACTCTTGAAATGTTCAAGGCTTTCATGAATGACATAGAGAAGCAACTTGGTAAGAGTATTAAAGCACTCCGTTCAGATCGAGGTGGCAAATACTTAAGCCAAGAGTTTGAGGACCTTCTGAGAGACTGTGGTATTGTATCACAATGGACTCCACCTGGTACACCAAAACATAATGGTGTGTCAGAAAGAAGGAATCGTACATTATTAGATATGGTACGATCAATGGTGAGTTCATCCGAACTTCCAATATCATTCTGGGGATATGCTCTTGAAACTACAGTGTTTACACTGAATCATGTACCTTCCAAATCAATTCAAAAGACACCATATGAGATATGGAATGGAAATCATCCCAATATGTCTATATAAAATATTTGGGGATGTGAAGCTTATGTTAGGAAATAAATTCTTGAAAAGCTGGACCCAAATATGAAAATTGCTATTTTGTTGGATACCCCAAGGAAACGCAGGGATACTACTTCTACACACCAACTGACAACAAAGTGTTTGTTGCTAGAACTATTGTATTTCTTGAAAAGGAAATTATTTCTGAAGGAATCAGTGGGAGGAATGTAGAGCTCGAAGAAGTTCGAGATCAACAAGAAAGCAGATAACTTGAGGAGGTACATAAGGAACATGAAGACTCACAAACTGTTGTTGAATTTCAAGTTACAAATGTAACACAAAAACCTCATAGGTCTAGTAGGACTTGACTTGAGCCTGAGAGATTTGGATTTCTCATGACTCAAGATAGTGACAAAGTGGACATATTAGATGAGCCAAATTCCTATCTAGAAGTTACTAAGGGACCAAAATCTGAGAAATGGCTTGAAGCCATGAGATCTGAGATGGAATCCATGTACACCAACAAGCTATGCACCTTGGTAGATCCACCCAAAGGGGTAAAACCCATAGGGTGCAAGTGGGTCTTCAAGAAGAAGACCAACATGGATGGAAATGTTCAAACCTATCAAGGTAGATTGGTTGCAAAAAGATTTTGTCAAATTCAAGGTGTTGATTATGATGAGACCTTCTCACCAGTTACCATGGTTAAATCCATTAGGATCATGCTTGCCATTGTAGCTTATCATGACTATGAGATTTAGCAGATGGATGTTAAAACAACATTCCTTAATAGGAATTCACTCAAGGATGTGTACATGACACAACCTGAGGGTTTTATCAATCTAAAGAAAGCCAATAAAGTTTGTAAGCTACAAAGGTCAATCTATGGATTGAATCAAGCATCTCAGAGCTAGAATCTACATTTTGATGAAGGAGTCAAAAAGTTTGGCTTTAGTCAAAATGAAGATGAACCTTGTGTTTACAAAAGGGTTAGTGGGAGAACATTCATATTTCTCATATTGTATGTGGATGACATACTATTGATTGGAAACAACATCCCTACTCTTCAAACAGTAAAAGGTTGGATAGGGAAGACCTTCTCTATGAAGGATTTAGGCAAAGAATCCTATATACTAGTAATCAAGATCTATAGAGATAGATCTAGAAGGCTTCTAGGCCTCAGCCAGAGCACATACATTGACAAGGTGCTAAAAAGGTTTAGCATGGAGGGTTCTAAGAGAGGTGATTTGCCAATGTCCCATGGAGTTACGATCTATAAAGCACAATGTCCTAGTTCATGTGATGAACATGCATGCATGAGTAAGATTTCATATGCATCAATAATTGGATCTATCATGTACGCGATGTTATGTACTCATCTTGATGTGTCATATGCTTTGAGCATGACGAGCCGTTATCAGTCAGATCCAGGTGAATGCCACTGCACAACCATAAAGAACATCCTAAATCACTTGAGAAGGACCAAGGATCTATTCTTAGTATATATAGGCGAGGAAGAGCTTATGGTAAAGGGTTAAATCGATGCTAGCTTCCAAATTGACAAAGATGACTATAGATCACAATCTGGATTTGTGTTTTGCCTGAACAATGGAGTTGTCAGCTGTAAGAGTTCCAAGCAAGAAACAGTTGTGGATTCTACAATAGAGGTCGAATATATTGTCACATCTAATGCTACAAAGGAAGATGTGTGGATCAAGAAGTTCATTTCTGAACTTGGAGTTTTTCCAAGCGCTAGTGATGCAAATTGAGTTGTTTTGGAACAACAATGGAGCAATTGCACAGGCTAAAGAACCAAGATCGCACCAATGTTCCAAACATAATGGCAGTTTCATCTCATACGAGAGATCATACAATGAGGAGATTTGAAGATTTGCAGAGTACCTATAGAAAGTAATATGGCTGACTTGCTCATAAAAGCACTTTCACATCAGAAACATGACAGACATATTCGATCACTTGGATTGAGATTCATGAGTGATTTGGGTATAAGTGCAAGTGGGAATCTTTTGGTATGTATACCCATAGAGAGTATCATTTGATGATTGTTATGGGATACTATGTAAACGATTTGTAATACTATATTGATCATATCAATAATGGCAAGTTTCCAATCTATATGTTTGTGTTTTATATTGTAAGATGACCAAAAAACATATAGATGTCTACAAAATAATATACTCAAGGACATATGTCTTTAGTTTGATGACTTGAATAATGAGATCATACGTATGCTAAGAGTATGTGTACTTGTTTTGTCCCTAATCAGTTGTTATGGTGGAAATATCCATAGACATCAATAACACATAAGATTAGAATGTATGTTGGTTGATGTGAGAATCTCATTATCCATGATATGGAGATATCAAACCAAATACATAGATACTTGTTATAGAATAGTGTATTAGACATACCCACCTTGAAAGTGAGACATGGTTACCATGATTGGTAGTTAGAGTCACTTCTAATAGTGATGATGGTGATTGTGGTTCTTAGACATGAAGTCACTACACTTATCAAATGTTGTTCGGTGTACCTTGACATCATCCACCGTGGTCCTGAATAAGGATTGTCATAAATATGGTTTTTGGGTGCATTGTGACACATGGGGATGATTGTGAGTGATGTAGATGGAATTTCTCCTTCCTACGGGAGTTTACTTGATTAGCAAGACTGAGAAATGCATGGCCATGTTGATGTGAATCAATATGTGACATTGAGCTTACATATATCTCAGATAGTCTGCTCTAGTTCAAGGAACATGGATTGAATGTTGAAGAGGATAATAGTTCCATGTCTCGAGTTCAATCTGGATATAAGCGACAAAGGAACTATACAATCACTGTTACACCAGTCACAAATGATAGTTTAATTTGTTCTCCAACTTCTCCAATTACTTGGGTGGCAATGAAGTCTTGATAGATACCAATCATTGCTAGTGAAATCATAATATGATTATGGATATCACTGCCAACGTAATTTGGAGCATACCGGGTCACACGCATAGGATGTGTTGGAATAGGAGTATAATTATGGATTTGATTTGAACGTTCTAAATCACATTGATTACTAAAATGTTTATGTAATCCATTAGAATAATATTGGAATATATTAAAATGTTTGACCCAATTAATTGGAGTGACTGGCTCTAAGTGCAAGTAGGATTCTGTTGGTATATATGCCCATAGAGCCATCCCAAGAAATTGCATGGAGTCGGATTAATTAATCAGTTAATATGATTAATTGGTTATTTAATTAATTCTAGAATATTCTAATTAATCCATGAGTGTTTTAATTAATGCATTCTTTCTATTTATCAATGGGTTTAGGAAACCCGGCTTCCTTTTGTCTCCTATTTAAAGGGGCTTGACGACCGATATCTTAATAAGATATTGAGAGATGTTTTTCAGTTTATGGTCACATACGTAAACCCTAGCCATCACTATCCTTGGGAGAAAAAGGAGAGTAGTGTGATGCTAGCACATCATCACATAAAGACTACTCCTTCCTGCCAGCTTAGGAAGCATGACATGGAGTTCCATCCCATCCACATTGACGAAGTAGAGACACATACGTTCAGACACCTACTTTCAGAGGACGTCAATGACCATTCATATGTACTACGAGAAGTGTAGATCACTGCACGAAAGGAGTGACACCAGATCTTCCCACGATGCATTCATAGGATGGGATAGAAGTACCATCCATGTAAGCCAAGAGTGTTGAACACCATCATGCAGCGGGACATCATCGGACTTGCTTCGTGATAAGGTATATCCTGTGAACACTCTTTCTGAATACACTGTTGTCGATGAGATCCTGTTGCGGGTTGCTCGGAAACAAATTTTATTTTGTTGCTTCCCCTGCACATGTTTCCTTCCATAAAACCCAACACTTATATGGATTATAAACATGAATATAGATTTACTAAAATAGTATCATAATTTTAGGCCATCGTTTGAATTTTATTATCCCTGAAATAAGTATTTCACAACTTACATGATATCACTAAGATTAGTGCATCAAAACCTGATATTATGCTTTCATGTTGTTCAATTCTTGTCCATGCAAGCAACACATAACACACGAATGTGACATTGCATTGATAAGGCCTAAGTTTCTAATGTGAAACATCATTCCAAAGTATACATAAAAAAATTTAACATTTAGGGCCCGTTTGGTTTCCTTTGGTTGCTACACGTTGTAATTCCAAACCAAGAGAAAGAACTACATCAGTTGAAACCACAACTATTTTGTTTGGTTGGAAGTAGCTACAACCCAACTATTTTGTTCACATCCATTTGGTTCCCTATAGTTGCAGATTCCATTCACATGAGGTGAACTTACCACCAATATTTTTTATTACTGTTTGCTAACATCTCTATAGAGTTTTAATATCTTCTGATCGCAAATCCAAAATTGAACGACCAATATAACCAAGGTTAAATAACAAGATTATAAAATGAAAATGGAACTTCCAGTATACAAATGATTCATACATTTTTTTACCAAACAATGATTCATACATCCATTCTAGTTTTCAACTGACTTTTACATTCACCACAAGCACAACAAATACCATTCATATTTGTACCAACTATGGATACACACGACAAAAATTTGAGACCAAAAGTGTTATGACCGCATCTGAGCTTAATTGGTAAACTAGGGTTTATCTATATGATTACATTCTTAGTTATATTGATCATTGCTTAAACATGATTACTGATGATATCTCAATTATGATATGCTAAACCTAATGAGAACTCCCAAGTATGTTATCACTTTGTATAATTAGGGTTTGGGAAAATATAAACCCTAGCCAGCTAAAATTAGGGTTTTCACCAAATAGACTCATGTTAGGAAGGAATGAGAGAGGTAGGAAAAGGACAACTTAAATGGTAATTGGAGTCTTGGATAGCACGGTCGTGGTGGGTAGCACGGCCGTGTTAGGTCGTTGGTGGCACGAGCATGATAGGCTACACGACTGTTTTGAAAGAATTGAATTATTGACCAACTTTTGTACTCAAATCTGATGCAATCAATGCACCACAGCCGTGGTAGGAAGCATGTCCACATTAGGTCTATCTTAGCATGGTCGTGGCAGCTTGCATGGCCGTTCTGGGGAATTTTCTCTTCAATTGATTGTTCTATAGATTGTTGGATAGCAGTGCACTATTCTATTTTTTACTTATTTAATGGTATCTTAGAATGATCTAAAATTTTAACCAAAGCTTTGTAACTCAATTACAAACAACATACTAAATTTTCATAATTTTTGGAGAAACTTTGATCTCTAAAATAAATGAATTACCGTAACATGTTTCTAACAGAAAGTTGAATTAAAATAAGAGAAAGTATAGTGAGGGGTCAATGTGCAATTGACCCAAGCAGCTCAATTGCTCTATATGGTCAACCTAAAACACTAGGAGCTTTCATAATTCGTGATTCATTCTAGAGAAACTAAATCCTAGAGAGAGAGGGAGAGTTAGGGTTTGAGAGGAGAATGTGGTGGAATTGCTGATCTAGGGTTTCTCTATCCTAGATATGATGAAATCAAGTAAGTTTAGCTTCTTTGCATAGCCTTTCATGGTGAATCTTCTCTCACATGTCAATATTCCTTCCCTCCTCTGATTGGATATGAAATGGTATCAAATGTCTCATTTTTCTCACTCTTTCTACATAATCCCTCATTTCTAGGGTTTCTGAGTTGAAAAGAAGAAGAATCTGGTGATTTGCTAGGGTTTTGATATGAGTTCGAGATTTTCAGAGGTCAACTGCCTTTTTAAGGTGTTTTCACACCTTAGGGTGAGTGGGAACTTCCTTTAAACAGTATATTGTATGGAAATGAGTTAAATCATCAATAATCTTCAAATGTTTAGTTTGCGAGTACAAACCCTAAATTGCCTTTTTGATCTAGCTTTTGCAAAATGATATGAAATGGATTATTCCTCTATTTTGATGACTTTTAGATGATAAAATCATATTATAAATGGATATAATCCATCTTAATGAGAATTCCCTAATTATTTGGAAAGGTTATAAGAGTAAATTGAATTTTACGATTTTTGTCTATAACTAAAATTTTTGTATAATTAGATAGAGAAATTAGTCTATCTGAATCCAATTGATTATGAATGATCGTTTATTTGAATGTCTAGTACATATATGCCAGAATCTATCTTGGATTTCATGTGATGTGTAATGTTTTCTTGATATCTCTGTAAAGAGGGTGATGCCCTAGATGAGTGGAAAGTTGGAAATTTGCAAATAAATATGGTGAAATCCATTTGAAGTGCTTTTCTTGACATCATAGAATTTATTTATTCAATGTTATTTTTTATTCATAATATCTCAATGAGTGGCATGGAAAATTCTAATTAGCTCAATTCCAAGATTTCATACATATGTTGATTGTATATGACTTGTTGAAAGCAATCTTTATTCAGTGAATGTTTATGACACATTAAATCCTTATGCGAGTGATGTGATAAGTAAATTAGGAAAGTGAAACCCTAAGGATAGGGTGTTCAGTGAATCAAGTATTGTGATATCAATGTATTTCAATATGAGACGTGATTATGCTTAATAATTCAGTTTTGGTAAATGTTATCAGATAGTTTATGAAATGAACAGTTTATAAAGATAAACAAAGATATGTTGACGTGATGATTGAATTGTCAATTTAAAGAGTGAATTAGGCATTTAGATGCCCTGAACACTATAGAATCCTCACAGGATGAGGCATGCACTATGGGGAGGAAACGGTTTCCTGACTTGAGGTAGTCCAGGTCGAGGTAAGTCGTAGCGCACCAGTAGGGTGTGCGGGTCTTGACCAGTAGGGAAGACTCCTTAAAGTTGTGTGGTACCCAACACCAGCTAGGGATGTCAGTGGTACCTATGTTATATGTTGTAGTGATTAGTGGTCAGTAGGTCCACCGATGCACAATAAGCCTGAGGGCTTTGACTCACTGCCTAAGTACCCAGGTTGAGAGGTGGAGTCATAGATATCTGACTGCTCCCATTAGTCATCGAGAGGTAGACGTACCGAGGCCTGCTACAGACGGGGTCTTACTAGAGAGATAAGCTTAGGAACCTGGGCATGCATCTAAGCCTTATACAGTGATATTGTAGCTTGATGCGATTCTTTCACATATTGTGGTACACCTCATGTGGGTTCAGGGCATAATAAGATGAATGAGAGGTTAAATAAGTGTGTGCATCTATTTAATTATTCTTTTTATGTTTTTGAATTATTAGTTCTCTTTCTGATCAATCAAGCATGTTCATATATTGATTCACTCTGGTACATATCTAGAGTATCTTGACATATTTATGTATGTGAATGATTAGTCTCTTTTAAGATTACTGCTGTTGTAATTTGTATCAGTTGCTCAATAGTATATCTATAATTATATCAATGCTTTAGACTATTTGTTTGAAGTACTCATTCAATGAGCAAGTAGGCTCACCCCTCTACTCACAATTTTTAAGGATAACTCATGGACTGAGGATGTCATTGCATCAGAGTAGATATGCCATA
This sequence comes from Alisma plantago-aquatica, assembly GCA_963693085.1. NCBI lineage: Eukaryota > Viridiplantae > Streptophyta > Magnoliopsida > Alismatales > Alismataceae > Alisma > Alisma plantago-aquatica. The sequence continues at coordinate 860,079,799 of OY856410.1, read as the reverse complement.
GGAGTTAAGTATCCGATTAGTTAAGTTTGGTCAGTCCCTATCACTCTAGGTCCTTGTAAAGAAGTGAGGGAGTTGTAAATGTTGATATGTGTCTTTGTTTCCTTAATTAGAGAGAATGTATCTGATTATCATGTCGTATGTACACATAATTGTGAGACACATAATGAATGTTTGGATATGTATATTTATTGTTGGCATCATATTAAAGTAATCAAGTCTTAACTTCCCTTGTGAAGTTTGTTTATGTGATTGAATACATGGAAACAAAGAGCTTGAAATAAAGAAAAGAAAAAGTTGGGAGTGAACTTTGTATTTAGTATAATCCTCAAACTTATGCCCTAATCTCATGATTAGTGGTAATTATGGGATGTGGGTGTAACAAAAAGTGTGTATACAAACAAAATTTTGGATAGATAACAAAAATATGAAGCCAAAATGGACATCCCATTAGTGTATTGTCTTCAGGATCCCTATACCCAGCCGCGGGATCCTCATTTAACTTCTTGACTTCAGCCACCAAAACATCATCTCTGTGTGTAGGATATTTGAATTTGTGGGACCTAAGATTCAAATTGAGAAGAAATGAACACAATAAGTATATTTATGGGACCCTAAAACAGAGTAGATATCCAATACAAAATTAAATCAACGTCTGCAAAATTAAATAGCAAGCTTTATAAGGGAGAATACATACATCAAAACTAGGAGGAACATAGACACAGGATGACATGGCGACTTTCTTCCATTCTCCTTTTGGGGCATAGTGAATGAAGAAAGGAATTGGTATATTTGGGAGTATACCAAGACCATATTGTTGTTTAGTGTATTTTGGTTATCATCATGATACGCTAAATCATTTTGGGAGCATGTGGGGAGTTCCTAATAGAGATCGAGGCCTCAGTTATGGAAATTGGATCTAAAGAAAGGTTTGTTGGTGATAGAGTTGTGAGATGTTCCTGAGGTCTGGGAGGGATATGATCCAAAAGGTTTGTTGGTGATAGAGTCGTGAGATGTTCATGAGGTCTGGGAGGGATATGTATGCAAGGGAAAACTTGTGATGGATTGGATATACACCAATTTGTATCTTAGAGCTTGGATTTCCACCCAAAAAGAATCACCAAGCGTCCTTTTTTGGATCCCTTTATACACCTCTTCACCACCACCAACAAGAACACATCACCAACAACAACATAAATCCATGAACTCATAAATTCCTATTAGTCATGTCCCCAACATTATGAAAACCAAGAATTATAGAAAATGTTTAAATAGTCTGAACTCATAAATAAAAGAAACACACTCACCACAGCAAATGTTTTTTAATAGTCTGATCGTTATGTAATCAAACAAAAATGTAACCATAAAGGATCATAGTTCAATGTTACAAGAAGAAATTACCCCCTAGCAAATAGATCGATAGACCAACTCAAATTCAGATGCATTGTTTAAGAAATGCATACAATAATGGGCATTAACATTTTGTCATTGCACAATCTATAGAAAGGACACAATGTCAATATGAAAGAAAAGTTCATTCTATAAATTTTGATTCAAATCATTTTGTGTTTCATAATGTAGACTGTTAGATTATTAGAAAACAAGCACATATATGTTTTGTCATATTCATTTTAACAAACACAACACAAAAGGGCATAAAAGAGTAAGGGATAGTTGGGGACCAGAACAGATTGTTACATTTTCATTGTATTCATTGGGGTCCAAAATATAGGAAGAAACCTAGTAGATAAACAGCAAACAACTAGCAGGACGAACACAAGATGTGTTCGATTCCCCTTTCTAGAGATTGTCTATGATGATCATAATGTTTTTAGATGACCATGGGACCTCTTCTTCCTCCTACAATAGTAGCCACTCTCACAGGAGCATGTGCCATCTAACAACCGACCAAAATCTCAGCCGCCGAAGCTATACAGGCTGATAGCTCACAGTAGCTAGTGTTGCAGACCAAATAAATGGAGCTTAAATATTGGAAATGACCCATTTTTGACTGTATGGTTCACACACTGTAAAACCAGAGCACCTCCAGTCGTCAACCCTTGACTCCCACATGAAATCCAAACCTAGAAAGATGAAGAAACCCAATATAGCTATGAACAAACGGAAGAGGAAAATGTCCTGGAGGAAGAAGAGGTCCGATGATGGAAAATTTACCTACTGAGTGGTCATCGGGAGGCAGAACAGATGTTGATGCCCCTTTAGCAAGGTGACTTGGGACAAACAATCGTCGCTAGAGAAGGAAGTCTCACTGCCGCCAGGTAAACAAATGCCTTCATCTCCGTTGGGTGAATGAGCACATGTGGTCGTCGGAAGTATGGCAGAGAAAGAGGAATCACAACAGAGGATGAAAAAGGGGGGGATGGAGTCAGGGGCGGTGGCCCTAGCACCTGAGGAAAACAAACTGTGCCCAAAAAAGAGGTGGTTCCTACTCCCCAATATCATACTGGGCCGAACACAAGTGTGGGTTCATTTTACAAATGTGGGTTGGGCCTACATCCAACCAAACGAAATATTTACAAAATGATGTGGGTTGGATCCACACACGTTCCAATGTTGCCCAACCAAATGGGCCCTTAGCCTACTTTTGACTTGAATATCTCCCTCTGGAGAATCAAATTCTAATGAAACTTTGACCATGGTTTTATCATACCTCAACTCATAATCTATTTAATTTTGGTGCAAAACTGAACTGTTTAACCATTCAATTAAATACTTCACAAAGGTATAAATGTAAGGATATTAATCATGATGTTGACCCCTTATGCATCCAAACCTTACCAAAGCACTTGTAATTCTCAAGATAACTCAACATTTGAATTCCAATATGCTATTGGAGATTTAAGGATTCCAAAAGTCCACCCAATACATCCTACACACCTTAAGAGAAATTTCTTCCTTGAAATTAAGCCAAAATCCAATCCATCACATCATATACATCTTAAAAGAAATTTCATCCTCGAAATTAAGCCATCCTCTTACTTCAAGGAAAAAAACCAAAAGGTCTTCATCCATATGTACGAAACCACTTTATGTGTAACATATCAACAAATAAAAGCTTCATAACTATGTTCATGAATCTAGGGTTAACTATCCCATCATAAAAGATGGAAAGAAAACAACTTAGAAATTATGGTTCTATCATGACATATCTCCTATGTTAGGGTTGCATCCTTATCTTTACCCATGCATTAGGGTTCCTACATCATATTACCATGTTCTAAAGGAGTTAACTAAAGTTAGTCCATTATATCAAGTTGTCATCAACATTTTATTGAGCTAATTGTTAGAACATGTTCAATATTAACATATGCCTTTTAGGAGGGAGTTAACTATAGTTAACCCACTTTATCCATCTAGATCATATCAAGGTGACATAATCATTATGTTGTACTAACTATCAAACTATATTTTTTTCATATTGATTAAGAACTAAGATTAACACTTCATGTAACATGTTTCATTCATATGATCTTATTTCATTGCTCATAACAAATTGTAACATTTACTAGTGATTTCATTGCAAGATTAACTAGCAATATAACATTTTCATCAATATTCATGCATATGGTTAATCAATTATGCATTGATATCTATTAAACCATTTCTAGCTTTCCATTATATCATGTCTATATGTCATGCCTCGAGATTTGATCACATCCTTACATATATTATATCATGATAGTGCTAAACATACTTATGTGAGTGGCTTGTTAAACATATATCAAAACTTCATCTAGTTCAGCTGAGGTTCTCCTAACCCATATCTTGAGGGCATGCTTAGCCTCTCTTAGCTAACTCAACTATACGAGTATCTCATTAACATAGACTTTATCCTTCCTCTCGTAGTCTAGGGTTCTCGGATTACCTCATTGGCACTAGTGATATCCTTACAAGCTCTAGCTAGATAACCAAAAACCAAAACATGTGATGACATTCTCTTTATATGTTCTTTACCTAAAAGATATGCTTATACAAAACTACCTCATATACACCACTAGATTCCTATGTGGGAAACCATCAACCCAAGCATGAGGCTTCATAGAAAATACATAGTTGCCTCCTCCAGGGTCTTGGGACTCTCTCTTCCTCACCAGTATTGTAGGCTCTCATATTCATATTCACAAGAACATATATAACCAACCTCTCTATGTCTCTAGGGTTTGGTCCTCCCAAGGACATCTAGTGTTTGACGAGACTATAGGAATCATGCATAGAGCAACTCAACGTGTTCACTTAGGAGTATTCTAGTTTAGGACATATCATATCATAAATTTCTCATCATTCTCATATCTTGGAGTTTAGGTTCTCATACCTTCTCCTAATGGGTCTCACTCTCTCTAGAGTTAACCCTAACAATAGAGGCCCTCCTTCGTAGAAGAGCTTGAGGCTCTTGCTAATTCGCAACCTTTTCTTAACATATCTTATCTCATAAAAGCCTAGTTACTTGCATCGTTAAAACATATCTCAAATCCTCAAATCTGAACTTAAGTCCTCAAAGACAAACATTAATCATCATAAACCATTGTATATCATCTATATAAGACTTACATCATCATCAAAATGTTTTTCATCTATTCCATCTTTCACATATTCCAACAAGGCTCAAGACATCTAATCTAGAACTACTCTCCCTTCTAGACTGATGCCATTCACTTTCACTTAGGCTGCATGACCACCTCCTACTCATACATGTGCGGGGAAACATTTTTGTAATACTTACATATATAATAAAATATTATATATTTTTCTCAGATTAAACACACCTTAGAGAAAACTATATTAAGGTTCATCTAATTGGAATCAAATTCCAAATCACAAAATGAGTGTCACGCACATAGTAGAGAGTCCAGTGCCATGTCACCTAGTGAAAATGGGGAGAACAAAGTGTAGACTAGTGTAGATACCCTAGACAATGAGCGTTATATGTCTAGGATTTCTCTTCCCTTGATGCACATCATTTCCAAGTAATGTAACATCCCATACCTCCACATTATAAGGAAATAATGTCATCTTAGGGCTTTCTATAAAACAAGCACTAGTCTAGACCTAGTTCTCAGATATCTAGGTGCTAACCTAGAGGCTAAATCAGATCTAGTCTCTAAAAGATGACTAATTGAAGCCTAAAGATTATTAAGTTCAAGGTTTTCTTTAGTTTGAGTTGCATAATGAGAAAATGTCAGGTTTTGCAATTGTTCATGCTCTGATACCACCGGTGACGTCCCTAGATTTTCTAGAACTTAATCTGATGTGTGACGTATAAATTGAAACCCTCACCTCAGTAAGAATCCCAATTTAAACACCCCACGCTAGGCTAAGAAGAAGAAAATTAGAGGAAGTCATAAGGAAAACAACAGTAGAACATGCACATGAACAATAATAAATCCATACAACACATGTTCACCATTCAATATTTAATTACAACATGAGTTGCTACAACATTTGATATTACACATTGAACAATAAACTTTTACATATACATGTACTACCACTAAACAATAGGATCTTAAGACAACAGGTCCACCTGTACATCAGCTCGCCACAAAACTCTCAACTATCCTGGTTCTTCAAGAGCATATAAGCACATACCTAAAGAGAGAGATTACATGTGGTACACGTCAGCACAATTTTCAAGAATATTGTACTGAGTGTGCCTATATGTCTTTTTATATACCTCTCATTAATAAACTTGGCAATAAGATAAAACTAGAACTTAGCATTTATAAAAAAATATAACGGAAGGCGTATACTTGCACAAAGATGTTCATTATCAATAGAGAACACATATATTAGGCATATTTTCCATTATATGACCGTGCATCTGCCTACCAATGGGATAGATGCATTAAGGACCTATGATCTGCTTACCAAAGAGAGAGATCATTGTACATGTGATATGCTTACCAAAGACATAGATCACTCACTAGAACTATCCTTACCAAAGAGATATAGTGCTTTCATATAATGGAATAGATATATTATGTTGATGTGTTCATAGCCATATAAGTATGGAAAAAATCAAGCTAGTTATCATACAAGAACAATCATTTCATCCAATACCATATGCCAAGCATTTACAACATGTATAATGCAAGCATACTGTATAATATGCCAAGTAAGAGGTAATGGCGTACCTTGATCAAGATATCCTAATCATCACATATATCACATTCCTGATGTCAACTATATCTTGGTCAAACTGTGATTAAGACAAGATCATATATCACCATTAGGTGCTCATCATCTTAACCCTAATATGTCCATTTGGTTTATCTTGGTTCATTATGATATTCCCATTTTTACTTGCATTCTTATCTTGGAATTATTTACTGATGTTAAGATGATGAGAACCTGATGGTGATATATGATCTTGTCTTAATCAGGGTTTGACCAAGATATTATTGACATAAAAAATGTGATATATGTGATGATTAGGATATGTTTATCAAGGTACCCCATACCTCTTACTTGGCTTATTATATAGTCTTCTTGCATTATATGTGTAGTAAATGCTTGGCATATGGTATTAGATGAAATGATTGTTCTTGTATGATATATTGCTTGATTTTTTCCATACTTATATGTCTATCAACACATCAAACATAATATATTTGTTTCATTATATGAAATCACTATATCTCTTTGGTAAGAATAGTGCTACTGAGTGATCTATCTCTTTGGTAAGCAGATCATGTGTACAATGATCTATATCTTTTGTAAGCAGATCATAAGGCCTTAATGCATCTATCCCATTGGTAGGCAGATGCACCAGCATATAGTGGAAAATATGCCTAAAATATGTGTTCTCTTTTGTGAATGAACATTTTTGTGCAAGTATATGCATTCTATTATATTTCTTTATAAATTCCTAGTTCGAGTTTTATCTTATTACCAAGCTTAGTAATGAGATGTATATAAAAAGACATGTAGGCATACTCAGTATAATATTCTTGAATATTGTTCTGACATGTACCACTTGTTATCTCTCTCTTTAGGTATGTGATTATATTCTCTTGAAGAAGCAGGATAGCTGATAGTTGTGTGGCGAGCTGATATACAGGTGAACGTGTTGTCTTAAGATCCTATTGTTTACTGGTAGTACATGTATATGTAAAAGTTTACTGTTCAATGTGTAATATCAAAATTTGTAATAATTCATGTTGTAATTACATGTTGAATGGTGAACATGTGTTGTATGGTTTTATTATTGTTCATGTGCATGTGCTACTGTTGTTTTCTTATGACTTTCTTTGATTTTCTTCTTCTTAGCATAGTGAGGGGTATTTAAATTGGGATTCTCGCTGAGGTGAGGGTCTTCAATTTAGACGTTACTCATCAGATTAAGTTTTAGAAAATCTAGGGATGTCATACTATGACACATGGGGACTGACTGTGAGTGATAGAGATGGAATTTGTCCCTCCTATGGGAGTATAATATCCTAGGTCTCTTGATCAAAGAGACTGAGAAACACATGGTTGTGCACATGTGAGTCAATATGTGATATTGAGCATGCATATATCTTAGACAGACTACTCTAGTTCAAGAAATAAGATTGAATGTTGAAGAGGATAATACTCTAGGTCTCAGGTTCAATTTGGATATCAGAGACAAAGGAATTATATAAACACTATAACACCAAGAACATATTGTAGGTTGAAGTTGTTCCCTGACTTTTCATTTGTTTAATTAGCATTGTTGTAAGACTAGGCACTGATCATTGCTTGTGATGTCATAAGTTGTTATGAACATTCACTATCAACATAATATGGAACCTATAGGGTCACACACATAAGTCTTGACCTATAAGAAGAGTTTAATCTTGAATGATGGCTGAATTGATTACTAAAGAATTTAGGTATTCAATTTATGAAATTGATCGGCAAATTGCACTATAAAATGATCATATCATAGAGTGAGATGGTTGTTTGGAGTGCCAAATGATCATCTTAATGGTTGAGATGGGTGTCTAGAGTTTCAGGATGATTCGAACTGAGATTGGCTAAGTTTTGTTCAAACTGAAGTGTGAACCGACAGGTTCATTCTCTTGAACTGAATGGCTCTACTCGGCTCATCAAACGACCATCTGGGTGAGCAAGATGACCTTCTTGCTTGGGCAAGATTGCTCAATTTGTGAGAAATTCAGTTTCATCAAGGAATTAATGTTGATGTCGTGTCGTGTATTACCTTGATTCGAAATTGCCAATTTTATATGTGACTGGGAAACATGCAAAATGATTGTATCGCAATGAGAGATGACTATCTCACATGCCAGATGATTGTTTGGGTCACCAGATGGTCGTTTGGATGTCTGTAGGTTGTGAAAATTTGAGATCTTCTGATCCCTTCCACTCCTGCATAGACTAGGAACCCTAAACGAAAACCCCTCCTATAAATATAGTGGTGCTGGGGCCTTCCTAGCACACAACACAAACAATTGAGAATCAATTGCTCTGGCAATTTTTGTCCTCTCTGGTTGTGGTAAACAAGATATCCCAAGCAAGTCCTACCCGACTAGGGATGGATAGCTATGGGAGATAACAATTGAGGATCATTATTGTGGGACAGCAAGTTGGTGACTAGTACGCCAATAGGAGGAACAACTCCTTCCTATCCATTTTAGTAGGATGATAGGAGTTCTAGGCAGTCCCTGTGGACTTCTCTAGAGGCAGGAGTTCTTTGTCTACTGCTAGGAGGCAATGTCAACTCGTAGTCCATGGCGAGACTGTAAGGCCCCTAAACTTGCTTAATGAATTGAATAATCTTAATTACCATAGTTTAATTCTTATAACCCTAATCTAACCTTGTGATATGCTTTGAAATCATAATACAAGCTTAAGTTTAAAATTTGGTCCAATTTGGACATTGTTTGAGACAGTTATGCAATTTTATGCATGTTTTGGAGTTTTTTGCAATTTACCCAATTGAGAGGTTTTCTTTGAAATTTATCACTTTCATTATGTTCCTTATATATTCTGTCATCATTATTGATCTTATTGAGCCATGTTGCACCTATTTAAACCTTGGTTTGAAGATGTTTTCTCCAAGGGTATTTTAGGGTTTACCCCTTCATGGATGAGCTATCTTTAGTAGCTATCAACTAATGAATTATTTGTTTTGCTTGGAAATTCAAGAAATGAGGGATAAGAATGTATCTATGGACGGTGGGGGAGCTTCTTGTTCATGCTTGTATATTTTTAATAGTTTAAGGCCATGGACACTTGGAAAGATACTAGAACTTCAACTTTTTCTTTATCTTTATCTTACAGTTTCATATACTTATCCCTAAGAACCAAAACAAGACATTTTCTCTCCAACACTTCCCTCCTTGTACAAACCTCTTCCTCTCTATGTGCTTCTATGAATTTCCTATCCAAGTAAGAAGAAAGAGGGGGTCTTCTTGGAAAAAGAATCTAGGGTTGCAATTGACTTCCTTTTAGGGTTTAAAAGCTTCCTTCTTGTGATCTTGACCTAAAAGAGTAAGAATCCCCTTATTTACTCCGTTTGTTTATTTTTTATCCTTCCTCTTACCTTTCTCTAGGTTTTAAACTTGTTTTTACATAGTAGAAATTGCTCTAAAGCTCTAAAACCCTACCTTTCTTTCTCCTTATGCTTAGGGTTTGCTCATTTGATGAAAAAGGTGCTAGATGGACGAGTTCACAACTTATGCTTGGATTTTCTACCCTACATGCTTGAGTTTTCTTCTGTTTGGAGTTTTATATTCTAATTATAGGAAAGTTTTATAACTTGTTCCACGTTTATTTCTTACCATAAGCTTGCTAGCTCATTTCTTGCTTGAAAATGATGATCCATGCACTAAAAAGCTATGCTTGACTTGGATTTTGATTTTTATAATGTTCGCTACTCTGATTTCAGTTCTAGATGAACCTGTGATCATGTGTACATTATTCCTAAGGTATAATATGACTTGGATCAGGTTTTTTTGGCAATTTATGGTGTTAAGCACCTATCAACCAATGCTCAATTTTAGGGTTTAAAGTTGTTTTCTTCTATAAACCCATGACCCGATGATGGTACCATTACAACAACCCTATCGTGTTGTCTTCATGACAACTGATGGTCGGGATCAAAGGTGTCGGGATGGTGACAACCTATGGTCACCCCCTTGGGTCAGGTTTTGGATCAATTAGAAGTTTAATGATCGACCATTAAGTACCCTATTGATGTTATCAATGAATGATGACATTAACTTAATATTTGATGCTAATTAATGAATATAGTATTGATCTAACAACCTATGGTAACTTAATGGTCACTAATGATGGTGGATCAGGTGTCCACAACCTATGGTGAGTTAATCATATAGTTTTAGCATCAATTAAGCCTTAGACCAATGGTTTCTTGGGTTTTTTTATGCAATGGTCGGACCTATACTGTAATTGATGGTTTTAACATATGAACTTGACCTAATGGTCAAGATCTAATATTTATTCCTCCAACAAAGTGGAATGATGGATAATGTAATATGTTGGTCCTAATAATTTGATTTATATGGTTTCTTTTATATGATCAACTTAAGGATCTTACTTTTTGACAATGGATGGCTTGTTTTAAATGAACAGTCGATTGTAGGTTTTACCCTACTCTCAATGGAACATTTTGAGTTGTTAATCAAGGGATGTCTAGGGTTAAATGGTGACTCTTTCTAGAGAACAAATCAAGAACTTCATAGGTGGTTTATCCAAGGTGTTTACTTGTGATGGAGTGAACTTTTGGAAGTCCTTAATAGTCCACTGACATAAGTGAATTATTTTGAATTATTTGGAGAATTATAAGTTCTTTGGTCAGGTTTGGACGGTGACAGATGTTGATATTATGATTAACTCCCTAAAGTTTATACCCCCTTATTATATGCCTTTTTGAGGTATTTAATTGATTGGCCATATAGTTGAGTTATGGTACCAATAGGTTGTGCCTTTAGGTATGATAAAGTCGTGGTTAAAATTATATGAAGTTTAGAGCATCATATACGAAGCTATTTAGGTTTGGAAATGTGTAATGGTTTGCATTACTGATGGTTGATCGAACAAGTTTAATACACATGGGATGTCAGACATCATGTGCGTGAGCCACAAATCGACTAAGTGGATGGACCGCAAACCTTTAGATTGCCTAATCGAACCACTCTGGTTATGCCTTCTTTGTAGCAGTAGATATGGCAGTGACCATCCACGACGTGGTGGCGTGTAGGACGTGGTCTAAGAGGGGTGAATGGAGAGAAGGACCGAATAGTTACTCCTGAGTAGCCATAGGCTTCCTGCAGGTGACCCTTTTTAGTGGCCTTGGTGGAAGAAACGAGGAGAATAAACATAGCCTCTACCTTCCTTTCCACCTTCACTTGCAGCAGTAGATGAAAGGAGGCGCGAGGAGGAGTAGAGAAGGCAACAACAACGTCTGTTCCAGGCATGCCTGAATGGGAGATCTCATAGATCCCATAGATCTCATAGATCCCAGACCATATGGTATAGTTGGTGATCACGATGAACCAGACCGATGGAGTTCCGACCTGAAGAAGGAGATTTCAGAGCTATCAGTGGACGAGGAGGAGAGTATCTACTGCGGTTGCATGCCGGAGAGGAGAACCGGCGGCGGCGAATAGATGAGTGACCGATCACTCATCGCGACGAGAAGAGCTCAATCAGTTCCTTGTTGTGCGGCGACGCACAGACCGGTGCGAGAAGCCAAGAGGCGGTGAGCCTGCCCAGTGGTCGCTAGCTGGAGTCGTAGCCGCGGTGGCGGTTCTAAAGCAGGGAAGCACAGGCCCCTCTACAGAGTCAGACCCGTGAGAATGGAGTCCCGTTGGCGGCTCACACAGATTGCGGATGAGCAGGATGCGAGAGGAGTAGAAGACAGCCGTGGAGGCGGCTGCATCGTGCGAGACCTGTGGAAATGGAGAAGGAACTCCGCGGCTGAGCTCAGATATCTGAGACGCTGAGAAGTGTTGCACTGAGGAGATTTTGATCATTGTCCTCTTCGTGCTCTGCTTTGCGACGGCGCCCTGGATGAGAGGGAAGTCCAGAACCAAATCCAGCTCCAGACCAGGCATGGCTGTGCTCAAGCGGCAGCGGCCAGGTTGCAGAGAAACAGAAGATGACGCAGAGTCTGCGTCGTGTGAGGGCGAGAAAAGAAGAGGATGGACCAGGACCAGTGCAAGTCAGACCGGCCGGCCCAACATAAGTCAGCCGGTGAACCAGACAGGTCCAACCAAGAACCGACCGCAACAAGGAATGGATGCACGCCGGCCCAAGTGGACACATGGCGAGACACTATTGGCCATATGAGGTAAATAATCTGATATTGCTCAGATCTTCAATAAATCGTAGAAATTAGCTCGTTCATCAGAAAAATACAAACAATATACTGAAATGTTTAGAAAAATAATTAGAACAACATGAGATCATAATACCAGGCTTTTGATCCACTACTATAAGTGATATCTTGTTAGTTGTAAAATGCTTAGTTCATGAGTAATAAATATCAATTAATGACATCAAATTATGGGAAAATGTCAGTTAGTCCATAATCATGTTTATAGTCCATCTGATGTCAGTAATCATGATGTCGATACACGAAATCTTGTAATTTACTCTATATGTCTATTTAGGGCTAATAACCCTAAATAAAATGTAATAAATACATATGTGCTCTATAAATGATGAAATTTACAGAGAAAGCTCATATCAGTATATTGAACCTCAGTTTTAATTATGAGATCATAATGTTGAACAAAATCCGTGTTATATGAAGATGAATATTAATACATGTTATAAAACCCTAATCTAGGTTAATGATGTAACCTAGGGTTAATATGTGCACAAAAAGAATATGGAACCTAATGTTCAGATGATGAACTTTGATAATGAGTTGTAATCTAGAAAATGACATCAGTAAGATAATTCTAAGATAAGAATTCAAGTAAAAGTGGGAATATCCTAATGAGATAAAGTGAAACCCTAATGAACACGATTAGGGTTAAGATGAGATGTAAGATGATGAGAACCTAATGATAGTTTATGATCTTGCCTTAATCAGGGATGAACAAGGTTAGATTTGGCATGAGGAATATGTGATTAGAATGATCTATCTCCTTAGAAGGCACACCATTACCTCTTACTTGGCTTATTATACAATATACTTGTGTTATATGGTAGTACACACTTGGCATATGATATTGATTGAAATGATTGTTCTTGTATGATATGTTGCATGATTTTCCATACTTATTGCTATGAACACATGAAACATAAGATATCTGGTCCATTATATGATAGCACTAAATCTCTTTGGTAGAATAGTGCATTGATGAAAGTACTAAATCTCATTGGCGGAATAGTACATGTGAGCACTAAATCTCTTTGGTAGAATAATGCATTTATAAAGTACTAAATCTCTTTGGTAGAATAGTACATGTGAGCACTAAATCTCTTTGGTAAAATAGTGCATGTGGTTGATCAAGTTTACATATAATGGAAATGTGCCTAAAATATGTGTTCTCTTCTAGTAACAAATATCTTTGTGCAACTATACGCCTTTTCTTATATTTTGTTTAATGCTGCCAAGTATTAGTTTTATCTTATTTCCAAGATATGATGATAGGTATACAAAAAGACACGTAGGTGTACTCAGTACAATATTCTTGAATATTGTGCTGACGTGTACCACATGTAATCTTTTGTTTAGGTTGTGGTTATGCTCTTGAAGATGCAGGATAGAGAGAGTTGTGTAGCGAGCTGATGTACAGGTGGACATGTTGTCTTAAGATCATGTAGTTTAGTAGTAGTACATGTATATGTATAAGTTTGCTCTTTAATATGTGATATCAAATGTTGTTACAATTCATGTTGTAATTATATGTTGAATGGTGAACATGTGTGTATGGTTTTATTATTGTTCATGTACATGTGCTACTGATTGTTTCCTTCTGATTTCCTCTGATTTTCTTCTTCTTAGCCTCATGTGGGATGTTTAAATTGGGATTCTCACTGAGGTGAGAGTTTCAATTTGGACGTCGCACATCAGATTAAGTTTTAGAAAATTCGGGGACGTCACAGGTGGCATTAGAGCATGAACAATAGCAAAACTTGACATTTACTCATTATGCAACTCAAAATTAAAGAACCTTGAACTTAATAATCTTTTAGGGTTAGATTAGTCGTCTTTTAGAGACTAGATCTGACCTAGCCTCTAGGTTAGCACCTAGATGTCCGAGAACTAAGTCTAGACTGGTGCTTGTTAAGTAGCAAGTCCTTAGATGTCGTTCTTTCCTTGTAGTTCAGTGGTATGGGACGTTGCACTATTTGGAAATGACGTGCATCAAGGGAAGAGAAACCCTAGACATATGGCGGTCGTTGTCTATAGTAGGTACACTAGTCTACACCATGTTCTCACCCTTTTCACTAGTTTTCATGACACTGTACTCTCTACTATGTGTTGGACACTCGTTTTCTGGATTTGGTTTTTGATTCCAATCGGATCGAACCTCAATAGTTTTCTCTGACGCTTGTTTTATCGGAGAAAAACTATATAATATTTTATTATATATGTAAGTATTACAAAAATGTGTCCCCACACATGTATGAGTAGGAGGTGGTCATGCAACCTAAGTGAAAGTGATGACATCAATCTAGAAGAGAGAATAGTTCTAGATTAGATGTCTAGAGCCTTGTTAGAATATATGATAGATGGAATAGATGAAATAAGGTTTGATGATATGATGTAAGTCTTAACATAAGATGGTTATAATGATCTATGTTTGTCTTTGAGAACTTAAGGTTCAGTTTTGAGGATTTGAAATAGGCTTTTATGAGATAAGATATGTCTTAAGCTAAGACAAGGATGTGAATCTACAAGAGCCTCAATCTCTTTTACAAAGGAGGACCTCTAGTGTTAGGACCAGTTTCGGGGTTAACTCCAGAGAGAGTGGACCCACAGGGAGAAGGTCAGAGAACCTAGACTCCATGATATGATAAATATGTGATATGATATGTCTTAAACTAGACTACTCCTGAGTGATTGAGTTGAGTCGCTCTATGTATGATTCATATAGTCTTGTTGAACCCTAGATGTCCTTGGGAGGACCAAACCCTAGAGACAGAGAGAGGCTGGGTATATATGTGCATATGTGAACATGGATATGAGTGCCTACCATCTGGGTGAGGGAGAGAGCCCAAGACCCTGGAGGAGGTAGCTATGTTAGTTTCGGTGAAGCCTCATGCTCGGGTTGGTGGTTTCCCACATAGGAATCTAGTGGTGTATATAAGAGATTTTTAGGTAAGCATGTTTCATGGGTAGAAGACATATGAAGAGAATGTCATAACATGTTTTGGTTTGTGCTTATGTGGTTAGAGTTTGTAAAGCTATCGCTAGTGCCAATGAGGTAGACCCAGAAACTCTAAACCAAAGAGGGAAGATAGAGATAGTGTGTATATGATACTCATAGAGTTGAGTTAGCTTAGAGAGACTGAGCATGGCACTACCCTCATGATACGGGTCCATAGAACCTCAGTTGGACTAGATAAACTTTTGATATATGTTTCACGAGTCACTTGCATAACTTTGTTTAGCACAATCATGATATAATGTATGTAAGTATGTGATCTAATCTCGAGATGTAGATATAATGACATGTGGAACAACCTAGAGATGGTTTATTCGATGTTAATGCATAAATGGTTAACCATGTACATGAATAATGATGATAATTTGATAGTGTTGGTTAATCTTGTGATGAATTCACTAGTAAATGTATCAATTTATTATGAGCAATGAAATAAGATCGTATGAATGAAACATGTTACATGAAGTGTTAATCTTAATGACTATTACAAGATGAAATATATATAGTTTGACAGTTAGCACAACTTAATGATTATAACACCTTGATATGATCTAGATGGATAAAGTGGGTTAACTTTTAGTTAACTCCCTCCTAAAAGGCATATGTTAATGTTGAACATGTTCTAACAAATTAGCTCAATAATATGTTGATGACACCTGGATGTATGAGTTAATCTTAGTTAATTCCTTAAGAACATGGTAATACGATGTTGGAACCCTAATGCATGGGTTAAGATAAGGAAGCAACCCTAACATATGTATATGTCATGACATAACATGAGTTTCTAAACCTTTGTTTGAGCCTTCTATGGAGTGAGATTTCACCCTTGATGCTTTTCAAAACCTCCTAATAGTGCTTTGGATACACGGTTCTAGGTAACCTTTATGGATATGTTACACAAAGAATGATGCCTACATGTGGATGAGAGCAAGACAAGGTTTTCCCTGGAAGAATGAGTATGGTTTACTTTCGAGGACGAAAGTTCTTTTAAGATGTATATGATGTGACAAAGTGGTTTTCTGGCTTAATTTGAGGACAAAATTTCTTTTAAGGTGCGTAGGATGTGATGGAGTGAACTTTTGGAAGTCCTTAATAGTCCACTGACATAAGTGAATTATTTTGAATTATTTGGAGAATTATAAGTGCTTTGGTCAGGTTTTGGACGGTGACAGATGTTGATATTATGATTAACTCCCTAAAGTTTATACCCCCTTATTATATGCCTTTTTGAGGTATTTAATTGATTGGTCATATAGTTGAGTTATGGTACCAATAGGTTGTGCCTTTAGGTATGATAAAGCTGTGGTTAAAATTATATGAAGTTTAGAGCATCATATACGAAGCTATTTAGGTTTGGAAATGTGTAATGGTTTGCATTACTGATGGTTGATCGATCAAGTTTAATACACATGGGATGCCAGACATCATGTGTGTTATCCACAAATCGACTAAGTGGATGGACCGCAAACCTTTAGATTGCCTAATCGAACGACTCTGGTTTTGCCTTCTTTGTAGCAGTAGATATGGCAGTGACCATCCACGACGTGGTGGCGTGTAGGACATGGTCTAAGAGGGGTGAATGGAGAGAAGGACCGAACAGTTACTCCTGAGTAGCCATAGGCTTCCTGCTGGTGACCCTTCTTATTGGCCTTGGTGGAAGAAATGAGGAGAATAGACATAGCCTCTACCTGCCTTTCCACCTTCACTTGCAGCAGTAGATGAAAGGCGGCGCGAGGAGGAGTAGAGCAGGCAACGACAACGTCTGTTCCAGGCATGCCTGAATGGGAACGGATGGGAGATCTCATAGATCCTAGACCAGATGGTATAGTTGGTGATCACGATGAACAAGACCGATGGAGTTCCGACCTGAAGAAGGAGATTTCAGAGCTATCAGTGGATGAGGAGGAGAGTAGCTGTTGCGGTTGCATGCCGGAGAGGAGAACCGGCAGCGGCAAATAGATGAGTGACCGATTGCACATCGCGATGAGAAGAGCTCGATCAGTTTCTTACTGTGCGGCGACGCACAGACCGGTGCGAGAAGCCAAGAGGTGGTGAGCCTGCCCAGTGGTCGCTAGCTGGAGTCGTAGCCGCGGCGGCAGTTCTAAAGCAGGGAAGCACATGCCCCTCTGCAGAGTCAGACCCGCGAGAATGGAGTCCCGCTGGCGACTCACACAGATTGCGGATGAGCAGGATGTGAGAGGAGTAGAAGGCAGCCGTGGAGGCGGCTGCGTCGTGCGAGACCTGTGGAAACGGAGAAGGAACTCCGCGGCTGAGCTCAGATATCCGAGACACTGAGAAGTGATGCACTGAGGAGACTTCGATCGTTGTCCTCTTCGTGCTCTGCTTTGCAGCGGTGCCCTGGATGAGAGGGCAGTCCAGAACCAAAGCCAGCTCCAGACCAGGCATGGCTGTGCTCAAGCGGCGACGGCCAGGTTGCAGAGAAATAGAAGACGACGCGGAGTTTGCTTCGTGTGAGGGCGAGAAAAGAAGAGGATGGACCGGGACCAGTGCAAGTCGGACCGGCCGGCCCAACATAAGTCAGCCGGTGAACTAGACGGGTCCAACCAAGAACCGACTGCAACAAGGAATGGATGCACGCCGGCCCAAGTGGACACATGGCGAGACACTATTGTCCATATGAGGTAAATAATCCGATATTGCTCATATTTTCAATAAATCGTAGAAATTAGCTCGCTCATCAGAAAAATACAAACAATATACTGAAATGTTCAGAAAAATAATTAGAACAACATGAGATCATAATATCAGGCTTTTGATCCACTACTATCAGTGATATCTTATTAGTTGTAAAATGCTTAGTTCATGAGTAATAAATATCAAATAATGACATCAAATTTTGGGAAAATGTCAATTAGTCCATAATCATGTTTATAGTCCATCTGATGTCAGTAATCATGATGTCGATACATGAAATCTTGTAATTTACTCTATATGTCTATTTAGGGCTAATAACCCTAAATAAAATGTAATAAATACATACGTGCTCTATAAATGATGAAATTTACAGAGAAAGCTCATATCAGTATATTGAACCTCAGTTTTAATTATGAGATCATAATGATGAACAAAATCCGTGTTATATGAAGATGGATATTAATACATGTTATAAAACCCTAATCTAGGTTAATGATGTAACCTAGGGTTAATATGTGCACAAAAAGAATATGGAACCTAATGTTCAGATGATGAACTTTGATAATGAGCTGTAATCTAGAAAATGACATCAGTAAGATAATTCTAAGATAAGAATTCAAGTAAAAGTGGGAATATCCTAATGAGATAAAGTGAAACCCTAATGAACATGATTAGGGTTAAGATGAAATGTAAGATGATGAGAACCTATTGATAGTTTATGATCTTGCCTTAATCAGGGATGAACAAGGTTAGAGTTGACATGAGGAATATGTGATTAGAATGATCTATCTCCTTAGAAGGTATGCCATTACCTCTTACTTGTCTTATTATACAATATACTTGTGTTATATGGTAGTACAAACTTGGCATATGATATTGATTGAAATGATTGTTCTTGTATGATATGTTGCATGATTTTCCATACTTATTGCTATGAACACATGAAACATAAGATATCTGGTCCATTATATGATAGCACTAAATCTCTTTGGTAGAATAGTGCATTGATGAAAGTACTAAATCTCATTGGCGGAATAGTACATGTGATCACTAAATCTCTTTGGCGGAATAGTGCATTTATGAAGTACTAAATCTCTTTGGCAGAATAGTACATGTGAGCACTAAATCTCTTTGGTAGAATAGTGCATGTGGTTGATCAAGTTTACATATAATGGAAATGTGCCTAAAATATGTGTTCTCTTCTAGTAACAAATATCTTTGTGCAACTATACGCCTTTTCTTATATTTTTTTTAATGCTGCCAAGTATTAGTTTTATCTTATTGCCAAGATATGATGAGAGGTATATAAAAAGACACGTAGGCGTACTTAGTACAATATTCTTGAATATTGTGCTGACGTGTACCGCATGTAATCTTTTGTTTAGGTTGTGGTTATGCTCTTGAAGATCCAGGATAGAGAGAGTTGTGTAGCGAGCTGATGTACTGGTGGACCTGTTGTCTTAAGATCCTGTAGTTTAGTAGTAGTACATGTATATGTATAAGTTTTCTCTTCAATATGTGATTTCAAATGTTGTAACAATTCATGTTGTAATTATATGTTGAATGGTGAACATGTGTGTATGGTTTTATTATTGTTCATGTACATGTGCTACTGATTGTTTCCTTCTGACTTCCTCTGATTTTCTTCTTCTTAGCCTCATGTGGGATGTTTAAATTGGGATTCTCGCTGAGGTGAGAGTTTCAATTTGGACGTCGCACATCAGACTAAGTTTTAGAAAATCTGGGGATGTCACATTACTTATGTAAACAACCAATGGTGTTACCTTTTAAACATCTAATGGTTCTAGGTGACATTGTGGTATGGTGATATGGGTTGAATGATGATGGAACAAATGGAGGGTTACCCTTAATAAGGTAGTCTTACCTATTCACCGATATGAATAGAAGGGATGATAATCATATTGTGTTGATATGTAACCCTAATAAGGTATAGATTGTTATACCTAGCTTTAATATAACTAAATGATGGTAATTGGGTATGAATAGTCCTTGAATGACTAATACAATCATGGAGTACTCTATTACTATTGTTGAAACCCTAGTATGATATAACTCAATGGTTACACCATGATTTATGTGTGGGTTCATACTTGAGAATAGTATGGAATGTGATGGTGATGCTTCATCCTATTCATCCATGATCCAATGGGGATGTCGTGAGTTAGGGTTTGAGTATAAGTGTTGATTAGTAACATTGATATAATTTATCATGTTGAACCTAACTCTAATGCAAATAGATAAAGATGAGTATTCATGTTTAACATTCTTATATGATGGAATGATGGTGGAATAACCTCCTTAAGATGATCATTACCTTAATGTGTTCATTGGTGGTTATCATAGCCACATGGTTGATACTTTCTTATGCTAAACATGTGCATTATGAATATGATGAGTGTTAATCATATCTAGATTCCATGCATATTGATGTAACAAAGGAATGTTCTTAATATTAATATAATCCTGCTATGATTGTTTATGAATATCTCCTAGCTCATTAATGCAATATTGTGCTGATCTGGTGTATTATATGTAAGTGATGTTGTTGAGCCTTGTTATAAGGCATGGAAAGATAATGATGATCTTATAGGGAATAGTATGATGGTCTTAATGACCTTTGGACATGGTTGAGCCCTAAATGAGATGTAATCTTGTTGTGTTGATAAGGGTTGATACCATGTGATATTGTGAAAAGGATTTATATCCTATGATAGTATGATGATCTTAATGACCTTTAGGCATGGTTGAGCCCTGAATGAGGTGTAATCCTCTTATGTTGATAAGGGCTGATACCATGTGATATAGTGAAAAGGATTTATCTTGTGATAGTATGATGACTAGTGTGGTCTCATGAATGGCAAGTGAATAGTACCATGTGACAATGAGATCAGAAATTATGTTTCACACATTTTATATCTTTTAAAAGTTGTGGTATTTATATGATTTCTCGAAGTGAATTAGGGTTTGTATGTCCACTTGTTTGATGCAGCCTTAATTCACCCAATTGGCATAACTAATCAAGTGCAACTCTAATCATGTAGTGCCATGTGCCATAGAGCCATCTTCAGTGTCAGAACTTGTTGGATGGTGAATGAGTATTCCTAAGGGAAACTCAGAGCGCATACTATTGATTATGTGGGGGTGGCAGGTTTAGGATATATCCTTATCATCCACAATGCAGATTGTGGAGGATGGCTATGGTCATGCCTCATACATCTGATGTGATTGAGAATGGCTGCGGTCATGTCTTGGTGATTATAACATGATGTGATTAGAGGACAACTGCGGTTGTACCTCAGTGATTGGGTTTGAATACCCTAGATGCTAGCGTTGTGACCTGTACCAAGGTGGGCTAGTTACAGGACTATATGACGATGTGGTGGCAGCTTTGACTGATGTCACTGCCTTTTTACTCATACTAACTGAGGGCAAGAGATCTTAGGATACCAGCACTCCTAGATCTTGTACGGAACTGAATAGCCCTTTGCAGGGGTCAGTTGGACTTTGGATGGTACGATTCAAATTCCCCAGGGCATAATAAAAGATGTAATACAGCCATGTAGAATATTTGTTTAGGGTTATACATGACGTTTCACATTGGATGATAACCCTTGTTTGTTATCTTTACATAAATATGATGCTTAGTGCAATTAAGAGATAGTAGATATACTTATGTTGTAGATATGCTTAAGATTGTAGATGTGTACATACAGTAGCCATGCCTATGTTGATAACTATACTGCTACTGCTTATTATAATCATGATGCTAGCTATCTCATGTTGTTAGTTATGTTTAGGATTCTAGTCATGCCTTTGTAACTAAAGGTGCATAAATTGCTAATCATGCTTATCCAGATAGTTGTGCTTATGTTGTTAGCTCTTCTTATGATTTTGATATGTTCAACCTGTTAGACATGATGATGTTGTTAGCTATACATATGATACTAGATTTATTCATAATGTTAGAGATGCTCATGCTACTAGACTCCTTATAATGTTAATAGGGATATGAGAATAGTCTGGATAATGAAGATAGGTATTATCTGCTCCTTTATATATTTTGTTAATCATCAGTGTTGTTGAGCTTATTTATTATATATGATTAAATTGCTTAAACTATTAATTACTTAAAATGGTGTAATCAATAAACGTTGTTGGAGGTTATATCTCTTACTGGGACATGGGTCTCACCGTTGTGGTTTTCCACAATTTTTTAGGTAATTGGAAGTGACGAAAATAAACATGTGGCAGCAAAGAGGAGATATAGTAATGAATCTTTGAGAAAGTTGATTAGATGTCTAGTGTGTCCTAGAGTCATCCTTGTACTCTCAGGTCTGGGCAGGAAAAGTTTGTATATGGTGTTTCAAACAAATTGAATTTTTATTAGCATGTTAATGCTTGTTATGGCATATATGAATATTGTTCTCCTGTGTATATATGTTGTGGATAAGGAGATAGAACAATTTATATCAAATTCTTGGCATAGTATGGATACAAGAAAGATGTTGGGATCTTATTCAAATGTTTTTTAGCAGGTGTTGATGTTGAAATCGGTTTTAATCTATCCATGTTTTTGGGTATGTGATTAATTAATGATTGATTGTGTTTTATGTTTGAGTAATCTCATTTAGTGTAATGGGTTATCACAAGTTACTATCAGAGCTTTAGGTTCACTGAGTCTACAGGGACACTAGGACTTAAGACTAGGATGATGTTTAAGTTAGGAATGTGACACAAAAACATGGTGGATACTGCTTAATCTCAGTACTTGGATGCCCTGGCCAGGTATTCAATTATTGAAGAAAGGTAAGTATGGAACTCTTAGATTGTTATCTTTCTGACTACTCTGATCAAGTAGTCATTTTGAGACAATCTAAAGAGCATAAAGAATGAAATCATGGTGTGAATATCTCAATCCTACCTTAAAGAAGATGAGAATTGCATCATAATCTATTAAAACTTGAATGTTTGGTAGTTAAAGAGAAAGACGCAATGCCAAGAAATCTAAATTTGAATACAAATAAGAAAAAAGAGGAGTTCTTGAAGATGTGGTTCAAGAATATAATAAAGTAAAAGATAGATAAGTCTATGCTTATAAAGTGAATCAAGGTATGAAATCCACATAAGACAGAGAAAACTTCTATAAGAAGTACAAAATGAGAAGATTAATGAGAACAATGATAAAGAAATAAAGTGGAACATGAGTTAATCTCATACCAACCTATGTGTGTAAGAAAGTGTTAATGAAAAATCAGCATGGCATGCGAAAGAAATTAAGGGAGATGATCCCAATTTAATGAAGAAAATGTAGAATATGATGATTTACCTATCGATAAGTAGTTGAAAAACATAATAAAATAAGAGAACATACCAAGTGCGATAAATAGTCATCAAGGAAGGAGTAATGATATATGTTAATCATGATGATTCCTATGCTAATTGAAAGGAACCTGAAATGAAAAAGGTAAAATGATACATAAGAAGTTGTAACCTGCATAATGAAAATACAATTGGTTACCTTTTTGCTATTGACCCTTGAAAATGTTGCTATGATGTGGGAAGTGTGTTTCCCTTTGTGTCTTTCCTTTCTAGGGCACATCTTTCGAGTGGATCATTTCCACTGGGTACGTGTGGATTCGCTACAAACATGAGGGTGGATAGCTTATTATAGCATAAGGTTGCTTGGACTATGGTTCCAAGATCATAAACTTTGTGATGAGTTTTCTTTTGAGCCTTCTAATAATTTGGGAGACTCCTCTTATATGTTTTGAAATTTTTTATGTTGGTAAAAGTGGATGAGATAAGGATTTCAGTTCCTTATAGCACATGAGGTGGATACCAAGGTAGTAAATCCTAGTATCCAAGATGTATCAATAATATGGGAAGTATGTGAAGGTTGGAGATGTTTATTAAATGAACATTCCAAGTGTTCCTCTCCCTTAAAGAGAGGGAGAGAGAGTTGATGATGACCCTCTAAATGTTGTTTGGAAGGAAAAACAAAAGTGATTCTATAATGTTGTGTATGGTTCAGTGATAGCTGGGCAAGACCACTATCAAGGATAGATGGTTTGTTGGTCAATAGATACGTGATATCGTGTTCCTTTAAGATAAACATATGATAAAATATCAATGCATAAGAGCTAGATTGGATGACATAATTCACATGACCATGATGAGTTTAGAGTTATGTCCTTTAGACTAACCAATGTACAAATAGAATTTATAAATAGGAGGAACAGAGTGTTCCAGTCATGTCATACAAGTTATATCAATCTTTGAATGATGACATGTCAAAGTATTTAAAATATGGTCAAAAATATGATCAATATTTCTTCAAAAACCTTAGTGTTGCCAAAGCAGCAATAGCTATGAGACAAGTTGAATAAGAGTGACATGGGGTTGATTAAATGTCTTTATGTGATTATGATATGTCTTCTAATTAGGTTGTGTAAATCCTAGTAAGGTGAAGATAGTGTTGTTGTTTCACCCCTAACAAGGTTGACTAGGAATGATGTTTCCTTGTATGGAATGACAGGTGCCAGCATCAGCATTTCTTTTGATGCTAAAAAGGAATTGACAATGTTCCAGTGTCAGTGTATCTAGAAGAAAAAAAAATGGATGGATACATCGCCTTTTTTTATGCTTCAAGGACTGGTATGGGACACATGCCATGATTGGTAAAAAGCTAGCAATTATGACTTTTAATTAATGTGTTGATACAATAGATATAATTTTAGGATGATAGCTAGAATTTAAAGTTGAGCATTACTACTAGAGTTGTACAAATGACACAATAAGTTTCTACATTCCATATTGAGAATGTCTTCTTAGGTTGGGGTTTTTGTGTTGACCCAAGATGAGATATGTATGAATGATTTGACATAACCATGATATGCAAATAACCATGTGAAGGTAATAGGATGAGGTGCATAGGAAGTACCCATCTTTGTTTACCTTGGATTTTGGGGGTGAAATCCCTGTTAGGGGTTTATAGTTGTAAGGCCCCTAATCTTTCTTAATTAGTTTAATAAGCTTAATTATCATAATTTAATTCTTATAACACTAATATAACCTTACGATATTCTTTGAAATCATAATACAAGCTTAAGTTTCAAATTTGGTCCAATTTGGACATTGTTTGAGCAAGTTATGCAATTTCGTGCACATTTTGGACTTTTTTGCAATTTACCCAATTGAGAGGTTTTCTTTGCAATTTATCACTTGCATTATGTTCCTTGTATATTATATCATCCTATTGAGCTTGTTGAGCCATGGTGTACCTATTTAAACCTTGGTTTGAAGGTGTTTTCTCCAAGGGTATTTTAGGGTTTACCCCTTCATGGATGAGCTACATTTAGTAGCTATTAACTAATGAATTATTTGTTTTTCTTGAAAACTCAAGAAACGAGGGATAATCATGTCTCTATGGATGGTGGGGGATCTTCTTGTATGTGCTTGTATATTGTTAATAGTTTAAGGCCATGGACACTTGGAAAGATACTAGAACTTCAACTTTTTCTTTTTCTTTATCTTAAAGTTTCATATACTCATCCCTAAGAACCAAAATGATACATTTTCTCTCCAAAACTCCCCTCCTTCTACAAACCTAGTCCTCCCTCTATTATGCTATGAATTTCCTATCCAAGGAATAAGAAAGAGGAGATCTTCTTGGAAAAAGAATATAGGGTTGCAATTGACTTCCTTTTAGGGTTTAAAAAGCTTCCTTCTAGTGATCTTGACTTAAAGGAGTAAGAATCCCCTTCTTTACTCCATTTATTTCTTTGTTATCCTTCCTCGTACCTTTCTCCAGGTCAGAACTTTGTTGTTCCATTGTAGAAATTGTTGTAAAGCTCTAAAACCCTTCCTTTCTTGCTCCTTATGCTTAGGGTTTGCTCATTTGATGAAGAAATGTGCTAGATGGACGAGTTCACAACTTATGGATGACAAGGATATACCCTCAAGTTACCACCTCCACATACTCTACAGTATGGACTTCGAGTTTCCCTTAGAAATACTCATTTCACCATCCAACAAGTTCTGACACTAAAGATGTCTCTACGGCATAGGGCTCTACATGATTAGGGTTCCACTTTATTAGTTATTTCCAATTGAATGCATTAAGGCTTCATCATACAAGTGGACATTCAAACCCTAATTCTTTTCTAACAAGAGTATATGTATAAAAAATTCATAAGATATAAAATGTTTGAGGTATAAATCTTAATCAAATTATCACATGCTATTATTCATTGTCAATCATGAGACCACATTATTATCAAATCATCACTTGATACAACTCATGTCACATTTAATCCGAGGTTACAACCCTTATCATGTTATGAAGAGGATTACACCTTCACTAGGGATAAACCATGTCCAAAGGTCATCAAGGCCATCATGTCATTCTTATCAAGATCATCATTATTATTCCATGCCTCAAATAAGGCCCAAAAGATCATCAACACATATATGTTCCATACATTTAACATGACAAGGCACTATGACATTCAATTAGTAGTATATTGAAATTTCAACACAAGGAGAGTGTAATGTATTGTCACATTGATCATTCTAGAGTCTAATTATTACCAAGCATCATCATTTAGTTACATTAGGGTTAAGCATAACAAGCTATATCACCTTAGAGTTACACATCCACTTATTATGGGGATTTATCAAATATAACCATATGAGAACAAAGGTAAGACCACAAATCAAAGGCATTGGACCATTGAATTCTCATCACTAGAACACACATATAATGCTATGGAATTTATTCTAATTCATTGGATTTTGCAATCTCATTCATTGAATTGGGCTCATTATACAAAACTATTCATTTGGGTATAGATCTAACCATTGAGTTAATTGAACCAAGAAACCATTGGTTTAAAGCCATATTGAAGCCACATATAAAGTCTTAACTTACCATTGGTTGTAGTGACCTGATACACCATCAGTTGTGGTCATTAAGTCACCATCGGTTGTTAGATCAGCACTATATTCATTAACACCATCGAATATTAAGCTAATCTCATCATTGATTGACATCATCATTAGGGTACTTAGTGGGTGATCATTAAGCTTCTAATTAATCCATAACCTGACATAAGGGGTGACCATCAGTTGTTAGCATATATTGACACCCTTGATCACCACCATTAGTTGTCATGATAGCAACACCATTGGTTGTTGCATGGTATCACCATCGATTGTGTGGTAGTGAAGGAAATAACTTGAAAATCCTAATTTGGACCATCGATTGTTAGGTGCTTAGTACCATCGGTTGTGCTATAAACCTGAACCAAGTCATATTATACCTAAGGAAGAATGTGTACATGATTACATGTTCATCTAATACTAAAATCAGAACAGGTAACACCATAAAAATCGAAATTTCAAGCAAGCTTAGCTTCTTCAAGCTTAAATCACCATTTTTAGATAAGAACATGAGCTAACAAGCTTATAGTAAGCAATATAAGTAAAGAGGGTTATTAAACTCACCTATACTAAGAAGAAAAGACTTAAAGAAGCAAGAAACTCGAGCAATAAAGGCAAAAACCCCCAGTTTTCAAATCTGAACTCGGCCAAGTAGGCACCCTTCTCCACAAGGAAGCAAAACCCTAGAAGAAGAAGTAAGAAAGGTAGATTCTTGAGTTCTAAAGAAACGTCTACCATGGAACAACATAGTTTTGACATAGATAAAGGTATGAGGAAGAATAACAGAGAAATATATGTAGGAAAGAAGTGGATACTTACTTGTTTAGGTCAAGTTCACCAAGAAGGAGCTTTCGAACCCTAAAGGAAGCAAATTGTAATCCTAGATGCTTCTACCAAGAAGATTCACACCTTCTTCTTCCTTGGACAGGTCCTCCACAGAAGAATAGAGTAAAGAAAGAACTCTTAGCATGAGGGAAGTGGTAGAGAGAAAAAGTTTCCATTGGGTGCTGAAGGATAGGTATATAAAACTTTAGGATAAAGAAAAAGAAAAACTTGAGGTGTCCTAGTATCTCTCCATGTGTCCATGGCCTTAAACTATTAAGGACATACAAGAAGCCATACAAGAATCTACACCACCATTAATGTAGACCTTCTTTTCCACCGTTTGTTGGTTTTCCAAGCCAACCAAATAAACCCTTGGTTGATAACTCCTAAAGGTAGCTCATCCATAAAGGGGTAAACCCTAAAATACCCTTGAAGAAAACATCTCCAAACCAAGGTTCAACTAGGTTCCCCATGGATCAAATAGCTCAAGAATGATAAGATAACATCTAAGGAACATAATGCATGTGAAAAATTGCAAAGAAAACCTCATATTTGGGTATATTGCAGAAAAGTCCAAATGTACATAAAATTTCATAACATTCTCAAACAATGTCCAAATTGGACCAAATTTGAAACTTAAGTTTTTCTTATGATTCAAAAGCATATAAAAAGGTTGGATTAGGGTTTAAGCAATAAATTGTGGTAATTAAGCTTATTCAACACTTTAAGCAAGTTTAGGGGCCTTACATAACCATAATGGAAAGTCTCAATAAATAATCCAATTGTATGTGCTCAATATGGAAAAATAGCAAAAAGAGTCTATATCAAACAATTAGGGAAAAAATGTGAAAAAAAATAGAAACATGATGGTTGAAGATCATATGTTTTATTCAATTCTAAAGAAACATATTACTCTGGATCAAGATCACTTTCACCTTATCTTTTGTCCTAACCTTTCATAAGAATTGAACTACTTCCTTGTTCAAGAAAGTGAGAACATAAAACATATCATTCAACTTGCAAAGCTTATTTGATTCTAGAATAGCAAATTTCAATTCCTTTCCCTTTCTAGTTTGAAAATCAAGTGAGGCAATTTTTGACTCCTTCCCATGTGTTAGTTGTTTTTTTCTTCTATCTTTCTTGTAACTGGACGATTTAAGAAAAAAGTTTGGTGGAGTAATGATTATGATTCTAGCAATACTAACTTATGAAGCTTATAATAAAAGCCACTAAGAAATTTTGTCTATTGGGTGGACAAGCTAGTGGATTATCTCAACTTAGTAAACCCCTGGGAGACTTAGATCCCCCTTTTCCTAATGTGCACTTCTTGAATCTTGACTCTTTGCATGGAATGTGTAGCTTAAGAATATATCCATCAGGATAATTCATTTTTTATTCTAACCAAGGCAGGCATAAGTTCCATGAATTTCTTTTAGTGATTAACCCTTCAGGCCCTTTTCTATAGGATTTTTTTATAAAGAAAGACATATACCCATAGTTTTAGCTAGAAACTCTGTAAAGTGCCATCTTTATGTCATTTAGTAGGTAGTGGGTGATATTATGGTTGCATTTAGGAATTCCATCGCAAATATTATTGGAAAAAGCCCAAATAATTTGTCTTATTGATGATAACATTCATACCAGGTGCATGCATGAAAACCTACTAGCCAAAAATCCCATCCTTTTAGCTCAAAGTGTCCACTTATGCAATCTCTAGTTCTAAATAGGATAATGAAGGGGGGAGGGAGTAGCTCATGTGGTGCAGCTCGACAATCCCCAATGAAGGGACCCGGGTTTGACTCTAGGCAAAAACCCTCAGGGTACAATAAAGGACCCACGTTACTGAGCACGCCACGGTGCCCCCATGTACACAGCTGGTTCTGGGGTTTACCCTTGGCTGGGTGGGGTCCAATAGTGGTCGATCTCGGGCGGGGGTCCTCGTTATAAAAAAAACTAGGCTAATGAAGCTGAAATAATAATATTTAAGGATAAAGCATTTAATATGCATCATAGGTTGCTAAGATCCATGACCAAGAGGGTATATATGAGAGGAAAATATTATAAAAGAAGAGAAGAAATGTAGGGCCTTTCATGGATTCATGCTTAACTAACTTTAGAAAATGAGTCTAGGTTTTGATCCTCCAAAATCTTACTAGATCACCAACATTCAATGTCTAAACTCTCAAAGAAACCTTCTTCCATCTCTAGAAACATTTCCATGGCTCCAAAGCAATCTTACAGGTCCACAGGGTTGAAGTGATGTTAAATACATTATATATATATATATATATATATTTATATATATATATATATATATAGAGAGAGAGAGAGAGAGAGAGAGATAATTTGTAATACTCATGTGGGTATTTTAATTAGTCTACCTTGTTAAGAAAAATTGCAGATAATTTTAGCTGAGTGCTCCAATTTGCATATCTTTAAAAGATCTATCTTAGATAATTATCAATTTTGAGTGGTTATGCTTTTCTGCATTTTAGAGAAGATGAAATTTCTCCCTCCCACCCACATGTGCCACTGAAGGAGGCACTCAGGTACCACATTGGGGGTTTAGAGGAAGGACAATGAGTTGCATGAGGTGTAGAAGAATCTCTAGACCCTAATTGAGATGTTGGGGAAGTACCACGAGCCATTCTCGACAATGCAAGGAGGAGTCTCTCCATGGTCTCCAAAAGCACCGATGTTGATACTCACATGGTTTCTGATGTTGTTACTCTGAAAAGAAACATCTATACTGATATCTTAACATTGTGGTAGGCAGTAGGGTATCTTTAATGTAGATTTTGTCTTATTCATCAATCAACCTATAGAATCACACCCCTTCCTAAGAGTGTTGTTGCATTAATTTCCAGAGTGATATTCAATCTCAATATATGCTTCATCAATTCTCCTATACACTACATATGGTGCATGGCACTTTTCCATAGGTTGTTTGCTTGCCTTGATCTTACACACTCCTCCTTTACATCTTATCTTTAGTTTCAATATAAAAAACACAAGCTGTATTCTCAATACAAAGTGGATGTTGCCCTATGGTATGTGATGCAAGGCTCGTGTGTTGTCGGCCACCATAGTTGTGGAAGCCTTAAAATGGGAGTGTAAGACCCCTTAAACATGCTCATTTATCATAATTACAACCAAACCCTATGAGGTGTTTTGATATCATGTGAAAAGGTTAAGTTTCAATTTTGGTCCAGTTTGAAGATTATTCGAGCAAGTTATGCATTTATATGCTTATTTTTGGATTTTATGCAATTTACCCATATTGAGGGTTTTTCTTATAGTTTGACACATTCTCATTGTGCCTTACATGTTTTCATATCATTCTTGAGCAATTTATTCTTTGGGACACCTTGTTCCACCTTGGTTTTATGGTGATACCTAGCCATGATGAGATTAGAGTTTGTTCTCATGGATGCCATAGCTCATGGTTGACCTTGGGTGTTGGACCCGATAGACCACCTAGCTTTGGCAGTTGCAAAGGATGAGGTCCCTAGTGTTTTTGGTCACCAAGGTCTCTTGTAGACCATCTAGGATTGGTGGTCGATGATATTTTAATCTCTCTTTGTCACCAACTTTTATAGGGTTGGCGGTCGTTTAATTTTTTTACCATCTTGGTCGTTGAGAATGCTAGGTGGTCGTTAGCTTCTCTGATCCTCTTGTTTGATGAGTTTTCTTATTTTGGTTTCTAGTTTTGTGGTACACATGTTTGACCTGGTTGCATTTGTGAGTTGCTTGCATGGGTGAGACCTTAGACACATGGAAAGCATGGCAAGACACCTCCCTTTCCTCTCTCTCTCTCTCTCTCACCTTGAACCCTATATATACCTCCCTCCATGCATGCAAGCAAGTTCTTTACACACCTAGATCTCTCTCTCTTTTTCCTTATGCTTGGATATCGTCCCCCTTTTTCTTGGTGGAGAAGGAGGAGCTCAAGGTTAAAGAAGGTGGCCGATCTAGCTTGCATGTGTACCTGGGGTTTAGATCTACCCTAGTAGAGGTCATTTGGTGATTTCTTGCTTGGTTCCTTGACCTAGGTATGTGAGATCTCCCTCTTTTCCTTTGTTTTTCTTACTGGACCACCCCTTCCTCTCTTCTTCTTGGTCGGTTCCATGGTGGAGCATGAGCTAGTGCTTGAAGAACACTCCTTTCTTGCTTCCATGACCTAGGGTTTGCTTCCTTTTTAGTGGAGGTGCTATCTTAGTAGAGTAGAGTGCTCAAGCTAGAGATTGTACCTTCCATCCTCAAGATACCTTGATGTTTGGAGTTGATCCATCTTCTAGATGTGAGTTATATAACTTTTTTCCACAATTATTTCTTACTCTTACCTTGCATGTACATGATCTTTCCCTAAAACATTGTTTCAAGAAGGAAGACAGTTTCTTTTACCTAGGGTTTGTGTTTATATGGTGATTTTTGAATAGTGTATCTTCTTGGGTGAACCCTAAACCTTGTGCACTAATCTTTCTTGATAATTGAAGTTATTGCATTTGCATGCTTGTGACAAATGATGGTTTTGCTCTCTCTGATGATGGTTGCTAATTTAGGGTTTTAAATTGATCTTTCTCCTTGTGATGCAGCTTGATGACCTTTCAGATTATTGGTGGTAAACAACCTATTTTGGACTCTTAGTGGCCGATGATATTTTGGTCTCTTCATGGTTTCCAAGATTTGAACCCTCTATGGTCGCTAAAATTTTTACGTCATGAGTGGTCACCAAGATTTTTTCATCTTGATGGTTGCCAAGATTTCACCCCGGTATGGTTGATGAGTTGTGAGCTATAGTGGTCGCCATGTTTTTTAACTCTGTTTGGTTGTCAAGTCTTGAATGTATGGTGGTTGCCAACTTTTAGACCCTTAGTGTTCGATGAAGTTTTGGTACCCTAATGGTTTCTATGATTGCTAAACTTGGCGGACGCCAAAGTGACCTAACCCTAGTGATCACTATGTTTCCCTAACCTAGATGGTCGATGAAATTCCCTGACGTTATGGTCAATGGTTATGTTTGACCTTATGCTTTCATGATTAATGGAGATACTAAGAACTAGGGTTTATCTTTGATTGTTGATTTGTAACTCTAATTCACTCATCTTGGTTAAACCTAACCCTAATACAAGTAAGTGATGATGGTTAATCATACATAGTTTCTTTATGTGATTAGTATGATGATGGAATACTCTCTCTCTATGTTGTTGTAACCCTAAATTGTTGTCATATGAACATCATAGTTCCTAAATGCAATATCATGTTGAACTTATGTATCGCTTATACGGTGAATGGTCTTATGACCTTGGACATGGTCTTGTTCCCTAATTGGGATGTTATCCTCTTCATGATGTGATAAGGATTTGTATCCAGTGATGATATGAGTATGAGTAGGGACTCATGTATGGAAATGAATTAGTCCCATGTGATGATGTGATAGGCATTATGTTTCATACATTTTGTATCTTCTGAAGTTTCAACATACCATGTTTTGATGACCAAAAAAATACCATGTAATAGAATTCTTTTAGGGTTTGTATGTAACTTGATTGATGCAGTATTAACTCACCAAATTGGCCTTAACTAATCAAGTGAAACCCTAATCATGTAGTGCCTTGTGCCATAGAACCATTAAGTGTTAGGACTTGCTGGATGGGGAAACGAGTGTTCTTAAGGGAGACTCATAGAACATATTGTTGAGTATGCGGGGTGCAAGAGACTATGTGTCCTTGACATCCTAATCTCAAGGTTTGGAGGATGGCCGTGGTCATACCTTGGTCTAAGAATGGTTGATAATTGTATATCTATTATATGTTGAGGACAATTTTGGTTGTATCTCGAATGATGGGGTCTTGTATACCCTGGTTACTAGTATCATGACCTATATACCAAGGGTGGACTAGGTTGTTGGCAGCTTGACTTATATGTCACTATAGGAAATTTTACTGATATGTCATTTAGTTGACTCATACTAACCGAGGGGGTGAGATCTTAGGACTTCCGACTTTGCCAGATCTTGTATGTAACTAATTGTGACCAAGCAATGGTTAGTTGTACTTTAAGTGGTATAACTCAAACTCCCCAAGGATTAATAGAATACATAATCCAATCATGTAGTATATCTTCTTAGGGTTAAACACGATTCACATTGGTCGATAAACCTTGCCTTGTTTCTTATATTGCTTAGTTGTTAAACAATGTGGTAAGAGAAATTAACTGTTTAGTATATGATAGTCTTACATGTTCCTTGATATACTTGTTAGTCATGTCTATTATTGTGCCCATATATTTAACTGGCTTAGTGTATTTAATATGCTCAATCTGCTTAACATGCTTAATAAAATAATGTTACATGTTGTAATCAATAATTGTTGTTGAGAGTTATATCTCTCAGTGGGATGTTGGTCTCACCTCATGGATCACCACATCTTTTTAGATGGTCGTCAGTGATGTTTTCAGGATCATGGTGGTGAGGAAGAGCAGCCTGAAGAGTAGTAAAAGTTGAAGGTTGGCTAGTAGTTAGTGTGTCCTAGAGTCGTCCATGTACTCTTAGGTCTGTTAGGGGATATCTTGTAGATGATATGTACATCGACTCAAGTTTTTGACAGTGTGTTGATGTTTGTATCTAGCATGTATATATGGAACACATATCTTTTGTACACAAGTTGTGACTAAGATTGTTGGACATATATCTTAATACCTGCTTTGGTACATGCTCTTATGCAGTTTATGGGTCTTGATGTAAATGTTTCAGAACTGGTTAGTAATGTTTGAATCAATTTTAATTTACCCATTTTTTTGTTATGTGGTTAATTAATAGTTGATCGCATGTTTTGTTTTGGGTAATCTCAATTAACATGATGAGTTATTGTAGTTTAAGTTTGGGCATCAAAGTTTAACTTGGTATCAGAGATTTAGGTCTGTTGAGTCCACAGGGACATAGGATTTAGGTTTTGGGTTTTTTTCTTATGTTATCCAACAATATATGATCACATCTTATGTGTATGAAGATCATGCAGAAAGTAGCTACATAATGCCATGAGGTGGTGGTAGGAGGATGGCGCATGATGGAAGGGTGCTTATGATGGGTCTAGAACAACCCTCAATGTTGCAATTTGACCCTACAGCCATGGAAAATCCTGCCTTTCAGTCCATGTTTGACAATAACACATTTAGTGGATAGGACACTCGTACCTCAAGCTAGGGCATTCGTCCCTAATGTGTGAATTCAGGGTCCTAGGAGGACATTTGAGAGGTTGAGGCGTGTGGGGGAAATCAAGTACACGGGTAGAATGGACCCAATAGACATAGATATGTGGCTAACTGAGCTTGAGAAAGGCTTTTAAGATCATGAGCATCCTAGAAGCGGACAAGGTGAAGCACACTATTTACATGTCGAAGGGTAGTGTTGGCCATTGGTGGGCCACAGAGGAGGAGAAGAGACCCAGAGTTGTGATAGGTTGGGAAGAGTTTTGATGGGAGTTTGTGAGTTGCTACTTCATTGAGGCGCACCTGGATGAGAAGACAGTGCATTTTGAGAAGTTGTGTCAGGGTTCCATGTCCTTAAATGAGTATGAGGTGAAGTTTATGGAGATTTTGACATTCTATCCTCATATGGAAGCAACTGAGAAGGAGAGGATTCAGAGGTTTGAGAAGGGTATGATCACAGAGTTGACTACGACAACATATACTTTGGAGAACAAAGAGATGCCCTATACTTTTGAGGAATAAGTGAGGAGGATTGAGAGGTCTATTATTGATAAGCATGAAGCCAACACTAAGAAGAGGTTGACTCAATTCCAATGACAGACATCTGGTGGCTTTAATAAGTCAAGGTTCTTGTCTCCACATCCATAGCAAAGATCATCTTTCTCGAAACTGATATCAAGAGCATTGTCATAGTGGTCTCCAAGTAAGGGTAGAGGTCATAGTTTTCCACCAGTAGGAGCATGAAACACAGTGTTTGTGTCAGTGATAGGGTCGTCTAGGTCGTAGTATGATACCAGGACTAGTTTTAAGTGTGGGCAAGTTGGGAATACAAAGTGGGTGTGCCATGTGAAGGATGAGGAAGTGATACAGAAGCCAAGGTAGAGTTAGTGAGGTTCACAACAACAGCAGTACAGCGGTGGTGGTGGTAGAGGATGCAGTTATGTGATAACCCTAATTTTAGGATTTAAACCCAAATTATTTCTTGAAGACGACCATGGACCAAAATGATTTATTTACATATCATGATATGTATATGGTCAAATTAAGCAATTTGAGCTTGTGTTGATGAGGTTAGAGTTCAATTCATGTATATTTAAGTTAAATATCTTTAGATATGTACCCTTTGGACTAACGAATTTGAAGGATCAACAATAGAGTTTGGGTGCCTCATTTGTATAAAAGTCGAACTACACCACGTGGAATCCCTGATTAAAATTATATGGTAAAAGCAATTTCCTATGAAACTCTATTGAGGTTTAAAATAAAAAAGAAAATTAATCAAATGTTAGCATGAGGCAATGGCCCGAAGTTATTTTCATGTGGTTTTTGAACGTGAAGTGGCTGGGAAGTGGTCAAAAGCACAGACTTGTCTTCAAGCTCCGAGACCTATGGAGCTGATGGAAACAAACCTATTTGATAGTGTCCACGTGCTTAAGTTTGTTTTATAAGATCCAGAGTGACCGGTTTGATCTACCGTCTTTGGAGGAGTTCCCCGCTCATATCTCTCATCATCAGTAGTAGCTTGTAGAGGGAGATCATAGAGGGTGAAAGGAAAAAGAAGCAGGTGGAGGAGCAGTTGAATGACCCCCCCATCCATCTTCTGAATGCATCCACCCAAACAGCATGATGACGGCTCCACCTCCTTCATTGCAATGTGGGCTGCAGAGACTACTGCAGACCGAGCTCATTCCTCTGATGTCCGGCTGCAGCACCATGCCTCAGCGACACCATGCTTTCAGAAGACGGAGTAGCAGAGGAGACGAGGATCGTGGTGTGCAGCAAATCGTGATGAAGGTAGTAGGGAACAAATGTGTTTGGAAGGGATACTGTAGGCTCGAAGAGAACTACAAAAGCCAGGGGAACCATTAGATAGTGAAGCCATCCATATGGCTTACGAACATTGCTATGCCGGCGAGGCAAGGTGGATCTAGATTAGGAGCAATGGACACCCCGACCACCCTACATATCCAAGGACGAAACCACCTCTATACGTGACCGACGACCTCAAGACCTCCCTCAAGATGGTGATTTGGAGTTGAATGGGAAAGGTCAGAGCTTGACACCAGTTTGATTCCTCGTTAGACTCCTCCCAGGAGTGATGGCGCTCACACGTGAAATCAGGAATTAAAAGCCAAAAGCGGCAGCGTGATCCATCATTCTGATCTTCGTCTTGTTTGGGAGGGACGGCGAAGAGGACCAAGGAGATGATGCCCAGGATATAAAGAGACGACCTAAAGCCATCTGCATTCTTGGCGAGAGATGGCTAGGTGTGGCGGCACTCGAGGATCGAGCAGTGAGCGGAAGGCGTGACCGCAGAGTTGCACGAGGATTGGTCTAGCTTCCGGTCTAATGTACGAACCGGTCTGACCCATCACACAATCAACCGGTCTGACCAGGACCACACCAGCCCAGAGTGCGCCCAGGGGAGATTGGCCAGCCAGCATGGTCCAATCAAAGCCCGCCAGCTCAGGCTGTGGGAGCCGCCACAGAAGGTCATGGACAAAGTTCTATATGATCATGGATATGATTAGAAATCTCTGAACTCAGGTACGTGGGATTTATTAAGTATAAGACTAGTTTTCTGTTTGCCTATGATATGTAATATCTTGAATGCTCCTATTTGGATATGATTGCTTGGTTGAACTAGTATGAGTTATACTTCGCCAAATCTAATAGATCATAAATGAGTATGATGGGTTGTATCTACTAGAGCACATAGCCTGGTGTGGATGTATGTTGCCTAACATGGATGTATGATTCCTTGGCCCATGTTAGATGTATGATGATACTATATTGCCCACACTAGATGTAAGTCAAGTGCAAGTATGTGTAGTACAACCGCATCAAAGTGAATGCAATAAAAGGAATGTTTACCTGATTATCGCTTTAAACAATGTTTTCTTTTAATCTTTCTATCTCAAGTTATTTCAGTTATGCAAACATATTATTAGGTATCTTTCTACCCACGTGCACAACACCTTGTGTGTTGATTCGTTGTTTCACGTATGTTTTAGGCTCAGAGATAGCATAGGAGGAAAAAGATGGGAGTGAGCAGTTGTACAGGTTGTACCTATTGTCTAAGATCTTGTTAGCATACATGTTCAGACTTGTAGAGTTTTCATTCAATATGTGACTGTAAATCATTTTGTAATAATTCATATTGTATAAATATGCATGTTGAATGTTGAGTATGTTATGGTTGTATGTTCATGTATGCGTATTATGCTTCTGCATCGCTCTCTGATATAATTGCTAACATTTTCAGATTTATCTTCTCATCTCCATGGGGTTTTGAGAAGGTAAAAATCTGGGGACATTACAGTTGGTATCAGAGCATGAACAATAGCTACACCTAACAATTTCTCACCATGAAACATAAAACTAAATTTCACCTTTCACTTTAAAACCTAGAAACTTAGTAAGTTGTTCTATAGGAATAAGTTTTGACTTAGCCTCTAGGTTAGAACCTAGATGTTTGAGAACTAGGGTTAGACAAGTGTTTGAAACCCTTTGCATATAGAGCTCATATGTATTGGGTAGCTACACTAGTCTACATCATGTTCTCACCATTTCACTAGGTTACATGGCACCTGACTATCTACTGTGTGTGGGACACTCGGTTTTGCTGATTTGGTTTTGTTTTCCAATCGGCTCGAGCCTCAGTAGTTTTCTCTGACGTTTTCTTTCTCGGAGAAAAAATATATAATATTTTATTATATATATGTAAATATGAAAATGTGTCCCTCGCACAAGAGAGTAGTAGGTGTTCATGCAATCTAAGTGAAAGGGAGTGACATCAGTCTAGAAGAGAGAGTAGTCTAGATTAGATGTCTAGAGCCTTTATCAGATATATGATAGTTAGATTATATGATAGATTGATAGATGATATATAAAAAAAGGAATGATCCTATGTAAGTTTGATCTCTGATGATAT
Source organism: Alisma plantago-aquatica (assembly GCA_963693085.1). Lineage (NCBI taxonomy): Eukaryota > Viridiplantae > Streptophyta > Magnoliopsida > Alismatales > Alismataceae > Alisma > Alisma plantago-aquatica. The sequence goes on along the minus strand of OY856410.1, from coordinate 860,040,844 downwards.
AAGTTTCTTTATATATATCTAAGTTGTATATGAGTTCCGATCCCAATTTTGAAAATGTGAGATAAGTCTAGGTGATAAAAGAATATATGTTTTCCTTCTATAAAGTAACCAACGTTAAGATACAGTTGAATATGCATGAGCCTCAAGCCATTTACAAAGGAGGACTTCTAGCGTTAGGAAAATATATGTGGTGAACTCTAGAGAGAGTGAGACCCATTAGGAGAAGGTCAAAGGACCTAACCTCCAATATATGAGATATATATAAAATGATATGTCATAAGCTAGATTACTCCTGAATAAATGAGTTGATTCATTATGCATGATTCATAATGATGATCTAAGCCCTCGATTTGTGAGTTGGGTTAAAAAAATGATTTATGGGTAGAGAAATTCAAGACGAGAAAGTGAATCATTTGTTTGAGCTAGGTCCTAGCTTGAGTGACATATGTTTGTGAATCTCATCATTAGCTGTAAGTGAGGTGATATATGAAATGCTAGTTCTTAGAGTAAAATGCCTTGTGCATAAGATACATATGTTGATCCCTCCTCTTCTCTTTCTTAATATATGATGCTAGAAACCTCACTTGAGCTATAGCGATGATTATGTATGCAAAGTCACTTAGACAAGCTTGACCTATTATATATCCCCCCTACCATACATGAAAGATATAAGTTTGAAAGCATGATAAAATTGGCTTAGTATATTATCTTTCCCTCTATACCATACATGAAATATATAAGTTTGAAATAATGGAATGTTGACTGAATATATTCTCTTTTCCTACATATCATATATGGAAAATATAACTCTAAAATCATTAGCTTGAAATAAAGATATCCTTCGATCATAGCTTATATGATCACAAAATATAGTGCTACCTCAATCCTTCTATATGTATTCTTCTAAGTTTGAGGATAACTCTCACAAATAGAATGAAAACCCTAATATATATAAATGAAGATCAAACCATGTAATGTTGAAATCCTAGCATGTTGTTGATCATAAACCACATTAAAGATGTTAAGTCTGATAAATTGAATAAATGATGGAAGGAAATGTTGACATCACTGTATGATTAGTAGGGTGAAATATGAAACCTTGAGTGGTACCGTCTTAACTTCATATGTATGAATAAAACCCTTATCCTTAAGGGACTATGTGGATGCAAATTCTAAAATATAAGAATGTCATGTTATGACTAAGATATGAAATGACTCTTCAACCTATATAAGGTGGTGTGGGTACCCCTAGAGGATATAAATCCTAAGATTGCAACTTAGGGTGCATTAAAACCAATAAAGGTTTGTCACCTAAACTGGTGGCCTAAAGATAGTAGAGACTCCTTAAGATCAGCTTAAGTTTGAGAATGTTGAATTTTGAGGACGAAATTCTATATAAGGTGGGGTGAATGTGATGACCCTGATTTTAGGATTTAAACCCAAATTATTTCTTGAAGACGACCATGGACCAAAATGGTTTATTTACATATCATGATATGTATATGGTCAAATTAAGCAATTTGAGCTTGTGTCGATGAGGTTAGAGGTCAATTCATGTATATTTAAGTTACATATCTTTAGATATATACCCTTTGGACTAATGAATTTGAAGGATCAACAATAGAGTTTGGGTGCCTCATTTGTATAAAAGTCGAACTACACCACGTGGAATCACTGATTAAAATTATATGGTCAAAGCAATTTCCTATGAAACTCTATTGAGGTTTAAAATAAAAAAGAAAATTAATCAAATGTTAGCATGAGGCAATGGCCCGAAGTTTTGTTCACGTGGTTTTTGAACGTGAAGTGGTTGGGAAGTGGTCAAAAGTGTAGACTTGTCTTCAAGCTCCGAGACCTACGAAGCTGATGGAAACAAACCTATTTGATAGTGTCCACGTGCTTAAGTTTGTTTTACTAGATCCAGAGTGACCAGTTTGATCTACCGTCTTTGGAGGAGTTCCCCACTCATACCTCTCATTGTCAGTAGCAACTTGTAGAGGGAGATCTCAGAGGGTGAAAGGAAGAAGAAGCAGGTGGAGGAGCAGTTGAACGACCCCCCCATCCATCTTCTGAATGCATCCTCCCAAACAGCAGGACGACGGCTCCACCTCCTTCATTACAATGTGGGTCGCAGAGGCTACTGTAGACCAAGGTCATTCCTCTGATGTCCGGCTACAACACCATGCCTCAGTGACACCATGCTTTTAGAAGATGGAGTAGCAGAGGAGACGAGGATCATGGTGTGCAGAAAATTGTGATGATGGTAGCAGCGAACAAATGTGTTTGGAAGGTATACTGTAGGCTCTAAGAGAACAACAAAAGCCAGGGGAACCTTTGGATAGCGAAGCCATCCATATGGCTTACGAACATTGCTATGCCGGCGAGGCAAGGTGGATCTAGATTAGAAGCATTGGACACCCCGACCGCCCTACATATCCAAGGATGAAACTACCTCTATAGGTGACCGACGACCTCAAGACCTCCCTCAAGACGGTGATTCGGAGTTGAATGGGCAAGGTTAGAGCTTGACACTAGTTTGATTCCTTGTCAGACTCCTCCCAGGAGTGACGGTGCTCACACGTGAAATCAGGAATTAAAAGCCAAAAGCGGAAACGTGATCCATCATTCTGATCTTCATCTTGTTTGGGAGGGACGGCGAAGAGGACCAAGGAGATACTGCCCAGGATACAAAGAGACGACCTAAAGCCATCTACGTTCTTGGCTGGAGATGGCTAGGCATGGTGGCACTCGAGGATCGGGCAGTGAGCAGAAGGCGTGACCGCAGAGTTGCACGAGGATTGGTCCAGCTTCTGGTCTAATGTACGAACCGGTCTGACCCATCATACAATCAGCCGGTCTGACCAGGACCACACCAGTCCAGAGTGCACCCAGGGGAGATTGGCTAGCCAGCATGGTCCAATCAAAGCCCGCCAGCTCAGGCTGTGGGAGCCGCCACAGAAGGTCATGGACAAAGTTCTAGATGATCATGGATATGATTAGAAATCTCTGAACTCAGGTACGTGGGATTTATTAAGTATAAGACTAGTTTTTTGGTTGCCTATGATATGTAATATCTTGAATGCTCGTATTTGGATATGATTGCTTGGTTGAACTAGTATGAGTTATACTTCGCCAAATCTAATAGATCATAAATGAGTATGATGGGTTGTAGCTACTAGAGCACATAGCCTGGTGTGGATGTATGTTGCCTAACATGGATGTATGATTCCTTGGCCCATGTTAGATGTATGATGATACTATATTGCCCACACTAGATGTAAGTCAAGTGCAAGTATGTGTAGTACAACCGCATCAAAGTGAATGCAATAAAAGGAATGTTTACCTGATTATCGCTTTAAACAATGTTTTCTTTTAATCTTTCTTTCTTAAGTTATTTCAGTTATGCAAACATATTAGTAGGTATCTTTCTACCCACGTGCACAACACCTTGTGTGTTGATTCATTGTTTCACATATCTTTTAGGTTCAGAGATAGCATAGGAGGAAAAAGATGGGAGTGAGCAGTTGTACAGGTTGTACCTATTGTCTAAGATCTTGTTAGCATACATGTTCAGACTTGTAGAGTTTTCATTCAATATGTAACTGTAAATCATTTTGTAATAATTCATATTGTATAAATATGCATGTTGAATGTTGAGTATGTTATGGTTGTATGTTCATGTATGCGTATTATGCTTCTGCATCGCTCTCTGATATAATTGCTAATGTTTTCGGATTTTATCTTCTCATCTCCATGGGGTTTTGAGAAGGTGAAAATCTGGGGATGTTACAAGTTAGGCATCGTAGGTAGGATCTACTGGGCCAGCTAGTAGGGGTCATGGATGACAGTAGGCAATGGCTAGATTCTATGCTATGAGTCAGCTGGAGGGAGTGGTCAATCCACAGGTCATGACAAGTCAAATGGCACTTAATCATTTTGACTTATCTACTTCCTCTTTTGTATCTATTTTGGTTGACCCATGTGTGATGCACTCTTTTATCACTAGAGAGATGATACGTAGTTGTAATCTTCTTGTTTGTAGTAGATTTGATTGCCTTTTTCTTGAAACCCCTTTCGTTGGTTCCGTCAAGTTGCAGGAGGTGTCCATCTTGTGTTCTTTCTTTCTCAGGATGCAACATTCAAGTGGATCTAATGCCACTTGGCATGCATGGAATTGATGTGATCCAAGGGATGGATACCTTAGAGAAGTACAAGGTTGTTTTGAACTATAGTTCTAAGGTGGCAACATTCCATGATTGAGATGTTTCTTGCATCTTCCAAGGAGATAGGAAGATTCTTCCTATGTGTTTGTCTTGGATATGATAGTGGAGAAGCTAATGAGACAAGGGTGGGTGTGAGGCTTTCTTAGTACATGTTGTGTATACCAAGGTGAGAGGTCCTAGTATCTAGAAGGTACCCATAGTGCATGAGTTTGAGGATGCCTTTCCTGAAGAGTTTCTTGGTGTTCCCCCCTCCTATAGAGATTGGTTTTAAGATCAATGTTGTTCATATAATGCAATTCATACCCCAATCCCCTTACAAGATGGTATCATCAAAGATGCAACAATTGAAGAAATAGTTGTAGAAGTTTCTAGAGAAGGGTTTCATCAGACCGAGCACTTCCCCTTGGGGTGCCCCTTTCTTGTTCATGAAGAATAAGGATGGTTCCATGAGGTGTTGTATAGACTACCGACAATAGAACATAGTCACAACAAAGAACAAGTACCCATTTTTTAGGATTGATGATCTGTTGATTAGTTGAGGGGTGCGATCATGTTTTCTAAGATAGACTTGAGGTCAGGATATCACTAGATGAGGATCAAGGTAGATGGCATACCTAAGACAACTTTTAGGACTAGGTATGGTCCCTATGAGTTTGTGGTTATATCGTTTGGGTTAACCAACGCACCAGCATATTTCATGGATTTGATGAACATGGTGTTTAGACCATATTTGGATTAGTTTGTGGTTGTTTTTATTGATGATATTTTGATATACTCTAGGGACAGACAACACTATGAGTAGCATCTTCGCCAAGCATTGACGTTGTTGAGGCAGCACTAGATGTATGCCAAGTTCAACAAGTATGAGTTCTGGTTGATAGAGGTATCTTTTCTTGGTCACATCATGTCTACTAAAGGTGGTTGTGTGGACTCAAAGAAGGTACAATTAGTGATGGAGTGGGAACATACTAAGACACTGATGGAGGTTTGAAGTTCCCTAGGTTTGGCGGGTTACTACAGGAGATTCGTTAAGAATTTATGTGTTGTAGTATTACCCCTGGACAAGTTGACCAAGAAAGGTGTTCCTTTTGTATGGAATGACAAGTGTCAGTGTTATTTCGAGTTGTTGAAGGAGAAGCTTACCAGTGCGGTGTTAGTGCTTCCAGATCAAGGGAAGGGCTACATCATCTTTTGTGATGCTTTGAAGAATGATTTGGGATGTGTGTTGATAAAGGACAAGAACGTGATTTCCTTTTCTTTGTGACAGATTAAGAAACATGAGGAGAACTACCCAACACATGATTTGGAGATAGAAGTAGTGGTTCATGTCCTGAAGATCTGGAGGCACTATCTGTATGGAGAGAAGTGTTAGGTTTTCATTGATCACAAGAACCTTCACTATATCTTCTCAAAGTAGGAGTTGAACATGAGGCAGAGGAGATGGATGGAATTGATAAAGGACTATGATTGCATGATAGACTACCATCCAGGGAAGGTGAATGTAATGGCTGATGTGTTGAGCAGGAAGTAATCTTTGTCATCATCTATAGATAAGACACAATTACATTATATGGAGTGTCACAGGTAGACATGTTAGTGTTGCTTTGCTAAATGAATGTATAGTTGGAAGTATCTATGTTAGCATTGTTGTTAGCATGGTTGCGATGAAACCTACCTTGGTACAGTAGATCAAGGATGTGCAACAGAATGGTACCATGATATAGAATATCAGGTTAGAGTTTGGCAGCAAGAAGTATGATGGCTTTCATGAGTCAGAGGATGGGACAGTTTACTTTCACAATAGGACTGTGGTTCCATATGACAAGGGCTTGAGGAAGATGATAGATGAGGATGATCATGCCGAAATGTACATGATGCATCATGGTAGTACCAAGATGTACCACAATATGAAGGATTCGTATTGGTGGCCAAGTTTCAAATGTTATGTGGCAAAGTTTGTTTCTAAGTGTCCAGTTTGTCAGTAGGTTAAAGTAGAGCATCAGAAGCCTGTAGGCACATCATAACCTTTGTCGATATTGTAGTGGAAGTGGGATCATATCACAATGGACTTTATGGTTGGTCTTCTTAGGATAGCCAAAGGTCATGATTCCATATGGGTGATAGTTGAAAAGTTGGCCAATTCAGCTCACTTCCTTCCTATCAAGACGACGTATACAATAGAGAAGCTGGTACACATATATGTTGATGAGATCATCCATTTGCATGGTATTCCAGTGACCATAGTATCTGAAAGGGGTCCAAAGTTTACATCAGTTTTGGGAACGTCTGCATAAATCTATGGGGATACAATTAAGGTTTAGTACAACTTTTCATCCAGTCTAAGAGGACTATTCAATTTTGGAGGATCTTTTGAGGGCATGTGTTCCGTAGTTTCTTGGAAATTTGGATGTAGATCTAAGTTTGATAGATTTGGCCTACAACAACAGTTATCAAAGGAGTATAGACATGGCACTGAATGAAGCATTGTATAGAAGACATTGTCAGTAGCTGCTTTGTTGGTATGAGGCAGGTTAGTATCATCTTTTGGGTCTTGAGCTGGTGTTACAAACTAAAAATAAGATCAAGGTGATGCATTAGTAGTTGAAAGTAGCCTAGGATAAATAGAAGTTGTACATTGTTAACCGTTGTAGGCCATTTGAGTTTCAAGTAGGAGACATTGTGTATCTTAAGGTTTCCCCTTGGAAGGGTGTGTTGAGGTTCGGTAACAAGGGTAAGTTAGATCTGAGGTATATGGGACCTTACCTTGTTGTGGCACATGTTGGGAAGGTGTCTTATAAGTTAAGAGTTACCATCAAATTTGTAGAGGTTGCATAATGTCTTCCAGGTCTTCATGTTAATGAAGTGTCACCCTAATACAGAGCAGATGTTTCAACCAGTGGAGATCGAGTTGGAGGAGTATGTGTCGTATGTTGAGGGTCATGTGTTGATCTTGGATAGGAGAGTGAAGAAACTAAAGAAGGAGGATATATCCATAGTTAAGGTGTTGTGGCACCACCGAGGAGTGAAGGAGGTTGTGTGGGAGTTAGAGGATGAGATGTGAAGGAAGTACCCCTCCGTAATTGTGTAGGATTTTGGGCGTGAAATCCTTGTTAGGGGTTTATGGTTGAAAATGCTTTCTTATCATAATTACATGCTTAAAACCTTAATCTAACCCTCATATGTGATTTGATATCATGTAACAAGCTTAAGTTTCAAGTTTGGTTCAGTTTGGACACTGTTTGAGCAAGTTATGCATGTATGTGCTTGTTCTGGGTTGTTATACAATTTACCCATATCTGGGGGGTTTATTGTAATTTGTCACATGCTTGTTGTTCCTTACATATTTTCATATCAAGATTGAGCTAGTTAGCTTTGGGGCTCCTTGTTCCACCTTGGTTTGATGGTGATACCTAACCATGATGAGATTAGGGTTTGCTCTCATGGATGCCCTAGCTCATGGTTGACCTTGGGTGTTAGATCCGTTGGACCACCTAGTTTTGGAGGTTGTGAAGGATGAGGTCCCTAGTGTTTGTGGTCTCCAATATCTCCTATGGGCCATCTATGGTTGGTTTTTTATGAGATTTGTATCTCTCTTGGTCACCAACTTTTCTAGGGTTGGTGGTCATTTGCCTTTCTGACCGTCTTGGTCACTGAGAATGCTAAGTGGTCGCTAGCTTTTCTAATCCTCTTGGTCGATGAGTTTTCTTGTGTTTTTTTTGGTTTGGTATTCCTCATCATTGACCTAGTTGCATGTGTGAGATGCTTGCATGGGCGGGACCTTAAACACATGGCATGCATCGTAAGACACCTCTCATTTCTTCTCTCTCTCACCTTGAACCCTATATATACCTCCCTACATGCATGCAAGCAAGTTCTTTACACACCTAGCCCTCTCTCAGTTCTTACTTGTGCTTGTATCTTGTCCCCCTTTTGCTTGGTGGAGAAGGAGGAGCCCCAGGTTGAAGAAGGTGGTCGTTCTAGCTTGCATGTGTACCTAGGGTTTAGATCTACCCTAGTAGAGGTCGTTTGGTGTTTTCTTTCTTGGTTCCTTAACCTAGGCATGTGAGATCTCCCTCTTTTCCTTCATTTTTATTGCTTCCCCACCTCTTCCTCTCTTCTTCTTGGTCAGATCCATTGTGGAGCAAGAGCTAGTGGTTGAAGAACACTCCTTTCTTGCTTCCTTGACCTAGGTTTGCTTCCTTTTTGGTGGAGGAGTTAGCTTGGCCGAGTAGAGTGCTCAAGCTAGGGTTTCTACCTTCCATCCTCGAGTTACCTTTTTGTTTGGAGTTTCTCCATCTTCTAGAGGCAAGTTACATAACTTTAACCATGATTATTTCTTACTCTTACCTTTCATGTACATGATCTTGCCCTAAAACATTGTTCCAAGAAGGAAGATAATATCTTTTACCTCAGCTTGATGTTTATATGTTGATTCTTGAATAGTGTATCTTCTTGGGTGAACCCTAAACCTTATGGACGAATCTCTCTTTAAAATGGAAGTTTTTACATTTGCATGCTTGTGGCAAGTGATAGTTTTTCTCTCTCAAATGATGGTTGCTAATTTAGGGTTTAAAGCTGATCTTTATCCTTGTAATGCAACTTGATGACCTATCAGATTCTTGGTGGTAACCAACTTATTTTGGACTCTTAGTGGTCGATGAGATTTTGGTCTCTTCATTTCCGCCAAGATTTGAATCCTCTATGATCACTAAGATTTTGACATCATGAGTGGTCGCCAAGATTTTTGCATCTTGATGGTCGCTAAGATTTCACCCTCATGTAGTCGATGAGTTTTGAGCTACAGTGGTCGCCAAGTTTTTGAACTCTATTTGGTCGCCAAGTTTTTAATGTAAGGTGGTCGCCAAAATTTGGACCCTTAGTGGTTGATGAAGTTTTGGTACCCCTAATGGTCACTATGTTTGGTAACCCTAGCGGTCGCCAAAGTGACCTAGCCCTAGTTGTCTCTATGTTTCCCTGACCTAGGTGGTCAATGAAATTCCCTGACTCTATGGTCAATGGTTATTTTTGACCTTATTATTTCAAAATTAATGGAGATACTAAGAACTAGGGTTTATCTTTGACTGTTGTTTTGTAACCAGATTTCACATGTCTTGGTTGAACATAACCCTAATACAAGTAAGTGATGATGGTTATAGTTTCTTTATGTGATTAGTATGATGATGAAATACTCTCTCTCTCTCTCTCTATGTTGTTGTAACCCTAAATTGTTGTCATATGAACATCATAGTTCCTAAACGTAATATCATGTTGAACGTATGTATCACTTATATGGTGAATGGTCTTATGACCTTTGACATGGTCTTGAGCCCTAATTGAGATGTTATTATCTCCATGACATGATAAATATTTGCATCTAGTGATGGTATGATGATGGACTCATGTTATGGTAATGAAATAGTCTAATGTAATGATTTGATAGGCATTATGTTTCATTGTTTTATATATTATGAAGTTGCAACATATCATGCTTTTGTAGAATTCTTCTAGTGTTTGTATGTAACTTGATTATGCAACCTTAACTCACCTAATTTGCCTTAACTAATCTAGTGAAACCCTAATCATGTAGTTCCCTTTGTCATAGAAGCATTTAGTGTGAGGACTTGCTAGATGGGGAAATGAGTGTTCCTAAGGGAGACTCGGAGCACATATTGTTGAGTATGTAGGGTGCAAGAGATTGTGTATCCTTGACATCCTAATATCAAGGTTTGGAGGATGGTTGTAGTCATGTCTCAGATTTAAGAACAATTGATATATGTATATCTGTGATATGTTGAGTACAGTTGTGGTTGTACCTTAAATGATGGGGTCTTGTATACCCTGGTTACTAGTGTCGTGACCTATATACCAAGGGCGGACTAGGTTGTTGGCAACTTTACCTATATGTCACTACAGACAGTTTGATTGATATGTCACTGCAGTTGACTCGTACTGACCGAGGGGGGTGAGATCTTAGGATTTTTAGCTCTCCTAGATCTTGTATAGAATTTATTGTGACCAAGCAGTGGTCAGTTGGACTTTGAGTGGTATACCCCAAACTCCACAGGGCTTAATAGAAGACATAATCCAACCATGTAGTATATTTGGTTAGGGTTAAAAATGATTCACATTGGTTGATAACCCTTGCATTGTTTCTTATATTGCTTAGTTGTTATATAATGCAGTAAGAGAATTAATTGTTTAGTAGATTATAATCTAACATGTTCTTTCATATATTTTCTAATCATGCTTGTTGTTGTTCCTATCTCTTTAACTGGATTAGTGTTTAATATGCTCAATTTGCCTAACCTTCTTAATTAGTTTAACCTACTTAATCTGTTTAGTAATAATGTTACTTTTTGTAATCAATAACCATTTTTGAGAGTTAAATCTCTCACTCGGACATTGGTATCACCTTGTGGGTCGCCACATCTTTTTAGGTGATCATCAGTGACGTTGTCAGGATTGTGGTGGTGAGAAAGAGCAACCTAAAGAGTAGCAGAAGTAGAAGGTTGTCTTGCAGTTAGTGTGTCCTAGAGTCCTCCTTGTACTCATAGGTCTGGGTAGGGGATGTTTTTGTTGGTATGTATGCCCAGAGAGCCAATAATATAATGATTGGATTGGCATATCTTCTGATTGATTTGATAAATATCAAAGGCAAGCTTCTAATTCATTCTAGTTCAACCAATTATGAGATAAATGATAGATCACAATGATTGTCTAAAGAATGACAATACTCAATAAAATATGTCTTTGGGTTAAGGACCTGAACAATGAGATCATACGGATGCTAAGAGTATGTACATTCTTGTTATGTCCCTAGTCAGATGTCATTGTGGAAGGTTTATAGACAACAATAACACATTTAGACTAGAGTGTGTGTTGGTTGATGATAGTGTCTCATTAGTCATGGTATATGATATCAAACCAAGCACATAGATGCATGTTGGAGAATAGTGTAGTAGAGAGACCCACCATGAGAGTGACACATGGAACCATGACATGGTAGTCAAAATCATCTCTCATAGTGATGGTGGTGATTGTGATTCTTAGACCTAAAATCACTACACTCGTCGAATGTGATTGGGTACACTTTGACATCATCAAACGCAGTCCTAAAACATGGGTTGTTATAAAGGTGATGATTGGGTGGCTTTGACACATGAGATAGATTGTGAGTGATAGATTTGGGATCTGTCCCTCCTAAGGGAGTATGATGTCTAGGCCACCTGATAAGCAAGATTGAGAATAGCATGTGTATGCACATGTGAATCAATATATGATATTGAGTTTACATATATCTCAGAGAGTCTGCTCTAGTTCAAGAAACATGAATGAACATTGAAAGGATGACAACTCCATGCCTTGAGTTCATTTAGGATATTAAAGACAAAGGAATTCACTGCCAACGTGATATGGGACCTATAGGGTCACACACATGATTCACCTAGAAGAGGAGTTTATCCATGAATGATGTTTGGATTGTTTACAAAGGGTTTAGGTACTCAATCAAACATTCAATCAATAGACTTGACTTAGAATCATCAAGTTCAACTGTTGAACCAACTGGTTAGAGTGGCAGATTGATTGAGAACTGAATTGACTGAGTTCTGCACAATTTGGACCACCAACCGACCGGTTCAGTGGGTGAACCGACCGCTCATGGTCAGTGGAATGACCGGTTCACTCTAGTGAACTGATCGGTTCACTTGGACTAAATGAGCATGTGTTGGGTTTCCCAGTTTGTGAGAAAAGTTTCCCGTTTCACATGTTTAATTCGATTGGAACAAGAATTAATCTTTGCAATAATTAGAAACAAATTAGGAAAGTCAATTGCAAGTAGGTCTGGTTTGTGAACCACCCAGTTTACAAAGTGAACTGATTGGTTCACTATGCCAACTGACCGGTTCACTAGTGAATCGATCAGTTCACCTACCGCAGTGCAAAGTATTCATGGAAAATCCTGACCCTTCTACTTCCACACAGACTGGGAACCCTGACCCTACCCTCTACTATAAATAGAGGGGTACATGACGCTTCTCCAGACACACAATAGAGACACAACTCAGAACATCAGTTTCTCTGCAAAGTTGTTGTCCTCTCAGGTTTTGGTAACTGAGAGATCCCAAGAAAGTTCTACTCATCCAGGAAGGAACAATGAGGGAAAGACAACTCTAGAAAACCAACTGATTGTGGGAGAGTGTGTTGGTGACTACTATGCCAACAGAAGGGGACAACTCCTTCTAGTATGTTCTTCATGACAACTAGAGTTCCTAGTAGTCCATGTGCACTATCTATAGAGGCAGGAGACTTCTGCCGCTCAGGAGGACAACAGTCAACTGCAGTCTGGGTCAAGACCAAGAGTTGCACAGATGTCATCGAAGACAGGTGGTTGAAGACTATACTTGCTATAAGGTATAGTCATTGAGCAAGCCTCAGGACCCCAGGTATAACTCGCTAAAACCATCCTTCCCGTTACGTAGATGTTGATGTGATCTGCTGGTTATGGGTTTATGGTCAAGTAATTTTTTTATTTCTGTTACGTACTCCGACCACATAAAACCCAACAATGGTATCAGAGCCACGTCAATACTCTATGTTTTGGGATGGTCGATATGATTGGATTTTGGTTTTACTGTCTTTTATTTATTACATACGATGCAAATATTTAAATGACTAATGTGAATATCTATTAATACCACATGATCGCAAACTAATATATACTTATATGATATGGTATATATGCAATCGATACGTGGCTCCCTAAAATAGTTTTGATAATGGATTTGTAGCATGGTTATGGCCTATAAACCCTATGTGTATGTATGTGGTTGGTTATGGTTGTTTGCATCTCGGTCTACACATCGAGCCATGTTCTTCTATTCTAAATGTAACTCAAGATAACTCGAGATTCTCTTCTACCTTTTCTCCCCTTGATTATAACTTGAGGTTTCACAAAGATTATGTAAAATAGTATTATCTTTATTTCTTGGTATCATGAAGATTGAAGATGACCGCTTAATGGACCGAGATGACCGACTGAGGAGCAGTTGGTGGACCGACGAGAAGCCCTGATGACCAACTGAGCCAACCATCTGGAGGAGCCAGATGACGGTCTGTAGGATCCAGACGACCGACTAGAGAAGACCAATTTACCGGCCAAGAGGTGAGTCAACCGGTTCAAAGGTTGAACCATTCAACCCGGATCGGCAAGCATACATCTTCATCAATAATAGGTTGCATGTTATGTAGACCTTAGATGACCGTAGTTCCTTGTGGATCCAAGGAACTATAACAAGATGGCCATAATCATCACTTTATTGTTATTTCATGTTATCATTTGTGAGATATAGCATGTATATGATACATACTATATATGTGGGGATTGGATACATATATGCACATATAAGCATATTAAAACCCCTCAACAAACATATTAAGTTGAAGATACCTTCCAAAAGTAGCACACATGAAAAGCTTGATCGATAAAGTGTGGGCATGCCTTTGCGTGGTGCACTGTCTATCTCGTGGAAGTGTGATGGTGAATATGTGGGTCTACCTTCGCATGGTGCATATTCATTGTGTTATCTTTTGGGTTGGACTTAACAAGGTGACCTTGATCGGATCAAGCGCCTTGAGGCATAAGGATGAACATGGCAAGGAGTTGTGCATGACATTTATCAAGAGTTGCATGTGATGCAATTGGCAAAGGTTGCCTACCTAAAAGACTCTAGTTGTGGATGACAGCCCTAGCTAGTCCATGGCTTAGATGAAATCAGAATCTTGCTCACTAGAAGGTTGTACGCTACAATCTTCCAATCTAATAATGAGGGTTATCAATTTGAGATAAAACAGTGAGAAGCAAACATTAATTAAAGACCAAATTAAACATCGTCAATTTTCAAATCAAATCAAATCAAATCAAATCAAAAGAGTTTTGGACTAAAATTGCAAATTTCCTTTTTGTAGAATAAATGGCTACACACAAAAATCACTTTTCATTGTGATCGGTCCTTGAGAAGGACAAACTAAATGGGAAAAACTTCCATGATTGGCTTAGAACATTGAGAATTGTTCTCACTCAAGAGTGAAAGCTCTATGCCCTCGATACACCAGAGCCAGAAGAACCTGCTCCAACCGCACCAAAGGCTGAAACGGATGCTTATAGCAAGCATACTAAGGATGCCATTGATGTGAAGTGCTTGATGTTGTGCTCAATGAACTATGAGTTGCAGAGACAATATGAGAACATGGACTTCATTGAGGTGGTTCAACATCTCAAGAACATGTATCAAGACCAGGCACGGCAAAAGAGATATGATGTCTCCAAGGCACTGTTCAAATGTGTCATGATAGACGGAGATCCAGTAGGCCCTCATACACTCAAGATGATTGGGTATATGGAGAACTTAACTCGACGGGGATTCCCTCTGAGCCAAGAGTTGGCTACTGATGTGATACTACAATCATTGCCAGAATCCTATAGTCAGTTTGTGATGAACTACAACATGAACAACTTTGACATGTCACTAATAGAGTTGTTGGGAATGTTGAGGACAGTCGAGGCACAGATGAAGAAAGACAAACCCAAATATGTGATGATGATCAGTAGAAAGAAGGGAAATTCTAAAGACAAGGGAAAGGGAAAATCAACGAAAGGTTCTAATGCTAGCCAACAACCCAAGTAATCTTCAACACTCAATGCCAAGGGAGGAAAATATCACCACTGTCATGATCCAAGACATTGGAAGAAAAATTGCCCTCTCTACATAGATGAACTGAAGAAGAAGGAGAGGATGGAAGTCTCCACCTCAGGTATTATGAAATAAACTTAAAATACTTTTTTATCTCAGGTATGTGATTCCAAGCTATAGATATGACATATATGATGTGCAAAATCTGAAACGAAGTGAAGGCCTTTATGAAAGGACCAAGAAGGAACACTCATCAAGAATGGAGCAAGTGTTGATGCCATAGATGGAAGTACCTTTTAGTTTATTTCAGCCCAAAGGGCATGTGATAGAGTTATGAACTGCTATTTCATTTTGCCAATAAATAGAAACATCTTGTAATGACAAGGATGTCTATCAATAAAGTTCATGTTTCAATTTCAAAGATATGATCTTTTATGGTGATGCCTTATTTATCTCGTGGTACTTGGTATGCATGAGAAAAAATAATAATACCTAAAGTTATTCATGACTCAAACAATAAATTAGCATTATCATCTAAATAAATGAATGAGAAATTCATCTCTAGGTTCCATGTTGATGGATAAACTAGACTCTCTTGGTTAATGAACCATTAATAGATATGAATGTCTTGTTTATTGGGTATGATGACAAGTCAATCTTCACTAAATACAGTGGGAGAATGACTATTCTATTAGGTATAATACATATTGATGTATATACATACCCATTGGAATGAATGCTAATACTTTAGATATGGTATTTAATGAAATACAAATATGAATATCTTAAAGTGTTCAAGAATATCATAAATGAAGAACAAACTTGGTAAAATTATTAATTCTTTAATATGATCAATGCATGAGATATTTAAACCAAATGTGTGAGGACCTTGTGAGTAACTATGATAGTGTATCATAGAGAACTCATGATAAAGTCATAATAATGTCTAAATTAAAGAAGGAATCATACTCTAAATAGTAAGAGCATGATCATCAAACACATAACTAATCTTCTAGAATTCTTCTAAAGAACGTGCTTTACACTAAATAAATGTACCATTCAAAAGGTATAAAACACACCATATGAGATATGGTATTGGGAATGTTCCAATATGTCTATTAGTGATTGAATGCTCATATAAGAAAACTAGTTTCTTAGAAAGAGCTTCATTCACAAATCATATAATGTTAGTTGAATACTAATCTCAATCCAATAACAAAGTGTTTGTTATAAAGATATCTGAATTCCAAAAGAATTAGTGGGAGAGAAGTAGAACTCAAAATGTTTTAGATCGACATAATAACATTGAAACATGATAAAGTACAAAAGGAGATTAAGAATCACAATTGTTGTAGAATCTCAAATTGCTTATGTAATAGATACACCTCATATATCTAGTAGAAAACACCTTGCGCTTGATGAATAATGATATCCTACAAACTTAAAGGTGATGAATTGGTCATATGATGATGAGCCAATAATCTATATGGATGATGTTGAGGAACCAGATTTTGAGTTATGGCTTGAAGCCATAAGATCCAAAATAACTTCCATGTGAACCAAATAAGGTATGACCTTAATGGTAGCACTTATAGGGATAAAATTCATAAGTGCAATTGGGTCGTAAGAGTTAAGATAGACATGGATGACATTTGAAGAGCTAATTGGTTGAGATGAATTCAAGTGAGTTCAAGGTGTTGAACCTGATGAATTTATTTAACCAATTGCAGTGGCTATAGGCCATAAAGGATCATGCTTGCTATTGGAACTTGAAGACTATGAAATTTGGCATATGGATATTAAAACTGCATTCTTGGAAGGAATAACATGAGGTTGTGTATGTGACACAACCTGAAGGGTTTTATGATTTCGTTAATGCAAATGCAATCTATAAGGTACAAGAGATTAATCAATATGATTGATTAAATACATGCACCTTAGAACTGAAGTCTTTACTTTGATTATTTAGTCAAAAGGTTTGACTGATATATCGAAATAAAGAAGGGATATGTGATTACAAAGATTTAGTGGGAGCGTGTTCATATTCCACATGATGATGATGAATGAAATGTTTTAAGAATAGAAACTGGTGTAGAAATATATTCTTTAAGGAATAAAGAGGAATGTCCTATGTGATAGGAATAGAGACCTATAGAGATAGTTCTCGTAAGCCTCTTAACTTGATAAAAGAGAACATAAATTGGCAGTATATGTTGAAGGATTTAGTAGGCAAAGATTCAGTGGGAGAAAACTTGTCCATGTTGCATGGAGTTAGTCTCTCAGATGCCTAGTATCCCAAATTCTTATGAAGAATAGGAACACATAGATAGATGCCTTATGCATTTGAAATTGGATCTATCATGTATGCAATCATCCCATTATCTTGTGTGTATCAGACATGACAAGAAAATATATATGCATTCATCATCTTGGATGTATTGGACATGACAATATGATATGCTCATCCAGTTATCTCATATATATGTAACGGGCATGATGAGTGAATGTATGTCTACTTAATGACCAAAAAAAAGATGTATGTCTACTTCCGGTGAGATTCACTGGAATGCCATAAAGAACTTATTTAAGTACTTATGAAGTATTAAAGGATTAGTTCTATGGTAATAAAAGGAAGAGTTGAGTGTAAATTGGTTACACTCATGCAAGCCTCTAAAATGATAGAAATTGATCACAAAATACAAAAGTGAATATGTTTTGATAAATGGAAATGTTCTGAGTAAAATTAAAAGGCTATTTAATTCTAAAAGGAATGTTGAGTATCCTTGTGTTTTGAACACCATAGTATACTATATGAATCTAGAAGTTCATACATATGAACTTATAGATATTCCAACCATTGATGACAAAGTAGAAATACTAAATCAAACTATGGAGCTAATTGTTAGGCAAAGAATATCAGATAGCATAATACGGCAACTCCATCTCATACGAAATATTGTATAGTGAGGAGATGTGAAACATGCAATATACCAACTAAAGCAAAATGTTGCTAACTCACTGGATTAGCACTAGTGCAGTAGAAACATGTTGGACATGTTTAGAGATCACTAAGAATATGATTCAAAGGTGATTGGCTCTAAGTTCAAGTGGGAGTTTATTTGTATGTATGCCCAGAGAGCCAATCATATGATGATTGGATTGGCATATGTTCTGATGTATTTGATAAATAGAAAAGGCAAGCTTCCAATTCATTCATAGTTCAATCAATTATGAGATAAATGATGGAGCACAATGAATGTCTAAAGAATGACAATACTCAATAACTTACAGGTTAAGGATATAAACAATGAGATCATACGGATGCTAAGAGTATGTACATTCTTATTATGTCCCTAGTCAGATGTTATTGTTGAAGGTTGATAGACAATAATGACACATCAAGACTAGAGTGTGTGTTGGTTGATGACAGTGTATCATTAGTCATGATATATGATATCAAACCAAGCACATAGATGCATGTTGGAGAATAGTGTATCAGACAGATCGACCATGGGAGTGACACATGGAACCATGACATGGTAGTCAGAATCATCTCTCATAGTGATGGTGGTGATTGTGATTCTTAGAAATGAAATCACTGCACTCGTCGAATGTGATTAGGTACACTTTGACATCATCAAATGCAGTCCTGAAACATGGGTTGTTATAAAGGTGTTGATTGGGTGGCTTTAACACATGAGATAGACTATGAGTGATAGATATGTGATTTGTCCCTCCTAAGGGGGTATGCTGTCTAGGCCACTTGATAGCGAGACTGAGAATAGCATGCTCATGCACATGTGAATCAATATATGATATTGAGTTCACATATATCTCAAATAGTCTGCTCTAGTTCAAGAAACATGAATGAACGTTGAAAGGATGATAACTCCATGCCTTGAGATCATTCAAGATATTAGAGACAAAGGAATTATATGTTCACTAGAACACCAATCATGGATTGTAGGTTGAAGGTTGTTCTCCAACTTTCCATTCACTTGGATAGAACTGACGTGCGACTAGGCATCTATCTTTGTCTATGGTGTCATAAGCTAGTTATGGACATTCATTGCCAACGTGATATGGGACCTATAGGGTCACACACATAGGATTCACCTGGAAGAGGAGTTTATCTATGAATGATGTTTGGATTGATTATTACAGTGTTTAGGTACTTAATCAAACATTCAATCAATAGACTTGACTCGGAATCATCAAGTTCAAGTGTTGAACCAACTGATTAGAGTGTCAGATTGATTGAGAATTGAATTGACAGAGTTTTGCACAATCTGGACCACCAACTGACTGGTTCACTGGGTGAACCGACCAGCTCATGGTTAGTGGGATGGCTGATTCACTATAGTGAACCAATTGGTTCACTTGGACCAAATGAGCATGTATTGGGTTTCCCAATTCGTGAGAAAAGTTTCCCATTTCACTAGTTCAATTCGATTGGGACAAGAATTATTCTTTCATTAATTAGAAACGGATTAGGAAAGTCAATTGCAAGCAGGTCTGACTTGTGAACCACCCGGATTACTAAGTAATCTGACCAGTTCACTATGCCAACCAACCGATTCACTATGTCAACCGATTGGTTCGCCTACCGCAGTGAAAATTATTCATGGAAAATCCAGACCCTTCTACTCTTGCACAGACTGGGAACCTTGACCCTTCCCTCTAATATAAATAGAGGGGTACAGGGGTCTTCTCCAGACACACAACAGATATACAAATCAGAACATAATTTGCTCTACAAAGTTGTTGTCATCTCCGATTTTGGTAACTGAGAGAGCCCAAGCAAGTTCTACCCATCCAAGGAGGAATATTGAGGGAAATACAACTACAGAAAAGTAATTGGTTATGGGAGAGTGTTGGTGACTAGTAAGCCAATAGAAGGGGACAACTCCTTCTAGTATGTTCTTCAAGATGACTAGAGTTCCCGATAGTCTGTGTGGACTATCTATAGAGGTGGGAGACTTCTTCCGCTCAGGAGGATGATAGTCAACCACAGTTTAGGTCAAGACCAGGAGTTGCACAGACACCATCAAAGACAGGTGGTTGAAGACTGTACTTGCTGCGAGGTATAGTCACTGAGCAAGCCTCTAGACTAGGTATTACTCACTAAAATCATACTTCCCATTACATAGATGTTGATGCAATCTGCTGGTTATGGGTTTATGGTCAAGTAATTTTTTTATTTCCACTGCCTACTCTGACCACGTAAAATCCAATAGTTTTTTAGATGATATTGTACATCAACTCAAGTTTTTAGTAGTGTGTCGATGTTTGTATTTGACATGTATACATGGAACACATATATTTTGTATAAAGGTTGTGACTGAGACCATTGGACAAATATGGAAATACCTAATATGGTACATGCTCTCATGTAGTTTATGGGCCTTGATATACAGTTTTGGAACTTGTTAGTAATGTTTGAATCGGTTTTAATTTACCCATTTTTATAGCTATGCATTTAATTAGTAGGTTGTCGTGTTTTTTTGGGTAATCTCAATTAGCGTGATGGGGCATCCAATTTAAGTTCTGGTGTCATAAGGAGACTCACCATTTGAAGTGGGGAAGTTCATCCCACTAACATCACCTTATCCTTTGGGACCACAACCACCAAGCACCCCAATCCCTATCTCATGGAATTTCCTAACCTCAACATCATAAATAGGAAGTTTTGAATCATCTCCAACCACACAACAACTGAGGCCCTTAGTGTTATAGACGTACATCATGAGTGAAAACTCCCCATGTCTATCATCTCCTTCTAATCATATGCTTGATAATGCTTTCTCATTAAAGGCTACTCTTGTATAGCATAGATCAGGAAGAGGTCCATAACATCTTCACCAATGTAGGAGGTTGAAAGATAGGTTTTCTACACTAACAAAGGAACTAACTTATATGGGTATCTAGAGTGGTAAAACATGTCACCTCTAGATATATGACCGGATGACATGTATCTAAAGGAAACAAAGAAATAAGAGTTGGAATTAAATGTTTGAGACACATAATCACCTAAACCTAATCATATACATAGTAAGACAAGCATACATATGAACGATGGATGATTTTACCTAGATAAGTGAGTTGGATTTAAAATGGAACCAAAATCCTAATTTATCTCCCTCTAGAGAGTGGAAAGCTAGCTCCCTTTTGATATTATATGATGATGGTCTAGATTTCATGATGTTGATTTATTTTTTGAGGGGAGGTTTTGTAATAATGTATGTTTGTATTCAAACTTATTATGCTCTTATGTGGATTTAGAGCAAGTAGATATCATCACCAAGTGATTGTTAACATATTCATTACCAATTTTAGATCCATTGATGGTTGTCATTTGATCACCAGTGATTTACTTAAACTAAGCAACACCAATTGTGTTCATTCGATTGTGACATTAAAACAAATGCCCAATTTTTTATTGAATCGTTGTTGTGCCAAACCATGAATTGTGACTTTTTGTCTTTTATCCAAGATTGAGATGAACCCCTTATCTATAAAATATTTCTTTTTTTGGTATTGTCATCTCCCCTTTACATATTGGGAATAGTTTCTTATCAAACAACCTATAGCATACATATTTAGGCCTAGTTTGACCAGGATATCTTATCAACATTGTAGCTTCTTAAAAGAACACAAATTAATAGCAATTATTGATCTTGTGTTTGGAACAACGTCTCCCTTGCTGCCTGGTGTTAATGACCATTGTCTGGTTGTTGACTAAAGCTTTTTAGCACGTAGTAAACTTTAATGGAGCCTTGGATACATGTGATTGGGTGCCTATCTCTTAAGTCACACATAGCGTAAAGATTTTAACGTCTTTTTAAGTTATTAATTAAATCAAAACATATAGAAAGGGATGCTTGTCAGAGTATATGTGTGGTGTTATATACATGTATAAGTCTTCTACTAGACAGTCATTAATACACGTGTGCTTGATGTTTGTGCTTAAATATAATGATTTACTCTAACTGAAATTTATTTCTTGATTAGGAAAAGAAATAATGTTTCCACATTAAAGTAGAGATCTAAACATATTTCACCAAACTTTGAGTATCTCTTAGGGTAAATGTAGACACCTTGACAAAATATTTAGAAAAAATATGTAACTATAATGAACGGAATGTATAATGAACACAAGGTTTTGATAAATTTAGATTATTTGCAACTATGTGCCTCGTTCATGAACCAAAAGGGTGCTCTTTCTAGAATGAAACCAGATCATGGTTGCATACTTTGATTCTTGCAAAAAACCATAACCAAGTTTAACCATATCCATTCAAATTCATTTCTGGTTTTATTACTCGACTAGAGGCCACATAGAATCGAATGATCTTATCATTTCAATAATCATATATATTTTGATGTTACCATTAGTGTTGGGTTGTTTTTAGTAAAGTACTTGTCTACCTGACTTAGTCAATTGGATTTTCATGAGAAACTTCACCGACAGTCAAAATTGGTGCATGTGTAACTATAGTTGTTTAGCAAAAAATTGCATATTTGAATTATGAGGGTTATTTATTCAAGTCAAGATGTAACATTTTATAGTTAGTGTGTAATTATTGGAGGATAATTCTTTTTTTTGAAGTCAAACTATAACTTTTTTGAAAGCCAAACAATAATAATAAAAAGTTAATATATATAGATGAACATATGAAGAGGAGATAGTGGTGGTTGAAGACCCCCAACCATTATGGCACTTGACTTCTTCAACATACCCTCCTTCGCAACAACACACATGTGCCCATGTCATGGTTCTAGTTATTGGCGCTGCAAATGAGCCACAAAGAGGCACCATCAGAAGATATCATGCTTAGAATAGATAGAGACAAACAATTATACTACATCATAATTTACCATTGTACAAACATAGTACACTACATGAAGATGGTATGTGGTATAATTATTTAATGAAACAATATTCATCGTAACATGTGAATTTATTATTCGGTGTGGTGTGTGGTTGCACATAATGTAACTATTGCACCAAAAGTAACTAAGATACATTTCAAAGTAACTCATTTATGCAAATTTTAACTATTCTTCCTTGAAAGTAACAATTAATTTTCCAAAGTCTAAAATATTACAGTTTACATAAACATATTTTCTCATACATTAAATATGACTTATGTGCATAGATGTCTTGACTGAGTATTTTCATTCTTGTCATCCCTATCCCTAATCTTTTTTAGCACCAGAAGATTCAGGAGAGCACTGAAAGTGATCCATACTCAAGGGGCCATTAATGTACTACCACCAAATGGTCCAAATGGAGAATGGTGAATTTTGCCCTTCCAAATACATCATTGTGACAAGGTGGATCGTAAAAACTATTAGCGGTCATGTGTATTTATTTGACATGTAGTTGAAAGATGGTCAACTCCATGGTGATGATCGACAGTATTATCCTACACAAGTGAGTAGACCGAGAGCTACATGATAGAGTACGAGAAACATAGTTGTGGTGATGGGATGAAAAATATCTTATGTTGAAGTGTTGAAGAATAATATTACTAATGTTGTTTTACTAGTCTACATGGGACACATCTTGACCCTTGAGTTTGAGCTAGTGTTGAAGCTCTACTCACTTTCCTATTGCTCAATCGGATCAAGGTTAGGGTTGTAAAAATGGAGAATATTTGATCAGGGATGTCCGTGCACACAACTCATTCAAATTATAAGAGAAATATTTTAACGTAAGTCATTACTTTTTTATTTTAGTTTAATTGTTACTTATAGGGAGAAGTTGTTACATTTTTATGAAACAGTTACTCTCTAATGCAGTTTCGTTACTTTTTGTGTCACATAGTTACATTATATGAAAATCATATCTAATTTAATATGTAAATTATACAACTTTATTTCCATGAAGTTTTTATATAACTCTCAATTACCTGGGCAAAATTTAAAAAAATATTGCATGTGATGCACAAACTATCTAACAAATAACTAGTGCATAATTTTAGTGTCTAGCTCATTGCAATAATTACAAATCAATATGTCTAATCCACTCATTCGGTCATCATCATAATAGTAATTATAGTGGCTTTTCCATATGTTTGACCTTACGCCATCTTGATCTTATGTATAAAATGGATAGTTCTAATCAAGTGAACTATTTCTATGAGATAATTAAGAACTCCTCATGATTTTGATCAAAGAACAAGTTTAAGAGGAGAATTAATTTTATCCAAAGGTGCCCATATCTAGGTTAGTTGATCTATTCTGGACTGATTACCTATATGCCACAATATACGTGTGGGATCCAATGGCTCCTGTTATCTATACTAGAAAACCCCAATTCTAGGTCTGTATTAACCCCACCATCATGATTGAGCACCAACGCAAAAACCAACAAGATCAAGGATGACTAAGATATACACTCAGAGCATCGTAGGCAACCACCATTATCCAACATCCAACTATATACCTTATGTTGGATCTGCACCTACACCACTAGCATCCGGATACCACAACTCCTCCATCGATGGCTCAGTATTACTTCTTGCAATGTAACCCTACTGCTTCGTTATCCTAACCCCACTAACAATGTGGATATCCCCACCATAATAAACCTTAAATTGTATGACATCTTGCCAGATTTGGCAGCGCCACACAAGGGCAAGAGAGGATGTTGCAGGTTGCGGTATTATGATAGTGATGAGGATGAAGGCAATAAGGGTGAGGATAATGATAGAGGCAGCAAAGTATCCACCCCAAAAGACATGTCCAATGGGGAGAGTTCCCTTGAGGTATGCCATCCCACCTCATATTTCCCAAACAACCAAGGTGGGACTATTGGGGATTGTAACAATGGGCAAAAAACCCATAATAATTGGCCTCAACTTCCATACTAGCCTCAAGTAGAGTTGTTGGATACACTCAACCGAGACCACTTTACACCATGTGTCCTATTCATAGTGGTTAGATACACTCACTCAGAGCTTAAATGGGCTGAAAATCTCTAATATCAATTGAGAGAGTTCCCAAACAACTCACCCAAAAGATATGTCCAATGGGGGAGGGGCCTTGAGGTATATTATCCCACCTCATATTACCCATACAACTGAGGTGGGATTATTGGAGATCGTAATAGAAAAGATATGGCGGATGCTTGAGAAATACTTCATTAAATATCTGAATCAACCAAAGAAGTTATTGAATCTCCTGGCTCTCGAACCCATAATATTCATATCCTTAATTTGAATTTTGAATATAAACTTGTCCCCGAGCCTCACAGATAAATCTCCATTTAGTCTTGTATCTCGTGTTAACTAGATTGATTCTCATAATATGCATGTTGCTTGACATACTATTGCACTCTTTAGAAGATAAGCTTGTGGTTCTTCTTATTGTTCATCTTCTATTTGTGAAGTTCCTTCTTTGTCACGTCGGACTCTTTGTTTTGTCTTTTCTTCTTTAGTAATGACTCTAGAACAAAATTCTTTTCTTATGTTGTCTTCATCTTTTGGGTTACCACCTCAACACCATCCTACATCAAAGAAAAGTGATAGAAGGATAGAGGGCATGAGACATAAGTGTATCATCACATTTATAGCATCATGGGCCTCTAATGTTCAAGCAAGCACTACCATCCTTGCACTAGCTCTGGGTAGGACGGTTGTTGTCTTTGATGTTGGTTTATTTTGGCAGGCGTCAGCAACTATTGATGGTCATGGAGTGTGGATGGATAGCACCTTGTATGAAGAAATGGAAGTCGAAGCATATGAGGTTCATGAAATCGAAAGTGGACACATCAATTAGCGTGGGCCACAGAACACAGAACGGATACCTTAGATAAAATACTTGTGCGGGCATTTAATAAATCCCCATATATATACAATTTATATACATCCAAATATATATATATATATATATATATATATATATATATAAGCAGAAAAGAAATTTTAAGGAAAAGGAGTAGGGAAAAGTGGTTGTACGCTGGGGATAGGATTACAAAGCTCTATCATTCAGTAGTGAAAAAGAAGAGAATCAACCAACATAATCTCTAAAATGGTTGATGCTAAAGGGTAGTAAATAAACAAGAGATTTTAGAGGAACAAGCCATCAATTTCTACAACTCTCAATATAACAAAAAGTTTGGGGAGGAGTTAGAAGGAGATAATATAAAATAGAAATTCAAACTTTCTAGTACACGTAATAATATCCTTACCAGGAAGGTGAATGAACATGAGGTCAAGGATGCACTATGGAGTATTGGTTGCAACAAGTCTCCAGGATAGGATGGTTTCAAAGCTTTTTTCAACAAGAATGTGTAGAACATCTTCAAGGAGGACATTGTAGCATATGTCAGATGGTTTTCAGAGAGAGGTAAAATGGTGAGACAAGTAAACCATTCTTTTCTATTTTTTATTCCCAAGAAGGTAACTGCATCTCTTATTGATTTTATACTATTGCATGTTACTCTGTCTAATATAAAATTATTACAAAGTTTATGGAATCAAGATCGAAGCTAGTACTTTTGTACCTGATTTCTAAAAACTAACAAGCATTTGTGGCACAGAGGAATATTAATGATTTTGTGCTCCTAGATGGTAAGTTCTTACTTACTTATATTGTTATAAGGGGAAGTAAGAAATCATGTCAGAAACTTGATGTGTGAAAGGTGTATGATAATATCAGGTGGGATAAACTATGGTGGATAACATAACAAATGGGGTTCAATGGAATGTGGATCAGATGGATGAAATAGTTTGTTGTCACTACATGCTTTTCTATCTTGGTGAATAGTAATTGAGTCAGAATGTTCAAGGGAGGTGATGGTCTTCACCAAGGGGGCCCTCTATCTTCCCTCATGTTCGCTA
This sequence comes from Alisma plantago-aquatica, assembly GCA_963693085.1. NCBI lineage: Eukaryota > Viridiplantae > Streptophyta > Magnoliopsida > Alismatales > Alismataceae > Alisma > Alisma plantago-aquatica. Next base: position 860,014,081 of record OY856410.1, on the reverse strand, counting down.
TTGTTATTGAGTACTTCACACAAAAGATGAATGTAGTTGAGAGAAGGAAGGAGATCAAACTATATACATTTCATAGAATGAAGTTATTGAGCTGCTTAAATTTTGTAGATGATGTCCTTGTATTTATGGAGGCTAAACCCAAAGTTCTAGAAGATATGAAAATTTTCCTAGAAAGATTTGGGGAACATATGGGAATGTGCGTGAATGTCAACAAGACACATCTCTTCTAATGAAAAATTGCTCTCATTGAGGAGAGGATTAAGGCAGCCATGGGAGTGGAAGTGGGTCATTTTTTTACAAAATACTTGGGCTTCTCACTTGCAGGTGGTAATATTCCAATAGAATGTTTTGCTGAATGCAATGATAAAATTGAGAAAATGATCAATAGATGGCCTTCGCAAAAGACATCAATGGAAGATACAACTACTCTAATCAAGGCAGCACTAGAAGGACTCATTATCTTCTAGGTTCATCAAGGTGAGATCTTGAGTTTGGTTGTTGGACGTATAGAGATGAAGATCGATAATTTTCTTTGGGCAAGTGAATACCATCCTGTGAGGCATGCACATTTGGCACTACCAAGAGAAGAAGGGGATTGAATTTGAAAACACCAATAGATATATCCAGATAGGGAACCCTCAGGAGGATGATCATCTACTAAGAAGCTAGCTCAATATGGGGGAAATGGATGAGGAAAATATATTTGCATGGGTTAGATTTCTGGCCAAAAAAAGGGGGATATTCATGTACTATCAATGTCTTTAGATCCTTATGGCAGTAGGTAAAACATTTGTTTGATCCCTTTGAGGTAGGTGGATGTAAGCTCAAAGATAAAAACATGAATCTTTGGGAAGTCACTAGAACAAGGGCGGAGAAAAATATAATCATGGAACAAATTTGGTCAAGGAAACGTGCACCTAAATGAGCTAGTGTGTCTATAAGGTCCTGAATGGAGTGTTTCCCATTCTTGATAAAATTAATAGACGAAATATGGAAGTTAATGTTGCATATTTATTGAGTGGGGAATAGGAGGATGCCCACAACCACCAGATGGGCTGCTAAAAATTAACAAAGGGACTTTGAAATTTTCTATGCAAAGAATTTTTTGACTAGCATTGAAGGAAGAGTCGAAGACAATGCTAAAATTATGCACCAATGATGAGATGAAAGGATTCCTATTTTATGCATTGTGTTATCACATATTGAGCAAGATAAGTGTAAGAATACATGGTGGCAAAGTTGTGAGTGAGAAAAGGATAGCTAAAAAAATTTGTAGAAGTGTAAAGTATAAGTTACACAGATAGATAGTGGTGCGAGTTGTCTTTTCTTGTTTTTAGGAGGGAGTTGGAATATATTGACCTAGTTCTGATACACACACACACACACACACACACACACACACATATATATATATATATATATATATATATATATTTATATATACATACATATACATATATATACACATATACATACATATACATATATATATATAATTGGTAGGAAGGAAAAAGTTAATAGAATAGTTAGATGTGAAGAAATTATCTCAAATAATATTATTTTTACCACTTATTTTGTTATCATGTGTATGCATTATATGAGATAATATTAAGAATATTGTCTCAAATAATATTCTTAATAGAATAGTTAGATGTGAAGAAATTATCTCAAATAATATTCTTTTTACCACTTATTTTGTTATCATTTTTATGCATTATATGATGTTTCTTTTTATTTACCTTAACATGTTATTTTGAAAGGTGAGGGTTTATGCAATTGGAAATCCATGTGAATTATACCATAACCCTAGTTGTTTTGAAGTGCAATAATATGGGTATATACCTAACCTAAAGAAGAGGAAATATAATATCATCTTGTTAAGAGACCTAAATACTGTGAACCTTCCCTATTTTTTGTGTTGGAGAGGGAAAATGGGTTTTTCTTATAGCGCATTATAGCCATGAAAATAAGATCTAGAGTGTAGTAGATTGTATTGATCAATATACAAGGAGTTAGGTGGATCTCTTAGGGGGAGGGTGGCTCCAATTCTCATATTGTAGTAAGAAAGAAGGATTAAAGGAATGAGATTGCAATATAAAGAATTTTGAAATAAGAACAAAATGTGATATGATGTGTGATATGAGAGATAATGTGAGATATTGTTCACCCTTGTACCAAGTTGTGAGAATTGGAAGGTGGAGATGTTATAGGATCCTAATTGGCCTTGTGTCAGACCTAGTGCATGTTAATTTGTCTTAAGGTGTCTGCTATGTTTTAAGGTGTCTAGCTAAGCCAAAATACATGGATGGTAGGTCATACATGTGAGTATACTACAACAACTTTTACTTGGTTATGTACAAGGCAAGCAATTTCACTACAAACTAAAAGGGAAAAGCCAACAATGATACATAGTACTTTCTTATTCATGCTCTTATATGTTTGCTATCATAATTCAATTACTACCAAGTAATATGTTAAAATTGAGTTTCCTAACTGATGTAGTTGATATTTGTTGAAGGTTGCATAACGTAACTTAATGCAAACTTATATATGTTTTATAGAATAACAATTGACAGTCTAATGAACAAGTCATGATTTTGTATATCCCTTGTGCATTAGATATGTGAATGTTAATTCAAGTCTCTTATGTACAATATGTTTTCCACTAATGTTTGAATTTTGATGGATAATCATTTGTGTTGGGATAGTATCATCTGGGGACTACCTCTAGTAATAATATTTAAATTAATAGTTGTAAAAAATATTAAACAATGCACTTGTAGACATTGGAAGGAGCTCACCATAACCAATTTCTACTCTGGGCTAGGATGAATACATGTTGACCTAACAGTTATAAATTGTCCACATTTTGATCATGACTTAACCATTCCATTCATATGTATCTAATATGTCTATTTGAGATTGATTTTAGGTATTAGGTATATGAAAAAAATGAATTCAATCAAGCCCTAGCTTGACCAAATACAAGCCAAAATCAATGCAAATGCACTTTTTTGGAAAACACCCAAAAATCCTTAGGACAATTTTGTAAATCATTTGTATTAATGCTATGACTTGTAATAAACCTGAAAAAAATATAAAATGCACTTAAAACAAATATTTAAGCACTTACATAGCAAATTTTTAAAATTCATTATAGGTACTTTTATCGGTCAAGCTTCATCTAGGATAAACTCGACTGACACCCTTGATAGATTTTGGGAACTACTAGGGTTGACCGAGTTTCCCCAGGATAAACTCAAATGACACCTCTGCATAGGCAAATCAAATTTAAGCCCTCGTCCAAGTTTCATCTTGGATAAACTCGATTGACAACTCAAATTTTCTTTATTGCATATTGTTGTCGGTCGAGTTACCTTTATTTAAACTCGATCGACTTCACTCTATGGAATGTGCATAAAAAGTGTTTCTAGTCATTGGAATGTTGCAAAACTCAAAAATAGATTTTTTGCAATGCCCCAAACGATTAAAATTCCTTCCCAAGTGCATCTAATAGCTAATAGACACCCCATCTATAAATAGGTGCTCGTGGACTTCATTCGAAGTTTGCTTCTTATGCTCCTAGCTATAGTTGAGTGGATTTGTTTACTAAGAGCCCCTTTCTCTCTCTAGCTTACTATAAATCAACATCAATCCAAGTGAGATAGGTTACTTGTGAGAGAGATGCTTCAATGTACTCCTTGGGAAGCTCTCACTCTTCCCCTTCCCAATCCTATATCTCAAGCTATGATGGTGAAAGCTTCTCCTTGGTGAAGGTAAAGTTGGAAGGATGAAGATCTAAGAGAAGAGTGGATAATTCCTTCAAGGTGGAAGACTTGTTGCAAGAGGAGTTTTCCTTGGTGAAGGTGTCGAGCTTGTTGTAAAAGTGGGTAAACAGTTGTAGAGGTTGAAGACTCTTTCTCTAGGATAGATAAGCACTTGTAAGGTTATTGTCTCCTTTTATCTTTAAAAGGAAGGCTAGGTATCCTTGACCTAGAAAAGCAAGGTCATATTGGATCTCTTATAATGGAATGTAAGATGTGTGCAATGGTTGCAAATCCTACGGATTGACCCCTCTAGGTAGTGGACATACATTGTACTAGTTTGGAGTTTGGAACACCTATACATAGCTTGTGTTCTCGTTCTTATGCAGTCTCTCTCATCGTTTCTATGTATGTTCAGTTGCACTCAAATTCCATATTTGAAACCTTATCTCTTGAAGTAATTTGAAGGTCTAACGAACTTATTTTAAATGGTTTATCTCTATTTACCCCCCCTCTATATCCCATTGATCCTACAAGTGGTATCAGAGAAAGTCTTCTCCAAGCAAGTGTTCCTATGAGATGAGAAGATGGGTGAGAATTTGTTGGGGTCCCTCAGCATAGAAGGAGGATTCTCCATGCACCATCCCATATTCGACAACACTAACTTCCTCTATTGGAGGATAAGTATGTAGTTCTACCTTCAAGGGATGAGCTATAACATGTGGATAGTGTTTGCTTCTCCATACAAGGAACTCGAGGGAGATATGGCTACTTGGAATGAAGTTTCCACCAAGAAGTCTCAGCCCAACGCCAAGGCAAAAGCATCATCTATTCAGCCCTCACTCCTACTGAGTTCAACCAGATCTTCACTTGGGATATAGCCCATGAGATATGGATAAGCTTTAAGTTACCTATGAAGTCACCAAGGAGTCAAAGGTTTACATATTCAATGGATTTCTTGAGAACTGCAAGATGGGAAGGAAAGAGAGAATTGGTGAAATGTATGCTAGGCTCAACACCATTGTGAATGGAATTGCATTTTTGGGACAACCCATGGACCAAGGGAAGGTCCACTCCAAGATTCTTAGATCTCTTCCCAAGAGATGGAAATTCAAGGTGACCTACATTGAAGAAACAAGAAGCCTTGGTGACATTGCTACCAAAGAGCTCATTGGCAATCTCCAAGCCTTTGAAGTGAGGCTTGACAAGCAAGAAGAAGAAGACAAGATTGAAAAGAAGTAATATAAGAAGATCAAGGATGTATCCTTCAAAGCTCAAGTGGAGGCCATTGTTATTCAACAACAACTTTCTTGTTGGCCTATTCCTCCTTGTAGTGAAGACGAATCCCCTAGTGATTATGAAGACAACTACTCCTAGGGGAAACACTTCAAGGGAAACCCCTCCTCCTCTTCTACTCTAAGATGCTATGAGTGTGGTCAAAAGGGACACTACAAGAATGATTTCCCCAAGGCAAAGAAGTCCCACGACAAGAGTAGCTCCAAGAAGAAGGAGGACTACAACAAGGAGAGAAAGTTCAAGAAGAGGGAGAAGAAGGAAAGAAGAGGCAAGGATGCTACCCATCCCGCTTGGGAGGAGTCTTCCTCAAGTGTTCCATCTCTAGTGAAGGAGAGTGTCACCTTGCTCTCATGGCCTAAACAAGTGAATACATAGGTGAGGTAAGTGAGGTAAGATTAAATGAACTTTCTAAAGATGCTCTAATTGATATGATTAATGTTTCTCATTCTTCTTACTCCAAATGTATATCTAAGAAGAAGAGATTAGGAAAATCATTGATGATCTATATGCTAAAATTGATTTTCTTGAGCAAAATGAAAAGGTTCGTCTTGATAGCATAGATTCCTTGCAAGTACAATTTCTTGAACTTGAATCGCAATACAATGGTGTTGTGGTAAAAATTGTATTTGTCTTGAGAACATCAATAGTCTCAAAGATGAAAACCAAATTCCTTAATGAACTTGTTTTGATTAGAACTGGAAATGATAAGCATGTTGCCAAGTTTAATCTTCTTAGACATCTATGTGATGGAATAACGGATGAAAATAGAATCTATCTTGGTGAGATTACCATGCTTAGAATTGAAAATGCTAGACTTCTTGCTAGAGTTAATGATGTTAAATCTGGAACTATCTTTCCTAGTAATGAAGTTTCTAGTTTAACTCTTGAAAAGAACTCTTATTTGACTAAAACCCTCTATTTAGAGGTTGATATTTTACTTGATCAAGATGATCTTGCTAGTCTTTCTTCTATGGTCATTACTTTAGTGATGATAATCATAGACTTAGAGAGTCTTTGCAAAAGTTCCTCAAAGGGAAGAAGTCCCTAGATGATGTCCTAGAGCACTCTATGAAACAAGTGGGTAAAAGTGGTTTGGGATATGAGGAAGCCCCTAAGAGCAGGGAGAAAGGTAAGAAAAAGAACAAGAAGCCTCATCTATGGTTTGTGCTCATTGTAAGTGCGATGGTCATTATTCTACTTCTTGTCCTTACATAAAGAAGGGGGCCAACCCAAACAAGAAATGGGTTCCCAAGCTAACTTCGGTTCCCAAAGTTAAAATTGGGCACCGAAGCCTCCTTTCTATGTAGGAAAAAGGTAAATGGATTGTTGACAATTGATGCTCAAAGCACATGACCAGTGATAGAGACCACTTCAACACTCTTACTAAGAAGAAAGGAGTGTCTAATGACATTTGGGGATAATAAGAAAGGGAAAGTGATAGGTGAGGGTGATGTAGGTGATTCACTATGTATAAAGAATGTTCTTCTTGTGGATGTCCTACATCATAATTTAATTAGTGTTAGCCAACTATGTGATAATGGATATCTTGTTCTATTTACTTCTCTTAAATGCTTACTTCTACATTCCCTCTCTACAATGTTATATATAAGAGAACTAGAAGTGGAAATCTTTATATTATTGTTCTTGATTCTCTTAAGCCTATTCTTGGTAAATGCCTTGTTCTTGATAAGAATTAAGTATCCTTGTGACACAGTAGGCTTGATCATATAAATATGATTTTGTTGAATAAGTAGAGAAAAACAGGCTTGGTCAAAGGACTTCATGAATTGACTTTGAGGAAGATAAAGAATGTCAATCTTATACCCAAGGAAAGCTAACCAAATCCTCCTTTAAATCCAAAGGAGTCCTTAGCACCAAGAGAGTTCTTCAAATTCTTCACGCTGATCTATTTAGACCAATGAGAACTCAACTGCTTCATGGTAGTAAGTATTGTCTTGTGACTGTCAATGATTTCTCTAGTTTCACTTGAACTTTCTATTTGGTTTCAAAAAGTGATACGTTGAATGTCTTTTTGGCTTATTGCAAATGACTTGAAAATGAAGCTTGTTGACGCATCATGTCTATCCGTAGTGACCATGAGAGAGAGTTTGAAAATGACTTGTTTGAAAGTTTTTGTGATGAATCCAGTTATAAGCATGACTTTTGTTCCCCTCTTACACCTCAACAAAATGGAGTGGTTGAGAGGAAGAACAGGTCATTGAAAGAAATGGCTAGAATAATGCTTTTGGTGTATGATACTCCCAAAAAGTTTTGGGTTTAAGCCATTAGTACCTCATGCTTTGTGCAAAACTAGGTTTTTGCTCATCTTATTCTTAAGAAAACCCCCTAGAAGTTATGGAGTGGTAGAAATAATTCTATCGACTTCTTTCATACATTTGGTTGTCCTTGCTTTGTCTTGAACACCAATGATTCTCTAGATAAATTTGATGATAAATCTCATAAGGATTTATTTCTTAGATATAGATTTACAAGTAGATCTTTTAGAGTTTTTAACATTGAATTATCTAAAGTAGAAGAATATATAAATGTAAAGTTTATTGAGACTAACCCCTCTATTTCCATGAATATTGTGAATGATGACATTGTAGATGAGGTTATTCCTAGATTGAAAGAACTCAACATTAATGACAAAGCAAAGGAGGTGGTAGTAGATGAAGAATCAAAAGAAGAAGAAAATAAGGATCCTACTCCCCAGTTTGCTAAAGATCATCCTAAAGATCTCATCATAGGCAATCCTTTTGAAAGGGTGAAAACGTGGGCTGCATTCAACAAGGAACAAGCCAACAATACCTTCATCTCACAACTTGAGCCAAATAATGTCAAAGAAACCTTTAAGATGATGAATGGATCCTAGAAATGCAAGAGGAACCAGAACAGTTTGAGAAGAACAAAGTGTGGACCTTAGTGCCAAGACCAAGTGCTATAAAGATCATTGGCACCAAATGGGTCTACCATAAAAAACTTGATGAAAGTGGCAAAGTGGTAAGAAACAAAGCAAGGGTAGTTTCTCAAGGCTATAATCAATACGAAGGTATTAACTTTGATGAAAATGATGCACCTATTACTGGTCTTGAATCTATTGGAATGCTACTTGCCTTTTCTAGTCACAAAAATTTATTGCTATATAAAATGGATGTTAAAAGTGTGTTTTTGAATGGTATAATAGAGGAGAAAGTCTATGTGGCTCAACCTCCCAATTTTGAGCATGACAAGCTTCCTAACAATGTTTACTTGTTACATAAAAACTCTTTATGGTCACAAACACCCTAGATCTTGGTATGAGAAATTGAAAAACTTATTGTTAGACAATGGCTATGTCATGGGCAGAGTTGATTCTACGCTCCTTCTAAAACACACTTCTAGCAATTTCTTGATTATTCAAATATATGTTGATGATATCATTTTTGGAAAAACTGATCTTGATCTTTTTAAGGAGTTTAGTTCTCTTATGCAGAGTGAATTTGAGAGGAGTATGATGGGGGAGATCACATTCTTCCATGGCTTCCAAATCAAGCAAGCAAATGATGGAAACTTCATCAACCAAGGCAAGTACACAAGTGAACTCTTATAGCACTTTGGGATGGAGAACACCAAGCTAATGGATACTCCCATGCTCAACATTGCCAAATGTGATAGAGATGAAGAAAGTGAAAAGATATATGAGAATCTCTAAAGATGTATGATTGGTAGCTTGTTATACTTAACTGCCTCTAGACTAGATATCATGTTTAGTTTTGACTTATGTGCTAGATTTCAATTAATTCATAGAAAATCATATCTTACGGTTGTCAAGATGATTTTAAGGTACCTAGAAAAACCCATAATTTTGGTCTATGATATCCCAAGTCAAGGGACTTTACTCTTACAGCTTATACTGATGTGGATTATGTCAGGTGCTTAACTGATTAAAAGTGCACAAGTGGTACTTGCTTCCTCATAGGACCTTGCTTAGTTTCTTGGTTCTCTAAGAAACAAAGCATAGTGGCTCTTTCAACTACCTAGGTTGAGTGCATTACATCTGGGAGTTGTTGTGCCCAAATCCTATGGTTGAAGCAAATTTTCTAAGACTTTAATGTTTTCTATGATGCTTCTCCTATCTACTGTGATAATACTAGTAAAATCAATTTATCTTATAGTCCTATATTGCATAGTAGAGCTAAACATATAGAGGTTTTTCATCATTTCCTTTATGACTACATTGCCAAGAAAGATATCTATATTATTCATGTGGACATGAAAAACCAATTTGTGGACATTTTCACTAAACCTCTAGCTAAAGAGAAATTTACTTTCATTAGATCAAAACTACGTATAACTGCTTTTGATGATATTGGTATGCCTTGTAGCTAGGTGTTCTCTTATCTATATGTTCTTACATAAAAAATGCTCATCTTATACTTGTTTGTGATACAAATTTTAAGTTTCATTGCTTTATTTTGTTTTTGCTTTAAATCACAAACCCTTATTTTATCGCAAAATAGTAGCCAATGATGAGTGGAAAGTGTCTTAATATGTTCAAAATGCATGATAGGCTAGAGAAATATATTTATATATCACTCTAGAAATCTAGAATCAAATTTCAAATATTGTTGATAGACTTTTTTTCAGCCGAGATAGCTCTGGGGAAACATGATCGACAACATGCCCAAGGATTGAACTAACAACAGTTTGGATCGAGTTTCCCAAATCTCAAACTCGACTGACAACACCGTTGTATGGAAAGATAAACAGAGTTTCAGCCGATTTTCTCCCTCTCAACTAGAGAAAACTCGATCGATTAGTCTCCCTTCTCATTCGTCCTTAAACCCTAGGTCTACCCAAACCCTTTCCTAGCCCTCTCATGCCCCATTTCACCTCTCTCAACCCTAACCTAGCATTTGGACAGTCTATTGTTTGTGATTTCCTTCCTTGCTTGGAACCATCCATCTCCATTTTCTTCTCCATGGTGTCCAATGGAAGAAAGGATGAGTCCAACAGGAGTTACATCTGCTTCCACCTCCTCTAGGCTCATTGCATATGAGGGTACCTCTTTCATCTCCACTCAAGTGGTCAATCGTTATAAGGAGTTGTTGCTTAGAAATCCATATCCTTTTAGGCCCTTGTTAATCCCTAGTAATGACATATTGAAAGAGGTTAAGAATATCTTTACCAATTGACTTCTTGATGCTCGTTGCTATGAATGCATTACCTATAACAACTTCCTATCAAGCACAAATGCAATGCGGAGTTCTATACCAATCTTACTTGGAACTACACCACTTTAGTGCCTCCTCCTAATAGAAACGTTGTTCTATCATCCATGATTGTGAGGATCAAGTTTGAAATCTTTGAGTATTCTTTAAATACTTTCTTATCTTATTCCTCATCAAATTTTATGTCTTTCTATCCTACCTATCGTGACCTCCTTGATCCTGAAGCCTTCTACAAGAGTTTTGACCCCGAGTTAACCCTCCTCAATATTCATAAAACTCTAAAGAAGCCAAAAGTCCCCAATAGGAAGAAAGCCATCTTATCGTATTCTTCTATTGACATTAAGACTTGCTTGGTTTCTCTCTTAGTTAACTGCAATGTCCATCCAAAGAAGAATCAAACGAATATCACATGAAATTCGACAGTAATCATGTATAGTCTTCTTTAAAATGTCAGAGTCAAATGGGCCATAATACTAGAGACTCCCACCCTCCCTACCCTACCTTAATTTTTGGTCTCTTTCAACATCATACTGATACATATCTTTTCAAGGATCTTGGCTAAAAGGACAGAATAAAAGGGGTTTACATCAGTGACACCACAGTCAAGAAGTTCTTTCACCCCTCCTCCACATCTACCCTGGGAGATTCATCATCTACCCATCCCACCCCTCCTCCTAGACCTAACCATGCCTCCTTTTCAGTGTCAAATGAAACCCTCTTGGGCTACGTGATGCACCAACATGCTTACAACATGAAGGTTTAGGAGCACCTATACTAGGACCTTCTTCAAATAATGTCTAACATGAACTTGTCCTGCTCCAATCCCTATCCCACCTACAACCCTTCCCAACTACTGACTATGCCTCTTATGCATATGATCAGTTCTTTCTCGCTCACTAGTACACGACTTCCTCTTCACCTCCTATCTCTAGTGAGGGACTTACCCCAAATTATGCCCATCCATAGCCTAATGCTACCCATATGCTTGCTCTTCCACCGGGCTCTACTTCTGCCATTCTTGTTGACTACAACTGGATTTCTATACCCAACTTTGAGACAGACAAGGTACTACACAACATTGGCATATCTTGGGAGGAGCAAAATCGGCATTGGCCCGATCCTCACTCTTTTGTTCTTGATGATGATGAGGACATGGCTGAGGATGATGATGTTGAGGAGTCTGATGATGAAGGTGATGGTGAGGATGGTGATGATGGATCTGGTGATGATGGAAATGGTGATGAAGGACATACCTACTACCACTACTACACCCTTTGAGACATTCAGCAATGAAGACTACCAGCCTAATTCAGACAAGGCGTTTGACATCAAAGATCATGATGTTTAGTTCCTAGTCTATAGAGTGCTCATATATATGTTTTTTGTAGACTTTCACGTATTGAACATTGGGCACTTTATCTGAGGACTACTATTTTCATATCTCATCATTTTTATGTGTTGTCTGTAATTTTTCATTTCAAGAGTACATACGATTGTTTTGATCTTATTATTTGTACCTTTAACTCTATGCTTTGCTATATCTTGTGAGTTTTTGGTGTGTGCTTCCATATTTTAATTATAACTCTATTATATTTGTTCTCTCTCTGGCTTATGTGTGGTGCTTGCATATGGTGGTTGTATGTGTTATGTGTACCTTTGGATAAGACCTATTTTTTCTCTTCTACCCCCTCCCTTTTTGATATGACAAAGGGAGAGAAATGATCTTAGTACATATTGAATTTTGATCCTTTTCTAGTTAATTTTATGAATTATCTTGTGACTATGAAAGTAGACTCAAATAGAATATATGTGTTATGGTTATGCTTTTTGGAGGAAGTAACCATACAGGTAAAGGTACACATGAATTGAGGGGGAACAATTGCTATTGTTCGTTCATGTATCCCCCTATAATTGATAAGGTAAAAGTTAAACGTCTAGGTTCTTTTCAATATGTTGAGGATTGATTTTTCATCATCAAAAAGGGGGAGAATGTTGATGTAATAGTTATACATTGTCCATATTTTGATGATGACTTAACCATTCCATTCATATGTATCTAATATGCCTATTTGAGATTAATTTTAGATATTACGTACATGAAAAGGATGAATTCAATCAACCCTAGCCTGACCAAATATAAGCCAAAATCAATGCAAATGCATTTTTTTGGAAAACACCCTAAAACCCTTAGGGCAATTTTGTAAATCATTTTCATTGATGTTATGACTTGTAGAAAAATATAAATGCACTTAAAACAAATATTTAAGCATTTTTGTAGCAAATTTCCAAACTTCATTACATGGACTTTTGTCGGCTGAGTTTCATCTAGGATACACTCGACTGACACCCTTGATGGATTTTGCAAATTGCTAGTGTTGTCTGTGTTTCTCCATGACAAACTCGATCGACACCTCTACATAGGAAAATCATATTTAAGCCATCGCCCAAGTTTCTTCCAGGATAAACTCAAATGACAACTCAAATTTGCTTTGTCTCATAGTGATGTGGCTCGAATTACCTTTATTGAAAATCGACTGAATGCATTGTATGGAATATGTAGAATAAGTGTTGCAATCATTAGGAGTGTTGTAAAACTCAAAAATAGATCTGTTGTAACACCCCAAATGACTAGAATTTGTCCCCAAGTGCATATACCTGTTGGTAGACACCCCCATCTATAAATAGGTTCATGTGGACTTCATTACAAGTTTGCTTCTTATAGTTGAGTGGATTTTTCTACTAAGAGCCCCTTTCTCTTTATCTAGATTACTACAAATCAACATCAATCTGAGTGAGATAGGTTATTTGTAAGAGAGTTGCTTCAATGTACTCCTATCTATAGTTGAGTGGATTTGTCTACTAAGAGCCCCTTTCTCTTTCTCTAGATTACTACAAATCAACATCAATCTAAGTGAGATGGGTTATTTGTGAGAGAGTTGCTTCAATGTACTCCTTGTGAATCTCTCAATCTTTCCCTTCCCAATCCTTTCTCACAAGATATGATGGTGAAGCTTCTCCTTGGTGAAGGTGAAGTTGAAGGCTGAAGATCAAAGAGAAGAGTGGGTAATTCCTTCAAGGTGGAAGACTTGGTGCAAGAGGAGATATCCATGGTGAAGGTGTTGAGCTTGTTGCAAAAGTGGATAAGCCCTAGTAGAGATTGAAGAATATTGTTCTAGGATAGGTAAGCCCTTGTAAGGTTATTGGATCCTTTGATCCTTAAAAGGAAAGCTAGGTATCCTTACCCTAGAAAAGGAAGGAAATATTGTATCTCTTTTAATGGAGTATAATATGTGTGCAATGGTTGCAAATCTTATATATTTACCCCTATAGGTAGTGGATGTACACTCTCCTAGTTTGGAGTTTGGAATTGCTATACATATCTTATGCTCTTGTTCTTATTCAAACTCTCTCATCCTTGTTGTGTTCTTTAGTTGCACTCAAATTCCATATTTACAACCTTAACTCTTGAAGTAATTTGAAGGTTTGACGCATTTGATTTAAGTGTTTTAGCTCTATAATTCATATCCAGAATAAAATACATTTTCATAGACTATCTGTATACCTCAGTATGAGTATGACTAGGTTATATGAAGTTTTCATAAGCCCGTTCCCAAACCCATAATGCTAAGTAATTGCTAGAAAGAGTTAGTGCTCATAGAATTTTGAACATCTTTGCCCTAAACCCTGCCCATGCAACAGATTTAGAATTTAAGCATTATGTATAATACATCAAAGAGAGTATTTTCATATCAAATATATAGATAAATATATTTTAATAAAGTCAACAAAGTTCTTATATAAAACATGAATTTCTTTTTTATAAAAAATATATTTAATGATATATATAGTAGATGTATAAAAATAATTGTATGAGTAATAAGTATAAGTACATAAATATATTAGTATGTATTTAAATAAGGAGTACCTGGTCCACACAAATTTAAGTGTCAAATTTCTTGGATTGTATAAGGAGTGGGACCCAAGATGGGATCCACTCCCTACTCAATCTGAGGAATAAATCCATATAACTAAACACACTGCAAGTATGTTGGAGTAGGTTTATTTGTTTTTTCAAATGAATGGTATTCAATACTAAAGTATAGAAGCAAAAATAATAATGACTATGTGCATATAGATATGGATTGAGCAATTTTAATGAAAAGAACATCAATAAACTACTCAAGGTTTCCCAAATAAAGAGGGAGAGGAGGTCATCCAAATGGATATCAATGAAAACATTTAGAGAATATAAAGGTCTCTTACCTTTTAAAAAATATCACAACAAGTTAATACAATCATAATCAGTTGCATAGTGAGTAATAAGCAGATAGCTTATAGTAAAAACTAGGATAGGAATCCATGTATTCTATACCAATAGCAGGAGGACTAAAACCTCAGTTCCAAACATAATATAGTAGTTATAGGAGGACTAAAGCCTTAGTGTATTGGTAGGAGTACTGAAACCTCAATTGTGGGCTCTGATCTCCAAACCATGACATAAACACGATTAAAACTTAGCGGAAGCGAATCGGTAATCAGTGGAAGACAAAAATCACGGGAAATTAAAACTTTTCGAGATAAGAACTTGGATCCATAAAAACTTCTTTCATAAAGAGAGATAAACTGTTTACATCTCAGGATAATTACTTCTTGAGTAATTATATACATCCAGATACAAAATCTCAAGATCACTACACAAAAGACTCCAAGACCTGAGAGTACAAAGGACACATAGGACTGACTCTAACTGCACCACATGGTAGGACAATCTCCACCTGAGATTACTGCTGCCCCTGGTGCTGCTGCTGAGACTGGTCACCTGTAGGCTGGTTCCTTCGTCTCCGACGTCCACCTAAAAAGTTGAAGTCTACGGGGTGAGACAATTATACATAATTGTCCCAGCGAGAGTTATAACTCTTCGCTAGAAGCTTTATTATAACATCAAAGAATATCTTAAACAGTAAAGCCTTCAAAGTATTCTATAACAGTTGCAGGTATAACAAGATCTCTACCATTTAGGAGATATGGAGAATATAAACACTATTGCAATGTAACATCAATCAACTAACTTGGAGTTATCTCTAACAAGTTATACTACATGGTTGATTATGTTTTACAAACAACATTATGCCCTATGGAGATGAGGCATACAACTCATACTCCAACTGATCGCTGCGAAGTCACATCAGTATCATACATAGGTCATTAAGAGAGCCGGATTCTCATGACCTTCACTGTAACATCCCTGACCTGGGTTATGAGTTAACCCTAGGTGTTTTGCCTAAATATGTAATTAAATCTTTGTGATTAACTCTGAGCATGTAATTAAGTTTCTCAGAAACATGTATTTCAGTATTTGCTCCTTTTTATTTAAAGTTGTAGCATTGTTTTGTTATACAGGGACCTATGTGCAATTTACCCAGTTGAAAGGGTTAGCTTGCAATTTTCACATGTTGAGATGTTCCTCGGATGTTGAGACATCATGAGAATCTTTTTGGTAAAGTTTGAGGGATTTCCCAAGCTAGGGCACCAAGGTGCAGCTGTGGAAGCAATCCCGGTGCTTGAAAACCCTAATTTGGGATAAAATGCAATTTACCCAAATTAAGGGATGCAATTTGTAAAATATATCATCTAATGTATCTTTTAGAACTCTTACCATCATTAGAGAAGAAAGGATGAGGAAGTCACCTCAATTGAGTTATCAAGTTATGAAATATACCTTGTGATTGAATAATCAGGGTATATGTGCAATATTTCTTTATGTATGTACCTTAGTATTAGATTGATCTCCTTTGCCCTCTTTTTCTAGACCTTAATATAAGGTTTGTCCTTATAATAAAGAGGAAGGGACGAACAAGTAATGAAGGAAGGACTTAATTAGAATTATGGGGAAACTTATGGGCCTTTAATGAAACATCACCCAAGTATATGTATACTTCACCTCTCAAGCAAAGGAACTTTTCCTTCGTGCATATCACTGTTTCCTCTTTGCTTGGCCGACTAAGGACTGTCTTGGAGCTCAAGGGGAACGACCAAGGGTGCAAGGTAGGTTTAAACCCCTCTTCTTGCCTAATTCCATGGTTAGAACTCGAATTCAAGGTCATCTTCATGGCTAACTCTTGAAACCCTACCTTTCTAGCCATCTCTTTTCATCCTTCCTTGGAGTTTTCACCTTGGCCAACCTGTGGGAACTCAAGGACGCCATTAGAGCTTGGAGCTTGAAAGCTTGGAGCTCAAGAAGCAAGCTTTAGGCGGGTTTTATAACTCTAAACCCATGCTTTACTATGTACATCTCTTATTTGCGGTTAGATGATAGCTCTGTATGTTTTCCAACTTTTCCCTGTTATTTTGCAAGCAAATCCATGGGATATTCGTACTGTTCTTGAGCTAGGAGAGGAAGGCGTGATTTCCAAGAAAAACCCACCGCTTTTCACTTCCTTAAACGGTCTCACCAGTTTGCTCTCTCGGTCTCAAAACCGCGAGGTGAGCAAACGGTCTCGCAACCGCGACAGGGAAAACGGTCTCCAAGACCGTTTGTCCCCGTTGACTGAGCGTGGACCGTATAAGAAATCTGTTCCTAATTATATAGGCTAATAACCCTAGAAATTTGGGAGGCTAAATCCAACGGAATCGGGAGATATGACCTTTTTACGTAACAAATTTAAATGAATTTATTCCTGATTCTCAAACGGTCTGAAATTGCCTTTTTGGGCAAACGGTCTCAAGACCGTGTAAGGTCGTTGACCAGGTGTTGACCGTATGAGATTACTGTTCAAAATAATGTTAGTTAACAACTCACCAAGTTTGATGGTCTAAATCCAAACGGGCTAAGATTTGAAGGGTGATTACTATGGCTAACCCTATGTGAAATCAGTACTGAAATTATGGTGACCTAATTAGGGTTTTTAGGGTTGATTGACCTAAACGGTCTCAAGACCGTTTGGGGGTCATCCAAACGGTCTCAAGACCGCGAGGGCAATCAACCAAGACCGTTTGGAGGTCTGGGGTCAAGGATAGTTGACCAATTGAAGGTACAATTACACCAAATTACATTGCAATTAAATATTGATATAACCCTCAACTCAATTAATCCAACCTTGAAGAAATTTCACTAGAATCCAAAATTTGATGGGCAAACGGTCTCAAGACCGTTTGGAACTCATCCAAACGGTCTCAAGACCGAGAGTACAATCACCTAAGACCGTTTGAAGGTCTAGGGTTAAGTAATTTGACCAATTGAGGACCTAATTGCAAATAAGTTATCAATTTAATGAAAATTCTGTTTTGTGGTTCAATCATGGTTCAACCCCTATCAAATCACTTTAGACTTTGATGAAATCTTGGGAAAATGGTCTCAAGACCATGTGGGGTCCACCCACATGACCTCAAGACCGTTTGGGCTAAGTTTGGGCCCAATTGGGTCTCAATTGAAGGGTTCAACCTTACGTTGATGCACATTGTTGAGTATTGATGGGTGAACATTGATAGACCCTAATTGAATCGATTCCAATCCTAATTGGTCAACAATTGAGGGTCAATTGAATGACCAATAGGTTAAGCATAACCTTAATTAACCCAATTCATAATTGGTCATCATAGCTTTGACCTTTTGAGGGCTTCAACATCGGTTGACATTATAGGTTGTAACCATTGAATCTTGTTGAAGGTCCAAGCGGCTGAGACCATGTGAGCCTCGCGGTCTCAAGACTGTGAGAGGGCTCGTGGTCTCAAGACCGTGAGGGGGCTCACGGTCTCAAGACCGAGAGGGGGCTCATGGTCTCAAGACCGCGAGGGGCTTTGCGGTCCTGAGGTCAAGGTGAGCAAACGGTCTACATAGCCTTCGCGATCTTGACATCAACTTGAGGCTCGCGGTCTTGGAATGGTTTGAAAGGGCTCGCAGTCTTGGAGTTAGATGAGAGGGCTCGCGGTCTTGAAAAGTCAAAATTAAGCAAACGGTCAACACACCCTCGCAGTCTTGGAAGTCAAAATTGACTAAACGGTCAACACTTTCAAACGATCTCAAACCAATTGGAGATTGATGGTTGAGATCGATCAATGTAATTCAAGGTTGACTTCTTTCAATCAATTGATGATATAAATGGTTCAATGTTGCCCTAATCAAACCCTAATGATAACCTAGGATATTAAGTGGCTAATGGACTAAGTTTTGACCATGATAATGATCAATGGTGTGAATTACCAAAATACCCCTGAAGGGTAAATTAAGTAATACCTTGATCAAATCAAACCCTAATCACATGATGGTGATGTTTTGGGCTATGTTAGCCTAAGATGACTTAATCCAACCTGTTTTAGAGTGATGTTGACATCACCTAACATTATGATGAGAGAGAAAGTACTTCTAGAGAGAGAAAGTACTTCTAGAGAGAGAATGTATCCTTTTCAGGTGAAAACTCAATTAAAGCATCTCCAATGCACAGGAATGAGCATAATTAGGGTATGATCCACCTGTGTGAGATCATAGAAACCCTAATTATGATAAATTATGAACCTTTAACTAATCTAAGAGCATCAATGAAGATGTTACTCATACATGATGATGTTATGAGTTCAATTCACCTTAATGTGAATAGTAAACCCTAATTCAAGGGTAATGGCATACTTTTGAGTATTAAACTCTATTTGATGTGAATTAGAGATTTAACTCTTATGATAAGAGTAGGAAGTATATGCCTTGTTTTTGTACTACCTTTATCAGTTGTATTAACCATGCAGGTTCTGATATGAAGGTAATCATATCCAGGTATGGATGTTGATGTTATATTCATTAAAGGCATGTTGTTAGCCTTATGAATAAGTAAGGTAATCTGATGCCTTGACAAGTGGCATCCTATGCTGATAATGGGCTGTGAGAGCCATGAATGCCATCAAGGTCATGCCTTAGAGATGAATTGTGATGAGGATAATAAGAAATGATGATTGATATGAGTTAGGCCTGTTACATTTAGTATTCTTCTTTTATAGCTGCTATGCTACTGTTATTGTTTGGAGAACAATGTATGTTGTTAAAGAATACTGAATGTACCTAACTAATCAAGTATAATGTAGAGCCATGATCATAGATCCATCATTGTCAGAGATTAAGTGATGGTGAAACAGATTTTCCTCAGGGAACTCCTGGAGCACATACTTTTGAGTATGTGGGGTACATGGATGTGTAGAACCTTACATCCTAGTGTAGGAAAGCGATGTAGATGTGTAATCCATCCATCCTTCACTATAATTCCATACCGTATCAGTGGTAGGTAAACATGAAACCTCCTGATGACGAAGAAAGCATAGATATCCGTATCAGTGGTAGGTAAATATGAAACCTCCTGATGACGAAGAGAGTACAGAACGCCACTGTGACTCTAGAATAGCGAAGGACCAGTTTACCCTGGTGAGCTATAGTAGTAGAGACACGAGATGTCCTACAAGTGATCCTCTTACTGACTGAGGAAGGTGAAGGTCATGAGAATCTGGCTCTCTTAATGACCTATGTATGATACTGATGTGACTTCGCAGCGATCAGTTGGAGTATGAGTGGTATGCCTCATCTCCACAGGGCATAATGTTGTTTGTAAAACATAATCAACCATGTAGTATAACTTGTTAGAGATAACTCCAAGTTAGTTGATTGATGTTACATTGCAATAGTGTTTATATTCTCCATATCTCCTAAATGGTAGAGATCTTGTTATACCTGCAACTGTTATAGAATACTTTGAAGGCTTTACTGTTTAAGATATTCTTTGATGTTATAATAAAGCTTCTGGTGAAGAGTTATAACTCTCGCTGGGACAATTATGTATAATTGTCTCATCCCGTAGACTTCAACTTTTTAGGTGGACGTCGGAGACGAAGGAACCAGCCTACAGGTGACCAGTCTCAGCAGCAGCAGCACCAGGGGCAGCAGTAATCTCAGGTGGAGATTGTCCTGCCATGTGGTGCAGTTAGAGTCAGTCCTATGTGTCCTCTGTACTCTCAGGTCTTGGAGTCTTTTGTGTAGTGATCTTGATATTTTGTATCTGGATGTATATAATTACTCAAGAAGTAATTATCCTGAGATGTAAACAGTTTATCTCTCTTTATGAAAGAAGTTTTTATGGATCCAAGTTCTTATCTCGAAAAGTTTTAATTTCCCGTGATTTTTGTCTTCCGCTGATTACCGATTCGCTTCCGCTAAGTTTTAATCGTGTTTATGTCATGGTTTGGAGATCAGAGCCCACAACTAGTGGTATCAGAGCTCTAGGTCAGTAGAGTCTACAGAGGCATAGGACTTTGGATGTTGAGTCTACCTTTAGCACTCCTTCCTTATCTAATAGAATCTTCTACTCCTCAGGAGAAGAAGATACATAAGAATGTCAGAATATCACGACGAGTACGTGGCAGAGAGTAGTGCTAGTGCACCTCGAGGCGGTGCAAGGGTTCTGAGAATAGAACAACTTGCACTGGAGTTACCAAGAGAGCCACCCCAGTTAGACCCAGCTGACATGGGTAACCCAGCTGTACAGACGATGTTCGGGCAGTTCATGACTGCCATGACACATATAACTGATAGGATGCCCATTCCTGCACCTAGGGCACCTGTCCAGCCTGAAGCACAAGGTATCGGTAAGACATTCGAACGACTTCGTCGTGTCGGAGCTACCGAGTACTTTGGAACTGCCGACCCTGCAGATGCTGACTTATGGTTGACAGAGTTGGAGAAGGCTTTCAGGATTCTTATGATTCCGGAAGCTGAGAAGGTTAGACATGCCGTCTATCTTCTCAAAGGAAATGCTGGTCACTGGTGGAACATGGAAGAGCAGAAGAGGCCTGGAGTAGAGTTCTCATGGGAAGAGTTTCGTCAGGAATTTATCAAAAGATATTTTCCAAAGACCTTCCTAGATGAGAAGATCTCTCAGTTTGAGAAACTAAGGCAGGGTATGATGAACATTAGCGAATATGAAGCTAAGTTCATGGAGTTTCTGCGGTTCTGTCCACACATGGCCGCTACGGATGAGGAAAGAATCAGAAGATTCGAGAAGGGTTTGAATTCTGATATGTCAACCCCTGTATCTACCTTAGAGAACCGAGAGAGATTCTCTACCTTTGTTGAGTCAGTCCGAAGGATAGAGAGATCTGTAGTTGAGAAAAGACAAACCCATAAAAGATATCCACAGTTCCAGGGTTCCTCATCTAGGGATTCCAAGAAACCTAGATTTTCTGCATCTAACCCTCCACCACCCAGATCGAGTTTTCAAACTCAATGGACACCAAGCAGAGGTAGAGGATGGAGTCAACCGCTTCAAGGGACGCACGGTTCTGCATCAGTGTCAGTTACTGGACCACCCAGACCACAGCAACAGGAGAAGAGTTGCTACAACTATGGTAAGGTGGGACACTTGATGAAGGATTGCCGTTCTAGGCCTGTCGGTGTGACACAACAACCCCTGAGACAGAATCAATAGGGATCTCAGAATAGACAACATCAAGGGGCAGCTCGAGGACGTGGACAAGCGTCTCAAGCTGGATCATCAGCACCACCTCAACACCAGGCGACTGCGAGGTTCTATGTTATGAACCCCCCTGAGGCAGTGGTCAATCCACGGGTAGTGGCAGGTCAGATGAAACTTTTATATTCTGATATGTCTACATCCTGTGTTGTATCCGTTCTGATTGATTCGGGTGCTACGCACTCTTTCATCACTCGTGAAGTGATTCGTAACTGCAATGTGACTGTTAGTCATAGAGCAGATAGTTTGTTGTTAGAGACTCCATTGAGTGGGTCTGCCGTTTTGCAGGAGGTATGTTCTCCCTGCATCCTCTTCTTTTCTGACCATCGCATTCAAGTGGATCTTATACCACTTGATATGTAGGGATTTGATATAATCCTCGGGATGGATACCTTAGATAGGTATAGAGTTGTCTTGGATTGTGAGTCCAAGTTGGCTGTGTTTGTTGATGAAAGCAACACATGGATCTTTCAAGGAGAAAGAAAGATTCTGCCCACCTGTCTTGTGTCAGCTATGGTTGCTGATAAGTTGTTGAGGCAAGGATGTCATGCATTCTTAGCCCATGTGGTAGATGTTACCAAGAAAAGGTCCAATCCTACTGAAGTTTCCATAGTCAGGGAATTCAAGGATGTGTTTCCTGAAGAACTTCCTGGTATACCACCACCTCGGGAGATTGATTTTGAAATCAATCTGATCCCAGATACGAAACCCATAGCTCAAACTCCGTATAGGATGGTGCCTGCCGAGATGGCAGAACTCAAGAAACAGCTTCAAGAGTTACTTGAGAGAGGTTTTATCCGACTGAGTACTTCACCTTGGGGTGCTCCGGTCTTGTTTGTTAAAAAGAAAGATGGGTCAATGCGGTTGTGCATCGACTACGGACAACTCAATAAAGTAACAATAAAGAATAAGTACCCTCTGCCGAGGATTGATGATCTCTTTGACCAGTTGCGTGGTGCAACAGTCTTTTCAAAAATAGACTTGAGGTCTGGATATCATCCGCATTAAGGATAGTGACATATCCAAGTCCACCTTTAGGACAAGATATGGTCACTATGAGTTCACGGTTATGTCGTTTAGACTAACCAATGCACCAGCTGCATTCATGGAACTCATGAATAGAGTTTTTCGACCTTTCCTTGATCAGTGTGTTGTCGTCTTCATAGATGACATACTGATTTATAGTAAGGATGCTCAGCAGCATGAGCAGCATCTTCGCCAAGCTTTGACCTTCCTAAGAGAACATAAGTTGTACGCTAAGTTTAGCAAGTGTGAGTTCTGGCTGCCGGAAGTATCTTTTCTTGGACATGTGATATCTGCCTCGGGAATTCGTGTTGACCCTACAAAGGTAGAATCTGTTCTACAATGGGAACAACCGAAGACACCGACGGAGATTCGAAGTTTCTTGGGGTTAGCTGGCTATTATCGAAGGTTCATTAAGAACTTTAGTTCTATAGCTTTACCTTTGACCAAGTTAACCTGGAAAGATGTTCCTTTTTCTTGGAGCGATAAGTGTCAACAATCTTTCCAGTTGCTGAAGGAGAGATTGACAAGTGCACCTGTGCTAGTGCTACCTGAACAAGGAAAAGGGTATATAGTTTTCTGTGATGCTTCCAAGAATGGACTTGGATGTGTGTTGATGCAGGATAAACAAGTGATTTCTTTTGCTTCCCGACAGCTTAAGAAACACGAGGAGAATTATCCGACACACGATCTAGAGTTAGCTGATGTGGTTCATGCTTTAAAGATCTGGAGGCATTATCTCTATGGAGAGACATTCCAGATTTTCACAGACCACAAAAACCTTAAGTATATCTTCTCTCAGCATGAGCTCAACATGAGGCAACGTCGCTGGATGGAGTTAATCAAGGACTACGACTGTACAATTGATTACCATCCAGGCAAGGCTAATGTTGTTGCAGATGCCTTGAGTAGGAAATCAACAACATCAACCATGAATAGAGCACAACTAAACTCTTTAGTATGCTCTAGGATAGATATGCGTATCTCTTTAAGGCAAGACAATGTACAGTTGAAGGTGTCATTGTTAGCCGGATTGTTGACTGAGATGCATATTAAACCTACCCTAAGAGAGCAGATTAAAGAGGCACAGCTAGGTGATGCTGCAGTTCAACATATAAGATCTGAATATGGAAATGAGCAGCAAGATGGTTTTCATGACTCAGAAGATCAAGTAGCTTGTTATAATGGGAGAATGATAGTGTCGGATGTGGACAACTTGAGGAAGTTAGTCCTGGAAGAAGCCCATTCTTCCATGTATGCTATGCATCCAGGGAGCACCAAGATGTATCGGAATTTGAAAGATCTGTATTGGTGGCCTGGGATGAAGAAGGATGTTGCAGAGTTTGTTCTAAGGTGTCCCGTGTGTCAGCAAGTTAAAGCTGAACACCAAAAGCCTGCAGGAACAATGCAACCTTTACCCATACCGCAGTGGAAGTGGGACCATGTGACCATGGACTTTGTTGTTGGCCTACCTAGGACAAGAAAAGGACATGATTCCATTTGGGTAATTGTTGATAGGTTAACTAAGACAGCACATTTCTTACCTGTCAAGACAACCTATTCTGCTGAAAGGTTATTAGAGTTGTATGTTCAAGAGATAGTGTGTTTGCATGGAGTTCCTGTCACAATAGTTTCTGACGGAGGTCCTCAGTTTACGAGTCATTTTTGGGAACAGTTACACAGAGCCTTAGGCACCAAACTGAGGTTTAGTACGGCCTTTCATCCACAAACTGATGGACAGTCGGAAAGGACCATACAAACCTTAGAAGACTTGTTGAGAGCATGTGTTCTCCAGTTCACCAGAAGTTGGGATCTACACCTAAGCTTGATAGAGTTTGCCTATAACAATAGCTATCAGCATAGTATTGATATGGCACCTTATGAAGCCTTGTATGGTAGACGTTGTAGATCACCTTTGTGTTGGTTTGAGACTGGCGAACATCAGTTGCTAGGTCCTGACCTTGTATAGAAGACCTCAGAAAAGATTAAAGTAATACAACAAAAGATTAAGACTGCTCAGGATAGGCAGAAATCTTATGCTGACAAACGTCGTAGACCCTTAGAGTTCCAGGTTGGAGACAGAGTGTATCTCAAGGTCTCACCTTGGAAAGGGGTCCTTCGTTTTGGAAGGAAAGGGAAGTTAGCTCCTAGATATATGGGGCCTTATCCAATCATCGAACGGATTGGAAAGGTAGCATATAGACTAGAGCTACCACCTGAGTTACAGCGGTTACATCCTGTGTTTCACATTTCTATGTTAAAGAAATGTCACCCAGACACCGAGTCAGTTCTACAACCTATGGAGGTAGAATTGAATGATGACATATCCTATGAGGAGGGACCAGTGTCAATCCTTGATAAACGAATTAAAAAGTTAAAGAAGAAAGATATAAATCTTGTGAAAGTCCTCTGGAACCACCGTGGTGTTGAAGAAGCCACTTGGGAGTTAGAGGATGAGATGAGAAGGAAGTATCCTGCCCTTTTCTCTTGATATGTCTTATCGATTTCGGGGACGAAATCCTTGTAAGGGGTGGATAATTTGTAACATCCCTGACCTGGGTTATGAGTTAATCCTAGGTGTTTTGCCTAAATATGTAATTAAATCTTTGTGATTAACTCTGAGCATGTAATTAAGTTTCTCAGAAACATGTATTTCAGTATTTGCTCCTTTTTATTTAAAGTTGTAGCATTGTTTTGTTATATAGGGACCTATGTGCAATTTACCCAGTTGAAAGGGTTAGCTTGCAATTTGCACATGTTGAGATGTTCCTCTGATGTTGAGACATCATGAGAATCGTTTTGGTAAAGTTTGAGGGATTTCCCAAGCTAGGGCACCAAGGTGCAGCTGTGGAAGCAATCCCGGTGCTTGAAAACCCTAATTTGGGATAAAATGCAATTTACCCAAATTAAGGGATGCAATTTGTAAAATATATCATCTAATGTATCTTTTAGAACTCTTACCATCATTAGAGAAGAAATTATGAGGAAGTCACCTCAATTGAGTTATCAAGTTATGAAATATACCTTGTGATTGAATAATCAGGGTATATGTGCAATATTTCCTTATGTATGTACCTTAGTATTAGATTGATCTCCTTTGCCCTCTTTTTATAGACCTTAAGATAAGGTTTGTCCTTATAATAAAGAGGAAGGGACGAACAAGTAATGAAGGAAGGACTTAATTAGAATTATGGGGAAACTTATGGGCCTTTAATGAAACATCACCCAAGTATATGTATACTTCACCTCTCAAGCAAAGGAACTTTTCCTTCGTGCATATCACTGTTTCCTCTTTTCTTGGCCGACTAAGGACTGTCTTGGATCTCAAGGGGAACGACCAAGGGTGCAAGGTAGGTTTAAACCCCTCTTATTGCCTAATTCCATGGTTAGAACTCGAATTCAAGGTCATCTTCATGGCTAACTCTTGAAACCCTACCTTTCTAGCCGTCTCTTTTCATCCTTCCTTGGAGTTTTCACCTTGGCCAACCTGTGGGAACTCAAGGAAGCCATTAGAGCTTGGAGCTTGAAAGCTTGGAGCTCAAGAAGCAAGCTTTAGGCGGGTTTTATAACTCTAAACCCATGCTTTACTATGTACATCTCTTATTTGCGGTTAGATGATAGCTCTGTATGTTTTCCTACTTTTCCCTGTTATTTTGCAAGCAAATCCATGGGATATTCATACTGTTCTTGAGCTAGGAGATGAAGGCGTGATTTCCAATAAAAACCCACCGCTTTTCACTTCCTTAAATGGTCTCACCAGTTTGCTCTCTCGGTCTCAAAACCGCGAGGTGAGCAAACGGTCTCGAGACCGCGACAGGGCAAACAGTCTCCAAGACCATTTGGCCCCGTTGACAGAGCGTGGACCGTATAAGAAATCTGTTCCTAATTATATAGGCTAATTACCATCGAAATGTGGGAGGCTAACTCCAAAGGAATCGGGAGATATGACTTTTTTAAGTAACAACTTTAAATGAATTTATTCCTGATTCTCAAACGGTCTGAAATTGCCTTTTTGGGCAAACGGTCTCTAGACTGTGTAAGGTCATTGACCAGGCATTGACCGTATGAGATTACTGTTCAAAATAATGTTAATTAACAACTCACCAAGTTTGATTGTCTAAATCCAAACGGGCTAAGAGTTGAAGGGTGATTACTAGGGCTAACCCTATGTGAAATCAGTACTGAAATTATGGTGACCTAATTAGGGTTTTTAGGGTTGATTGACCTAAACGGTCTCAAGACCGTTTGGGGGTCATCCAAAAGGTCTCAAGACCACGAGGGCAATCAACCAAGACCGTTTGGAGGTCTGGGGTCAAGGATAGTTGACCAATTGAAGGTACAATTACACCAAATTACATTGCAATTAAATATTGATATAACCCTCAACTCAATTAATCCAACCTTGAAGAAATTTCACTAGAATCCAAAATTTGATGGGCAAACGGTCTCAAGACCGTTTGGAACTCATCCAAACGGTCTCACGACCGAGTGTACAATCACCTAAGACCGTTTGAAGGTCTAGGGTTAAGTAATTTGACCAATTGAGGACCTAATTGCAAATAAGTTACCAATTTAATCAAAATTCTGTTTTGTGGTTCAATCATGGTTCAAACCCTATCAAATCACCTTAGACTTTGATGAAATATTGGGCAAACGGTCTCAAGACCATGTGGAGTCCACCAACATGACCTCAAGACCGTTTGGGCCAAGTTTGGGCCCAATTGGAGCTCAATTGAAGGGTTCAACCTTGCGTTGATGCACATTGTTGAGTATTGATGGGTGAACATTGATAGACCTTAATTGAATCGATTCCAATCCTAATTGGTCAAAAATTGAGGGTCAATTGAATGACCAATTGGTTAAGCTTAACATTAATTAACCCAATTCATAAGTGGTCATCATAGCTTTGACCTTTTGAGGGCTTCAACATCGGTTGACATTATAGGTTGTAACCATTGAATCTTGTTGAAGGTCCAAGCAGCTGAGACCATGTGAGCCTCGCGGTCTCAAGACCGTGAGAGGGCTCGCGGTCTCAAGACCGTGAGGGGGCTCACGGTCTCAAGACCGAGAGGGGTCTCACGGTCTCAAGACCGCGAGGGGCTTCGCGGTCCTGAGGTCAAGGTGAGCAAACGGTCTACATAGCCTTCGTGATCTTGACATCAACTTGAGGCTCGCGGTCTTGGAATGGTTTGAAAGGGCTCGTGGTCTTGGAGTTAGATGAGAGGGCTCGCGGTCTTGAAAAGTCAAAATTAAGCAAACGGTCAACACACCCTCGTGGTCTTGGAAGTCAAAATTGACTAAACGGTCAACACTTTCAAACGATCTCAAACCAATTGGAGATTGATGGTTGAGATCGATCAATGTAATTCAAGGTTGACTTCTTTCAATCAATTGATGATATAAATGGTTCAATGTTGCCCTAATCAAACCCTAATGATAACCTAGGATATTAAGTGGCTAATGGACTAAGGTTTTGACCATGATAATGATCAATGGTTTGAATTACCAAAATACCCCTGAAGGGTAAATTAAGTAATACCTTGATCAAATCAAACCCTAATCACATGATGGTGATGTTTTGGGCTATGTTAGCCTAAGATGACTTAATCCAACCTGTTTTAGAGTGATGTTGACATCACCTAACATTATGATGAGAGAGAAAGTACTTCTAGAGAGAGAAAGTACCCTTTTCAGGTGAAAACTCAATTAAAGCATCTCCAATGCACAGGAATGAGCATAATTAGGGTATGATCCACCTGTGTGAGATCATAGAAACCCTAATTATGATAAATGATGAACCTTTAACTAATCTAAGAGCATCAATGAAGATGTTACTCATACATGATGATGTTATGAGTTCAATTCACCTTAATGTGAATAGTAAACCCTAATTCAAGGGTAATGGCATACTTTTGAGTATTAAACTCTATTTGATGTGAATTAGAGATTTAACTCTTATGATAAGAGTAGGAAGTATATGCCTTATTTTTGTACTACCTTTATCAGTTGTATTAACCATGCAGGTTCTGATATGAAGGTAATCATATCCAGGTATGGATGTTGATGTTATATTCATTAAAGGCATGTTGTTAGCCTTATGAATAAGTAAGGTAATCTGATGCCTTGACAAGTGGCATCCTATGCTGATAATGGGCTGTGATAGCCATGAATACCATCAAGGTCATGCCTTAGAGATGACTTGTGATGAGGATAATAAGAAATGATGATTGATATGAGTTAGGCCTGTTACATTTAGTATTCTTCTTTTATAGCTGCTATGCTACTGTTATTGTTTGGAGAACAATGTATGCTGATAAAGAATACTGAATGTACCTAACTAATCAAGTATAATGTAGAGCCCTGATCATAGATCCATCATTGTCAGAGATTAAGTGATGGTGAAACAGGTTTTCCTCAGGGAACTCCTGGAGCACATAGTTTTGAGTATGTGGGGTACATGGATTTGTAGAACCTTACATCCTAGTGTAGGAAAGTGATGTAGATGTGTAATCCATCCATCCTTCACTATAATTCCATACCGTATCAGTGGTAGGTAAACATGAAACCTCCTGATGACGAAGAAAGCACAGATATCCGTATCAGTGGTAGGTAAATATGAAACCTCCTGATGACGAAGAGAGTACAGAACGCCACTGTGACTCTAGAATAGCGAAGGACCAGTTTACCCTGGTGAGCTATAGTAGTAGAGACACGAGATGTCCTACAATTGATCCTCTTACTGACTGAGGAAGGTGAAGGTCATGAGAATCCGGCTCTCTTAAAGACCTATGTATGATACTGATGTGACTTCGCAGCGATCAGTTGGAGTATGAGTGGTATGCCTCATCTCCACAGGGCATAATGTTGTTTGTAAAACATAATCAACCATGTAGTATAACTTGTTAGAGATAACTCCAAGTTAGTTTATTGATGTTACATTGCAATAGTGTTTATATTCTCCATATCTCCTAAATGGTAGAGATCTTGTTATACCTGCAACTGTTATAGAATACTTTGAAGGCTTTACTGTTTAAGATATTCTTTGATGTTATAATAAAGCTTCTGGCGAAGAGTCATAACTCTCATTGGGACAATTATGTATAATTGTCTCACGCCGTAGACTTCAACTTTTTAGGTGGACGTCGGAGACGAAGGAACCAGCCTATAGGTGACCAGTCTCAGCAGCAGCAGCACCAGGGGCAGCAGTAATCTCAGGTGGAGATTGTCCTGCCATGTGGTGCAGTTAGAGTCAGTCCTATGTGTCCTCTGTACTCTCAGGTCTTGGAGTCTTTTGTGTAGTGATCTTGAGATTTTGTATCTGGATGTATATAATTACTCAAGAAGTAATTATCCTGAGATGTAAATAGTTTATCTCTCTTTATGAAAGAAGTTTTTATGGATCCAAGTTCTTATCTCGAAAAGTTTTAATTTCCTGTGATTTTTGTCTTCCGCTGATTACCAATTCGCTTCCGCTAAGTTTTAATCATGTTTATGTCATGGTTTGGAGATCAGAGCCCACACTAGTGGAGTTTGATATCCAAGCCACTTGATAAGTGAGACTGAGAAAAGCATGTGCATGCACAGTGAATCAATATATATGAAACTGAGGTCACATATATCTCAGACAGTCTTCTCTACATCAAGGATCATATTTTGAAAATTGAGAGGATGATGATTCCATGCCTTGAGTTCAATTCATATATCAGAGACAAAGGAATTAGACAATCATTGTAACATCAATCACAAATTGTAGGTGAAGTTGTTCCCTAACTTTCCAATTACTTGGGTAGTAATGATGTGTTACTAGATGCCGCTCTTTGCTTCTGATGTCATAAATGGGTTATGGACATACACTTCCAACGTAACTTGGAACCTATAGGGGTACACACATAGGATACACTTGGAATAGGAGTTCATTCATGAATATGGTGTAAAATTGATTACTAAAGAGTTAGGTATTTGATTTAAATAACATTCATTGAATATTGACTGACTAAACATTGAACTGAGCAGTTCTAGTATTGAACCAACTATATCAATATGTCAGGTCCATTGAACCAACTTTGCCAATTCTAGACATTAAACTGATCGGTTCAGGAAGTGAATCGGTCAGCTCAGGTCCATGAACTAATCAGATCAGGTTGTGAACCGAGCGGTTGGTGGATCAATTCAATTGATTTAAGGATTTGTGTTGACGTCATGTTGTGCAATAAATTGGATATTAATTGAAAATACAATTGTGATTGGGAAATATGATGACACGACCAGTTCAAGGGTCATGCCAACCAATCGGTTCACACGTGAACTGACCGTTTTTCTGCTTACAGGTTGCAAAAAATCTTGAAATTATGGTCCCTTCCACTCCCACTAAGATTGGGAACCCTGACCCTGGCCCTCCTATAAATAGAGGGGTATTGGAGGCTTCTCTGAACACAAATCAATTTCCTCTAACAATTGTATGTCTTCTCTGGTTGTGGTAACTGAGAGAACCTGAGCAAGTCCTCCTCGATAAAGGGAGGGATAGCAAGGGAGAACAATCATGAGACAACAAGTTGGTGCTAGTACACCAATGAAGAGGGACAACACCTTCCTGGTTGTTCTCCAGAATAATAGGAGTTCTTGGTGGTCCGTGTGGACTACTGTAGAGGCGAGGACCTTTTCCCGCTAGGAGGATGACGTTTTACTGTTATCTGTGGTAATCAACTAGGAGTTGTTACAGACGTGTCCGAGTGTGACATGAAGAAAGATGCATACTGCAATGAGGGAATAGTCATTGGACTTGCTCCAAGACTAGGTCTGACCTCATAAACCATCATTCTCATTACATAGTTGTTGACATGATTGTCTGTTAATGGGGAATATAGCATATGCTTTTTTTGTTTATGCTTCCTACATGATGCCATATTTCCCAAAATCCTAACCCCATGACTCTCTATCATCAATTATGCCTCAACCTACCAGTTTTGGTGATACCAGGAAGTGGCTGAAAGATGGTCTAAACTCCCACCAATATCCATAGCCATGACAGAAGAAAGAACAAAGTTGAAGATGAGAAACTAGACACAAAGTAATAAAAAAGACACCCAAACACCTTTGTAGGGACACGGACAATGAAGGTGAACAAATTCCAATTTGAGGGATGGAGAAATTCTTTAGAAAGTCGTGAAGGACTCTGAAAATAGATGAGATCGATTAGGTTTGGAAACCCCTGATAGAATAAGTCCCACTTCATTTTAGAATGCAGGAATGATAGAGGGGATGTAGGGAAACCTCACCATAGAATAAATTGGTTTCAGATGGCCCGAGGAGAAACCGGGGAAAGAGATGACCAACAATGCATTTCAAATTTTCTATGACACAGAGATCCAAGGTCCAAATCAATGGTGGAGGATAGAAAAGCAAGAATTTGTGGGTGTATAGGGTTTCAAAAAGAAGAGGAGGGATTTGCATGATCATGGAGCAACGGGTTTTTGTGGCCAATTGGGTGTTTCTTATACACCCTATCATAGAGATTGAGTAGGGTATCAACAGATGTAGAAATTCAATGGGAAACTAGAAGAGAATATTTCATGCAAGAACATGTAAATTCGAGGAAGAAACTAGATAAAGAAAATTGGGATATAGACCACATTACTACTTATTGTGAAAATAGAAAGAAGGCAAATAAGAATAAAGTTGGGTCACCGCATAATCAAAATTGGATGGATACTAGTGAGCCCGACAATCTGACATGTAAAGAAATCTGCATGACACTGAGAACTTAGAGAATCATGGAATTCAGCCATGTGACAATGATGTAGTTGTAAACTATAGGAAAACTATCACATTAATTCTATCTATTATTCAATTTGAGTTTTGACTTCATATTTTCTTTCTTAAAGAAATTGTTTAAGCATTCGATATCTAATTTAGTTGAAACTTGGTAGGTAAGCTATTTGGGACCCAAGGAACTCGGTCTAGATTTCTCTTTTGAAACTTCCTTTTATGAATTATAATACAACTAGGGTTTAGGTTCTTTTTTGGTAACTACTAGAGACTAGCTTTTATTTATTATATTCTCTAGTGTAGAGAAAATCAAAAGTACAATAGAACTAGGGCTATAAGATAACCAACTAGGTAGAATAGAGTGAAAATTGTAGGGTGAATTAGAGACTAAGGTATTCTTGATGATTTGGTCTGTTGGGGCATTGAGTACCATTCTTAGAATGCCTAGCAAAATAGTTTTATTTTGCTAGGCCCTCTAAGAATGGTAAGGGCCTAGTGGGAGTCAGACAACACGCAGTAAGAATACTACTTGTTATGTCATGAATCTCAACCTTGACTGAGTCAACAGTAATAAGAATACCTTTTCCCAGAAGGGAAACACCCTCGTTGTTGATTGCATGAAGTTCGGTGATAGGTCTAGGTATCATTTGTTGGAAGGCAGTGTCGGTAAAAAGATAAGCATCCTTCTTAGGGATATGTTGTGTAGTAACTTCCACTAGTGGCCTCTATTTACAAGTTGGCATGGGAAGACTCTCAATTGTAGAGGTCCTACACTGGATGAAAGTATCTTGAGCATGAGTTGGTCATGCAGTGTGTTGGTGAATGAAGTTGTATTGACATTGCCAAATGTGCCACCAGGCAATGACCCATAGTGTATGAGCTTCAACACTAGTATCATATGTAGTACTGCTGAGTAATAACCATTCATATTCATCAAGATTGAGGTGACTATTGTCAATAGGTATCACGTTTCGGATGACCTTACTTTTGGGAAAATCTTGGAGAGCATGCAGGAGGGTGTCTCGAGCACTACATATTTCACCGATCTCAATGTGGCAGCATTGTTTCTCTACATTAGTCAACATAGCTTTATGTTGGACAAACCATAGGAACACCTTCAATCTCTCAGGAAGTTTGGCTTTCCATATTTGTTTCCAGCTACCTAGGGCAGACACTTCTCTATCTTTACTCATCCATCTACATGCATAGCAAGATGAAAAATCTCTCAGAGATTCTAGTGGCCATGACCAGATGTCGTCACTTGTGGATGAAATCGGTGTAGGAGTAGATGAAATATCGAATCAAGTACCTTGAGATAGGTGAATATGGATGAAGTTACAATCACACTAACCATCACTAATCGACATTGAACTGACAGTGAGGTCTTGTATCCCATCAAGGATAATCCAATTGGGGTCATAGTCCATAACAGACTTACCCCCAATCCACTTATCTTTTCATACATTAGTGGCAACACCATTATTGATGACTTTGTGACACAAAGACTTGATATCACCGATGTGTCATTTGATGAAACTCCATGCTAAGGAAGAGGGACAATTGGTAAAGGAATTTCCTCAAATGTATTTATCATTCATTACCTGTACCCAGAACTTCGATGGTTCATTGAGAAAAACCCAGACATTTTTTAACATCAAAGCATGGTTCTGGTCATGGGCATCTTTAATACGAAGTCCTCTAATATCCTTGTTTGATGATACTTTCCTTCAGGCTACCTATGAGAGATTTCTATTTTCACCACAGCCAGACTAGATGAAGTTTCAAATGTATTGTTGATATCATTTCATGATTGTGGTGAGAGTTTAACGAACTACATACTATAGTAATTACTTGCAGATTAGACTTAAATAGGGTGATCTAACCAACCAGTGATAGGTGGCTTATGGTACACCTATTTAGGTGTTTCTATATATTCGAAATAATGTGACCATGCATGAACTTTCTCAATTAATGGTGGAGAATGGGTGCACCAAGACACTTTCCTAGATCATTAGTTGATTTGAAACCAAGCTTTCTGTTAATGGAATGAGCCTCTAGACTTGTTTTTTATACAATAAGAAACAACATGACTTTTCTTTTGAAACAAGTTTGCTCGATGCTTTAGAGAATGCTTTCAAGATGCCTTAGATCATCTTTGATTATGATGTTGATGCCTCTCCTATAAGGAGAATGACATATGCAAAGAATACATGAGAAAGTTTAGCTCCCCTTTGGAGAGTAGCACGGGCTTCCAATCGATCGGTGTGACAACAATTGTGATTGCCTAAATCATCCTTTCCATACACATTACAAAAATGTAGGGACTGTTTGGATCGCCTTTCCTTATGCCTTGAGTTTCTTTGAATGATGGAAGCGGGTTTCCTTCCTAAAGAATGGAGTTAGAGCCTCTTATAGTCATTTGTGTGATGAGGTTATAGATTTTATCAGGTATGTCTGTCTGTTTGATAGTATCATGGATGAAGTCCCAATTCATACGATCAAAGCCCTTGGTGAGATCGAGTTTGATACACGTGGTCTTTTTGTGGTTTCCTGACTTCTCATTGGGTGTATGACTTCTTGGGCAAGGATAACATTATCATTGATCCTTCATCTTGGAATCAAGCTGGATTGGGTCAGGGCAATCCAACCATCAAGGTATGGTTTTATGTGTTCCACAATCACCTTAGAGATGAGTTTAGAACACACATTGTAGAGGGAAATGGGTCAGAAGTCACTGCATTTCTGGGGTGCATCAATCTTTGGTATAAGTATCATATATGAATCTTCTAATGAGAGATCGATCACTTCTTGTATGAAGGCATCAACAACTGTGCAGGATGAATGGAAGGTCCGATCTTCTTCCAATTGTTCTGAATAAAGTCAGTAGACTTTGTCTGGTCTAGGAGCCTTCAGTGGCGCCATTTTGGAGATTACTTGATGGATTTCTTCTACGCGAGTGATGGCCTGCATCCGATCATAAATGTCGGGGTCGATACCAAGGGAGGTACAAATGTAGCTTCGAATGCGGTTGATGTCTAATGGTTTTTGCATAGTCATGAAGTCTTTGAATAGCAGTGAAGTGATGGGGCTACAAATGTCACATCAAGACAAACCCTAAAAGAATGAATTCTAGGTTTAACTAAAAGCAGTGCACTAATTCCCCACTCCACATGAGCGGAAGCCTGATTGCAGTATACTTAAAGATCAAACCCAAAGGACAACAATTTTAAGTAGTTATATAGATTAAAAAGTATCAAGAGTAATATTTATCATTGTGTAGTTGAAAGTTTGATTAAACAAAACTGTTGTCAAAAGAAACAAAGCTTAAAGAAGTAAATAACATGTAATAAAGAGCATCAGGGCATGGGGTTTCGCTATCCGGGCCTGCATAATTATCCTAACAAGATCTAACTCTTCAATAGTCATCGCTAAATTGAGGCTTATCTGTTGCACCCTCACGGCATACATGTCATCACCTAGTATAACTCCCTTGGAATCGACCATCCTAGA
Organism: Alisma plantago-aquatica; assembly: GCA_963693085.1. Taxonomy (NCBI): domain Eukaryota; kingdom Viridiplantae; phylum Streptophyta; class Magnoliopsida; order Alismatales; family Alismataceae; genus Alisma; species Alisma plantago-aquatica. The sequence goes on along the minus strand of OY856410.1, from coordinate 859,978,009 downwards.
CACCCCAAGTTCTGTGTCTATACCAACTGAACTCCCTTACTTACGACCAACCATCCTAGACACATATCAAATTGAAGTTCAGTCACCTCATTATCTTTTACTGACAGCTCATGGGGACAATAGATTCTTCTAGGTGTTCTAATCATGCTCACAGCAGCCTACATGTCCATGATTATAACAAATATGTGAAGCAAGTTGTCAATTTGCAAACCAAGGCATTGAGTAGAACGATACTTTATTTAGCAACTATATTATCAAGTTTAGATATAAGATAAGATAAAATATGACCAATCAGGGCTAGTTCCCATGCCCCAGCACAAGGCATCAACTCACTCATGGAGAGGGACAACAACAAAGAGATACTAGGAATAATGGAGAAGGCCATGAAGCCTAGTGCAAGAAGACCAATCTCTCTAATATGGCCGCCACCTCCTCGCTCATTGCTAGGGTTTTTGTTGCACAATTGTTAATGTGTTGTTTAGCACTTACAATCACTAAGATAATTATCCTAGAGTTTAATCCTTTTTTAACTTTCCGATTAAGGCTAGTATAGAAAGGGTTGATCCCATAGGATAACTTTTTAAGATTGTTTCTTTTTATCCCAATTGTTTGAAGAACATATTATTTTTTTTTGGTATTTTTCAGATTTAGAACAGAAAGTAAAAGTTGATTTTTGGGGTTCGGTGATTAACACTAAAGAAACAATTGCAAGAATGGAAATGCACTTAACAAGAATGTAAATTTGCCCTGTCACAAGGAAAATTAAGATTTTTGTTAGCACAAGGAAAACTATTATGAATGAAAAGACTATAGATTAAAGAAAGCAAAGGCAGGCGGTGATTAAATCAAGAGATGGGAATCGAGGATTTAAGGGTTTTCACCACCTTAGCCTAGGCAAAAACAAACTAATCCTTTAAAAATGACGGATTCGATGAAGGCAAGTGAATTAATAAAAATCCACTAAAGATGGACTCCACATGATCCCATTGGTCCTGGTGCTCATACTTCTTAGTTCATCATCCTAAAAGAAGAAGATCCACGATCATTTCAAAACTCCTATGCAATTGGGTTTGTTGTTCTAAATCTGAACTTCCACGGTCATATCCATCCAGATTAACTTTTGATCAAATCAATTAATTACTTTGATAGATCAATTAGTTATCAAACCCAAAAGCCATCAAGAATCATTTTTAAGGAAAAGTAGATAAAGCCATGTCTAAGGGGTTATTCCCCTTTCCTCGATAAAGAACTACTCACTCATGGAGAAGGAGCAAGGAGAGACGGAGGAAGGAAGTGATCTAGCCATCTTCGAGTCTTACGACTACTGATCCTCAATTAGAGATAATGAAGATGGATGCCTCTTCCTACCTTGCTCGATTGCTCAAGAGAGGGGAGGAGGAGAAAAGAGAGTGCTAGATCTAAACACGACGGAATGACGGAATTAAAGAAATAACATGTAACAAAATTTGCAAGGCTTCTTTATTTCAGAACTAGAAGAATATAAGAAAACTTGCTCCAGAATGCTAATATAAGAGAAAAACCGAGATTTCCAAGGAGGAGGAAGTTCCCCTCTTTTTATAAGATAAGGAGGGGGTATACATTAGGTTTAGGGCAAAAGAAATGGGTGGCGGCGGCTGCTAACTTTCTGGATCTAGTCAATAGAGGAAACAATTGATTGTTTTGAGTTCCTTTTGCAGTAATTTCCCATAATAGTGATTTCGAACATATTTTTGGGCCAGTCATAAATTCGGAAGCGGTCCTAAAATATGTTTTTCCTGTAGATAATTGAATTCTCTTTCCAACTCATACTTGAACATTAAATTAGGCCTTAGTATGTGGGAGTTATACCAATTTTGGTAAAAGGTATATACTGAAGTCAGACACTACGGGAATTTGTGCAAAAATATCTTCTAGGGGAATTTACTCATGAGCTATTTTCCTACTAAAAAATAAGCAAATATATTTAAAACTCTAATTAAATATAAAATTACAAACTAATACAATTAATAACAAAATGAAGAAGATAAATAACAAAACAAACCTAGAAAGACATCTAAAACATAGCAATAAAGGGATAAATATACATTTATCAAAATACCCCGGACTTGAATCTTTGCTTGTCCTCAGGAAAATAAAATCACAAATAAAGTCTAATTTATACTCCCAATATGCCATCCTCAACTTAATAACATCACTACAGTCATCACCTACAAATTTTGGCCAAGTGACCCAATCTCTTAGAAGCACATAGCATAAAATTCTATATTCCCTATCAAAACAATTGGCACATCTAGCTTCTAAAATAAGAATTTGTAGAAAAATAGGCATCGTCTTACTTTCACTTTGACACTCTCAATTTTTATTACTCCTTTTTTTTAGTTATTTCACAAGAATAGGACGAATTTGGGGGTGTGAAAACAAAGAAAGAAGTGACAAAAATATATTGATCCCTCCTCTATTCGACTCAGGATATGAATTTATAGAGTTGTGGCTACATTGGTCACAATTTTTTTCATGTGCACTGTTGGCATAATTTTATGGTGCGCCCCTTTGTGGGGTATGGAGTTTTTATTTTGGAAAGCATGCCACCCCGGACTTGATTTTTTTCTGGTGGTGATTCTTTGCTTCTCTTTTTTAGACAAAAAAATAGAGGGAAGGAAGTGATGTTCTTATGCTTATAACTTCCAAATTTTTTTCATATATTTTTGTTAGAGATTGTCATTTCTCTAGTTAGATTATTCCTATAAATCACATCATACAAATTTTATAACAAGATAATCCATTGCTTAAATATAGGGAAAATTATGCTTGGTTCTGATTGATTCTTTATGACTTGCCAAGTATTCTGAGGAGTGATGTTATTAGGGGTCCTAGGTGACATGGTGGTTTCAAACATGGAAATTTGTAACACTTTTTGCATAAAATTTACTAAATTCAAAGGGGTACCATGATAAACATATATTCATATTGTCTGACTAGATAAAGGCCATTTTGCAACAAAAGAAATAAAAACATGGCCGACTAGATAATGACCATGAACAAAGCAACTATATGCAAAACCAAAAAAAAGGTAGAAATAATGCAAGAATAAAAAGATAAGGGAGTGGAATAGAAACATACCGCTCACCTCCACCCCGGACTCAGATTTTTTCTCGTCCCGAGCAAAATCGAAACTCGAGATGGAGGGAAGAGAAGAGCGAGGATTTCTAGGTGGCCCTGGTAGCTCAAAAAATGTCCAGCTGAAGGGGATGTGTATGAGGGCTGGGACCTTTATCTGAGGAGCTTCATAGTGTACCCTATGATAGGGTAATTTTAGAAGCTCAGTGGGGTGCTCATATTTCTTTCATCTCACATTCCCTCTAATAGGATCCACAGATCTTCCATCAATAGCAAAGGAAGTGTTGAAGATGGATGTGGATTGGGGGAGGTTGGTGGGAACCCGACTGGTAACACATGTAGTGCCAGATGTGCAAAGTTAGGCAGAGGATCTTGCTCTGGTTTCCCTCGGTCATATTGACCTACATATACAAGAATTGGTGGTGATATGAAAGGGACAACTACATTTAAATCAGCATGATAAGTATTTTTGCTCTGCTCAAAATTCATGCAATCAACCTTGCAATAGATGGGATTCATGGTTGATATAGCATGTAACTCTAGTTGCTCTGTGCAAGGAGTTCCCAAGGGTTCATGAGGGATAAAAATGGGGACATATTCCTTATAGTCAGTGGAAGGGGGTATGTAGACTTCTCCCAAGGGTTTTGTCTCTTCTTCTAAATCAGTTGTGCATGGAATGGGAATTGGTTGGGTTGGATGCTTATTATCCAAAATAGACTCAAAATAAGGGTATTGGTCTTTGATGTCAATTGGATTGTTGGAAGTGGTGGAGGAAGTAGTTGGATTTGTAGATTGACTCTCCTGTTTGACTTTTCATATTCAAGTAGTAAAGTCTGTAAAGGAAAGATAGGGATACCCACGTCCTCACCACATGAAAAATATGACTCCATTTTTTGTGCTATTTCTTCAGGATCCGACATATATGACACAAAAATAGGATCATCATCGCCGTCATCACTAGGAAGAACCATCTTGGGTTACTCAATATCTATAGGGGGAGTTTGTGATTGATCCTTTAGCAAGGTAGCTAACATGGCTTGACTGGATTCAAGTTTTGCTTGTCCTTCTACTGCCATCTTTTCTAAGGCCTTAATTCTCTCTTCCAGTTCAAGATTAAATTGTGTTTCACCATAGGATTTATACACCCTAAAATTTTGGCCATCCTCGCCACACTCCCCATAGTTTACTTGGCCATAGTACCCCTCATATTGTTTTGGGCGGCATTGCTCCTCATAATAATCTCCAGAAGATGGTGGATTGTAATTTCCATTGCGTCCATCTTGGTAGGAAGATTCAATATTATAAGATGTCACCAATTCATGAGAAAACATATTTGAACAATCTATATTTTGGGTTTGGGCTTCTATTAGGGTAGTTAAGAAGGCTTGGCTGGTTTTTAGTTTTGTTTTTCCTTCTAATGCTATCTTCTCTAGGGCCCTAAGTCTCTCTTCTTGTTGAGGATTATATTGGGTTTCATAAACATGTTCATAACCCCCAAGGTTTTTTTGGTTACAACCCATAAACTTTTGTTGATCATATCCCCCATTAGAATATGGATAGCAAGATTCCTCATAATGGTTTTCAAAAAAATGTGGATTCACACTATACCCACCAGGATGAAAGAGCTCACAATTAAAAGGAGTGCTATTATAAGCATGGGGTAGAGTCGGGCATGCAAGATATGCATGGTTGTAAAGACCACAATAATAACATTGTGGGGGATATTGGGATGCCCACTCCATTTGAAAAGGTTTTTTTTTACAATTCAAACAAGAACTAAAGATTTGTACAAGACCATAAATTAAAAGGAAAAGCTAAGGGATTATGACACAAGGTTAAAAATTACAAAACTAACAATTTTTTTACAAACTAGCGTATTTGCAGAAAAAATAGACTGTCGGAATGGAAACTCGGCAGAAGGAGTAGCACTTTTGGAATGTTACTCGGAAGGCATAAAAAAATAAAATAAATAAAAATTTCAAAAAAAATTGGGGTTCGAAAGAAACAAATATGTTGTCCCCGACAATGGTGCCAAATTGTTAATGCATCATTTAGCACTTACAATCACTAAGATAATTATCCTAGAGTTTAATCTTTTTTTAACTTTCCGATTAAGGCTAGCATAGAAAGGGTCGATCCCAAAGGACAACTTTTTAAGATTGTTTCTTTTTATCCCAATTGTTTGAAGAACTTATTATTTGTTTTTGGTATTTTTCAGATTTGGAACAGAAAGTAAAAGTCGAATTTTGGGGGTTGGTGATTAACACTTAAGAAAGAATTGCAAGAATGGAAATGCACTTAACAAGAATGTAGATTTTCCCTGTCACAAGGAAAATTAAGATTGTTGTTATCACAAGAAAAACTATTATGAATGAAAAGACTATAGATTAAAGAAAGAAAAGGCAAGAGGTAATTAAATCAAGAGATGGGAAACGAGGATTTAGGGGTTTTCACCACCTTAGCCTAGGCAAAAACAAACTAATCCTTTAAAAATGACGGATTCGAGGAAGGCAAGTGAATTAATAAAAATCCACTAAAGATGGACTCCACATGATCCCATTAGTCCTAGTGCTCAGCTTCTTAGTTGATCATCCTAAAAGAAGAAGATCCACGGTCATTTCAAAACTCCTATGCGATTGGATTTGTTGTTCTAAATCTGAACTTCTACGGTCATATCCGTCCAGATTAACTTTTGATCAAATCAATCAATTACTTTGATAGATCAATTAGTTATCAAACCCAAAAGCCATCTAGAATCATTTTTAAGGAAAAGTCGATAAAGCCATGGTTAAGGAGTCATTCCCCTTGCCTCGATAAAGAACTACTCACTCATGGAGAAGGAGCAAGGAGAGACGGAGGAAGGAAGTGATCTAGCCATCTTCGAGTCTTACGACTACTGATCCTCAATTAGAGACAATGAAGATGACTGCCTCTTCCTACCTTGCTCGATTGCTCAAGAGAGGGGAGGAGGAGAAAAGAGAGTGCTAGATCTAAACACGACGGAATGACAGAATTAAAGAAATAACATGTAACAAAATTTGCAAGGCTTCTTTATTTCAGAACTACAAGAATACAAGAAAACTTACTCCAGAATGCTAATACAAGAGAAAAACCAAGATGCCCAAGGAGGAGGAAGTTCTCCTCCTTTTATAGGAGAAGGAGGGGGGTATACATTAGGTTTAGGGAAAAAGAAATGGGTGGCGGCGGCTGCTAACTTTCTGGATCTAGTCAATAGAGGAAACAATTGATTGCTTTGCATTCCTTTTGCAGTAATTTCCAGAAACAGCGATTTCGAGCATATTTTTGGGCCAGTCATAAATTTGTAAGCGGCCCGAAAATATGTTTTTCCTGTATATAATTGAATTCTCTTTCCAACGCATACTTGCACATTAAATTCCGCCTTGGTATGTGGGAGTTATACCAATTTTGGTAAAAGGTATATACTGAAGTCAGACACTCAAATATCTTCTGGGGGAATTTACTCATGAGCTATTTTCCTACAAAAAAATAAGCAAATATATTTAAAACTCTAAAGAAATAGAAAATTCAAAACTAATATAATTATAATAAAATGAAGAAGATAAATAACAAAACAATCCTAGAAAGACATCTAAAAGATGGAAATAAAGGTATAAATATACATTTATCAACAATGTGGCTTGTAATCATCGATCAGAGACCCATTTTATGGATGATGAGGGTTTCCTTTTATAGATGAATTCCTTGCCTTTGAGACCCTAAAACGGAATACTTGTGGTCGAAGGCATCTACTTGTATGGCATGTATTCCATCCAACATGCGACTCACATGGGTTTCTCAACTGGAACCTCGTGTCTGATTCTCTATTGGACCAACATGGGTTGAACTGGATGCTGAGAGTGTGCATCTAGATGTAAGAATTTGGAAGACTTAGAGTTGAGAATGGATTGATTTGGCCGAATGGCATGGCCGCTCTCTTGACTAGGTGGTTGAAAATTGATCAAAAGGAAATCTCCCGGGCCTTCCTTCCCTTGAGGTGTAGCATTGTATGAGTTCAACCATCTATCTAGGTGTCACGATGTAACTTTGGTTGATTCTGCACAAAATATAAATATGAAAATGCATTAAAATTTTGAAAAGGGAAAATAATTGCAATTGAGTGAATATAAAGCTAAAACTATGAAATAGATACACAACATCGCCTAAAAAGTGAGTAAAATAACATGTTAAAATGGGTATAAATATACTCCTCAAACTATCTCAGACTTAATCTTTTGCTCATCCTGAGTGAATCAAAATAAAAAGTAAATCAACAATTGATACTAGGTTCTAGGCCTTCCTACCCCAATTGAGTAAATCTTGTGGTCCCCTTTCCACCTATCATGATCAAGTGACCCTAATCCTTAGGGCTCACATAGAGACACTTGGATACCCCCCAATTGGGGTTTGTTCCTTTAATTGCTAGACCCTAGAACCTATAGAGAATTGCTCTCATATCAATGATACTCTTGATTTGTCCATGCAAATAGAAGTAAGCATAAGTCAAGGTTACTTGGCTGTTTGGGGGAGAATTTATAAGTCCCCTGGGTATGAAAATTGGAAGAAAGGGGGAGAAATACATAGAACCTAATTCCCTAATCTCTCCTCTATTCAACTCAAGATCTTATTCGAGATTCAGTTATTTTATTTGTCTCTCCTCTATTTAACTCGAGACTTTTTATTTGTTTGTAGTTACATTGATCGCATGTTTTCTTTTGGGCTCCTTGACCTCTTATATTCATGCCATGCTTGTGAAGGAAAATCAAAAAGGATGAGTATTGATGGAAGGGATGCCGCTCAAGACTTAGGGCTTGGCATATAGTAAGAATTTCATCTTTTTTTTTCTTTTGTGGATGGTGAAGAGGTAAGAGGTGATGGAAGAAGAGTGAGATCAAGAGGCTGACTTGTGCTTATCCATTTTATTGTTGCATTTGGAATCAGATCATCATATTATATCAGTTAACTCAGCTAAGGTAGGGTAAAGAAGGATTCATAAATATTATTGCAAGTCATGTTGGAGGCACATGTGGCTTGACCTTTGGGATTCCATTTGCTTACCGTCACTTCCAAGAAGAAGGGATGCTTAGTTGTTGTCAACAAGGCCGAAAACTATTCAAAATATGTTTATTCCTTAAAACTTCTTTTTGCATTGGTTAACTCGAGAAATAGAAAAGGGAGTAGTTCATTCATATATTTTCTATTTTAACACACAACAAAGTGATGGACTAGGTAAAGGTCACAACTCACATAAAATTTTGAAAAAGACAAGGGAAAACAAGACATGTAAATAAAAGATGGAGAAGAAAAAGAAAAAAGTGATTGAGGATGAAAAAGGGCAAGGTTAGAGTTGGGGTGGTGGAGATTACGTACCACCCACCCTCCAACCCCAACTTCAAAATTCTACCTGTCCTTAGGGAGATAGAAGTTAGAGTTGGAGGGGAATTGATATGGAGAGTGGTGGAGGTGGAGATGGAGGGTTTGGACAGCTATGCTCATCCAGGAGCATGCAATAGAACCCTAAGAGTGGGTTCTTATTTTGTTAATAACGGCTTCATGCCAGAATAGTCGTGGACACCAGTTGCCATGATCTTCATTTGGTGGTGGTGATGGTGCCTGGGGTCGCGCGCCCCATTCTCCACAGTCTGCATCCAGCCAGCGCCTTACTTCTAGGTTGATGACTTATTGATCATATAGCCAGTTGATCAGTGGATCGGTATCTAGTGTTGGCACCCCTCGTTGATGTGCCAAGTGCACAAATCGAAGATCCCAAGGGACATATGTGTCTGGGGAGTAGTAGTGGAGTAGATACTGGTCAGAAGAGATCTCATCAGTCAGTGGAGGGTTGTTGCCCGATCATCAAAATCTATCATTGATGATGGTGTTTGTTGCTACCATTGGTGGTGTCGATGCGGGAGAGGTATCGAGACCTAGGCTATGTTTGAACATTGGAAAGTTCTAGTATTGCCAAACCCTACTCTTCACCCATTATATAGTTGCATCAAGGAGATGTTTCGAGTTCCCCAAAAGGAGTCGATGGTTACACCGTGCATGCATTATCCTTGGCGCATAGGGTTTTTACGTCAATCGTTTCTTGGAAAGTCATTATCAAAATATGGCAGTGAATATTGATAATTGGAGTGAGATAAAAATGGCTACTATTTCTAAGGAATAATATTTCTCATAAAAGATAAAGATAGATTATTTTCAAGAAGAAAGTCAAATCATTTATGGAAAATAGAGGGAGTGGTCCCAAACAAGCTACATATCCCACTCACTGCCTATCATTTAACAAGATCATGGAATCTCCTTCCATCAGTCAAGTGAATGGGCAACAAGGGGTTTATGGAAGGACGAGAAAATTTCATCATGAGGCTTGTTCTTCACACTGACAATCCATTTATTAGGCTTGTAAAAGACGTGGTACTCTTCCTTATCCTTATATCCTTGCTCTCTCCTCTCCTTCTCTCCTTTCTCCTCTTTTTTTCAAAAAAAGTTCATCAAAAGAAACTAAGGAGAAAAAAATAATGGAAACAAAACAGAAGGTGGGAAGAAAAAATGGGGGTTGGGCTACCTCCCAGCAAGTGTCCTGGTTAAGCGTCATCGGCCTGACAAATAGTAGTGTTTTTCAAGTTAAACCAATGGACATGGTATCCAAACCCTTATCCTTCAAACCTGTGGGCCTTGGATCATGGTTAGATGATGTGCATGGCTTGCCTGTGGGCAGGATCTCGTTGTCTTGAACGGCATCGTGCATGTGTGTTTGATGTAATTCCAGATTACCTTCCACCTTGAAGGCTTCAATTGAATTATGCATCCTCTTCAAATCTTCAAGGACCGTGTATTCAATAGTCTTCTTCCCTGGTCGTAAAACAAGTTTTCTGGCCTCAACGTTTACTAGAGCTTGTGTAGTGTCTAGGAATGTTCTTCCTAAAATGAGCTGGAACATGTTGTCTTCTTTGATATGCATGACCAAAAAATCACATGGGACGTAGGTGTCATGACCTATCTTCACTAGGACATCTTCAATAATTCTCATGGGTTTAGTGATGGATGCATCAGCCAATGAAATGGTTATTGTTGTGGGTATGATATCTATAAACCCTAGACAATCGTATAGAGTGTAGGGCATAATGGATATGATAGCGCCTAAGTCAGCGAGTCCCTTACGACATGTGCCATCACCCAAGAAATAGTTTATCCACAGGTATCATGAATCACTTCTCTTTTGAGTCGGTGATCTTGTATGGCACTGAAGGTTGTTGGCATTAATTTCACTATCCTAGTTTCCTGGGCCAAATGCTTCCCTGACCAAATTGTCTTAAGATACCTACACCGGACAGGTGTTTCAGTCAGAAAATTTATGAATGGTATATTACCATGGATTTTCTTCATGGTATCCTTGAATTTCTTGAGTCTGTCATTGAGCTTGGTTTGCTTGAGACATCCTGCATATGGTACATGTGGCATTTGTGGGAGCTTCATAGTTGATTGCTGGAGTCATTTTTGTCGTATTCTTGCTAATGCTAGATTGTGCTAGCATTGTAGGAGGTTCCGTTGTCTGACCCTCTACATGTCTTATTGTAGGGCATCTGATCGAGAAATTTGGAGCTTCGATTAAGGTGCTCTCAATTTTTCCTACATGAGTAAAGGTAGGAGGTGTATTATACAGATTCCCTAGCCTAATCGTTATTGATTTCAACTATTCTGGGTGCTCTGGATGCTTGGGGTTGTTTTCTATCTGGCCAGTAATTGTGCCCGTTGGGGGCTATTGGCTAGATGTCAAACGGGTGATCTGATATTCCAACACCTTTTTATTTGTTGTGGCATTGGCAAGTTGGGTCAAATATGACACCATCATTTCCTGGAGTGTCTTGATTGGGTCTTGTTATGGTGCGGCTTCAATTTGAAGCGGTGGGGCCTAAGTTGGATTCTGATATTGTTCTCACTTCTGGTAATTCCAGCTAGGAAAATTGAACCTAAAACTTTCCTGGTTGCATGGGCCATTATAGCTTATTGCCTGGGTGGATTGCATCGAGATCAGATTTGGACCTTCAGCTCTAGCGGGATTCCTATATTAGAAATCAAGATGATTTTAAGATTGATTTGGATTATAGTACTCTTGCCCTAGAATGTTGTGGATTGACTTCATGTCCTCATCTTGAGTAACTAGAACTACTTCCTAGCTTGATGATCATGGAACACAGTGTATAGCTTTTGGCAATGGACTATGTTGTGATCCACTACATGAAAAAAATCACACGAGGGTGTAATGATTTTTACTTGGGGAGTCTGGCTCTTTCTCTCGTATGCACTGAAGGACTTATTAATATTATCTTATTGGAGGGATAGAGCTTTCAACACTTCAAAGATAGATTTGAGTTTCGATCGGTCTTCCACCATTGCCACTTAAGAATGCCCTTGACTGAGGGTTTGGTCCAGTGGGTCTAATTCTCTGCTGCAAGGTTAGTTATCTTAAGTGCACTGTCAAAACTATGTTGCATGAAATTTCCCTTAGAGGAGGAATCGAGGAACTTCTTTGTCTTGTTGTCAACTCCTCGATAGAATCATTCAATGGTCTGATTCTCAGGTATGTCATGGTTCGAGCACTTGCATAGGAATTCATTTAATTTCTATCATGCTTCATTCAGGGATTCCTCAGGCACTTGATTGAATCTTGGAATTTGTCCTCGGATTGAGTATGTCATTGAAGGAGGGTAGAATTTTTCTAAGAACTTGTTCTCTAAGGCCTCCCATGTGTTGATAAGATCCTCTTGAAGAGTGTTATACTACACTCTGGCTTTATCTGTAAGAGAGTATTTGAAGAGTTGCAATCGCATTGCTACATCATTGACGCTTGATGGCTTCATCATCGAGAAAAGGTCAATGAATTTGATAAGATGTTCCCAACAATCATCTCTGATCCTTCCTATAAAGGTGGTATTTTGCAATAGACTAACCCATTGGGCTTTTATCTCAATCGGGTCGACTGGGGATTGGACTAGATGAGTCAATTCAGTGCCTTTTGGGATGGAGAAATCCCATAATTCTTTTGCATGCTCTACGGCTTGGGTGGATTCTAGGTTAGCCTTGAACTTTGCCTCTGCCTATTCTCTAACTTCTACAGTGAGTAATTCTCACTAATTGGTGATAGTTGCATCGATGCACGCTTGGATAGCTACTACCGCATCTGCCATGGCTCTCTCCTTGCAAAGTTTTCATAGGGTTTTCTCAATTTTAGGATCAAAAAGCAATTTTGAATCAAGACTCCTAGATTTTCACAAAGGCTAGAGGTACCTGCTAAAAAAATGATCATGAGTGATGCACTTGGTTCTAGAGGATTTTCAATATTATTGATAAAAGTAAATAAATAAAAGAAAAGAAAAACCCTAATTATGCTTATACTTCTTAAAGTATTTAACTATTGTTGTCCCTGACAATGACGCCAATTTTTGATGGGGCTCCAAATGTCGCACCAAGAAAACCCCCAAAAGAATGACCTCTAGGTTTAAGCAAAAGTAGTGCACTAATTCCCCACCACACGAGCAGAAGCCTTATTGCAGTATACTTAAGGATTGAACCCAAATGACAACCTTTTTAAGTAGTTATATAGATTTAGAAGTATTAAGAGTAATATTTATTACTGAGTAGTTGAAAGATTGGTTAAACTAGATTTTTTCCAAAAGCAACAGAGATTAAAGAAGTAAATAACATGTAATAAAGAACACCAGTGCATGGGATTTTGCTACTCGAGCCTGCGTAATTATCCTAACAAGATCTAACTCTCCAATAGTCATTCTCAATTGAGGCTTAGCTGATGCACCCTTATGGGATACAAGTCATCACCTAATAAACTCCCTTGGAACCGACCATCCTCGGCATCCAAGTTCCCTGTCTATACCAACTAAACTCCCTTACTTACGACTGACCATCCTCGGCATGTAGCAGATCAAAGTCCAATCACCTCACTATTCCTTGCTGACAGCTCAAGGGGACAATAAGATCATTCTGGTGTTCTAATCACACTCAAAACAACTTGTATATCTATAATTATAAAAAATATGCAAAGAAAGTCATCAATTTGCAAATCAAGGCATTGAGCACAATCATATTTTATATAGAAACTATATTGTTGAGTTTAGATACAAGATAAGATAAAATACTAGCGGTCGGGACTAGTCCCCATGCCCCAGAACAAGGCATATACTCACTCATGGTGAGGGACAAAAACTAAGAGATAGTAGGAATGATGGAGAAGGCCATGACACCTGGTGCAGGAAGACCAATCTCTTCGTTGTGGTCACTGCCTCCTTGCTCCTCACTAGGGTTTGTGCTGCACAATGTGGCTTCTAATCACTGAACTGTGACCCTTTTTATGGACGACAAGGGTTTCCTTTTATAGATGCATTCCTCACCCAAAAACCCTAAGTTGAATGTTTGTGGTCGAAGGCATCTGATTGCATGGCCCATACTCAGTCCAATAAGAGACTCACATGGGTTGCTTAATTTGGGCCTCATGTCCGGTTCTCTGGCGGACCAGCATGGGGTGAATTGGAATGGACTGAATGTTGAGAGTGCATGTCTAGATGTAAGAATCTGAAAGACTACGAGTGGAGAATGGCTCGAGTCGGGCGAATGGAAGGGCCGCTCACTTGACTAGGTGGTTGGAAGGTGATCAAAAGGAAAGCTTTTGGGCCTACCTTCCCTTAAGGCGTAGCATCATAAGGGTTCAAACATCCATCCATGAGTCACTGCGCAACTTTAGTTGATTCTGTACAAAATATATATGAAAATGCAATGAAGTTTAGAAAAGGTAAAATAATTGCAATTGAGTGAATATAAAGATAAAACTAGGAAATAGAAACACAAAAGTTACTAAAAGGCAAGTAAAACAACATGTAAAAATGGGTATAAATATACTCATCATGAAGCATGATCTTGATTTCGTCAGTATTGCTAACCCACACATCAACGTCATTCTTCAAACATGTGATTTTGTTGTAGTGTTGCCTTGACTTTACATAAGATCAGTAGAATTTGGTGTTGTTGTCACCAAATTATAGTTAGTAGATACAAGCATGTTGTTGAAGTCTACCACTTCTTTTAAAAGGATTTGGTGTTACCTTTTCTATAGATATGTAGAAGGATCATCTAAAGGTGGAGAACTGAGAAGTTGAGTGAATACCTGACATCTAAGGATGCATTCAAGAAGAGTTTGCTTCTCCTTTAGTTGTTTGGCAATATGTTTGGATTCCCATTTGCTAGCAATGGACTTGAAGTTTTGCAACGCATCCTAGAAAGTCATGTAATCCACCCATCTTGGAAGAAGCTCGGAGTGGAATTTAGGTATTAAGTTCCAACTATCCTTGGTTCTAAATATATGACATCGATGCTCTTTACTCCCATAGGAGAGGAGCATCAAACTGTGATCAGAGTATAATCTTGGAAGCATTATGACTGAGTCAAAATCAAACATGTTGAGACATTGAGCATTTGCAATGACCCGATCAAGTTTCTAAAAGAAGTTAAGTTGTCTAAAAGTGAAGTGTGGGCCCTACAATCTCAAATTTGCAAGCCCAGTGTTTAGGAGATTCTCATTGAACCCAACACATGAATACTTATCAAAATATGTGTCCCCTTTCTTTTCTTTTATATTGAGCATGGTATTGAATCCCCCATGACAGCCCATGTATCAAGGATGTCAAGGAATAGCTCCTCTAGACATTCCCACAAGAACTTGTTCTTGGTAGGATTGGGCCTAGTGTAGACAACAATAAGGTACCATGAGTTATTTACCTTGCAATGAATGAGCTGATGGTGGCTAAGGATGATGTCAACCTTACAGAAACGATAGTCCCATGCCATCCAGATGTCGCATGAGAAACTGATGGCCTCCACCATGTGTGAGGAAGTGAATCTTAGCCTTTTAATAATGGCAGAAGCCATGACACCACTGCATCTGGGTTCCATGATGGCCATGATTTTATTTTATGGGAGATTCTCATCTCTTTGACCAGAAGAATTTTTTTTCAAGGTAATCACCTTGTATTTTCCAATAGTAGATATTCATTATATAAGGATTTTGAATGGGTGTCACTTATTGTAGTTTCGCACACAGCCCTATGGACAATTCTTCACTTTCAATATTCATGTTTTTTACTTCTGGTGGAGCAACTACTTTTGGTTTCTCATGGAAATCAAGAACTCTATAGAATTGCTCACTATGTGAGTCATCACCCTTATTGAGAGGTACTTGACAATCCCTTTGACCCTTCTTTTGAACCCTACCCAGGATCCGAATTGATTGGAAGATGGTTTTACAATTCCTCGGCATCACATATCTACTCTCTCCCTTGCCCATGCATGCAAAGATTGGCATGTTATGAATTGATGGATTGGCAACCTTGCTTGATTGGAATTTGTAATGACCTCCATCAGCACTTGGGTTACTGGAATGACTAAGGCTGACTTCATTTTCTGTGAGACTGATAGTGGTGTCAACACGCTATGTCTCAGGGATTTTCTTCCCATGTCTGTCTGCTCCCTTGCTTGGCCTTTTTTGGCACTTCCTACGGTATGTTGCTTGCATTGCCTCAATTTTCTTTTCTTGTTGACGACTGTTTCCAAATTATCGTCCTCCTTAGATGAACCTTCATCCTTCTATACTACAATAGTATTGCGCCTACTGGTATGCATATACTTTTTGGTATCACCTTTGTTAGCTAGTTTTTTGGTCCTGTCCTCCGTTACTTGAGGGTGGTGGCATTTGGGTTTCTTTGTGTGGATTGCCTCGGTATAAGTAACCCCTAGCATAGGGATTGGAACTGAGGTCCATGTAAGGTCTTTAGATGGCATAGGAGATTGCTTGCAGTCTAAATCAGCATGGCTTAGATGACTTCATCTCATGTAGAAGAGAGGTTTTCATATTCAAGGCAGAAGTGTTCTCCATTGATGAAGATAACAGACAACAATGGTTTTTTAGTGTCCATCTTGATAGCAATATGAGAAAAATTCCCTCTATTGCCTTGGAGGGTGTTTGCATCAATCTTAATGGTCAATTAGGGTTTAGGTTCTTTTACCTTTATATTTATTATAATATTACATTGTCATTATCATCATAATTAATTAATTAATTAGAGTCATAATAACTTCATATCACCATCAAAAGGGTCAACCCACATTATTATGTGTGAAACACCCTTTAGATGAGACTTACCATATTTCTTTGCATGGATTTATTAA
Source organism: Alisma plantago-aquatica (assembly GCA_963693085.1). Classification (NCBI taxonomy): domain Eukaryota; kingdom Viridiplantae; phylum Streptophyta; class Magnoliopsida; order Alismatales; family Alismataceae; genus Alisma; species Alisma plantago-aquatica. The sequence continues at coordinate 859,961,635 of OY856410.1, read as the reverse complement.
TTGTACTTTATTTATTTATTTTATGAGTTACTAACATTGTAGGACATGATTTTTATTTTTAAAAAGTTCAATTATTTATTATTTATCAAGATCAACAACATTTTCGCTCCAATGATTTACTATTTCCTCCTATTATACAACTCCTTATAAGTATTTTAAGAAAGCTTCCAATTTCCTTAACCATTTATCCATATTTCACATGAACAACTTTCTTATTATCTTATTTAGGTTGAAAGGGTATATCTTATACCATGTTTGGAGGAATACTCTTGAACTAAACCCAAGGTATCCAATCCTAATGATAATGGTTTCAAAAGCTAGGAGGTTAGGTCTCAGTATATTACAACAATTCACTCCTTAAAGAGGATTTTTTTTATCCTAGGATGGGTGATTGGATGATCTAGAGGGGGGGATGAATAGAGTTGAATGCACCTAAACAAAATTCATTAGACCTTCAAGATATATTACAAGATAAGGTCGCTAAATAGGAAGTTTCAGTGCAACTAAAGCATGCATAGCAAGGGAGAGAGAGATTGAACAAGCACCAAGTGACAAGCTATGTAGAGTGGTTCCACACTTGAAACTAGAAGTATGTCAGTCCACTACCTAGAGAGGTCAACCTCTAGGATTTCTTAACCATTGCACTCTTACAGTCATTCATAAGATTTACAATACATGACCCACAAAAGGACTTACCTATCCAATACAAAGAGTCTTCAACCTTACCAAGGACTTACCCACTTTGCAACGAGTCTTCAATCTTCTCCAAGGACTTACCCACTCTTATACAAGTCTTTATCCTTCTAGGAATTACCCACTTCTCTTGGATCTTCATCCTTTGACTTCACCTTCTGTTACGACCCCACCTCCCGATAACCCCCAATTAAGGGAGACCAAGAGGTTTAGCCGCACCCATTAATCCCGGATCAAAGGTTCGACATATAACCATAAACAATTATTAAA